>OX465089.1:103913384-104633845 GCA_949987675.1 Chymomyza fuscimana
GGTTCTGTGGTCCGATGAGTCAAAATTTCACGTTTTTCGATGTAAATGGCGCTTGTTCGTTCGTTGTCAAACAGGTGAGCGGCTCAATTCCGAATGTATCGCGCCAAATATTAAAGTCGGTTGTGGTTCTGTAACGGTTCAGGGCTTCTTTTGTTATGATGCAGGTTAGAAAATTGATGGAAAACTGACAAAAGAGACATATCATAACATTACCCTACGACAATCTATTCTATCTGGAAATGATATGATTGGCCACGGATTAATTTCCCAAGAAGATAATAATATGAAACATACTTCGGGACTGTGTGCCGGCGATTTGAAAAAGAAGGCATTGGCGTGCTTAAGATCATGGATTGACCGCCAATGTTGCCTGAGAGATTCTATGGAATGAGCTCTACCGCCATGGGAGAGATCTCCAAACAACTACCCTTCCTCATATCAGGCATTGTCTCAAGGATATGTGGCAAAACATACAATTGAAAACACTACACAAACTCGTCCAAAAAATGCCTAAAATATTTGCCGCAGTGATCAAAGCCAAATGTGCCCATTTTCAAGAAAATCGCCTTAGTCATATTATTATTATTGTTATTATAATTTTTTCATGTACGATTCGTAATCACTTGTACTAAGAAAACGCTATTTTCCCATCTTTTTTTTTTCTTTCTAGCACTTCCAGTTTATTTACAGAAATAATTTCGCTTCTTTGGAGTTTACAGAAAATCGATTAAATATTTTTTATTTACTAAACAATAGCGGATCAAGGATTTTACCATAGACCACCGTGTTTGAACCCAAAAACGCCTACGTAAGATTTTTTTTTCGAAAATTTTAAACCTCTCCTGGGCTGACAGCCTGCCATCTGCAGCTTAAACTGGAGGAGTAAACAAATAAATCTCTCTCTAAAATCCAGTTATTATTTGGACAACAGTGGACGAAATTTATTTTCTGTACTTTGGAGTGATACTTTACGATTCGCATTGATCAGTCAAACTTCGCCCAACCCCTGAAATCTACGCCACTGACGCAAACGCATACATACAAACCCAGGCTGCTGTGTAGGTGTGACTGTGTGTGTTGTCATGTGCGACACTTTGTAACATATTTTTTGTCATTTGTTTCCTGCATGCGCTGCTCTTTTTTCGGCGTCAGGCAGCATCTCGTCTCCCTGCTTATGTCGTCTACGTCTGCTCTTGACTTTAGCGCTCTCATTTTAGGTGAGCAGCAGAAAATTTTACATTGTTTTTGGCACGCAAGTTGACACACACACACAGGAGCACACACACACACAAGCACAGGTTGCCACACGTATCAATCAGCTAAAATATTTTACGCTTTTAACAGCCACGGTTGCCAGCCTGCTATTTGTTGTTACCACTCTCCCTCTCCCTCTCCCCTTAGCCTTTTGTTAGTCATGCAGTTGTTGTAATTTTATGGCAACATTTATAACATTTATTTGTATTTTTTACGACTTGAATTGTCTTTGGTGCTTTATTATGATGTCTCACTTCCTCTCTTTTTATGGGCCATCCTGGACAGTAATGGCATTTTAAGTGGGTGCATGCATGGGGTAGAGCGTCTCAGCTTAAGGATAGGAAAATGTCCTTCTCCTCCACTGGCCAACGTTTATGCCACATGAAATGCAGATGCAAATAGAAACAATAGGCCACAAAGAGTCGAAAGAAAAGGCGTCGACTGGGTTTAAATTTGCCCAAAGTATGTAGACTTTTTTGCATCAAGCAGTGGTGCAAGTTCTTATTGTCCATGGTATAAAGCAAGTGTCTATGCGTCAGCCAGCCGTGCATGTCCAGCACCTGATGAAGCTGCAACAATTGCGCCACTTGTAGCCAAGAAGTGTCGTACGGATATGAAGTAGCCTTCAACAGCGCGGATAAAGACTGAAAGAGTAGCCGCAGACTGTTAAACAATACGCCAATCTCGAAAAAACGCCGCCAACTGCGCGACAACGCATAAACCATGGACAGATTGTAGACAACAATGAGCAGCAACTTCGGGGCCAGAGAGTTCAACATTTTCTGCGTAAGATTCGCATATGCCGCATGCAGCCGCTGCAAACGTAGCATTCTGTGCTGCAAACGCGCTACGGTGCGATAATTTGCCTGTAGCATCTTTAAGTTCATCTGCTCATTAACCATAGCCAGCTCGTCATTGATCAGCTCAAAGGATTTAAGCAATATGGTCATAGCAATGTTTATTACATGAGTGCTTATGTCAAGGCACCAAATCGAAATTGAGGTAGGCACTACAAATATAAGTAGCCGCGCGATCGCAAGAAACGTTCCCATTGGCATCATCTCAAAGGTTACCAAGTAGAGCTTCAGCGTAAGCAGCTTGAGGAAGAGCTGAAGAATTAACAACCAGGACATCTGCAGCTTGCGATGACTTAGACGATGCAGCACGGGCGCCAGCCTTAAAAATTTATTGATCAGCTTAATCCAGCGCTGTGAGGTTCGGCGTGGCTGAAACAGCAGGCAGCACATGAAGACGAAGGGCTGCAGATATACCAATGCATTGTATGGTTGATACAACCAAACGCTGATCAGGAACGCAAACGGTATACCCAATAGACGTGAAACTGTCACGCTGTAGGGTGTCAGGAACACGCTATTGCTGTTACGCACATAACGCAAGCGGAACAGGCCCAGATAATAAAACTGAGCCAGATAAAAACGCAGCAGCAGTAAAACATGTAAGCTAATATAGTTGTTGCTCATTGGAATGACTGCAGAAATTTCATGCCCGGCATGCACAAGTAGTGGCTCTCAACTGACCAGCAAAGGTTAGGTTTCATTTAATATGAACTGGGCATAGTCGGCGTCGATAATGCGACTCCTAAGAGCAGTACTTAGTTTTGATTACGGCGTAAATGACTTGTTTGACCCTTGCAATACTTGTATATCGATTTTACGTCATGAGCTTAAATTTATTACGTATACGTACACAGCTATTTATGAATAAAAACTTAACTTTTGCAATTTCCGCTGGTCACAACTTTAACAGCATCGGCAATGGGCAATGGCATTACAACGACTATGGTAGCAATAATAATAGTTGCAGCAGCAATGGTTGCACCATGGTAACCACAGCTTGTTGGTTGCAGCGGTTACTGTCCAGACCGTAACGCTCTCTTCCCCTCAGCGGGTTTCTTTCCTTTTGTCGCTGCACTGACAAACTTGGCAACGAGTTGCATTTTTTAATTTATTTGCAGCAGCCCGTAAACATTTTGTGGCCAGCAAGTCCTACGACACTCGCCCGGAACGGGCAACCTTTTCCAATCGGCAAGTTGTGTCATGTCATCATCGTCGTTTTTTGAGTTGGACTATATCTTTAGAAAACTTTTTAATTACTGCAAAGCATTTTTCCTGGCCGCATTTTTTTCTTTTATTATTAAATATTTTATAGAAATTATGCTAAAATTGTTTCGGACTGGGCTTTCATTTTTTTAATTGCATAACTAATTATGTTGATGAACAAGTTCTTACTTAACCCGGCCACCATTTAATATTAACTAGTTGCAACATAAGATTATGCTAATGCTTTGGCTACAGACTCCGGCAAGAATAAGAAAGCATCCGCTGAAGTTGTATTCAAAGTAAATGGCAGATAAAAAGTTTACAACTCTATCATTTTGCTTTTCATTTTGTTTGCGAATCCTTAAGATTCAAGTAGCTTTAACCATCGAGTACCTTGTGCCGTTAATGTAATTTCGTTTACAAGCTTAAATAACAGCTGCTCGCAAAAAAGCTCTCTCTCGCGCTCTCGTCTAATCTGGTTGCTCTTTGGGACACGCATAAGGGAGGTAGCTAAAAGTGTGACGTATTAAACAATCCCAAGCAGGGGTAATGCGATGTTTTTCATACGCCAAGATGTACTAATCAATTTGGTGGGAGATTTAAGAAAAAAAATTTTAAAAGATAAAATCCGTCTAAAAAAAGACATTCGCATATTTGGAGCACAATTTCAGATATGAAAAGAAGAAACTTTGGCTGGACTGGAGTAGTTTCAGCCAAAACACGGTGATCAGAAAAAGTACAAATCCGTTTTAGATTAACCTATAAATAAACTTCTTTTCAATTGTGCTCACAAAACAATTTAAATTTGTTTATTTTTTAACTTATTTAGTTTTATGCGTTGCAATTACCGCGAAAAATGTCCAATAAAAAAAAATAAATTTTGTTTCTGTGTATTATTTGGATCTGCAAAACAAACACCGCCCTAAGGGTACATACATAAGTAGTGATGTCTTTTCGAGTAGAAATGCTGTGGGAATCATCTCCTCGACGTCTCTAATCGAAAAACTGCCGCTTGGCCTGCAAGACTTGATTGTTTGTGAAATTACAACGCATAAACTGTATTATAAATAAAATTTCTATAAATGGCCAGCGGCAATGTCACGCGTTAACCAATGGACCAACTCATCGCGGGCACATTCCGCATCCGCGTTAAGCAAAGACAATTTCTGTAGATCCGTCAACCAGTTGGTTATAATGTAACGCTTGATGCATGGCATCATGCCTAGCACACGAAAGATTTTCAGGCAGTAGAGCTGAAGCTGTGGATTGTCCACTGTGCCCCGGGCGAGTCGACCCACATAGCAAACCAACAAAGTGAATTCCCGACTGCGCCAGAGAGCACGCTTGGAGTGTAATCCTTGCAGCAGCGCCAGCATTACAAATTCGTAGTGTTCCACTTTTTGCATGGGCAGCAAATCTTTATCCTTGGTGTTTACTTCCAGCAACACTTCGTAGATCAGCTTAATGCCATCAACTTTATCAAAAAGTGTCTGGCCTTCGGCGCAGCGTAGTAACATGGCAAAGGCTTTTGAAGTCAGATCCCAATACTTTGGTAATCGATTAGCGATACGCGAGTGCAAAAACTCGAAGAAACCTAATTCTATACCCTGTACAGGGTCCACCTCTAGTAAATGACACAAATGATGCCATAGATGTTGCGGATAGAGCGGCTGACATGGATCCTGTAGAAAGATGTTGGCCAAAGCTGCATAGTATTCCGAATCTTGTAGTACTATGCCTAAGACTATTAAGAAAAGTATCAATAAAAACTTTTACAAACGGTTTTAGCTCGTTTTGGAATTAAATTGCTTACTTACCCTTAGGCTTGCTGCTCAAATTGCGTAGAATCTCCGCAGCCAAGTCCTCCTGGTACGGTTTTTTATCTTTCAAAATCTTGTAGAATTCCAGCATTAAACATTTACGGCGTGCTATTTGCTCTGCACCATTTAAATCCCGTGAGAGTATATCTAGGCACGAAAAGTTGTCAGCTTTGCAGAACTGCTATGTATTTGAAAAACACTTTAACTTACTATATATCTTCAGATAGGCCTCCGTTTCGCGATATTGCTCTTGGTAAAAATTTAGACGTATACGCAGAAAGGCGTTCTGCACCCTGTTGACATAAAACCAAAACTTAATCTCGAAAAGCAGCTACTCATTCGCAGACTTACTTGCGTACTATCTCCATTTCTGTTATGGCGCGCTGTGCATTGAGCGGATTTAGTAGAAATTCCGATAGAGTCGTTAAGGCGCGCCAGTGCGTCAGGCGGCAGTCACTGTTCATATCCTGCAGCAGCTTGGGTAGCGCAAACCAGCCATAGGCCAGCTGGGCGCGATCATCAAAGTAGGTTGAGGTGCCAGGGCAGCTCTTAGGGTAACACTTGCACCAGTCTCGTTTTTCCATAAACTCAGTCCATTCTTTAAACAAATAGAAATGAATGAATATGGGCTTCGGAAGCTTAAGGTCATACCTTTTTCCTGCTGGCGATTTATGGTGCTGGTCTTCAAATTTGTGTTGATTTCGCGTTGCAAATAATGATTTCTATATTTTTCCAATTGCTCCCACATTTTGGCGTTATCAATTTAGTCAAAAACAAAAGGATATATGCTCTATAACACAGTGTCAATATTTTTATTATTATTAATTTAAATTTTGTTTACAAGGCAGAGTGACAGTTTATTCAAATTGAAAATATTGCACCAGCTGTGTCGAGTTGTTTACGCTCACCACTAGATGGCGCCATACGGCAAGTCGATAACTTGGCAGTTCAGTTATCGAAAGCTGAAGTCACGAAAAATGTTTGGCATGTGGACGCAGACAACAAAACAAAACAGTGTTGTCTTATGTTTTTAAAAATGGTTAACGTAAGATGGCGCCACTACTATACTAGATGTAGGCAGCATTGTTTTGTTTTTGCCGCCACAACCAATATTGTGGCATGCGCACATTATTACTGCTGTAAATAATGGCTGGTAGAAACAAATTGTGCCGAAACATTTTTACAAAGCCGTCTAATATTTATTATTTGTTGTGAGCTGTTTACGAACAAAGTAAGGCTCTAACAATCAAAACAATGTATTAAATTAATTATTTTTCGCCGCATATGAAAATTTTCATAATTTGGCACACAACATAACAAAAATAATGCAAGAACAAGATATTGACGAAAATTCATGTTGTTTTTTATTAGTTTGATGTAGCATTAGCCAACATTTCCCATTTGGTACAAAAAGCAGCTGGTTATAGTATGACCATTTGCAGCTCAACTCAAACTACCACAAAAAAAAAACAGAATCCGATCAAAAATACCACTTTGCCTTATTTTGCAGACACTGGTCATTAAGGCAATAAATTTTGGAACTGCATACCGGCCTTAAGGCCTTAAATATTTTATATATTATATGTTTATATAGTTATACCAGAGTGGCAAATCTAAAGCAAAAAAACGATTTTTTAATGTAACCTCCAAACAAAATGTGCATAATTGTACTTACCTCCATGATTTTAAGATTTTTAAATCTATACTAGTTTCAAAAAGTTTGAAATCCGGTTAATTCTTATATTTTGATTTTTAGCAAATTTTTTGAGTATTCATTTAACAGCTAAATTGCATTTGAATTTTGTTCCAGTTGCCGTGGTCAGGCAAACATGTTTACGGAGTTTCTTCTATTATTTTTCACTTTGTCAGTCAAATTTTTTATATATATTTTATATATATCCCTAAAGGGATATACCAAATGGGATTTTTTTTTCATATGATTTTGTGATTCCGTGCGAAATTTTGTTGCATTCTGCGTATAGGCCTTTGGCAAAAACATACATATAGCTCTTGGCAACGTGTGGGCATTAAGTATATTAAGCCGCTGTCAGTATTGGGTAATCTGAAAGAGTTCCTAACTGGACAGTTGCCCTATTTTGCGCAGCTTCATAAACTACACAATGAACCAGGCTTTGAGAATGAACCCTTGGTGGGTATATATCTGGTCAGACCGGTCCTACTACTACGGGATCTAGAGCTTGTCAAGACTGTGGTGATTAAGAAGTTCAGCGGCCTGGAAAGAATTGCGGTATAAGTTATTGCCCGTTTTTTCTAGACGCAAGATTAAGCAAATGTATCCGCTAATGGTGGATGTAAGCAGAACGAAAAATTGCGCAACATTTGTTGTTACATTATACCAAGTCAATCCTCATAGGTTGGTAAGGAACTGGAGTTGAATTTGTCCAATCGACCAGATGGGCAGCTTTTAGCTTTTAAAGAACTAAGTGCACGCTTTACCACTGACCTAATAGGCACTACAGCTTTTGGCATCAAGGCCAATGCCTTAAACGATCTTAAGAGTGAGTTCTTTAAGCCCAGCTTGAGTCGTGCCAAGGATTTTGCCATTCTTTTTCTGTTGTCTTCACTTGTTTCGCTGGCACGCGTCAAAGTCTTCTCGAAGAGCAGCTCTGAGTTCTTACGTCACAGCATCAACTATATGCTCCAAGAGCGAGAGAAATCAATCCTTAGGCGCAGCGATCTTATTGACATTTTGTTGGCCACGGAGCAAAACAGATCTCTGGAACAAGACTTTTTGATTGCTCAAGTGGCGCTATTCCATACTGCATAGTCGTCTTCTACCACGACTTTTACACTATACGAATTAGTGTAATAGTGATGTGGGCGTACAGGAAAAACTACGCCAAGAGATAGTCGAATCATTCGGCACTGAAGACCACTTGAGCTATGAGCAAATACAGGAAATGCCGTATTTGAGCCAAGTGATTAATGAAACCTTACGCAAATATCCCATTGTAGGATTTGCGGAGCGAGAATGCCCACAACCAGAGACAGGCGAGCGCTTTAATTTGGTACCTCATTATGATTATGAGCTGCCCAATGGCATGCCTGTTTATGTTTCCGCATTTGCCATACAGCGGGATCCAAAGGTGACTAAAAAGTTGTATTGACCGAGATTCTTTTCTAGATTTCTAGATTTTCGAAATTTTCATTGCAATACTGGCCCGAACCTGAGAAGTTCGATTCGTAACAAATTGAACATGAACGCCTACATGCCCTTTGGCATTGGTCCCCACAATTGCATTGGAATGCGTTTGGGTCTCTTGCAATCAAATCTGGGTCTTGTGCATTTTTTTGCGTCATCATCGTGTACGCAATTGTGATAGTACCGTCAAAGTGATAAGGTTTTCCCCGCTCTCTTCCATACTCTCCTCCAAAGACGATATTGTATTGAAAGTGGAAAAGCTTAGATATAATTAAAGCTTAGAAATAAAAGTTGGCTGGAAGTACTATTCCATTTTATATATGGTACAAATTTCACAAAATATAAGGAAATATATTTAAACTGTATTCTATTATGATTTGAAAGTCGTGTTGAATTAACAAATGCAACCGTATCATATAGGTATACTCTGGAAATTTTCTTTCAAACAATGCTATCAATTATTTTTAATACTGACTTTTGAGGAATGCTCACAAAAGCTCCACAGCTCGACGTTTATCAACTTTACCTGAGAGCAGAGTACAGAAACCTTAATGAGCTGTCCTTATAGCATGCAAATTCAAATATATTACCAAAAGTAAGTTAACTTGTTCCAATTCGAAATTAAAACGCGATAAAAACTAACAGAATTCGCAACAATTAACTTTGGTATTTAATCGAGTAGCATAAGCATGCGCTGGTCACACTGCTACGGATTAGCGCGAGAGAACAACAGCTGCTCTGTTAATTAACATGCCACCAGAGAGAACTAGACAGATGCGAAAATTCTCCGAGTTCGAAAGTGCCGTTGCAAGATTATGTTATAATAAACCAAAAACAATAAGCAAAAGCAATGACAGTCGGGCTACGTTTTGTGTTGATTTTTATGCATTGACCGAAGTAAATACAAAAGCAAGCATTGGGTTCTGGCTGCGTTTATTTTATTTTTATTTTAAGAAATTAAATCTAGTATTTAATTCTAAACTTCGTATTAATTTAACAAGAGGGCCTTCGACTCGTAATATAAATTATAATAAAATAATATTATTTCATTAAAAATTACCCATTTTGTACATTTCATTGAAGTAGCAAACAAATAATATTTAAAATATTAAAAACACGAAGAAATTTGCTTGTATAAATAATCACTTTTAACAGTTTCTTTACATTGAAAAAAAAAAAATACGAATGTTATTATAATTTGGGTATTAATTAATTAATATGAAAATGTTTTGCAAAAAACCATCTAGAAACACATGAATGAATGCCTTCAAAATCAAAAGATTTTTTTGTAGATAAAGTAAAAGCAGAAATGAATAATCATAGCAAAAGCAAAATAAACAAAACGCAAAAGCAATTTTGTTTGTTTTGCTGCGAATTGTTGTTGGGTTCTTAAGCATAAACTTTTTCGAAATTCGAACTCGGAGAGAATTTTCGCCTCTGTTGTGGTGGCTGGTGGCATTTCTGGTTTTAAATTATGTTAAAATGCCTTAACATTTTCTGTTGTCAACTCGCGCTTTAATATATCAAAAACAACACTAGTTCGAATGGACGCGTTTTTATTCTTGTTTGTTTGCTGCAACGCTCAACACTTGCATACTTACTTAATTATTTAATAATAATAATAATTTTTTGCTTAAAACGTGCGCGCGCATAAACACAAGCCGCAAATGCAATAAATCAAAGTACAAACAACAATATAATAATAAACAAAACAGAAGCGAGAGAAGAGCGCACAATTCCATGGAATTCCACACGCTCTTATGAAACAAAATAAATCCACTGCCGGGGCAATACAGCACTGAAAACAAAAACAAAAAAACAAAACACAGAAAAAAGCCAATGCAGTTCCCAACAACCAACAAGGCGGTTCAATGCTAAAGAGCATGTGCAGTAACAGCAACAACAACACTAACAACAACAACAACGACTAGTCAATGCAGTTGCCGGTTATTCGTTTTCGGAGCTCTGTTCAGAACATTTTTTATACGTCTCAATTTAGTTTTCTATGCAAAAAAGTAACAACGTGCGTCGTTTAAAGTTCTATAAAGAAATTAAGAAAAAAAAAATCATTTCGCCTTATTTTTTTTGTTGAAAATTCTAAAAATGTAAACAAACAAGTTAAGCAGCAACAAAAAAAAAAAAACAAACGAACAAATAAAAAATAAATAAATTCGCGCGTATTTTATGTGTGTGTGTGTGTTTGTTTGTTAGTGTGTGTGTGTGTATGTGTTCGTGCGCGTGTGTGTGTGTTGTGTCTACCGCAGCAGACAACAAAAGAATTTTCGCCGACTTTATATATGCATAGCTAGGACTGACTCTGAACCTATGTACAACTCTTATGTACTAGACGCTAGGGCAAGGTAAAGCGCAAAGCAAAGGCCCGCACCCCAACCCGCCACGCCCATTGAACACGTCGTCTTCTAACTGCTGCCTGCCATCAAAGTATTTTTTGTTTTCTTTTTTTTCTTGCGAAAAACCCAAAAGAAACGAAACAAAAGCAACGCATAGTTACCGTTATTTGCACTGCCAAAAATAGCAACAATCTAAGAAAAACAAAAAATAAACTAAACAAGGAAATTACGAATTTTTCTTAGAATTTACTTTTTTTTCGTTTGAACGGAAGAGCATTTTCTTTCGGTTTTTTTTGATACTTGTTAAATTTGCAATTGCTAAAAAAAAAGAATCAACAAAATGGCGCTACTAAGACTTGCCAGGTAAGTGGTAAAAATGAAGTAAAAATTCGAATATATGGTAAAAGACTTCTTTGTAGTCGATATAAAGACATTTCTGACAATTTCCCGGTCAGTCTTCAAAAATTTGTTTTTCAAAAGCCGGACCGAACGAGTCGTAGATCCAAAATGTCTAAAAAACGACAAACAAATTATAGCCGATATAGATTTATAGTTTTTGGTGAAATAAAAAATGGTCATATGACACCTTTTAGGCTATGTAACGTCACAGGACATGAAGTCACGAATAAAAATTTCGAAAAAATATCGGTGAAAATAAGTGAAGTGGGCCACTTTTTAGGTCGACCTCTTCGATTTAGATGATTTTTGCATATGTGATAGAGCTACTAGCCAATATTAATCATGTAAATTTTTGTTGCAAAATTCTGATTATTTATCGAGTTATCGATAACTTAATATGGGATTTGTCATTTTTGGACTTTTCTTTGACAAACCATATCTCATAAACGAAAAAAGAAATCCACCCAATTTTTTTTTCAATAAAATAAAATATTTTGAATTTCCGTATTTCCATACAGACTTGATAACAGTCCTGTACAGATCCAGTTTAGAGTGTACCCCACTACCCCAGGTAAGCCTTCCCTTTATGTCAACGCCCATATATTTTATTTCCGTGAGGGTGAAGTAGAGGGCATTCAACACTCTCAAATCTTTGATTGATTTTCAAAAGGAAAGAATTTTTTCAATTAAACGGAACTCATGAAGCGTTTCTAAGAGAAAATAATGTTGTCCTTTGACCTTTGGCTTACTAAGTATGTATTATTTTGTACTGTGTAGTGCAGAGCTCAATAGTCCAGTGCAATTATAATAATGTGACATTACCGGCAAAAACTCTTGCAAGAACGATTCTTTGTTGGATAAAGTAATGTGCATATGTATGTATACATGCAGAGAGGGTACGTGTATGTAAATGTATATAGTTTTTATGTATATGTGTTTTAATGTCCGCTTTTACTGTTAGTTCGAGCACCGTTTGCATATTGATTACACCTACGATTCATGTTTATTGCTGTTGTTATTATTTTTCATTTTTTTTTATTGTTGTTGTTGTTGCTTTTAATACCATTATATTATATATTGTTGTTATTCTGCTTGCTCTTATAATTAAGTAAGTCAAATAGCGGTTAACCCTGTTGCGTCGCAATTTTTTTTTTTTTTGTGTACTACTACCAAGATACGTTTGCCCTCGATGATTAAGATTTGCTTTCTGTACTCAAAGATCTCTGCTTGCACCTTCCAAGTAAATGTTAAAAAATTGTTGTTAAATATTTACAAGCATTGTTGTTTTTATTATTCTTGTTAATATACCCTGACAAGGGGTATATTGAATTTGCTGGGACTTATTGAAAATAATCTGACGCAAACGTGCGCATGCAGCTGGAAAAAAATTCTTATCTGGACTCTAGATAAGATTGTGCATAGGTCTTGGGATTCGCAGCTTTAAAGATCTTCTGGCCCCTTTTAGGGTTACTGTTGTTCTCAATTTGGCGGATGCGATGGAAAGGGCAAGACTTTAGCAAGCCAGCAAACTATTACAGCTACCGTGGACTATGCCGTAAGGATAATATCAGTGTGAATGATTTACAATACAAAGGAGCTGATCTGGGAATAATCAACCCAAAAAGACAGCTGCGAGAGTATCTAAACTTCATTGATCCGAATTTCCGATAAAGACTATCGTTGTCCTTAATATCAATTTACTTGTGTCATTGCACTTTGTCAGCTTTAAAGCTGGAACCAGTGTAACTGCTTATCTGTATACAAGCCAAGAGTATAAACTTATTTATAGTAACTACGTTAATATATTGTGTAAATATGGAACTAAGTAAATACTCATTCACATTCACGGGTTTTACTTGGACAGCGGTTTGCAATTATTTAAAAACTTTATTCAGATCACCGCAATTTATGCAATTCCATATCAATTTCATTATTGTCTTTGACATTTTATTTTTATCTATTATATACTATGTAAGAAAACGAAGCTATTAAATTACATATGTATGCGTTTGCGCTGGGAAAGAGAAACATTTCAGATCTGGGCGCTACATTGTAGCTGAGTAAAGTTTTGTTTGAAAACTTGAAAGTGACATAAATTTCAATTAATTACTCATTCATTAAATGGTTTATTATTAGTTTTTTTTTTGCTTGCACTTTAGTATATAAAGCACTGCTTTTATATATTGCACATACATTTGTATTTGTAGGTAAACAAATGCACATGATGGGGCATGGTGTTATCAGCGACTGTGAACTCGTGAAATCTTTCTTGGCACTTGATTAATGATGTACTTATTTACTTAGAAGCTACTTTATATATTACTTGTAGAAATATTTATTTGGCACGATTAAAGCAATATTTACATACATATATGTACATATATCTGTTATAGTATATTATAATGAGCTCCACTTTATTAGCTGTGCAAGCCCAATACATCTTCAATTGTCTTCGAACAAATTGATTCACAATTTCAAACTGCCAGATTTAGGTAGTACTCGTAATTGTATGGCTTGCAGATATGGAAAAGATCAGTACAAAAATAACTTTCCATTGATGTTGTGCATATATATATATTTTTCATACATATATCCTTATGTACTCTATTCAGACAACTCTTGTAATTGAAAGTAATTGAAATTGAGCTACCAAGCTGTGAAGCTAACTCTCAAGTGCTGCTGCTGCTGTCTTTTCCTCGTCTGTGTGCATCTCTAAACAGCGTGTGACAGATTCAGGGCGTACAATTCCGACAACAACGACAGCAATTGGAAGCTGCAAAAGTGCAGTGGCATCTACACACAATATGACATGACAATATAAGTCGTTTCCATAAGTGTTGCTATAACTGCACTACTCTATAACCCCATTACGTATAGCCGGGTTGGGTCCTTTGTTGTATAATAAATAATAAAAGTAGTGTATAATACGAGCCGTATATTTTTATCAACAATTATTTGAAACAAGCTGAAACTTAGAATTTATGTGCAAAACTTGAAAACAGTATTGGTAAATTCCAAAAACCAAATTTGTAGAAACAACCAGAGCACAAATGCATAAAGGTTGTTTAACGCTTTGCCCTTTTACCATTATGCATTTATGCACGACTAAGTGTTGATCAAAAGCTCGTGTTTACAACATTTGCTAGTAGCACCGACGATATTCTCGTTAAAAACGGCGATCTTTTAGAGAAAATGAAGTAAAACTAAGTGACTAATTTCCATAATTATTTACTGTAGCTTATGGTACTAAGGATATATTAAGTTTGTGCAAGCCGAAAATTTAACATAACATACAGAAGGAGACGTCGGAGACCCCCCAAAGACCTAAAATATGATCAGGGTGACTAGAAAAGTCGATATACCCATGTACGGCTGTCTGTTCATATGAACGCCTAGATCTCAGAGACGGTAAGAGCTAGAGCAACCAAACTTTCAGATTAGATGCCTTATTTCATTTTATTTTTGCGATATCGGCGCAATATTATATAGATCCGATAGGGGTGCTTCAGAAGACCTCGAAAAAAACAAAATTTTGATGGATAATTTGTTTGTTTATGAAGATATTGTAGAGTTACCAAGTGTAGCGAATTTCATCAAAACCGGTTGACTATATCATAAAATCGTTTTTTTTTGCTGATTTCTTATATATAATATTTACTACCTATAGTGCATTAAAAGTGTGGTATATGCCATATCATTGGAACGGAAAAAGATTTGTTATAAAAATCGTCAAACAAATAAATAAAAGTTGCATTGATAATGTTTTGTAATCTTAGCATACTTACCATATAGTAGTAGTATTTACTATTCAATCTTTACATGCAAACAAGTATTACATAGTATAACTGAATCCATATATAGTGGCATTTTATTGTGTTGCGAATACGATAATACTTTGCGGTCAGTTTAATTTAATTATGACTATTTTATTAATTAAAATGCGTATCATCATTGTGTTTGGTATTTCACGCCATAAAAAATAATAATTGTTTACTTGAGGAGAAGAGCAACAAAAGAATCAAGTCTTCTATTTTTGTACATAAAATTCTTTCGAACAATTGTAGACACAATTGTTCTAAAAGTAGCGTCGTCCAATTGAATCTTTGTTATTATTATACTATAAGTCGCAACTTGCTTTAGAGCAATTGATAGACATACTCGGTATCTGTTTCACTCTAGATCATTGACTCTTTGACGTCTTATCGCATAAATGGATTATGCTTTCTTCAATATGTTCTTAAAGTAGTATTCTAGAGAGTGACTCGCTTTCATGGGAATACTATATTTATTTAGAGGCAATAAACATTGTGGTGTGCTATGATTTGTTGCCAATACAGATCATTGACTCGTAACAATTCATTTGCTGCAATCTGATACGGAACCGCTTAAATTCTGGCACATTATAAAGATCTTATTTGTTTAATATTATTTTATTAGGTTAATGCCGCGTAAATTACAATACACATATTTTTTGTTCTAAGAAAATGATCATTTACATGGCTACGGCTGGTGAGTATTCTGGTTTGGATTGGTTCTGGCTGGTGAGGGTTTGTTGTAAGTGCGCAAAACTAAAACTAGAATAGCGCACGTTAAGATTGCATTTGGTGACAATCTCTTATGTGATGTCAACAGGTATGCCACTTATGGTTATACAGGGATCTATCTAGTCTATCAAATCATTGGCAGTTGATTTTGTAGGTGTTTTATCCAGTTTTTAGCTGCTAATCTCTTGAGTAAATAAACATAACGAATCAAAGTCGTAATAAAAAAATCTCTATACAAATTTGATTGCTGCAAATGAAATATATTCAAATCGATTATAGAGCGAGCTGCTAGCTAGCTGTTTGAGGAACTGAGGAAAATCCGGCTGAAAGCAGTTTTCACCAAACTTATCCAAAGTCAAGAGCTGTCGCACCAAACACTCATACACTCATACACACATACACAGACGCGCTTGTTCACATAGGGCACACACTAAAGAAATATGCCGAATGAAGGGTAATACATACATCGGTAAGAACAACAAGAACAACAACAACAGTAATAGCAAATAACACGAAGTAAATAAATAAAAATGCAATCAAAATTGTACAATACATATATACCACAATATAAAATCGCATGCACGAAAGAGAAGGATATAGAACGTGAGTGAGTAATAGAGCGAGATGTCGCACATTGGACTTGCAATTTTATGCAACCGTCACTCTTTAGTACACTGCACCCTGGCGTATGCGCAATATTTCAATTTAATAGTTTTTCCATAGTGTAGTAATAGTGACTCTTTTAAAATGCTATCCACAAGATACAAGAGCTTATTAGTTACTATAGCAACTACCACTTGAGAGGCTCCGAGCAGGACCTAGTCTATAATCTTGCATTTGCTCACGCCAATTAGTAGAGCTAACCCTGAGCAACCTACGCGCTCTAAAGCACACGTGCCGTAATAGCTTTAGAAAGCAATTATATATATATTATGTAAAGAAATATGTAAAATAGAGCAGCTGCTTTTAAATGTTTATTTAAAGTCAAGTACAAAACATTGGTGGGTGTTTGGCTGTTTGTCCGCTTGATAAGTAAATTGCTTTAATTGTTTTATTTTATAGATCATAATTTGTCCAAATGGAAATGTTGAGTAAATTGTTTCAGTTTACATAGCTTAGGAACTATTTGTCACGTGCGTTGCGTTACAATTGCAAAAGAAATTGCTCTGCAACGGAAAAAAAAGACGCATGGTTGCATTGAGAAATGTCTGAAAAAGATTACCATCTCTGGCTTGGTTTCAATTGCCTTTGCAGAAACCAAAAAAAAAAACATATATAGTATGTAGATGCTATTTAGGTCTAGGTTCTACCTCAGTAGATATAGGGTATTAAAAGCATTAAGTTGGCATTCATTTAACACTAACTATAGGGTAGTTGCAGCAGCTTAATTATGTATGTATTTTAAAAGTTTTCTCATGCACGAGCACGCCCTCTTCACGTACTTATATGCATATGAAAATGGGCCTTACAATCCAACAAAATGTCAACTACCGTGAAGTACATGCTCAATGGTTATAGTAAAAATTATTAGTTAGTCGTGCTTTGTTCGTAAATTAAGAAATTACGTTAGAATCGCTTTTTAAATTGCAGGCTATAAATTTAATTTGAAATGAGGGCTTGTCCAGATTCTCGCAAAGGTTTTAAGTAATACTCAATTTTCATTTATCATTTCTCAATTGATAAATGCAAATGATCTAAATATAGTCGTAACCCATAAATGTCACTTAAAATGCAACTAAGTCAAAGCCTAGCACAATTTGTGTAACGAATGACGGAGCAGAGTTCATTCATCCAATGCAGAGCAGTGCACAATCTCTGGCATATTTTGCGCTTCCGCATTTGCACTGGACAGACGTACAGACACCTAACAATGGTTACCTACCTCCCGCTTCGCTTCAACAACAGAGCCGGGAATAAAAGCGAAAGTGAGAATCGTCTGCAGTATTCTTGTTGTTGTTGTCCCTGTCCAGTTAATCATTGCAAATTTTATGCAATCCCCTTCTGTGTGTGTTTGTGTGGATCTTTTTATAACCTCATTGTATGTATACAATTTGTGTATGTGCCACATACATGCATATATCAAAAAGCAGATCATGTCAGTCGCAATTTTCATAAATCTTTTTATTAAAGCGCAACGCGCGCCAAAAGTGCATTGACTCTTGTAATGGATTGTGGCACACGTATAGTGCCTTGTTTTTTAGCAAGCAATCACAAAAGAAAACAATAATTTAGACAAGATTAGACTAGAAATAAAGCTGCTAAAACCTCATTTAAGTACATAGATAAAATTTGATTTATAGTAATGACATAAATAATTTGCTTTATTTGCGCGTTGTTTGTACGTAGTTGCTTTTGTTTATTTGCTAGACGCAAACTTGGCTAAAAACCGGTACGAAAAAGAGCGGCGTCGCAACTCAAGGCTACTCCAAGTTGTTGCCTGTCAACCAACGCATAAACAATGCTGGTCACATGCAATGCAAGCGATTGTTATCATCTGCTGGCTGCATGCGAGTTATTTAGTCACAAACCAAGTGAAAGTAAAAAAAACAGACGTCAGTCCTATAAAGATTTATGAAGTGAATGCAACGTTTGTTGATGATTGTTATTGATCAAACAAGCTAGAAGTGCATTCATGCAATTGATTATTGTTTGTTTCAAAAAGCGCGCGCCATCACTACCGTACGCATGGGCAGCACTGGTTAAGACAGCTGGCTGCTGAAATTTTAACAAATTTCATGTGTACACACTGACAGAAGTACCAAGTATATTAGCCGCGTATAAATCCAATACATATTCTTAGTTTATTTAGCAAAATGAATGCATCAAGTGTAACACCAACAAATAAATTGTTAATTAAAAGCATGCCTTGTGATATTAAAGAGTTTGCGGAATTCCTGCAAGAGCTAAAACTTATTAAACCACAAGTTTTGAATCCATTCGGCAGACGGCGTGCACTGCTTGAATACAAAGACACGGTGGAGGCTCAGTCGGCGCTTGAGCAATTGCACAACATAAGCCATGAACTTGAGAAGCCGCTGCGTGTGGCGCTCTTTGGACCATCAGCAGAAGGTTTCAAACCGCTGCGCAGCCCAAAGTGCGCCAACAAATTCACTCAAGCTAGCAGCGTGCCCACAACAATAACACCAACGCTGGAGCAGCAACATATCAACAAGTACGCACAAAAGTTATATGCAATGCATGCAGAATGTGATTTTATGCAGCCGCCGCCACCATATTTACGCTACTCTTATCCGCCCATTACGCCGGACATACTTGCCGGCATAGGTATAGCATTACAGAGCAATCAACGTTTCTATACGCAGGTGCTGCATCTTATGAATCGCATGAATCTGGAGCCGCCTTTCGGCAAACGGCAAGAGCGGCCTCTAAGTGAATGTGTACCACGCCAATGCAGCATTGGCATACAAACAGAAGCGATTGCTAGCGAGAGCGAAAGTGAGTTGGATAGCTCCGCGGAGGAGGAGCAGCGAAAACCCAAGCGTAAACGAGCAGCTACAAGTGCAATTGATACACAGCAGTATCGCAAACGAGCCCGTCAGTTGCTGCAGCAAATGTCCAGGCAGCGTAGCCAAATGTGCGCCAAGAAGGAGCCGCCAGTCGTATGTGTTACTAAATTTGTTCCACCAAAAATTGAGCTCATACTGCCGCAATCACTGCCTGAAATGCCACTGCCTAGCCAACGTTTAACTCTGGACGAACTGCAGGCGCTACCTATCTATAAGAACTACAGCATTGGCCAGCCTAGCAATAAGCTATATATAAAGAATCTGGACAAGCATGTCAACGAATCGCAACTTAAAGAGCTCTATTCACAATATGCTGAAGCTGACAGCCTAGATGTTAAGGTTATGCAACAAGGACGCATGAAGGGCCAAGCCTTTGTTACGTTTCGCAATCTTAGCCAAGTTGAGACAACGGCTGTGGTGGCTAAAGCCTTGGAAGACACGAATGGCTTGTTGTGGCAACAAAAGCCTATGATTGTGTGCTATGGCAAGCAGTAAAGCACAAGAGGTTAGGAGTCTCTAAACTTTCAATCGAACGTTATAGATATACAAAATTTTCAGGTTCTCTTTTATTTTACAATTTTTAGTAGTAGCAGTAGGTTTTGAATAAACTTTCAATCTCAAAAGGTTGCACTTGAAGTGAAATTTTCAGAGTTTCACATTCATATCTAATTTTCGAACAAACAAAAAATAAATAATCAGCTTTATATAAATTTTCGTTTTGTCTTGCAGACAACTCGGTCTAATCGATACAATCTTTGTGGAAGGCGCAAGAGCCGACCCTGCCGACGACCAAGAAGGAGGACCGCACAATCCTATCAACGCGGAAGCCAACGCAATTCCTACGCCAGCCCACATAACGCCAACTAAAACAAAGAAATCGCGCAAATCCAAGCAATCAGCCATGCAGCCGTATAACTACGTAATTGCTGTAGATTTTGAGGCCACCTGTTGGGAGAAGCAAGCGCCACCACAGTGGCGTGAGGCAGAAATCATAGGTATGTTGGAACTGTCAATTTACAGCCATCAACATTATGTACTTACTAGCTGCTTTTTTCTTTAACCCGCAGAGTTTCCTGCTGTTTTGGTCAATCTGAAGTCGGGCAAAATTGAGGCCGAGTTCCACAAATATGTGATGCCTATCGAATCGCCACGCTTGAGCGTTTACTGCACAGAATTGACTGGCATACAACAGAAAACTGTAGACACTGGCGTGCCTCTGCAAACGGCTCTAATGATGTTCCACGAATGGCTGCGTAAGGAGCTGCGCGCACGCAATCTGGTTTTGCCCAAGATGCGTAAAGACAATATACTGGGCAACTGCGCTTTTGTCACCTGGACAGACTGGGACTTTGGCATTTGCTTGGCCAAGGAGTGTACTCGCAAGCACATGCGTAAGCTGCCTTATTTCAATCAATGGATTGATGTGCGCGCCATATATCGCGAGTGGTACAAATATCGTCCTTGCAATTTTACCGATGCTCTAAATCATGTGGGCCTTAGTTTTGAGGGCCGTGCACACTCTGGCATAGATGATGCCAAGAATTTGGGTGCACTTATGTGCAAGATGATGCGTGATGGTGCACCCTTTGCCATAACCAAGGATCTTACTCCATATCAGCAGCTGAATACCAATTGCGTGTTTTGAGTAAGAGCCTTCCAATATCAACTCGGCTACTTTTAGTATCCGACACTCAATTATATTCAATTAATATGACAACTAATATAAACATATATATGTGTGTGTGTGCGTATGCGTGTGTGGGAGGTTTATGGGTGCGTGCCCATGCTAATTTACCAGCTATATACCATTTATGTTTACTATACGCACATATAAATGATGATATATACATAATTCAACGTGGCTAAGCAAATTGAATATTGTTCTGTAACGGCAATCAATAAGACTTGAAAATTTGGTACATTGTTTAGATGCCAGTAAGAATTTGTATTTTTACATATTGGCTCAGCTAAGTAAGTTTAAAAAACTAATTGTAAAAACCTTATGTGTAAGCATGTCCAAAGCTGCAATACACATACATATATAGTACATACTACATATGCAATAGAGTATGCAGCCTTAGATCATATTTTTCTACTATCATTCATACTTATTTGATAAAATGCATACTTTAAACTAAGCTTAAGTAAGGATAACAAAAAATATATGCTAGATGCATAGGGTTCAACCTATAAATAGAATGCAATACTTACATGTATAACATACTTATAAAGGACTTACACGCGGCCTACTTTTAGGTTTAAAATTTAAAACCATATAACTAATAAAACGACAATAGTTATATACGAAATACTTAAGACTAATAAAAACAATATATCAAGATCTTGATGGCGTCGTCTAAAGTAAGAATTTTTATTTAATGCCGCAATAGTAAAGTATTTTATTACGGATAAGGCTTCCTGGCCAACTGTATGACAGATTTTTCTCCTGTCAGCATCCAGCGACGATCATCCTCCGTTAGCCACTCCACCGCACATATAGGCATGCCGCAGTAGATGTCCGACTTGATGGCACGCAGCGCACATACACTGGTGGGTAAAAATCCTGTAAACACACACACACAGACATACATAAAACACTAGCAACCAACAAAGTTTCGTTAATCCATTACGCACCATTTAAGCCATCTATAAAATCGTCGGTATATTCCCGCGACACATCGCCCAATAGCTTGCGATAGTTTAGATCTCCCTTGAATATTGCCAGAGCGGACTCGCTAAGCTTTACATAGAGGCACGGCAGTAGCTCGCGCATGCGACAATAGGCATGTGCGCTTGTCCAGAAGTAGCACTGGCCACATAATTCTATAAATCCGTCTTTCATAAAGCCACACATTTTTTCACCAAAGCTATTAAATTCTTTTCTTTTACGAAAGAAGCCTAGCATCCAATGGAAATCTTTTGCGGTTACATCGGAGATGAACCAGGGTATAGCCTTAACATGAAAGCGAACTTTTCGCGCTAAGCCCGATTCTATAAGATGCTCAGCTAGGATAAGATCGGTGAAGAGTTCGTAGCCCGCATTGTCGCAGACAATATCTACAATTACAGGTTTTCTTGCGTTTTCTAATACTTGCCAAACTTTGTCCGAGTCATCAACCAGCAGATCTTTATTATAGCTTTGTATCATCTCTACGATGTGTTCATCCGGCTGTTCCTGCGTCAAGGACAAATCACAACGATTGCCCCACAACGAAAGTTTCAAAACAAGCTCAAAGTTTTGCTTAGATCTTGTCAAGCCACTCGTTGCATTTAAAACGGCCAGGGCAACTGGCGCAACTTTATAGGTGGCATTTCGTTTTTGCGGACCAAAGTAGTCGTATTTGCTCATGAAGTCACTGCGTTGGAAGATAGAAGATATGCGCCGATATAGGTAGCATTCAGCATGTAGCCACACGGCTGAGAACCATTTAAAACGCTCCTCAGGCAAATTTTCGAGAAACCGATTCCAGTCCTCAAAGTCCTCTCCCATAACGTAGAAACGTCTGAAGGGACGGTTTTCTAAAAGCTCCTCACGCAACAGTTCCAGGCTACACACAATGTGTCGGATGTCATGGCGAGCATTCTGTTTGTTTATCAACGAATTGAATAATTTGTTTTACATAACTCAACTCAAACTTACAGAGCCGTACTTTTTCATAATGAGCTCCTTGTTATTCTGTACAGACTCAATCAGATCTAAAAGCATTTGCGGTGAACGCTTCCGAAATGTGAAATACGCAAAGCTTTTCCCATACCGTGCACTTAGCTCCTCTTGAATTTGCGGGCCTGTACCCTCAATATTATGCTTCTTCTGAAATTTCTTCTCTTTACATGTCGCCTCTAACACGGGCTGACAAGCAATCCTATCGAACGACTCATTGGCACTAATAATACTTGTATCCGAGTCTTCAGCGTCCATTTTCTCCAAACAAAAATTTTGATATATTTTTGATATACATACATACATACATATATTTGAAAACATATTATGTGGTTGCTTTTCCGATATGTCGGGATCTCCAATAACATTGCAAAATTTACTACATGGCTCAGCCAATCTATAGGCTCATTTATAATTAATTTAACAATGGAACTAACAAAAATTTAGTTGGCTTATATTTGAGCAAACCATTTACTTGCTGGCAAACTGAATAATGCCGTAATCGCCAGTTAGCATCCATTCTTTGTCTTTGGCAAACAGCTGTTTTGACACGCCCTCTGGAAGACCGCAAATTAAATCCGCTTTGATAGTGCGCAGCGCGCACAAATTAGAAGGACGAAAACCTGAAATAAAGTTTATGATTAATTATTCAAACTTTTTTTTTTAGCAATGACAAAAGTACAAACTAACCGCGCAGGCAGGTTTCAAAAGATTCCGTGTCCTGCCAAGAGTAGTCGCCCAGCAGTTTGCGATAGTTCAAGTCTCCCTTGATAATGATTAGCTTGGACTGTGCTAAGCGATCGTGCAGCGCTGGTTGCACCTCCTGCATCCGATAAAACTCATAAGGGCTTGTCCAGAAATGATTCAACGGTGACACTTCGAGTTTACCCTCATTCGTTAATTTTTGAAGCTTTTTGCCCAGTTCACTCAGCATCTGATCCCCATGCGAGCTTAAAAATTGCAGCATCCATTCATAGTCATGATGCATGACATCTGAGAGAAACCAAGGAATGGCTTTTACATTAAAGCGCACTTTTTCAGCTAGACCCTTGTCAATAATATACTCGGCGAGTATAAGATCCGTATACAGTTCATAGCCCACATTATCGCATACAATATCAATAATGCCGGAGCCAGTGTCTGTTTTGGCGATACACTGCCAAATATCGAATGTGCCATCCACTAGTAAATTGTCATCGAGCGCAGCAATTTGCTCGAAAGCATTGCCCGTTGGTTTCACCTGTTTGCCGGAAGTTATGGATAAATCACAACGATTGCCCCACAAATTTAGTTTTAGCAGCTGTTGAAAGGTCTCTGCATTAAGCTCATTTTGCCGTGTACCCTTGGCCACTGCTATCATAGCCTCGTTGCTAAGCCGTGTAGCAGTTTGTTTTTGCTTACTGAAGCAATCATAGTTGACTAGCTTGGGTAAAGTCTTGAATATAGACGAGATTTTGCGATACATGTAACACTCGGCATAAAGCCAACAGGCCGTATAGTAATTACGCTTTTCCTGCGGCAGACTCTCGATGAAGGCATTCCATAAGGCAACGTCGGGCTCTGTAAGTACAAAAGTTTGTATTTGTTTTAACTAAATGTGACATCGTACCATTGTCCTCCAACTTATGCAGCGTGCCATTTTCAAGAATGTCCGAACGAAGCTTCGTGACTGCTGTTGCGGCTTTTTCAATTTCTGCGCCTGCGCCCTACAATGTTTAAGTCCGTATATTTATCAAGGTTATACAAAAACAAACAACAACACAATGTAAGTGCTGCAAATAAACACCTACTGTGCCAAATGTTGTTATAAGTTCGTCCTTGCCCTTGACCAAATCCTCTACAATTCCAGCCAGAGTTGATGGCAAGCGCACGCGAAACGTATAATATGCGAAGCTCCTGCGAGTTTATATTACGTAATGCATAAGTATATAGTTTTGTATATATTCTTATATATAAAAATGATACTTACTGCTTATAAATAGCTGCCAGATCTGTATGCGGCGGTATCTCACTATCAATAATTCCATTTTTGACATCAAAGTCAATGTCAGCTTGCAAGGTCATATTGTCTGCGCTCCTATTTTCTTTTTTTTAATTTAATTGAATTTTAGAGACTGTAGCAAATACTGAACTATTTCATTCAGTTGCCGACACAGACGAGCTTTAAATCTTTGTTTTTATTCGACGGGTAGCGATAGAACGTGCAGTTTATTACTGTTTATATACCGTTGAGGGTACTCTCTATATGCTCATTGAAACAGCTGATGCTCCAAACAACAGTGTTGGAAAATACCGAGCATTAGCCAATTGGCGCGGCGCCAAATGTATTTATAAACAAAAACACAATTGTTTAGAAGGATATTTAACAAGTATTTATATTTTTGGACTAATTGAATTTACAAATAGTTGAAAAGGTTCTTAAGGGCGGCGTCTAATACCCAAAACTACTTTCGCCATCGACATACTGAATAATGCCATAATTACCGCTGACCATCCATTGGGGATCCTTCTGACTCAATTCATCAAGCAAACTCTGAGGAAGGCCGCATATAACTTCCGCCTTGATCGTTCGTATAGTACATAAGCAGCTGGGTACGAATCCATGCAAACATGCCTTTATATCTTGAGTTGCTTCCCAGCAAACATCGCTCAAAAGTTTGCGATAATTTAGATCGCCCTTAAATATGATAAGTTTCGATTGCTGCAGCGTAGCGTAGAGCTCCGGAGCGATTTCAGGCATGCTAAAAATTTCAACTAATTGAAGTCATATAAAAATTTAAAGACAATATAAGATACCTGCTAAAAGCATGTGGAGCCGTCCAAAAATGTGATGTGGGTGCTAACTCAAACTTGCCCTCGTCAAAAAACTGCGAAAACTTTTTGCCTATCAGACTGATCATGTAGTCGGCATGAGCGCTTAAATGTTTTACCGTCCAGTGAAAGTCTGAGGCGGTAACATTCGACACAAACCAGGGATGCGCCTTGACATGGAAGTTAACCTTATTAGCCAGTCCCTTCTCTATAATGTATTCGCCCAATATAAGATCGGCAAACAGCTCAAAGCCGACGTTGTCTGTGATAAAATCGACTTGCTGATTCTTTTGGGTTTTGTTCTCCAAGCAAGCCCAAATTTCAGCTGCATTATTGACCAGAATTGAGCTATCGGCTGCGCTCACATTATTAAGAAGCTCGCTGTTAAAACGTAACTCATTTTCGGGATCTGGAGTAAAGTCATTGCGATTACTCCAAAGGTCAAACTTTAGCAGCATGCTAAATGTTTCCAACGACTTTTCTGTGCGACGTGTGAGCTCGGTTAGCTTTAGTATGTCGTCCATGCAACTGTTGAGGGCAAGCTCCTTAGCCTTGGCAAAGTAATCGAACTTCTTGAAGTAAACGCTGTTTTCTACGAACGAATAAAGCTTGCGATACATGTAGCACTCGGCATATATCCAGCGTGTCTTGTAAAAAGTGCGCTCACCCTCAGGTAGGCGTTTGAGAAAGTCATTCCAAACCTCGCGATCGACCTCTGCCAATTAGAGAAAGGTTGTTAAGTTCAACTAAAATGCATTTTATTTATTCATAAAATTTCAAAAAATTACCAACGTTGCTAAAGTACTGAAATGGTTTATCCGTTTGCAGCTCGTATTTTAGCCGTGATATCAGTCCAATGATGATTTTTAGTTCCTCACGAGAACTCTAAACATTTAATAAGAGTATGGGATTATAAAAGCTGTTGTAAGTAATGACATGACATTTAGGTAGCCACAAACCTCACTAAATTGCTCCGTTAGTGTGTATTTGCCTTTGGTCATGGCATCTATGACATTAGTCAGGACAACTGGTAAACGACTTCGAAGGGTATAATAAGCGTAGCTACGTTTGTATTGACCTGACATAAAGGCATTGGTGGGGGTTTGCATATCGACTATGTTGTACTTGGCATCAAAATCTGATTTGAAAACCTTAATCATTTTTTGAGCATTGCTTGATATAGTTTTATCCGCAGTCGACACTCCACCAGTGCCAGCAGCAGCAGCATTAATCACAGCCATGGCACGCTCTGTTGCCGACTCCATGGCGGAATTTTGACGGGACAATTTGAACGGCACTGTTTAGTCGAAATATTTTATTGGATTATTTCGACATTTTAATAGTTTGCTTTGATGAAAGATCTCTTGTTGTATTGAGCTTCTATCTTTTATTAAAAAGCGAATTTTATTTACGTATTGTTTTTATTAATGTTGAAGACGGTTTGGAAATAGGTATGCCATAAACTTAAGTAACAGCTGATGGGGCTGCCATCATGCAGAAAAAAGTAGTTAGTGCTGTGAAACGCGTTTTGTTCTCAGCATGTTGGGATTAAATAAATTTTTAAAATACACGCCAACAGCTTTAAGAATTTTTCAAATCTGGAAAATTAAAAAACAAAACTAAATAAAAAGTATCACTAAACGGTTGAAGTGGTATTTTTTGCTTAATGACTTTGATAGATTTTGTGTATTTTTGCGGTGGCGAGATACGGTCACATTGCCCAAAACTATACTGCTTTTTTTTATATTTGGGCATGGACGCGACTATATCAAAATGTTAATAACGCGTTAAATCTTAGCGATATCGATGTGCGAAAAAACGAAAACGCCTCTGACGGCATAGTGACAAAGTTAAATAGTCAGCAACACGGGTTGTGATAACTGTGTGTGAACGTGAAGGCGCGCGCAGGGGCATGCTGACTCAACTACCATTATTACCTAGCGACAAAAGCGAACGAGACCGAGATAAAGAGCAGCGGAATTAAATCAAACATTTATAAATATATTAGCCGTGGCAGCAGCAGCACCACTGTGATATTGTTGCTCCTCCAAACCGCACACAGACACACGGGCGGCGCTTACAAATGCATACAAAGTAACTAACCACAGCAGCAGCCAGCCCACCCACAAAGGTACACAGCAACACAGACACACGCACTTACACTCGAAACCAACCAAAACCAGACCCAGCATGTCACACTTACCAGCGCCGCTATACGGCTTCACAGCATTTTTTATGATTTTCTGGTTTGGAAATTGGTGTGTGCATCTGATAGCCATCTGCTATGGCAAATACAAGCTGCATAAAAGGCCTTGCAAACTGCCTACTGAATCGTCACCACTGCCGGGAGTGTCTATATTAAAACCACTGATGGGCGTGGACCCCAACTTGCAGCACAATCTGGAAACTTTTTTTACC
The DNA here is from genome assembly GCA_949987675.1 of Chymomyza fuscimana. Classification (NCBI taxonomy): domain Eukaryota; kingdom Metazoa; phylum Arthropoda; class Insecta; order Diptera; family Drosophilidae; genus Chymomyza; species Chymomyza fuscimana. Next base: position 103,941,393 of record OX465089.1, read on the forward strand.
ATGGACTATCCGCTATATGAGTTACTATTTTGTGTCGAGGATAAGGACGATCCGGCTATCAAGCTGGTGGAAACGTTGCTCGACAAATATCCCAAAATAGATGCCAAACTTTTTGTCGGCGGCTCCAATGTCGGGGTTAATCCCAAAATAAACAACATACATCCCGGCTATATGGCAGCTAAATACGATTTTGTTATGATATCCGATAGCGGCATTAAGATGAAAAACGACACTCTACTCGACATGGTGCAGAATATGTCGGACAAGCACGCACTGGTACACCAAATGCCCTTCACCTGCGATCGTGATGGTTTCGCGGCTACATTCGAGAAGGTCTTCTTTGGCACCGTGCAATCGCGCATTTACCTATCCGCCGATGTGCTTGGCATTAACTGTCACACTGGCATGTCTTGCCTGCTGCGCAAAGCTGTCATTGATCAGTTAGGTGGACTTCGCGCCTTTGGCTGTTACCTTGCCGAGGATTTCTTTATAGCTAAGCGAGTGACAGAGCTTGGCTGGAAAATGCGCATCTCCAATCAGCCAGCACTGCAGAACAGCGGCATATGCGACATTGTCAGCTTCCAAGCACGCCTCATACGCTGGGCCAAGCTGCGCGTTGCAATGGTGCCTACAACCATACTGCTGGAGCCGCTCTCCGAGTGCATGATACTTGGTGCCTTGGCAGCCTGGTCGGCATCACTGCTTTTTGCCTGGGACCCGCTCGTCTTCTATTTAGTGCACATACTTTGCTGGTTTCTCAGCGATTGGCTACTGCTCTCCATTGTGCAGCATGGCTCTATGCCGTTTCACAAATTTGAGTTTGTAATAGGCTGGCTATTCCGCGAACTAACCGGACCATACCTGTTTCTGCACGCTCTCTGGAATCCATCGATTCGCTGGCGCACGCGCACCTTTAAATTGCAATGGGGCGGCATGGCCTATGAGCTTACCACAACCGCCGATGGTCTAGAGCCACTACAACCGGCGCACCCGTCGGATGCATCTTCAACAACGACAAATTTAGCTGCGGCGTCGTGTACGGGTGCCAAGCAAAGACTGCTGGCGTCTTAGCAGAAAAGGCGCCTGGCCATGATTGGCTTAGTTAAGATTTTGTTATAAATTGAGTACTGTAGAGAAGAGATAGGCACAGCGCGTGTGAAAAACGTCGGAACGATTGGTAGTATTATTAGTTACCGAATTAGTCACTACACATACATATATATGCGTACATATAGTTAAGGTACATAATGTAATGTATAAATACTGAAATTGTAGACTTGCGCTGGCTACAGTGAGCGCAAAAGTTCGTGGTACTTGAGTGTGAGGGGTATGTTTAGAAGATAGCCGGACAAAATCTTCAACTATAAGCATCCAGAATTCTTAGTATTAAGTTTTAATAGTTGTTTACTTTATTTCTGTACATATAATAGTTTCTGTTTATAGAATAGTATATTATTATTTTGGCGCGCCCTTTAGTTTGCTTTTCGGTGCGTTTATGAGAATTATTACAGCGCTAGTTAGTTAGACTTTGTTATTGTTTATGGATCTGTAGCCATTTAAATTTATATATTATAATTTAATTTGAAATATTTTATATTATTTTTTTCTATGCTTATTTGTTTTTCCCCCCACTTAAGTTAAGCTAACCAATGTACATACTTATAAAGTGTACACAAAAGCTAGCTAAAAATGCCATCGAATAAATTTAATTTAAATTTTCAAGCTAATTATGATTTGCCTTGGTTTTGTTTGTTATTTAGAAATATTTGTGTTCCATATTGAATAATTTGTGTGGCATCGCGCACTGCGAGTCATTAATCAAATTTTTAGTTGTTATCACTTATCAGTGTTCTGTGTTTGGGCCTTGACTCAGGCATGAGTCAACAGTCGTAGGCTTACCCATAATATTGTTCTAGGCGCAACATAAATGTCTAGTGTCTAATCTATTCCAGATTTTAACATGACTCACGAAACACTTAGCTGTAACGATACTTTTGGCAACCACTGTGGCTAGCACTAAATCCGAGTGCGAGCGCCAGTTATTGCGGTGTGGTCAAAGGGCAAAACACTCGTGTAAATTAATTTAATTATGCTCTAATACTACATAATACATATGTACATGCATACATACATATGTGTAGCATATAAAAACCATGTATTTTTACAGACTATGTACTCGTATTTAAGCAGCAGCAGCAGCAAGATCAGTCAAGTCAATACTTACAACTAGTATTATATAGCAAACTACAAACTTAATTACGATAATTATAAAAGATACATATAAAGTTTAGCTAGAAGGCTTTAGAATTGCACTAACAATTATGATATGCATAAACTTTGAATATAAACAACACTTGCAGTAAATTCCCGGAATCCAAAACAAAGCAGCGCGTCTAAGCTTAGCTCAATGACTCAGCCAAATTGCGTACACACTATACTTAGTGCTGATTTGTAGTCTGTAGTCTGTAGTCTGTAGTCTGTATACTGTATAGTATGTACTCACATGATCCATGACGAAAGCAAGTAAACAAACAACATGCTAGTAGTAGATTCATTATGTTCAGCTTTTACTTGACTTCGGGGAAAGCGCGAGAAGTTCTTATCAGTAATGGAGCAAAAATGACTCCCAGAGTATTGAATAAAAATAATAATAATATTAATGTTTATACCTATACATATAAGTAGAGGATGTACGAGTATATGGCTAAAGATTGAAGAGGCATATCAGTTGCAAAGCACACAGAAAAGCCGGGGTCGCGCCTTAAGCAAGCTTCTATATATAATACATACATAAATTAATTATGAAATTATTAAGCCAATGAATTCAAAGAGCAGCAAATAACTAAACAAGAGCACAATCGCATTTTGGTTAAATGTATTTGAAAGCTTTCAAATAAATTGAGTACTGTTCAACTTTTTAAAACTACTTGACTTTAATTACACACACGCAGCTGGTACGCGTTTGAGCAGAAAACAAATAAATTGTTTGCATAGTCTTTATTTTCATAAATAAATTGTTTACCACGAATTCAAATAGCAGCTGCAAAAAAATGTTAATTTCATGTTTAATTTTGTAATTAATTAAACGTGTGTTGGAATTGTGTTCAAAGTTAAAAAAAAGTTTCAAAAATGCTTCACCAAACTACTAGCTGCAACAAAAAAAAAAAAAAAAAAAAAAACTACAAGAACTTCAGCGTTAGAAAACGTAAAACAAATAAAACAATAAACAGAAACAATTAGTATTTGAAATGTTTATAAGTAGATACTTAGTATTTTTTAAACTTATTACTAAAATAAAGCTAGTCAATAAACAACAACAAGTATATGATAATACAATAAACAAAGATGACCAACAATATATGTTTTTCAGTGTTTTTCTGTCTTATTGTCAGGTGGAGCGGAGCAGTGCGCGACTACGTAGTGACCGATCGTTTCATTCATTATCGAGCTCGACTGTGCTGGAAACATTTGTACCCTGCACCCTTAGGTTTTACTGAACTGCTTGCAAATGCTTGTAACACATAATATACCGATAGCTGCTTCACTATTCCAAAATTCAAGTTGTACATCAACTTCAGCCCAACAGAGAATGGCTTCACTCTTCTTACCAATAAACTCCCAATAAGAGGCACAGTTTACCTTGCAGTATAGATTATCTTATAGTCGTAGTTTGCCGGCTTCATATTTTTTTTGTGGCTTTTTATTGTGTGTGATAAGACAGAGGCATGTGAATGGGATGTGCATGATTCATACACACTGAGCTTTGGGTCTCACTGACGATCGTTTGTGTGTTTAATATACTACTTTATAGTATATTATATACACAGCATTGTACTTGGTAAATAAGCCGTTGTACGATATACTGCTGAGATTCCAAGCGCTAGTAAAATTGTGCGTTTGCGTTTTTCGTACTTGGAGTTATCTTATCTTTATTAGGGGAAAATATTGGTTATTCGGGAATCATAAACACGTGAAGAATAGCCAAACAGACAAATACGCGCATACAAATTTTACTCAAAGCGTCACCTTTGGCAAACAATGCCAAAATATTTGTAACAATTTACCTAAACTATGCGCAAAATTTATGCTTATCAAAAAAACGTTGGGTGCGTGTGTGCTGTAAATCGTTCCCCCCAAGGGCTTGAGTATAACATTTTTAGATAGCAAATGTACAAATTTTAGACGGCTGCCGCTTAGTGCTTAACTAAAAAAGTGTTTGCACAAAGTTCAGAAATTCGTTAACTTTAACTATTTTTTTTCGGCCAATGCTATCTTGACATGGCTTGCTCTAATCTCATTCTAATCGCGGGCAATTAAATGGTTTCGAGTGCTGCTTATCAATAGGGAAACGTTTGGACTCAAAATAAAAGTCTTTGGCTCAAACATAAAAACGAAAAATCGTTTTTTTTTTTTGTATACATTTAAATTTGTTTAATTTTTATAACACAAATCAACTCAAATTACACTTTTTCATACAACGTACAACGGTTAATTTTTAAATATCATTGCTGCCAACTTGTTTTTTGCCGTAGACAGCTGCCACATAACGACCGTTGCGTCTATCGATTAGTGCAGATGTCAATTTGCTAGATTTTAGTACATATTTGCACTTTTATGCTGCTTATTTTTTTTGAGCGCTTGTAAAGAAAGAACAATGCGTAAGTATTTTATTTCAATTGCAATTAAATAAAAAAAAACATTTTTAGAATGTTAATTTGTTTTCAAAGAAAATATAAACAACTGAACAAAGAACAAATGTTCGATAAGAACCAGCTCAGTTAGTGAACAATTTATAAATGATTCGCTCAGTGACTTTTGAACAGTCCAACACTAACAGGGGTTCGAATTGGCAAAAATTTTGTGCGGGTGCGTGTTAATAATGCAATGAAATTGTTTAAATAGAGGTAATAAGCTATTAAAACGTCTTAAAAGTATATTTAAAAGAGCAGGTATCGTCGACAATGGAATGTGCATGCATAGCGTACTGAGAACCTACTGAAAAATGCATGAAAAATATTAGCACAAAAAAATTCCCACGGTCAGTGTATGTGAAAAATCTATACAAAGCCAAAGCGTTCAAAGTGTTTATCAGTCAGTGGCGTAGCTGCGCATAACTCGTTGTGGGGGGCGGTAGGGTTGGGTGGTTATAAATGCCACAGCTGGCATTCATTGCCAGTGCCAGTGTCGTGGTCGTAGTCATAGACAAGTCAACCGGCCAAGCGTCGACGTCGACTGCGACTGCAACCGCGACGTAAGCAATAGAAAAATGCAAGTGTAGTGAAAAGAAGTAGGCGTATCGAACGATTTCTAGAACGGTTTTTTTTTTTTTTTTTTTTTTTGTGGGTTAACAGCGCGATGTTTTTCACGCGCACGTAAATAATTTCATTAAACAAAGAACTGGCTTGTGCTAAAGAAATGTGTGTGTGGGCAAGTGTTGGTATATTCCATGAATTGTTTGATCAATCAATGACCACATAAATTGAATATTTATAACCACAACAAAATAATTAATTCTCTGTTAACTTGCAGATGTCTAAACACCCTATACAAAGACGGCGTTAAAATTGTGCAATAAAAAATTTGCCGTAATTCGAAAAAGAAACGGGCTCTCCTAACCCATTACCAATATGGCTATGTCCAAAGTAATACGTGTGTTGGAGAAATCCATTGCACCGTCACCGCACAGCGTTCTCTTGGAGCATCGCAACAAAAGCGACAGCATACTCTTTGAATCTCATGCTGTAGCCTTGCTTACACAGCAGGAAACGGATGTCATACGTAAGCAATACACTAAGGTATGCGATGCCTATGGCTGTCTGGGCGTTCTTCAGCTAAATGCTGGTGAAAGTACCGTACTCTTCCTAGTGCTCGTCACAGGTTGTGTCTCTATGGGCAAAATTGGCGATGTGGAAATTTTTCGAATTACCCAAACAACATTTGTCTCGCTGCAAAATGCCGCTCCCAACGAGGACAAGATCAGCGAAGTGCGCAAGCTGCTCAACTCAGGCACCTTTTACTTTGCTCACACCAATCCTGCCAACGCGCCATCGATAAACAAGTTTGATATAACACTCTGTGCGCAGCGCCGTCATCAAACCGAGGAGACAGACAATCGCTTCTTCTGGAACCGCATGATGCACATCCATATGTTGCGATTTGGCATCGATTGTCAGGCCTGGTTGCTGCAGACCATGTGCGGTTCGGTAGAAATTCGTACAGTCTACATAGGTGCTAAGCAGGCAAGAGCTGCCATCATCTCACGTCTGAGCTGCGAGCGTGCTGGAACACGCTTCAATGTACGCGGTACAAACGATGAGGGCTATGTGGCTAATTTTGTGGAAACAGAACAGGTCATCTATGTGGATGGGGACGTTACTAGCCATGTACAAACACGTGGCTCTGTGCCGCTGTTTTGGGAACAACCAGGTGTTCAAGTGGGCTCCCACAAGGTGAAACTGTCGCGTGGCTTTGAGACATCCGCTGCAGCCTTTGATCGCCACATGAGCATGATGCGGCAACGCTATGGTTATCAAACCATCGTTAACCTGCTAGGCAGCTCCTTGATTGGCAGCAAGGAGGGCGAAGCCATGCTAAGTAACGAATTCCAAAGACATCATGGCATGTCCGCGCACAAGGATGTGCCTCATATTGTGTTTGACTACCATCAGGAGTGCCGCGGTGGCAACTTTAGTGCTCTTGCCAAGCTTAAGGAGCGCATTGTGGCTTGTGGTGCCAACTATGGCATCTTTCATGTCTGCAATGGTCAGGTGTTGCGTGAACAATTCGGCGTAGTTCGCACAAATTGCTTGGATTGTCTAGATCGCACTAACTGCGTACAAACGTACCTTGGTCTGGAAACGCTGAATCTGCAGCTGGAAGCGCTCAAGATGGGCGGTAAACAGCAGAATGTGTCCCGCTTTGAGGAAATTTTTCGACAAATGTGGATCAACAATGGCAACGAGGTGAGCAAGATTTATGCAGGCACAGGTGCTATACAGGGTGGGTCCAAGCTAATGGATGGCGCTCGGTCGGCGGCGCGAACTATACAAAACAATTTACTGGATAACTCAAAGCAGGTGTGTACTTTAATAATACATATGAGGTTCTTTTATTGAATGATTTGTTTTTAGGAGGCCATTGACGTACTGCTTGTAGGCTCCACGCTTAGTTCTGAATTGGCAGATCGTGCGAGAATATTGCTGCCCTCCAATATGCTGCATGCTCCCACCACTGTGCTGCGCGAAATGTGCAAGCGCTATACAGAGTATGTGCGTCCACGCATGGCTCGTGTGGCCGTTGGTACTTATAACGTAAATGGAGGCAAACACTTTCGCAGTATTGTTTTTAAGGACTCGCTGGCCGACTGGCTCCTTGATTGTCATGCGCTTGCACGCTCCAAAGCCTTGGTTGATGTGAATAATCCGTCGGAGAATGCTGAGCACCCAGTGGACATCTATGCAATTGGTTTTGAGGAAATTGTAGATTTGAATGCATCAAACATAATGGCTGCCAGCACAGATAATGCCAAGTTATGGGCAGAAGAACTCCAAAAGACCATTTCGCGTGACAATGATTACGTGCTGCTTACATATCAGCAGCTAGTGGGCGTTTGCCTTTATATCTATGTTAGACCAGAGCATGCGCCCCACATACGTGATGTGGCCATTGACTGTGTGAAGACGGGTCTTGGCGGCGCCACAGGCAATAAAGGCGCCTGCGCCATACGCTTTGTGCTGCATGGCACGTCCATGTGCTTTGTTTGTGCTCACTTTGCGGCTGGCCAATCACAGGTGGCAGAGCGCAACGCTGACTATGCAGAAATTACACGAAAGCTAGCCTTCCCCATGGGTCGAACGCTTAAATCCCACGATTGGGTATTTTGGTGCGGTGATTTCAACTATCGCATTGATATGGAAAAGGATGAGTTAAAGGAATGCGTTAAAAATGGTGAGCTGTCAACAGTGCTAGAGTTTGATCAACTTCGCAAGGAGCAGGAGGCAGGCAACGTCTTTTCCGAATTTCTTGAAGGGGAGATTTCATTTGATCCCACTTATAAATACGATTTGTTTAGCGATGATTACGATACGTCTGAAAAGCAGCGCGCTCCTGCCTGGACAGATCGCGTGCTGTGGCGTCGCCGCAAGGCTTTGGCCGAGAGCGACTATGCTGCTGGTGAGTGGAATGCGGGCAGACTTATTCACTATGGTCGCTCAGACCTAAAACAAAGCGATCATCGACCTGTAATAGCCATTATCGATGCGGAAATTATGGAAGTCGATCAGCAACGTCGGCGTGACGTCTTCGAGCAGGTTATACGAGATCTTGGTCCGCCAGACTCCACAATAGTGGTACATGTGCACGAGCCTTCGTCGGATGAAGATGGGCCCACCATTTATGATGAGCACGTCATGTCCGCGCTTATTGCAGAGCTTTCTAAAATGGGCGAAGTCACTTTGGTGCGCTACGTAGAGGACACAATGTGGGTAACATTCCGTGATGGTGAATCGGCTCTGAATGCGGCTGCCAAACGCAGCACACAGGTATGCGGCCTGGAGCTGGTATTCGAGCTAAAGTCAGCCGACTGGCAGCATCTAGTGGACAATGAAATAGAGTTGTGCACTACAAATACCATACCGCTTTGCGCTAATCCCGCAGAACAAGCTCACCTAATACAAGTGACACCGGAAGTACCTCAACGCCCTAAGCAGCCGCCAACGCGTCCACCAGCGCGCCCGCCTATGCCAATGTCACCAAAGAACTCGCCACGGCATTTGCCGCATGTTGGTGTTATTAGCATTGTGCCGAAACCAGCTAAGCCGCCTATGCCACCGCAGCCCATGCAGGCACCACTGCAGCCGGTTCAGGTCTTGCCGCCACGTCCGCCTGCTATGACTAACGCCGGCGGCGGAGGCACGGATACGACGCCTTCGTCCAAATCGCAGTCGCCTACAGAGCCTACCTCGCCGCTGCACGCCACATCCTCCTCGTCGGCTACATCATCGGGTAAAGCATCACCGACGTGTAACAGTGCCGCTGCTACTATGACGTCTGGACCGCCAACGCCACCACGTCAAATGCAAAGCAAACAAGCCACACCCGTCTCAACTCCAACACGGCAATCCAAGCAATCGTCTTTAGATGCAACAGATTCGGTCTATGAAACCACTAGCAATATTTATGAGGAAATTAACGATGATGTTCCAGCGCCACGTCATCCGCCACCAGCTGGACCACCACCTGTAATAGCCGCTGTGGACAGTCCACGCAGACAGCCAAACTTGCCAGCAGCAGCTCCAATGGGTCCACCGCCGCCGTTACCTACACGTCGTGGACCCCCACCGATACCAAATCGCAGCGGTAATGCACCGCCACTGCCTACACGACCGACGAACAACTAAGAAGTTTACTCCAGAGGTAAGTTCAGTATTACCAGAAGTATGCACTATTTAAAATATGTTTGGCGTGCCAAATTTTTGGGTTAAATTGTTTTATTTTTTTTTCTATTAATAACTCAAAATATTTTAGTTACAAAAACAAAAAAAAATTGTTTATTGAAAATTGTTAATCTTAATCGTCCGTTGAATGTTACTTGGCACAGTTTTGTCAAGTGTCAGGATGGCCGAGCGGTCTAAGGCGCCAGACTCAAGATATTCAGTCTTACCTTTCACAGAAGGGTGTTTGCATGGGAATTCTGGTCTTCTCTGAAGGCGTGGGTTCGAATCCCACTTCTGACAATAATAATTATTTTTAATTTTTTTTTTTTCAATATGAGTTAGATTTAAAACATTAGAGTCTTACGTTTCACAGAAGAGTGTTTGCATGGGAATTCTCGTCTATTCTGCTTTCTTCTCTGCAGGCGTGGGTTCGAATCCCACTTGTGACAAGAATAATAATTTTTTTTTTTTTTCAATATGATTTAGAATTAAAATACATATATTTTGCCAAGCAAGTATAAAGATTTTTGCATTATTTTCAGCTCTTTGTATCTAAAGGTTTGTAGGACGGCGCGTCAACTGCTCGAGTTAGTTTCTTGAGTTACATTCCAAATTGTTACCATATTTGAAAAATATCGCATAATTAATTATATAATGAGCCAATTGTATAGTGAATTAATAGTTGAATGTTTTTAAGCAAACGCGATTGGGTTTGTTTATACTATGTACTATGTATATTTATTTAAAAAGTTACTACAAATCAAAGATATACTTTGTTGATTACACATTCTGTTACAAACACATATGAATATTTAACAATGGCTATAAAACTGGGTACTACCACTCACTTATGCACCAAATAATCTACGTATCATGTTTATGATATCTTTATATATAATATAATAAATATAACATAATATAGAGCAACATGAACAAAAACATAATAAAGTATTAAAACGCTATACATATTATATACCTAGATGTATGTTTAAATGATTATAGTCGTACTAGTCAAATTATAAAGTAAAACTAAGTGGTTAAAAGTTACCAGAAATTCCAATAAAGTTAACACTTGAACAAATGCATATAAAAATTGAATGAACAAATAAAGTACTTATTGTTAACGTAAAGCTATTAAATTAAAAAATTATTATAATTAAACTGAAAGCACTAAAAACGTAACCCTTACCCATAAATACAAAAAATATATATAGTTTAAAACTGTTATCTATATGTTAAATATGATTTATAAACTATGTATACAAAACGCAATATCAAAGAGAAGATAAAGTTAAATATAACGTAATTGCTTTATAGAAATGTTGAAATTATATGGAAAAGTGTAAAAATGTTGTATCCGCATCCAAACAAAAATGTGTAATTATTAACGACTATAAAAGTTCTTAAATTATATAAACATGCAACTTGCCCAAAAATGAATAGTTTTATTTATTTTTAAAAAGCTAACTAAGATTAGCCAACAATCGTAAACTGCCTTAAAACATGCAACTATAATAAATGTAATATTCAATAACCATCCTCCTCAGCTTAGAACCACTTGGGCATAGCATCGTTCGGTAAGTTCTTGTGATTAGGCAAAGCTGTGCAAGGTCTTTGTTGTCTCCAAAACTCTTGACGTTTGTTGAGAAACTCCACAGCCTCCTTGGCAAAAGTGGAAATATTTTCTGTATTTGTATCGGCGCGCACCAAGTCGGGATGCTGCAACAATTTCTCCAGATACTCTTTGTCCACGCATAACTCACCCAGTAATTTTCGAGCATTACGGCGCTCTAAATCCGCTTTGCTAGCCTTTGATCTGGTCTTTGGCCGTGTCTTGGGTGCACTATCACTAGATTTCTTGGGCTTAGTCTTGACTGGTGCAGCACTGCCAGTTGTACGCGTCTTGACTCCAATAGTATTTTCAATAGCCTCCTGTGTTTTTTGCACGCCCAAGCGTAAGGAGGCAAGTTCGGGTCGTACACGCAGACCGCGATGAAAGAACATGAGGCTCTGCTCGAACTGTCCTAGATAATAAAGTGACTCGGCCTTTTGGTAAATAGCGCGTATATTATTCTTCTCCTCGGCCAGCGCAGTTTCGGCATCTTGCAGAGCCTTGGAAGCTTCGCCAAGCAGTAAATAGCATTTGCTGCGCGAAATCAAGGCATTTATGTCCGTGCTATTAAGTTCCAAAGCCTGTAGAAGTATCAAAGAAATATAGTTAGAAGTTTATGAGATAGTATAGATAAACAAAGAATTGGCTTAGTTGGTGGTGCTGTTAGTGAAAAGTGTCAAAACCTTGCAAAAGAAATGTATGGCATTCTCGGGATTTGCATTCTTGATCTCCTTTAGGCCAAGCGCTATGATAGAACTTATATCGGCCTCATCAGGTATAAGCAATGCTTCATTTCTATCCTGTTTTTGTTTGATCTGCAAACTCTGCTTGATATCAAAGGCGCCAGCACTAACTGCCGCCGCTCGATCCTTGTCCGTGTAAAAGTCCACGAAATTCTCCTTTGGCTTTTTCTTCTTAAGTATCTGCTCTTCTATACGTTTACGTGCCGCTCGCAGCTCTGCCTCGATGCGATTGCCACGTTTGTTGCCACCCGGTTCGCCTTCATCCATAAACTTTCCACCGCGTCCGCCGCGTTCGTCTGTGGATTTGCCAGCCGCTTGTGACTGACGTCGCTCCCAAATAGGAGGTTGGCGAGAACCACGGCTGCCACGACCTTTCTTTTTATTTGCATCATCAAGGCATTCTTCCTCTGCAGCTACACCTGTGCGTATAAAACTCTGCAGCAATTCTTGTTCCTTATCAACAGCTAGTATATTGTTCAAAATATTGGACATATTGAACTTAATAGAATAAAAGTTTCCTGAGTGCGTGTGAAAATTTCACACCTACAACTTTTGTTCGAACAAAGTTTAATTGATTTGCTATTTATTGAGGTTGCCCAGGAAACGGGCTATCCTTGATTAGGTCGCACTTGACGATGTTTCTAAATCGTGCCTCTCATTTTTGACGATAACATTGTTTTGTTTTTGTAATTATTTTAGTGTACTATATGTATGCAATTTAAAAGCCCTTAACTATGATGTCGCATTTAAACTTTCTCAACTAATGCCTGCTCCACATTTTCAAATTGTTTACGCGCCCAACAACTAAAAATGTGCTAAATAAAAAATCACTAGCTAGAAAATACCAAAACCAAAAAGCGATTGTGGCGCCAGCTAGTGTTCGTTTTGAAAAGCTGCCAACGTCATAACCATTTCAACAAAGTTTCGAACCATGAAAATTTGTACAAAATTCTGGGGTTTTTAACAGTCCAGTTGTGGCGTGGGGTGGTTGGTCTAATATAATGTTCCTTCTGTCAGCTTTTGTAAGCATACAAATAATACGTGTTATTAACTGTTAATTGTTACTTACTTGTTACGTTACTTTTAATGTTAAATGTTAAATGTGTTACAGTCTTAGTTGTTAGTTGCTTTAAGGGTTTTAGGTTTTTAAGTTTTGTGTGCGTTTGTGTAGGCGTTTGGGCGTTTATTATTATTATTATTTAAAACTAATTACCTGATTATAGCCAGTTAGTGCCTTGTCATATTCACGAACTTTCATATGATTGTTGGATTGGTCACAGAGTAACTTGATGGTAATTTCAATCTCTTCGATTGAATCCACTTTTGGCTTTTTACGCGGCATTTTAAGTTCTTGTTACAACAATCTACTTCTTTTTAAATAGTAAATACACTCTTTGGATACTTTTAAAGTCATTTTAAGGATTTTCATTGAAATCCAAGAGTCACATATTTTTATCGAAAATGATTCATGTTAACTGATTTCAAAATCGCAGTTAAAAAATAACTTAAATAACTTGCGAATTGAACTCAAATGATTTGGAGCTAGTGAATTTAATTCACATATTCGTGAATAAACAACGAAATTATTTTATCTAATGTTTTAAGAACGCAAAAACATCAACTTGCTATTTGATTTAAAAAAAATTTTATACCTCAACTATAACTAATCAAAATCATAAGTCAATTTAGTAGTCGCTAGTTATTTGGAGCCAGTTGGCGCCTTTTGCTTAAATTAGGCCAAACACTTTTTGTATGTTTTACTTATATTTTTATTTATGTTAATTTCTATTTATATTATGTTTATTAGCTGCATAACTTTTTATATTCGCTTCGCAGTGCCTTATTATTAAGTCATGCGTCAATATTAATTTCAGTTTTCCATCAAGTACCGACACGCGCTGTCAATTCGACATGACTGTTCACCTCGCTCGACATTTTCCAACTAAATTTTCCGCCATTTTCATTTAGTGTAGTTTGTTTCTTGTTTGGGACACACAAGAAACGGTTGTTATTTGGTTAACGGAGGGAGTTAAGGTACAAGGTGACTTTTGTTGTTCCTCTAGTTGTTGTCGTTATACCCTACGCCGCCCATTGGGTCAAGGGTATTCCAGATTTGAGAAATGCATGGAGACGTGGCATCATCATGGCATATATCTCGGATAGCGATTAAGCCGAGTCCGTGCATGCGTATAATCATTTATAGCTAAGGGACCATCGGAGGCATCAAGAGACACCAAATTTTATCATGCGAATTTTCCATAGCTTGTTGGTTCATGTCACTTGGAGCGTAACCCAAACTATATCATCCACAAAAATTTGGCACAATTATACATACATGTTTTTTTAAGAAAATTGGCTGCAGGGTATTCCACTGTCTGAGTGATTCTGAATTTTTCTTTGGGGAGTTACTATTGGCCGCAACGGTTTCTGCGGCTTTCCTTTGCTTCCATGTGCTGACAAGTTGCAATAAACTTCAATAAGCTTGCATTAACATTGTATCTTAACGTATTCTTCTTGAGCGGAGACAGCAATGTTGAAATTCCATTGGAACAATATGAACTCTGCTTCCTGTTCCCTAATTCATTTACTTAATAACATTGTAAGGCAAAATTAATTGAAATTGTTATAGAGATAAAGTTTGTTGGAAACCAACGACGACCACAAAGCTAAAGTCACGCACCTGCACGCAATTTTGTGCTCGTCATGTTTGTGGAACGGGTTGAAGCAATCGCAGACATGGGCAATGCGCGGAATTATGCACTTTGCAGCACTTGTTGGTAAATTTTTAATGAGTTTCTGATGAACGCCCCAAACTAAGCTAATTAGACGCGAATTGATAAGACTTTGAACATGGTTGGTGCGAGTTGGTTGGCAGGTGTGGTGTGTGTGTGTGTGTGTGCGGAAATTGCAAATCAATAAAAGCGACCCAAAATTGGAGGAAACAGGTGTCGCCCTTCGTCTGATTTTTTTTTTTTTTTTTTGGAAGAGTCAACCTCATTTGTTGTTTTTGTCATTCACTTGTTAAAATCTTTTATTGTATCTATATACTATTTATGAAACTATGCAAATTGCTATTAATTTTCTTGTATTGTTTTTAGAGTAAATAAATAAGTTTGCAAGTTTGTAAGGCAGGCGAACGTCTGGATATTCAAATAATAAGGATGTATATATATGCCTTTGCGTGTCCATGGCTCATTTATTGGCTCCAACCAGACAGCCAGCCTTCGCGGCGTAGCTAAACAATTTTGTTACCCAGCCTTCATAACAATGGCAAGCTCGAATCCGTGGCCCAAGTCAATTTGTGGCCTAAGCCGGCGTAGTGCAGCTAGTCCTTTAACCCATCGAACCTTGTCTGTCTGTAGAGCCTGACAGTTGCTTACTGCTTACTTGTTTATTTACCTGGCCCAAGTCTTTTACGACATTGTAGACATGATAGAAAAATTATGATATTTGCATTTACTTAAGGTTTGGGGGTTGGTTGTAAGCCAACTCTTGATTTCTTGCCGGGAATCTTTACACTTTAATGTTTATTGACTTTTACTATGTGTTTACTTTGATTCTAATTGTGTTGACAAGACCAAGACGTTCCAAGTATCGATGGTTCTATGCATAAACTTACGCGATTCTAATCGCTTAAATTGTTTGATTGTTGTGGGTTGTAAAACCCTAACATGCAATCCTCGAAGCACCAAGTGGAAGTTTACCTGTTGCTTATATATACTTATTATTTTTTTTTGTTTTTATTTACAAGTTTATTATGTAAATACACTTCTTTAACAGTATATACATGTAATGTATGACAAAATAAGTCGATATCGCATAAATCGGATAGTTTGGGCGAAATTCGTTCGATTTTTCTTCCTACATATTATATAAAGCGAACAAGTTTACGACAACAACTTAGAAAACTTTAACATAGATAAATAATTTAAAGTACTCGTAGTATGTAATATGGTAGGTGGGTGGTTGTACCACGCCTACTGCTGGACGTTGTCGAAGGGCACCAGCACACCGGGAGGACCACCGAAACGACTCTGCGAGGAGAAGGGACGGGGTTCGCTGGCTTGCGATGACAAGAAGCCAGTGGGTGCACCAAAACCACCTGTGTACTGACCCTTATTTGTAACCTTATTGGGCTTGATGATTTCGTGTTTTTGTCCGTTGGCCACGTGAAGACTCACACTGGCAGGGGGGCTGACAGGGTTTTCTGGTAGAAGCACGCCTGCGGGTGCTCCAAAGCTGCCTGTAAATTTGTCCGTATTGCTTGCTGCTGTCGGGGCACTGTTAGCCGTGGTGCTGGTTGCACTGAAACCATTGAACAGACTGTTGGTGGGTGTATCTGTATAGGGCAATAAAAAAAAAAGGG
The DNA here is from genome assembly GCA_949987675.1 of Chymomyza fuscimana. NCBI lineage: Eukaryota > Metazoa > Arthropoda > Insecta > Diptera > Drosophilidae > Chymomyza > Chymomyza fuscimana. Next base: position 103,957,548 of record OX465089.1, read on the forward strand.
GTTGAATAAAATTCTTACTGTGATTTAATAAAGTTACCCTTGCGTTGTGCATTGGATCCGCTTGTGATAGGCGTAGTTATGACCTTTCCCTCATCGCTCTTGGTATACTCCACCTTCTGGTTGACCGCTGCGTCTGCTCCAACTCCCTGCTGGAAGGGCGGGAACTGCTCCTCGTGTACGGCACGTGGCGGTGGTGTGGGCACGTTTTGGGGATCGAGATGTGCTGCAAAAGGCGTTATAGAGTTTGTACTAGGAAAGTGGGTAGACGTGGGTGTGGCAATGGCATTGTGCTTGTTGTTGCTGTTCACATTGTTGGCTTGATCGATATCCACGTTCTCAGCAGGCGGTATCAACACCAGCGGTGGCTGCACAGTGTTTCCCTGCTCGTCGCTGTTGATGGATGGAAGCGGAAGCGTGACTTTGGATGGGAAAGCAGAGGAGGCGGTTATAGCTGGCCCTGACGTGGATTTTGTTGGGAAATTGGATTGGGTTTTGGAATTAATATTGATTGCGATTGAGGTTGCGCTATCGTTATCAGTAGTAAAAGTGCTAGTGGCGCTTGCGGTGGTAGGATGAGCGAAGCCCTTGGGCTTAAAGTCGTTAGGGTTAGTACCTCCTATGCTGGCTGAGTTGGTGGTGCTGCTGCTGCCAGTGTCTTTAAAGTTGTCCGGATTGTAGGGCACACCAGGACCAACATCAGGATAGTCAAAGTCCACAAGCCAGGGTGGTATCGTAGCCGAGTCAAATGGATTCTTTTCTACGGGTGCAGCTGTAGTCGTTGTTGTTGTTGGCGTTGAATGCAAGAAAGGATTTGTTTGTTGATTGGAGGTTGCGGCTTCCAGCGTATCTGTGTGAGTGGGTTTTGTAGTGGTAGTTGTACCAAATAGGAAATTTTGCTGTAGTGGCTGTTGTTGTTGTTGTTGTTGTTGTGTGGTGCTAGCGAATTGATTTGGGTGCGTTTGTAAAATGGGTGAGTTGGTGGGAGTGGACGGAAAAGAGGGAGTCGTGCTTGAGCTGCGCAAACGCGTTGTAGACGGCACAGGTCTTGCAGTTGTCGTTGTGCGAACCGTCGTAGTAGTGGTTGTTGGTCGTCTGGTTGTGGTACTACTCGGAGCCACTGATGTGGGCGGTGGCGTAAGCTGTATGTTATGCAAGTCCAGGAAAGGCTCGAAGGGAGGTTCCAAGTCAGATGCCAAGCTGTGGTTATACTGATCATTGTCCGTAGGCACAATGAACGTCACGGCGACATCAAGATCCGGATCAGTCACATCCTGCAGCCAAGGTGGCAGCGTATAGGCGTAGGCCTCTTCATTTTCTAGTTTATAGAAGGTGGAGGGATCCAGTGGAGTGGTACTGGTAGGTGGAGCAGCAGTTGTGGTTGACTTCGTTGTAGTAGGTCGTGGCGTTGTGGTTGTAGTAGTTGTCGTTGTAGTCGTTGGCGTGGTTGCCGCCCTAGTTGTGGTTTTCTTAGTGGTCGACACTGTTGTGGTCGTGGTGCGCTGTGTGGTGCCGCGAGTTCGCGGTAATGCCGTCGTTGTGGTGCTATAATGGGCGGTGCCGCGATTGCGACTGGGAAAACGTCCATTGCGCGGCGTCGTGCTGCCCACATGCGCATTGGTACCATGTCCCTCTGGACCATCTTGTTCCTGGCTTCCCACTACCGCTTTTTGACCCTCCACAACCGACGGTGATGCAGGATTTAGGCCATTGCTGCTCAAGCTTACGCGTATGTTTTGTGTGACTGGATCTACAATACCTTGTATACGTGTAGGCTGATTCTCCGTAATGATCTCCGGTTCAGGAGTAATTGTGTCATAGGGTGGCAGTAAATCCCACGCAATGACACTCAATGGCGCACTGTTTGGTGTTGGTGTCCACGGTACTGGTCCCGATATGTCTGGATCTCGCAGCTCTAGGATGTAGTCTGGCAGTGTGCCAGTGGTTAACTGTGGCGATGGGGCGGTCTCTTCCTGTTGCTGCTGCGGCGACTGGAGTGGCACAAGCTGCGCCTGTTCAACCTCTACGTCCGTCGTCGTTGATGTGCTATGGATTGGTGGTGTTAATGATGTGGCTGGTGCTTGTGCAAATGAGGTGTCGGTGTCGGTGTCTTCCGTGCCGGCGCTGGGCAGCGCCACTGCAATGGCATCTATGTGGGAAGGAGGTGGAGTTGAGTATTTGGCGGCTATGCTTTTGATTATCTGAGAGTCTTGCGGTAAATTGGGATAAAAGAAGTTACCATTGCTAAGGGGATAGTGTCGGGGGTACGAAATACGGCCACGGTTACGTAGCGCCGGGCTAATGCTCAGGGTAAGTGCGTCCGTTGCGAACGGATTTACGGTTAGATGGGAGAAGTTGGGCGTGGCTAATGCGAAATGATTAGTGGATGAAGCTCGCTTGGCGGGCTGTATTTGGGCTACATAAGTAATGGGTGTGCTTTTTGGTGCAGGTGCGTTTATGAAGGGTACGGTTATGGAAGTGGGCGTGGGCGTGGGCATGGTTGAGGGTATGGGCGTGGCTTTGCTAATGAAATTGCCAGTGCTGGCTACTGTGCTTGCTGTTGCAGTACTAGTAGTAGTAGTAGTGGTGGTGGTGGTGGTGGTAGTAGTAGCAGTTTGTGGCTTTTCATTTTGTGGCTGTGTTGCTGTGGCTGTGGTTGCTGTTGGTGTTGTGGTTGATATTGCCTGTGGTTTGGTGGCTGTTGTGTGGGCATTTGTGGCTACTGTTGTTGCCCTGCCTGGCTCTTCGGCAGCTGCAGCAGCCGTAGCTGCAACATCATCTTGATTCTCATCGCTTAGTTGAGAGTGGTTCTTGTTGTTGTGTTGGAAATTTTTCTCGTTCAACTCACCAATATGCGGTGGCAGTAAATCATCGGCCGGCTTTCGGATTTCCGTAATGCCCGAGGCATAGTTGGGTATTTCAAATTGTACGCCCTGAGTGCTGATCACCTTACGCCCATCGGGCGTATCTATCGGTGTAAGTGCATCAATCGGATTGCCATAGCTATCGATGGCCGGGGCATCTAACAATGGCGGTTGTAATTCTAATGCAAATGGCGTATCATTAGAATCTGCAGTGAAAGGGGAAATTTTCGTTTGTTCTTTGGTTTTGTATTTGTTGAGATTATGTGTGTGTGGGTGTGGGTGTGTGTGTGTGTGTGTGTAGGTATTGTTGTAGGTGTGAGTAAGTGTCAGTGTGTGGGCATAACAATTTGCAATTACTGCAATTTGTTGCAACTTTAAAGTGTTAGAAACAGAAGAAGTTGAAGAAGTAGAAGAAGCAGTAGAAACAGAAGATGCAGAAGTAGATGAAGCAGCTGCAACAGCCGTAGGCAGTCGTCGGACTATCAATGGCGTTGGCTTTTGGAGGCTGCTGCTGCCTCTTTGATGCTACTTGGTGCTACTTGTTGCAATTTCGCTGCCACTGCAATCGTTGATTGATTGACATTGCTGGATGGGCTATACATATTTCGTGTGTCTGATGTTACTGCTGTTGTTGTTGTAGTGACAGTTGTTGTTGTTGTTATTTACGAAAAGGTTTAGTTCAAAATAAATTCAATTTGTAAAGTTAGTCAATGGAAGCGGTGTATTTGGTGTTGTTGTGTGTGTGCGTGTGGTGTTGTGTGTTGTGTTGTTGTGTGATGGAAGGTCCGTTGAGAGAAATAAAAGGGGCTCGGTGGTGACTATCGACAGAAACTAAGCGAATGAGTTTCAATTTTTAATTTCTTATCGAGAGGTCTATGTGGGTTTAAATGTCGCATAAGCAACAAAAATTTACTAATTTTCTGAAGCAACAAGAGTTTTAAAAACAAACAGTTCCAAATCAAGTTCGTTGCTTGAGTCTTTTGTTTTGTGCGGCATCAACTTTAAATGGAATTTTTAGGTAAATTGATAATTGAAGATAAGTAATGGCTATGTCACGTGTTCTTTTTTGCACACTCCCTTCTCCATCTATTTGACGCCCGCTCCCTTCTCTTTTTGTTGCTGCCCCCCAAGGCACATGTTCAATTTAGGCATGCAAATCAACTCAAGTGGCTCTTTGGAAGACATGAGGGCTCTTCTTCATGAAATATTTATGATTAATTGATACTTTTCAACACATTTAACAATCCTAAGCACATTTGAACGTCTTTTGTTTGTATTACGAAGAAGTCGCTGTGTGAATCATATGATTACCATAAATTGTATTTAAATTATTACACGCATTCAATGTTATTTATTATTATTGTATACTGTTTTTTGTCGCGAACAAAAGTATATTTAATATAATTTTCGCGTGATTTGTAAATATTTGAAATTTCGCATACATTTCGAATCCTGTTTGAATAAATGCAATAAACATACTATTGTATTTACATGCTAATTAGTTAGCAACGTTATGTGAATGAATATTTTAATTATGGGGGCATCATGGGGGAATTCTAAACTCAGTAAAACGAAGCGGTTTTAGCCATATGTGACTAAGCGCGCACACTGGTGATGGGCGTCTTGATTTGTTGATTGGCTAGAAGTTCGCTGTTAGATATAGACTTAGTTTGCTTTAAGTTCCGGTACGAAGACATATACATATACGAAAAAATGAAATATTGAAAGATGCCAACGCCTTGTTAGCTGAATGAAGTTATACTCGCCAAATTGATTGATATAATCGCGTTTTATCTTGGCTTACACGCTGTGTTTCAACAATTATCATTAACTTTAGCCTTAACTTGACACTCTGCATGACGCTTATCAGTTTCTTTGGAAAAATTATGAGGTTTATTAATTACTTTGAACACATATTTTTACAGCCAAAAACAACTAACTAGTTAACTAAGTAGCTAACTAACTCCAACTGGCCCTGAACTTTTCGTGTGCGCCTCTTTATAATTAACATCAATCTGGCAGCGCATATCTCATAAATATGAATTACTTACAGATACAAAGCTGACATACAGACTATATAGTATATATATATAGTGAGTCTAGATGTCGCTACAATTGTCTAATTGTCATGAGAAATTATCTGAACTTATGCGCTTTTTCAGAAAGCAACCAAGTTGTTTATTTGTATGGGCAAATCCATTATGATTCAACATCAAAGTTGAAGTTCTCTTGAGTCAAAACAAATGATGCTTAAATAATTGCGCAACAGAAAGCCAATCATGCAACTCTTCCGCATATGCTTGATCTAGTCAAGTGTCAAAAAGAACACAAACAAACATTTAAATAAGAAAGAAACAGCGAAGCAGAGAAGCAGCCTAAGATTTGGCCACACCCGATATTTTGCCCATGGTATATAAAAATCAATGCAAACTTTTTGACTGATGTCTGTTTATGAATTAGTTGCCAAGAACAAGCGCCAATTAATTTTTTCTTGTTGTCGATCTTTATTATTTTTAATGTTAAATTTATAAGTTTTAATTGAATAAAACCTTCAGCGACAACTGCACCTATAAAACAATGGAAAATATAAATTACACTTTTTTTCCGCCAATATTTTATACAACATTTTTACACAGTTTTAATGTGAGTGTGTGGATGTATAGATGGATAGATGGATACTTGCTTGATTGCTGATTTTTGACAAGTTTTAGTCATTTCGCAACCTTCGCTAAAACAACATCGAAATGTAATGCCTTTTATTTATTTTGATTATACTTTTCGATTTTTTGCATCTTCTGTATTTGTTTTTTCTTTTGTCCATCCATTATTGTGTCGTCTCAGACCTTGGCGTAATCGACTTATTGAGCTGTTGAAAATCGCGCACAACCCACACTTGGTAAAAACCATCAACAAAGTATATACATTTATATATACATACATACTTGTCAAATTGTTCATCTTTTATTTTTTGCCCAAAATCTGTGCCATCATCTAGCAAATGCTCACAGCGTTTTGTTTATTCACTTGAGTTGTTCATAAATTATGAATTCTATAATTTGAACAAATTGCATAAAGTATTAACAAAGAGCTTTAATAGTAAACAAAGTTGGGGAAACCTGTGAAAACCACAGAGTTCTAGTTGAAACAACTCTGAAAATCCAAAACCAGTCTACTTGTACCAACCCATTTCCAACTCTCACTAATACCTATTACATGCTACTCTTAACACTCAGTTTAATCGAGTAGTCTTCATTCATATCTTAGGCCCATTGTACTAACTATTAATTATAAAAATTTGGCAAGCCGCCGATTTGTTCAGCAACTGTTTAAATTATGTAAGCCCTCAGTATCTCACATTTAATTTATGAATAACAAAAGCTTAAACATTAATCATTAAAAATATGCCGTGTCAAATTATTAATTATCACGTACCAGGTATCTATTATAGTAAATTGCTTGACGCCGAAATCATTCAAGTAGCAATCGTGTTGCAAAAAAAAAAAACCAAATTATATTACCGCAAAAATCGTGTGAATATTAAAATTAAAAACTCGGCTAAGGGGCAGCTAAAAAGATGCAACAAATTAAGTTTTATAAGGAATTATATTTCTATTTTTAATTGGTTTGGGGATTTCCCAGTTTCCCTACAAGCGCTGCTGTTCAGCAGAACTTGCTTTACAACACAGTTGTGGATTCCACATAAGTATATATTTGTTTTTGCTTTCTACAGTTACATTTTTAATTTTATTTAAAAATTCATAATTTAGCGAATTTGATATCCAAGGAATGCAGTTTGATGTTGCAATACCTGCAAAATTAACGTAAAGTGGAAAAAACATGCCTCATCTCACTCAGCCCATAGTATTGTTGAACGCTACTTATATATCAATTTGTGTTTAAACTATCAAAAGTTCTTGGCCAGCAGCTCTGTTTAAGTTCACCCAGTTGTCTGCGGCTAAAACTAAGTTGTTACCATCAAAAGTTTTGTGTTAACAAGCCATAACAAATTGTCATATCAACAAAAGCGAGAGGGATTTTATAGACATGGTCATAACAAAAGAAGATAAATAAAGAGATGTTGTCGTACTCAGAGGTTGTCGAATGCTTGACAACTGGCAGCTAGTATTGTCCCGCTTGATATTGGCAACTTTGTAGGTAACTTGCTGACTTGGTGGCTCGGCAGCCAGAGTTAAAATCTGCTGCTAGGGTTTATTACATAATAATCTGTTATGCTGGGTTTTCATTTTTTTTTTTTTTTTTTTTTTTTGCTGCCACTGCAGTAGTAGTAGTTGTGGTTGTTGTTGGGACTGTTAGTTGCTCTTTTGCCAGCATCTTCTTTTGCATCGACTTGGAAGATTTCATTCAATGTTTGTTGCCTTTGGGAAAAGTTTTTACTTCATCGTCACATTTCAGCTGACTTGTTGTGTTTATTTTTTCAACAGTTTTGGCCAAATGATGTGCCTAATTTTCTTGGACACACAGTCCAACAAAACTGCTCAGCTGTCTTTAGTTTTGTTTGTCAACAAACGCAGCTATAACATTTAAGCGTATTTGGCAGCCAATATCTGACTAATTGGCAGTTGGCAGCAACGGGCAGCGGGCAGCCCCTAAGGTGTTTTGTTTTTTTGATGTGCTAACGCCAATCATTAGCTGTTGACACGTTGAAGGAGAAGGAGGAAGTGTGGGGAAACTGAAAGTTCACTAAGCTGCAGTTTGTAGTAAGTAGCATGAGGGTCTGTATTTGGGTCATGAACAACGTACACGTTGTAACAGGTTGACTACTGGTGGCAAGGTCGTTCAAGTCGTAGAGATCAGCTGAGGATGCGCACGTTAATGGCTAAGAATTTATTAAATCGAGTTAATTATGATGGGATGAGCGTGTGTGTGTGTGTGCATGTATATGTATGTAGTAGTATGTGTGTGTCTAAGGACATGCACTAGACGACTGTAGGAGGGTTATGTACATAGACAAGACAAACAGAGATAAAAGGGACACTAAAAGTTGTAAGTAGAAATAGTTCTTTAGATAGTTGTGCATAATATACATATATTTAATAGTAGCTACACATTCATGCTTGTTCCTCATTTCGATTCCGATTCCGATTTGTCAAAATGCACTGCACTGCTCAGACAACAAGGTCAAAAAATTACGCTAAACTGCATTGTTAAATGGACACATCGGAATCGAAATGCTGTTGCGGATGATTGTTTTACATTGATTAGTTACAATTTCCATTGTTGTACTTGTAGTATAAACATATAGAAATAAAATGGAGCATAAGATATAGCTTAAGGCAACTAAAGTAGAATTCAACTTTTTGAAAAATTTCAAATTCCAATTTTGAAAAGCAAATTTTTTTAAATATCTGTGCTTTAAATGCTAATTTTTGAATAGTAATAATTTGAAAATTAAACTGGATAGAAGATTTAGCTTAAGACAAGTGAAGTAGAATTTAACTTTTTATAAAAATTAAAAACAAAAAAAAAATTTTTATTTAAATTTTAAGGAAAAAACTATTTCTTAAAATCTCTGAGTTTTAAATGCTAATTTTTTAACAATTGTAATTTTAAAATGAAAAATTTGGAATTAGATTTAATTTAAGGCAGGTAAAGTCGAATTCAAAATTGAAAAAAATTCTACGTTTAATTTTTCAAAATAAATGAAATAAAATAATTTTTTTTATAATTTTCAAAGTAATTAAATTTTTCATAAAAAAGTTTTCTGATTTGAAGGGTTGGAAAACACTTGAATACAAAGCCCAAAAATATGGACTAAACTCCTTCAGAATAGATTAGCATAGAGTAGAGCAGCTCCAATATTTTTCATTATATTCACTATATTTATGCATTCCGGTTCCGGCAAAATGCCAAAATAAAAGACAAGTCTGGTTAACACACATACTCACATGCAAATATTATAAATAAAAATATTAATACCATATTGGAAATGGTAACAGTTACTACTATCTTATATACATAAAAGGAAATTGTAAGCAAACAAATATTAATTAAATTTCGTATGGCTATGCAAATTGAATACGAAATCGAATTGAATCATCCGTAAATAAGTATGTAATAAACGAAAAAAAAAAAAAACAAATATGAAATTTTATACCAAGCTTGGCGGGAGCCGCATTGACGCTCAGGAGCAGAGTGGCGCTAACGGCTAGGGTAACCGTCAGTAGCAGTGCGTTAAACATTTTAAATTATTATTGTTGTAGTTGTTATTTTTATTGTTGATATTGATTCTATTTGATATTGTTGTTATTCCCAAAAAAATTTGTCACGCATATAACAATTAACAATTTTGAATTTTGAAACTTGAAACTTGCATTTGCCGAAAAAGTCAAGCCAAACCGCACTGAAATTGCGACTTTACGAAATAATTAGCGCGTAGGCAGGCAGAGATCGCGATGAGAATAACAATACTAGCTAGTATGTATGATGCCAACAGATTCGATGATCTGATGCTGCTGCTGATGATGATGGTGGCAACAGTAACAGAAACACTAGAGTCAGCGACTTTAACAACACCAACGAAAACAACAAAGACGACGACGCAATCTGCGCCGGCGTGCGCACAAAAGAGTTTTAAATAGATTCGTATTTATTTCCAAATACAAATAATATGTAATATTAATTTTTAACTTTGGAAGACGTTGACGATGATATGATATGACTGCGACGGCAACGGCAGCGGCAACGGCGCTGCACAAGAAACTTAATCAATTGTGACACGATCACGAATCGCGGCGTTAGCTCAGAAAGTTTAGCCAGAGTAAGCAAGTCGTAATACTTTGGTAGTATGTACTAGAGCGCTCTAGTAGTAGTAGGTGCAAATCGAACTCTGGGGGATGCAAAACGAAATGCGCGACGTTTAAATCTTAAATCTGGCGGAGCACTCGAGCGAAACACGTCCGTAGCTCACGAATTCTGCGCTTTCAATAAACTTGGACGTCGTCAGCAGCGACGTTTGAAGCTGACGCTGCTTCTGCTTCTGCTTGGCTTTAGCTAAGCTTAACGTAACGCATACGTACGTAGTACGTAGTACGTACATACGTAGTAGTAAGTGTGTTGAGCTTGAGCTTGGTTTCGGTTTGACTTGACTTTGCAAAGGCAGCGCAGCATACGTCAGCTGCAGCTGCACTGCTGCGTCGCAGTCTGCTCAAATAACATGGCTTAACTGTCCAAACTAAATAAATAAATAAATGCGAGAAAAGGTTTGTTTATAAAACAAAAGGAAATGGCACTTATCGTATGTACATACATACATATAATATAATCTATCATCAATGCAGTCAAAGCAATGGCGCAAAAATAAATATGGCTACTATAAACAAGCATTTTTAGTAACAACAACAACAACTACCCTTACAACAGCAGTAAAAGTTATTTGCAATTCTGGCCAAGTTCTATTGTAAACTTTCAATACACAACTGCAAGTTCTCACTCATTGCAATAAAAACCGGAAAGTGAAATTAATTGTTTTAATTACAATAAATTATACAGCATTTTGCATACTTGAAACCGCAAATCGCCGCAGCCTTATTCCAGATATACATACATATATATGTATCTACAACTAATAAAAATATATGTTAACCAAAAAAAATATCAAACGTTGAAATACTCTTTTGCAAACAAGACCCTGCTTCAAGAAAAAAGTGGGTGTCGACGTAGCCCCTCAGAATATGGCTGTCAATAGCCAACCATCTTTTACTTACATATGTATATTAGGTATATTTTCTCAAAATTTAAAATTTTTATTATATACACATTTTAGAAATAAAACATTGCTAAGAATAGAGTTAAATCTTCTCGTTTGTACTTGGTTGCATATATGTTTGTACTGTGTCTCTGGTACTCCTCACAAACTTTACCCTAAACTTATAATACATAAGACAAACATAGAGTATCAAATTAAATACACATGTGCTTATGCATACAAATATGCATATTTTCAATGCCATTGAAGGTCAAAAAGCTTGAGCCAAATACTAGACGACTCTTAGCCCACTATTTAACATATGTTTTGTTTCCCATTTCACTGGCCACAAAAATTTCCAAGCATTTATTTACAAAAAGACAAAGCCGCAGAGTTGTTGTCGGCTGCTGTCTAATAAAGCATTTAAATCAACTATTTTGTATATATACATACATACATATACATAGTTCGACTATGCTATATATAGTTTGTATATAACTAGCACACATTCTCAATAAAAACTCGACAGATTATATGCAAATTGTTAATGAATTGTTTCGCATCGTATTGAAAACTTCTAAGCAAAATGTTTAACTCTTTTGACGGTTTTGCAGCTGGTTTGTCAGGCATCATAATATATACATATATCTATATTTACATAATAAAAAAACATGCAGAATGTTAATAAATATGAATAGACAGACTTAGACTCGGATCCTGTTCTTGGCAACTATTGCTAGTTTGTTCCAAAGCTTTTGCTTTCATTTATATACCCTAGACTACGATTGTATGGCACTCATGCGCTCGGATTTTGAAGACAAAAACTTAAAATCGTGCTAAATAGCTGCTTTGTGTTTTGGCAAGAGATTAATGCAAATCTTTAGGTTTTCAACTGCCTGTCCGTCCGTGCGTCATGTGATCGTAAATTGTATAAAACTTTAATCTGCATCTCTTTATTGAATTGAAGTTGGGCTTTAACTAAACTGAACTGATCTGATCAGTTTGACAAGTATTTCACAAGCAAAAACTACTAAGTTTGAAGGTTTTTTTTCATTGTGATTACTTGACTGCGCTGGCACTTGTTATTTTTGTTTTTTTTTTATAAAATAACGATATCGTTTCCATTGGTTCCGCATAAAAGCATTTTACCGGCATACACATTGACTTTGCTTCCTATGCGAAGTATCTATCGATCGATCGATCGATCGATCGTACAGTGCGTTCGTTAATGTGTGTTAATGTTCAAAGTGGTTCGAAATGCTGCAGTTGATGAGGTCAATAGTTTCCGAGTTGCTTTGCCATCCATCAGGAATCACGGCAGCGCCAGGCATTACAATTATTATTATCATTATTACAATTACACAAAAATATTACCAAATAACATAAACCAGAAAACAAACGCCCTTTGTCTACGTACGTATCTATGTCTGTCTGTCTGCCTGTCCGAATCTCTAACATCCACAGTAGCGGCTTTTGTTGCTTTTGTTGCGCACGTCAGGCAGGCGCCCAACTTGGACAATAAATCAAAACGCTTAGAGTCTTGGGGGTTCAAACAAAGCCATCAATGGACTTGAAGAGAGACGACTTCAATTGAGCCAAAGAAGTAATCAAAATTGTATTACGAAAACAAACGTTTTTATATACTTACTTGCTTACTTACTGTCTTTTTTTTTTTTGTGCCCCCTTCCACCAACAACAATGGCACACTCTTTATGGGCGCCCATTGGGACAAACTGTGCAGCTTTGCAGCAAAAACTGCTAAGTCAGCGTACAACGACAACGACAACACAAATATATTATCTACTCTATTAGAGTCAGCTTAGTGGACTCCCTCCCGGACTTGGCATACTGTTGAAATACTAGCCGCATACGAGAGAGTTGTACAGTGCGTATGCGTAACGCAGCTAAAATTTCTTTCTATCTTTCCTATTTGCTGCTTGCTGCCAAAAAGCTTTTGCACGAACCAGTTGACCAGTCGACCCTTCACCTCCAACTTAATTAATTGCTCATAATGATGCGAAAAATTGCTAATTTTAAAAACATTAACACTTTTTTCCTCTTTTATTTATGCAAGCGCAACAGCTTCACAGTTTTTAGCAATGTGTCAGCTTTTCAAAAACCAAAAAAAAAAGTTTACAGGGATAGCCCCCGTTTCCGCTGTTTTAGTAATATTAAGATTGCGGTTTCGTTTAAAAATGTTGACATGCAAAAAGTATCGAAATTATTATATTATGTGAAGCAAAAGCAAAAGGTTAAAGCGAGGCACATAATTTGTTGGGGACTGTCTTTAATGAGGCAGTCAAGCTTTAGGTGATTTTGCAACCAGTTTTGAGTTTTATCTGAATAGCGTCATGACATTACAACTGCGGTGGTGTTGTTGTTGTTGTTATTTTAGGCTCTGCTGCAATTGTCAGATGCAAGTTGGAACAGCAGCCTACGCTTAAAAAATACGTTTTCAAAAACCTCAACAGCCAAAACTCGAAAACACTTGACGCACTAAAGTCACACGTCGAAAAAGCGCAACAAACTGAGAAAACCTCAGTCGAGTTGAGACCAGTTTGGGACTCTGAGTGTTGAACCAGTTGGTGAGCATCTTCTGTAAAATACATACGAAAAAAAAACAACCAACTTTATTGCAAAAATATTGAAAAATGCGTTGACAACAACAACAGCGACAATAACCACAACAATAACAAATAACAGTGGCGATGCCAGCTTCATACTTATATAGTCATATACATATGTATATATAGCATAAGTTGTTGGTCGCCCTGACCTTAACACAAATTGTTATGAGTGTTTTATGTTCGAACATTGGGGGTACTACGTGCATTGCTTTTTTGGACAACTCGGGATGCTCTATGGGAGGTTATTCATATGCAAAGAGTGCATTTTTTAAACGAAACGTTGAACCGTTGACATTTTACAAAAATGCGGCTCCGTCTGAACAACTAAAACTAATTAATTTGCTGTTTATTGCCATCATTCAAGATAAACAAATATGCGCCACAATACAATCTCAAGTATGAAGTATCAAGCTGCTTCTGACTTAGAAACTGCGTGTCGTTAAAGAGAATCGTTTGTTGAGTCATTTTGAGCTAAATAAATGACGGGTTCATGTTGATATAAAAACACAGAAAACAACACCACATAAAAAACCGAACATAAAACCCATTAATACTTTGTCTTTGTGTCTAAATTTATTTGCGTGGGTTTTTCTTTCATATAATCGAGCATTCACATGTTCAAAATACTGCGCTACGCCCGCATTAATTTTCTTATAGAAAGTCCAGAACAAGTTTCAAGCTCATAATTCATGTGCTATAATCGTTATATTTATGGAAGAACATATTACATCTTACTTAACGCTGATTCAGCAGCTAATGTATATTATTTTTGCTCACAATATGCATATTAATTAGTATAACGCTTAATTTTCAAATTTGCGGGCCTTGTAGTTTTTCCATTTTATTAATATGTACACACTGTTCGTTGAACAGCTGCCAGGGCTGCTAGCAAACTATTCGCTGTTATCGAACAGCTGTTGCGCACAAAGAGGCAGCGTCGCATTTGCAGTTGTTATTCTTTTCGCTATTTATGCATTGTTTTTTATAAATTTGCGAATAATTTAGCTTTAAAAGTATTTACAAATGAGCTCACTCTTTCGCAGCTTGAATAGCTTCTCATCGAAATGTGAGAATGCGATAAAGGAGGCTTTAATCAACACACTAAATGAAAATGCACGAGAAATAGAGTTCGAAGTGAAGCAAAAAGGATTGGGTAAGTGTTAAATAGCACAACTAACTATCATGACTCACCACTTTCCGCCCCACAAACAAGAAGAATGCGTCGAGTTGTGTGAACAAACCAGCGCCTTATGCACTACTCTGGAGGCAATTTTTCTGCACGGTTTAAAAGACTCCTTTTTATGGGCTACCATCAATGTAATAGCGGGCGATGTAGAACGTCGGCCGGAGCCCAGTTTCTGGTCGCCTGTCATGGTGTTCATGCACAAACAAGTCATCGAACAGTTGCAAAGCTTAAGTCAGATTACCTCGGAGATTGGACAATGCCGTGCTTGGGTGCGGCAGTCGCTTAATGAATCAGTTTTCTCGTCTTATTTTAACAACATGCGTAAAAATGGTTCCGCTTTGCGACCCTACTACAAGAACTTTGCACTGCTTAAAGACAGCGAGGGACTGGAATCGGCCGCAAAGATTATGCAAAGCTTAGAGGCGTATGTACAGTTCGATTTGCCCGTGAATTCAAGTTTGCTTAATCACTGGCCTGACTATGCGCTGCAGCTGTCGGGTCTGTGGACTCCAGCGTTAAAATCATGTCCAGTAAGTATAGAAAACTTTTTTTTAATGATAATAAAGTACCATTAAACATATTTTCCTTCTGCAGATTAGCAGTGGAGTGGATATAGCTGGTTCCATTTGTGATGAAAGCGTAGCCATACCAACGCCACAGCCACTGCGCCCCAATGAGCTCTTCTCGGAGTCTATATCCAACAGCCCATTTAGCCGTAGCGGTAATTTCGGTGTAGCTGATCTAAATCAGCGTGAAAACCTGGATTTATTTATGCAAAAAGTTGATGAAATGGACATGATAAGAGAAGAACAGA
Source organism: Chymomyza fuscimana (assembly GCA_949987675.1). Taxonomy (NCBI): domain Eukaryota; kingdom Metazoa; phylum Arthropoda; class Insecta; order Diptera; family Drosophilidae; genus Chymomyza; species Chymomyza fuscimana. The sequence goes on from OX465089.1 coordinate 103,972,741, forward strand.
CCGAGGAAGCTACTGAAAAAACTGCTATTGATCCTATGGAAGCCGAAGCGAAGGTAAGCAGCAAACAAGAACGCCGCAAAAAGTCTAAGGAGCCACACACGCGACATATTGATGGCCAATTCGATGAATTGGTGGATGTTACCAATCTACCACATGGCAGCAATTCATTGACCAATCTTATGCAAACCTCTTGGTCCGCCGATTTGAACTCACCTGATGATTTGTCGACTAGCAGCAATGCACGCTCCATTCAACGCTCTGTAAGCATGATCAGCGCAACCAGCTCGACACTGCGTTCTCCACTTACGGATCGCTGTAGTTATAATGCCTTGCTGCGAAAGCACGAGCGAAATCGGGATGCGGGCTGGTCAGAGATCTGGGATAAATTCTGTGCCAGCGCCTCAATGCTAAATATGACTCAAAATCGCGAAAGCGAACCGTCAACCATTGCTGCAGATGATTTAAGTGATGTTGTTTCATTAGACAGCAGGGTAAGTTATTGGTCGATTTAAATCTTAAATTTTCTTTATATTTCTCCTACCTCTCAGACTAACTCAGACTTCGAGCTCGTTACATCTAACTTTGACATGGCGGAGCTGCAGCAAATGGTAGCTCAGCTATGCCAACTGCCACGTGAGCCTGGCCTGGATGTTCAAGGATTTCTATGCAAGAGCTGCCAGCATCCCCTGGGCATAGGATACTCAAATTTTCAGTAAGTTACTAGTTGTCGGTCACTTTTGCATACTAGCAATACTTTCATTATCCCACAGAGTCTGCGCTTTTAGTGGTCATTACTATTGTAACAACTGCATGGACGTAGAGTCAGTGCTAATACCTGCCCGCATTATCTACAACTGGGACTTTCGGAAATACAGCGTATCTAAGCGTGCAGCCACTTTTCTTGCTGAGTTTCGTGCGCAGCCATTCATTGATCTACAGTTGCTTAATCCGAGTATTTACTACGCTTCAGATGCAATGGCTGATTTGCAATCTTTACGCATACGGCTTAACTTTATACGCGCATATTTGCATACCTGCGCGCCTTCCAGCATTGAGGTGTTGCAACGGCAGTTCAGCGGACGCGAATATCTCTACGAGCATATACACCAATACTCTATTGCTGATCTCGCAAGCATACAGCGCGGAGTGCTCTGCCAACAGTTGCAAAAAGCATACAAGCTGGGCGAAGCTCATGTGCTCAAATGTCCGTTGTGTCAGCTTAAAGGTTTTATTTGTGAAGTGTGTCAAAGCCCAAGAGTGCTCTATCCATTCCATATAGACACTACCTATAGGGTAAGCATCTGAAACTTATTATTTCGAAGCAACCATTCTCTAATTAAATTTTGTAGTGCAAAACTTGTGGCGCTGTTTTTCATCCACAGTGCCTAAACGAGCATCAGCCCTGTCCCAAATGCGAACGCAAGCGCAAGCGTGATGATTTGCCCTTGCAGGAGGCAGTGGAAAGCTTAAAATTAAGGAATGAAGTGGCCTAATACCTATGAGGCAGAGTTACTAGAGTCTGTTTAGTTATAAACTACCAAGTGCGATTGTTTTTACGTTAGCCTAGAAGGATTTATTTATAACCAAGGTAAGTACAAGCCAATGTTAGTTAGTATTTTTAAATATTTTACTTTATTTATATTGTTATTATTACCAATATGATAACTTTAATGAGGTTAATAATACAATCAAATGTTATTTATGTCAAATGTTAATTAATCGTTCTAATGACGTCACGTATAATGTGTAACAACAATGAATTGATTTAAACAATGCTTCTCGCTAATTACAATATAAAGTATGAGTTAATATGCTATATTTTAATTTTTATGAGTGTATTGCCAAAGGTTTAACACATAATTAACATTTTAAATTTGGTTTAAAATTATCACAAAATACTTGTAAGGACCTAACAAATAATAGAATAATGAATAGAGGTTTATCCCTTACTTTGACAAACTTATATCTCTGTTAAATGCAGCTAACTCTGTGTTTATTTTGTGCTACTTGATAGAACACTTTTCTAGAATTTAAAATATTTTTGCTACTAGTATAAACGAACGATATCGTCGATAGATATATTGTATAAACGTTGAATGCGTCGTTAAGGTTAACATTTGTTGCTCTTCGTACAGTTTCAGTCTAGGTAGAGAGACAGACGCCCGTGCATATAAGTACATGATAAACTCGTATGTACTTGTACCTAAAGTGCATATAGTATATATGCATACAACATATAAACAGATTTAAGTGGCTGACTATACTAGTTATTATTTGCTGTATATTTAATATAATTTGACTATAGTTTTGTCTAAAGTTTATATGTGCTATAAGTTGTATATACAAATTTTATTTATATTTAAGTGTATGCCTTTATTTAATTTATGTTTTCAGTTTTGTGCAGCTTTGTGGGAAGACGCTATACACGATTGGTTAAGTTCCAGCAATGTCATTGTAATAAAGTTATATGTTTAAGATATTTGTTGCTCTTAGTACAAACATATATGTTTATAGCCATTAATTAATATCGGTTTTTGTTATTTTTGTCTTTATATTTTTAGCATTTTACATAACAATGGGACATACTACAAATACTTAAAGCAAACATTTCATCACACAACACTCACGCGCACGAGAATATTGTATGTACATTTAAACAGGACACAAATTTAGTACATATTTATATACAACTACTGTGCGCTCCCAGCATATATTTCCCCAAACTTCTTTAACACACCGTCGAATTGCGCGTAACAGTCGGAGCTGGCTGGGATTGGGGTCGGATAGGAGCTGCCACACCTGCTGCTGCCGTCCCCGCCCCCGCACCACCATATAGAAAACTCGACTGCCTTATCACGGATACTGTGGCAGCGGCTACTCCTGCTTGCGGCGGTGGGGCTGGAGCGCGGTGCTTTTTTAGTGGCGCATATGCTGGCTTTAAAGCTGGAGTCGGACCGCTTGTACTTGAAGCTGTGCCCGCGTTATTATTGCATGTAGCAACATTGTTGTTGTTGTTGTTATTATTGTTGGGCGCCAAAGCTGCAAAAGCATAGTTAGATATTATGAAACTACGACAAATGAGGTGCAAAAACCAATGCAACGCTAATCAAAATGTTTCTAATTATGCAAAAACATAAGTTTATGTAAGTTTGTTTGTTTTGCTTGTAAAATATAAAAGTACAATATTATGTAATTGTTTTTGAAAACATATAAAACTAAAAAAACATTAAAGTGAATAATAAATAATAAATTTATTGACTAAACTAAATATAGTTTTATTTTTATCTATGACTTTGGAAATGAAAAACGGAGACAAAAATGCCAAACCCTATTAAAATCGGTTCACAATTAACCGAGATATGCGCGTTCAAAGTTTTGCAGCTTGACAACATTTTTTGCATGAAGCCCACGAAAACTAAAACTGGCAAAATACCAGGCGAACAGAAATCAGCAGCAAGTAGATGGAATAATGCGCAGCAACTTAAAGTATGCAACACTTTTTGAAAAATGCATTTTTGCACAGCGAATAAATTGCAGCAACTAAAAGTATGCAATGTTTTTTTTAAATGTAGATTAACCAAGCCAAATTGCTTTTAAGCATATTTTCGAAAGTAATAGATCAATAAGTAAAAGCTTTGGTGTTCTGAAATGCTCTCGATGCTTCCTTTCGTTTGACGTATCATCTATTATAATTACAGACATTTTTAAAATATTAGAAATAAAATTGAAAGGCAATTTATAAAAAATAAACTATTTAATTGCAAGTCTTGTGTAACCGTCAGCTTTGACCAAATTTTTCTTATAAAACAAAGTTAACAGAAAGAAAAGTAGGCATACAATAAAAGAAAAAAAATGAAGCCATAATTCCAAACCGAATGGATCGCATTGCTTCCAAGTCCTCACTATTGCTAAACAATTCTTCCACTTACTGTATACTTGTTTTACTTTTAAATTAAAAACTTTTTCTTTTCGATTTTAACAAAATTATAAATCTTTTAAATTAAATAGATATTGTTTACATTTTAAATAACATTTTCGTAGTGATTTTATGCAATATTAATGAAAACTTGCGCGCTTATATTGTTTTTGTTTTGTTTTTAGAGCGAAAAAAATACTCATGTGTATTAAAATAATAATAGAACAACAATTGCGTTTAAAAGTTTAAGCAAAATACATATCTCATTAAATAACATGTGTTTGGTTGCTTTGTTCATAAACAACAATAATAGTAATATATAATAATAATAATAATAATAGGTAATACACAGTTAAAATAAAATTGACTGCTTTTGCTGTATCTAAACAAGAAGCAGCTGCAGAAATCATAAAAGACTTCGTTGTATAAAATGTACATATACATAAATATAATTATATTTATGTATATAAAATGCTACAGATGTGCTTAAAAACAATACTAGTTATATAACAGCATTCCATATGTGTGTTTTTGTTGTTTTACTTATCGTATATATGCATAACAATAATGTAGTATGTAATTATTACAGTAAACACGGCGGCCACATGATTTTATGCAGGTATGTACGTATGTATGTACATATATATACGGGTATGTGTCGGCATTTGCGCGTATGTATTTGTGTTGCAACAACAACTCCACACACGCACAAACACCTATCAACAACGCTCACACCCACACACATACCCGTAAAAATATATACATACAAACGTACATTCAACAGACTCTACATACCATTTGTTGCCTTAAGCGTGCGACTAGGATATATTTTTTGTATATTTAAGAATGGAGGCGGCTTTGGGAACTCGGTCACATTGTGAAAACTCTTGCCAAACTTTGCCTCCAAATCAATGACCAGCCGACCCACTGCATTCGATGTGGCCAGCGAATTTGAGGAGCCAGTTCCTGTTGTTGCTATGGTGTTGCTGCTGCCGAAATTAAGCGCCGTATTAGCCATGTGCGTGGGCGGCGTCAATGGCGCATTGGCTCGTATCGATGAGTGGCGCTGGGGCGGCACTGGCGCTTGTTGTGAACCAGCCTGTAAATAATGCGTGGGAAGGTCAATGATTAGTAAATGTCTCAATTGTCTAACCAAAAAAACTAAATAGAGTTAAATCTTAAGACTATTTCATATTAATTACGTTGCGTTTGTAGTTGTTGACCATCATCATTTTGATAGCCTTGACTTGCTGGCCGATGCGTATTTGACCGTGTCGGTAATGTAGTTTGGCTTTATACAGCGTCTTACACAACCAATTCTTGATATTCTCACTTTTGCATGTTTCTGTGCCAAAACGCTGTGCGGAAGGTATGAAAATTAGACAAGACACAAATGACACAAAAGATACAAAAAACTACCACTCTTCACTAAACAGCGTTGTAAATTACGTGAAAAGTGTTTTGGTTGTTGACGTTATTTTTGCAACTTGCAACTGTCGCGTCCTTTGGCATATAAATAAAACTGTGTGACGGTAAACAAGCTAACAAGCGTTTGGAGCAAACACTGCACAGGATATGCTTGCTCCTACGCAGTGTTTTGGTCACGTATACGTATTGTTGGAAAATCTATAAAGGTAATCGAGAGAGCGACAGCAACGCGCCTGTCGCAAGAGAGCGTTGTGCCTCTCTCTCTCTCTCTTTTAAGTTTGTTTACAAAATCGATGCTGTGCCAAACAACCCCCAACCCCCAACCCCAACCACTAGCTCAAACATTAAGAATATAAAGCAGCTGCCAACTTGTTGTTGGCCTACTCACATTGCTCGATTGTCGTTGTGGCGGCGGCGGCGGACACGTGCGATGAGGCGGCAACGGCGGATTGATAGGCCCGCCATTCAGTATAATGGGATTCGGCGCCTTTTCACGAGACGACTTCGATGACTTTAATGGCTGCGGCGAACTGTGCGTCGACGTCGTGCTGTTTCTACTGTTTAATGCGGATGCTGATGGTGGCGGCGGTGGTGGCGTTGCTAAGCCACCGCCAGAACCTGCCCTAAACTGATCACGTAAGGCGGCTACGCTGCTCGTCGAGGAGGAGTTTGAAGGCGGCTGTGTAATGGGTGGCGACGGCGCCTGCGAGTTGTTCGCGACGCTCTGCACCAGTGCCGTATTTACCGCACTAAAGGGCGTTGCTATGCTGCTTAGATTGCTGTTTGAAGCGCTGCGCGCCGGCGTCGGTGGTGGTGGAGGCTTGACGGAGGGCCGTGCTGGAAGAGAATGGCAAACAAATGAATCATTTGGAGCTACTCAAAAGACAATTGAGGTTTCCTTACTTTTTGGCGGGTTGGGTGCTGAACGCATGCTGTTCTGACTGATCGTCTCGCTGGACTGGAAATGCAACTGCTGTTGTAATGGCGCACGCATAGTGCCAAAGTGTTGTTGCGTGGGAAACACGGGTCCATTGCCTGCACTCGCCACCGGCGGAGATCTGTGAATACAGCAAATACAATGCATTAGAGTCGTCTAAATCTGTACAATTACATCAGTTCAAAGCGCATTTGGCTGGGGCAGCTTTACTTTATACAAATGATTAAAATCCCACTTATGAGCTAGGAAGCGCAGCAGAGTGCTTTAATGGGCCATTTCTGGCTACGGTGAGGTGAGTTTAAGCGGCGTTTAAGCGTTATACTTGTGCATAAGTCTTTCACATTTTCTTTTCTTAAAATACCTGGGCGATTTCATGCTGTGATGCCGAGACACTGCCGGACGCTGTTGTCCGTTGGCCAGCGCTAACTGCTGCAAACCAGGGGGCTTGGGCGCAAAATTTGGTTTACCAAAATTGATGGTCGGCTTCTGTTGCTGCTGGTGGTTGAGTTGAGGCGTCGCCAGCGGGGTGGATGCGGGCGATGTATGCTGTGCAAGATTACCGACACCGGCCGAATTACCACCACCAAATAGGGCTGACCTGTTAGGCGCCAAGTTGCGTGTTGATGATATAGACGCGGTTGCGTTTTGGCTTGAGGATATGGCGGTTGTTGTTGTAGTTGTTTTTGTATTTGTATTTACAAAGTTATTGCCTAACGAGATACTGTGGTAGGTGATGGTATGTTTGTGGTGTGTTGTATAGCGTGTGTGGTGTACATGAGATTTGGAAGGAGCACATAATAAAATGACCGGTAACGAAAATGAAATAAAAAGAATTTACAAAATTTTTAATTTAAATTAAAAAAATATCCAAAATATAAAATTCAAAAAACCATAAAGTCATAGAGAAAACCCTTAAGCCGACCAAGCAAGTCGATAACATATAATTATCGATAATCTTTTGCTATACTCACTTAAGATTGGCCGCTTTGCTTTTCACGCTACCGCTGCTAAAGCTCGTGCTGGTGCTGCTGCTGCCGCTCTCTGACAGTGTGGGCGATGCAGCTTTGCCTGAGGCAGTCGCTGTAGCTGGAGCTGGAGTGCGCGGTATGTTCATGCGCTCCAATATCGAATCGCTTGAGTTTTGCTGTGGGTGAGGTAAGACAGAGGGCAGAACAAAAGAAATGAGAGATTGTGATGCTTTAAAGTACACCTCTAGCTAGATGTCAAGCTAGTTAATGGACAGCAGGTAATGAGATCATGCTGCACTACGTCATGCTGAACCAGCAGGAACCATTATGTCGAAAGATACCGACTTTGTGGTACCCTACACTGATTTTAAAGTGGGATAGGTTTTAATAGCATACAAATGATAGCAAATAGCAATTTGTTGTCTTTATTAGCAAATAGGTTTTTTTTTAAGAACTCTCTCTTTCGCCTGTTCATGAACAAGCTATTAAAATAATCTTGAAATTCTAAGTACATACCTTTGGAGGCTGAGGTGGTGGTCCACGATTTGTTCTTAAATTTGCTTCGGTTGCATTGATATGTATGTTGTTGGTTGTTTCTTGTTGCTGTTTTTGTTGTTGCTGTTTTTGACGCTTCAACGTTAAGTGCTTGGTTAGCTCTGTATTGAAGTCCATGGGACCATTGCTGCTATTATTGACTGCGGTGGGGGGGCTGTTGCTGCGCCCTGAGTTCGTTGTATGGTTCGATGTTGTTGTTGTTGCTGCTGCTGCTGCTGGCGCTGTTATTTATGTATGATGGTTGTTGTGTTGTTGTTGTGTGGGCGAGCACATGCCAAAGCGGAAATCAATTGAGTAACATCAAGCTCATTTCATTTGCATATATATTCATATACTACACTACTTACCACGACAACCATTCACGGGCTTCAGTCTTGGCATCTGCGACAGACCTTCAAAAAGGCCACCCAATTTGGGCGCCCCATTGCCAGAATTGCCACTACTAATGCTATTGTTGTTATTATTGTTGCTACTCGTATTATTGTTCACGGTGCGCTTAGCTGGACCACTGTTGCCGCTGTCGGCGTCACAGACGCGCCCCGACAGCGCTGGACCGCTCTTGTCCACTGTCGTCGTCTTGCGCAGCTTGGCGCCTTTCTGTATGGAGCTGAGCAGCGCTGAACGGGGGTCAGCGCCGCCGCTGCCGCCCAGCTTGAGGCCGCCCATGGCAGGAGGCGGCGGTGGTCCTGGCGGCGGTGGTGGTCCCGGTGGTGGCGGTATGGCCATCTGCAATCAAACAATTGGACAACTTAATATTTATAAAGATACGCTTAATCCAATTTAATAGTTCTTAATTGTCTGTGGCGGCTAAGGCACCTTCTTGCAGCTTGGACGTCGAAGCAGGCGCATTTTAACTTCTGAATATTAACTTCTAATAGTTTTCCCAGATCTTAAATTATGCGACTTTGTGACTGGCTTGATGAAACTTTGGCTTAAGACTGTTAGCGTTTAAGTTGTCGACTTGGATTTCTTGAATCGACGGAGCGCAGCCGCTGTTGCTGCTGCCACCCACACGTTATTAATAAATTTTCTATACTTATTGCTTACACAAAAATTATTTATTATGTATGTCTTGTCTTGGATCGCGCCAAGATTGACGCTTCGATAAAAACAAAACGCAAACAGCGCGTAAAAAACATAAAAGATACACAGTTTTACAAGCATTGAAGCATTGTCGACGTCAGATACAAAGACATTGGCAGATACGCTGGCGGCAGCCTACAGAAATTCAAGCAAGGCCTACATACCTATTGCTCTGATACATATAAATATATATATATACATACATATACAAATATATACTATGACTGTATATACTTTGCAAACGTTTATTTAGATTTATGACTACTTCCCAATTAATTAGATTTTATTTCTTTAAAGCGAGCAAGCTTAAAATTTTAATGAGTACAGTAAAGCGTCCAATAGAAAGTACAGGCTATTCCTGAATTCAAAGAATGACCGTGAAAGTTAATTGTTATCCTAATTGGCTATTATGTTTACGAATACTACCTTTAACAACGACTTTACCAAGAAAATTCATTAACAATGCAATACATTTAATCTCCCCTCTAGGTATCAGTGTTATTAGCATAGTTTTATAGACGATAGATGATGTCATTGTGCGAACTTGGGTTCTTTCTGCGATCTTAGTAAATACACACTAAGATAACAAAACTTCATTTTCAAGAATCCACTGTACTGCCTTTTGTTTTCTCGCTTTATGATCCACATTTCGTCTGAACTTGTTTTTATTTAATTTGCAGACAGCAAGCAATTAAATATTATTATTGCTTTTTTTTACCAAAATAGTTTGGGTCAACATTGAAAGTGGCCGGTCAAGTTTTTAAGCATTAAGTATAAAAAAAAATATAATACCTATACATATATTTATTTATAAATAGCTTCATGGAAAACTAACACTTGGATTTCGCTTCATATAAAAATAAACAGTTTATGCTTTGCTGTTGAAACCGATGATTAAATGACTGATGAACTCGAAAGTGCTTAATGATCTCAACCAGATTTCACAGAACTGATGATAAGATTAAAGTGCGAAAGTTCTTCTTCTTAGTCGGTAAAAAAACAAAAAAAAATAATTATTTTGCCCAACTTTGTTTGTGCGTCACATCTCACGGTCTATCAAGCAAAGTCCGACTCATCTCCGCAACACGATTCATGCTTTAAATTTTAATTGTCAACCAGCCACCAAATGGCAACTGGTGAATAATTTGAGGAGTGCGCTCATAAAAAATTGCGTTTCGAGCATGCAAATATTTATTTTGATTGAATACACAATTTCCGCGCTTAAATTGTTCAGTTTTGAATCATCCAACTCGAGCTACTACTGAGTATCAAGTTTCACATTAACAAAATAATTTGTTTACAAAATGAAATAAAAATTATTTTATTGTTTACTTTTGATTAAGTTTCGTGTCGTTTATAAGTTAAGTTGCTTTTGCACATCCACTAAACAAAAACAAAAAAAAATAATTAAACACGGGAAACACGCGTTATGTTACGCGAGTTGCGTATCCGAACGGATAGCAAGTCAAACTTGAAATGCAGTGCGGCTGAAAAACAAAACCCATAAACGGTCGCGCATGCGATGCCAAAGCTAAGCTCTGAGAGCAGCGAGAGAGCAATTTAAATGGCCAGAGAGTAAGAGAGTAAGGCAAGCAAGCGTTAAAACGGCACCACGCGTCGTTGTCGTCAGCAAACAACAGTGGCGGTCACCGTTGTTGGGGGTGCGCGAGAGTGTGACAAACAAATTACACACATGTAAAATCAGCAGCTTGCCATGTGACGTCATTTACGCTGTGCGACCATTGTGAATGGGACAAGGCTATACGCCGTGTACTGTGTAAGCTTTAGCTTAACAATTAAATGATAATACAACTAAATACAGCTATCAAATGAGCGCGTAAGATGGCAAATACCAACGATGACATAGTTATGCCTCAGCTATGGACTACGATGTGCTATAGGATGGTCAATGATGCAGCGATACGCTTAAAGAGAGAGTATGAAGGCGCTGCGGTATCTCAACACCTGTCACATTTCCACATTTGTCATGTCAAGTGCAAATACACACGAACGTTAACTCAAAGCAAAAGCAAAAATTGCACTCGCATTCGGATGATGATGATCTTCATCTGGCTTGTTGGATATTATTGTAGCAAAGGTAAACGTGAAACTGTGTTTGTAATACTCTGTATCCAGACGTTAAGAAGTATATTAGGAAAGAACCCACGAATTGCATATATGTGTATTCTATATGTGCTAGAGTGCCCCACAACTCTTGGCCAACAGGAAATTAAATCCCCATAAATGGAAACTTTTTAATAAGTTCGGTATAACTCTATACAAGATATTCGGCCGTGCTCCGGAAAACGAATCCGAACATTTTATTCGGATTTGTTTTGAAACCGAATGTTTGGTGCTCCCAATTTGCAAAGTATTGAGATACATTTTTAATCGGTTAGATCCGTCGTCGTCATCGATTAGATTGAAATTTTTTTTAAGTTTATATAAATTGTTCCTGTATAGAGGTTCTAATTTTTTTTTTTTTTTTCGTTTTTTGGAATTATGGGAATTATAAGCTTTTTAAAGAGCCTTCTTTCTATATATCCACTTAAATTGATATGTAGACTAATGTTCAGCTGAAAAATAAAAACCTTTTTACTTTTGGAGTTATCTTTTCCAACTGCAGATTTAAATGATTACCGATGATTCCCAATCTATGTGAGTTTCGGAAGCTAAAGGGTATAGTATAGTCACCATGTTCAGTCGGTACAGCCGACCCAATTGTTTATAGAAGTACTTGTGCCTGCTAGTTTCTGCTGGCCAAGCTGAACGTGCAAATTGCTCACAGTTTTACTTCAATAGTTAAATCGTTTATGCTAGTTTAGTTGAGTCATTAGCCAACCATTTCTACTGTGGGTCAGAGTTTATAAAAATTGAGCAGAATTCATGTTTCAACTGAAAAAAAAGCCTACAGCAACTGCCAGTGCTGCTGCACGTAGATGAATCATATATGTACTTGAATCACTCAGCAGACGTTGAGAGAGACACAGTGGAGAGTACCGCTGGAGAGTTGCTGGCTTAATTGAAGCGATGCCTGTCAGACCAATTAATATACTAACCAAATAATACGCCTCAATCACTTTTCCGTAGAAACAAATACGGCAAATGTGTAAGCGTAGCGTAAGACGTAAGACGTAAGAGTTTAGTCATCAGTGCAACAACAAAATGATGATGATTAAAAACTGACTACAACTACGAAGAGATAATCTTTATGCACATCTTGTTGATGATCCATTTGTAAAGGGTTGCCTGCTGGCGGCGCTTCACTTGTGAAAACAAGTTATTGTAGTTGTTTTGGTCTTTGTTGGTGATGCCAAGAAAACAATGGAAATGCGCGGAAATGGCCAAGTAAGCGAAAAGCCAAATGCCACTAAAAAGGCAGACAGAACAAAGCCACACCACATACACAAATTGGCATCATTAAAAGCTAGTGCTGCATTTTTATACTACAATATTTTTAAACGGAGAGCTGGAATGATTGTCTAACTAGGGTTTTGCGGTGGAACTTACGCAATCGCAATGTTGACTTGGTCGGCGGCGTATTGTCTTACCACAAAACAAAAAGTACACAGCCAAGAATATCAATCTATGATGTGTTGTGCACGTGTGTGTGAACGAATAGTGTCTGTGTGTGTGTGGGCGTGTAAACATTTAACACTCAATTTGACAGCAGTTACTAGTTTGAGACTTACATAATGTCTCTACAACAACAACAACAACAGCAACAACCACAATGGAAATTAATTTTGACAGCAAACCAATTTGTACGGCAACAACAAACAGTGTTAGCCACCGAGATACCACCTCCAGTGGTGCGTGTCTAGCATAGTGTTCGTGGGGAAATGGGAGTACGTACGCGGCTCCACCTTGGCAGCGGCGCTCTAGTTACAAATGCGCAGAAGTAACCGCAACCACGATGACACTAACGAAACACCACAAACTATCGTCGTATGTTGAAATGATTTGCTGAATTGAATTTGATTTTCTGGGCCTAATGTCACATTCACACTGGCGAACGCCACTAAGAGTCGCAAGTCTACCCATTTATTTGGTACATTTTTGACAATTTTGATAGTGGCTCCACAAACTGTCGAAGACATCGCCATTGCTTAGAGCTCGTCGAACGTTCAAATGATTTGTCGAATTGAATTTGATTTTATGTGCCTAACAAAAACAACAGTGACCACAAAAAATTCACACCGAGGGCACCCCACCCCCCCAGGCGCCACGAACACACCCTTGTTTATTTGTGCATTTGGGGCAATTAACTTTTGCTGAAAGTTGGGTACGTCGTTTTTTTTTATTGGGGGCAATGAATGGACAGTTGTGATACGGTACGAGGCACTCGTATTACGTATACGTGTATAAATATAGTAACGTTTGCCAAAAGGACACACCTCAAGCAAAACTGAAAGCACATAAATTGAATATTGTAGAAAATTTAAGAGGGTGGCCTGGATAAACGCCTCTTTCAATAAAAGTGATGTCAAGAATTATTTAAGTTCTAGGCAATCAAGTTTACAACGAATCATCACCAAATTTGGAGAGTTCAAAGTACTCTCAAATCACAGATACCTTGCAACTGAACTAGCCACTTATAGTACATTTTAATAGAAAAAAAAACACGAAAATTTTGTCGCCTTCAAGATAAGATATATATACTCAAGTGCTCAAGTGTTTGTATTTGTGAGTCACCGAGACTGGGGTTTATTTGAAATTGTTTTGAGCTTTTACCAATACACATCAACTTATTAGCATTTAAATTTAAGTTGTGGATTCTACTAGCTATCCGGTTTTTATATACCCTAATGGCAGACGACAATAACTATTAGCAAACATGATGAATAATCTTTTTGCTCAGGTTCGTCAGATTTGCAAAATCATGTTTTGCTCTTAGTCTAAGTTTCTCATGAAATGCTCTTACAGCTGTATTTACGACTTCTCAGGTGCTTATTATACACGTTGATGGAAGATTGGGAGATGAGTGTCCGCTAGTGCAGCCCCAACATTAAAAACTTTTGCGTGCTTGGTAATTTCATATTCACAGACTTTCGCTTTCAATTTCTTTTTCTTTCTCTGTCTTGCGGGTTTTTTCAATCTTAGTTTTTGTTGGTTTTTGGTCAAAGTTGCTGCCAACAAACTCTCTGGCCAATGGCCACATAAATTTGCATTTTCTTCAATGCCGTCAAGTGGAGCTGTTGTGACTTTTGTGACCACAACTGTAAACCAATTCGGCAATCGCCGCAATGGCAGACCACTCAATTCCGAATCCGATTCCAAACGAAAACAAGCCAAAAGCTCATAGAAATGCGTCGCATAGCGCATGATTATCTACAATTATATATGTATATATAGTAGGTTTGGTCTGTTATATATATAGTAGATAAAAATAAACAATCACACACACACACACACACACATACTAGTGTAATTAAATAAATTGCTAAGAAACCAAAAAGCAAAATGTTTGCACAATAAGCACAAATAAAAAAATTATTTTAAAAAAATTTGGGCAACGTAGCTTCTGTCTTTATAGTAAGACCATAAAAGACAATACCTTTCAATATTTTCGTACGAAATTCGCGAAAAGATTTTGTTTACATGTGTTCCTGGTTTGGCAGATCGGATATGACGAGATAATTTGCGTCATCTTATAAAAGGCGTAATTTAAATTGGAAAAAAAAACCAAGTTGAATCGTAAGCATTTTCGTGCGATTATTTTTTAATTCGACTCTTGGAATGAAGCACCAGTTAAAACCAAAGTATAGTAAGTGAAGGTCGTTAAAAATCAGTTGGTCATAAGAAAAGCTATTGATTGCAAGACTATCATATGTAAAACTAATGTACCCCAGGCAAATAGTTGAGCATATTTAAAGTACGGGTCCGTTGGAAACCTTTAAAAAACTATGGACCCATTGAAAATAAGACACCGCTTGATGCAAAAAAAAACTTAAAATAAAAAAAAAGGCGTACGTAAAAGTCGGGCGCAGACGACCTTGGGATACCATTTACCGATATATTGCTTGAGAAGTCCAAAATATATTTTATTAGCCAAATTTGGTTACGATATTTTCATAAACAAACAAAAAACAGTCGAATTTTGCACCAAACACTTGTTTTTGAACGATCTGCCCTATGGGATCTATATGATATAGTCAACCAATTTTAATCAAATTTGGTACAGTGATTGGGAACTTTGAGAGTGCCAAATTTGGTTACGATATCTTCATAAACAAACAAGTTATCTTTCTAAAACTATTGCTTTTCTTTCGAGGTCCTCTGAATCACTCCTATGGGAACTATTTAAGATATCCCCGATATCAAAAATGTAAAATAAACTTGTCTCCCTCTTAGCATCTCTGAAATCTGATCTGATCACGCCGATCATACTATAGGTAACTTTGGGGGTATCTCTGAAATCTGATCTGATCATCCTGATCATACTTTAGGTATTTTTGGGGTACGTACGATGTCGTACGTTGTATGCTACATAGATTTTCGGCTTGCACAAACTTAATATACCCCTTGTACCATAAGGTACAGGGTACAAAAATACAGCGCTGTGCTTCCAAAGTTTGTTATAAGCTCGAGTCTGACGACGAATCATGGATCATTATGGATATTGATTGAATAACCTTTGATAAGGAGCAAAATTCAACAACGATTTTCAACACGCATATTTGTGAGTTAACAATTTAGAACTGGCGCGGGTGTTTAGTTCAATTAGTTCAAGTGAATACAAAATTGTACTAGGCTTCATCAATGGAAATATCTTTGTTTCCCCAAAATATAAAGGCCATCAACTACTCATATGAAAAGGAATTACCAAGCAATCAAAATATACTTAAGTGAATCACAAAGTTTTCCAAAATCGCTGTAATGCACAAATGTAACCATTTAAGATTTGGCACCTGAACTAGTGATTCATTATATTTTATTTAATGTCTTAATCCTCTGGAACTAAATAGTTTATACAGCTACTATCATAAATTGTAATTCTAGGCGCATGTCGGCGGACAAGGCAAAGGAAATACTTAACGTCGTGCATTGCATAATACGATATGCATTATTATTATTATTCATATTATTATTTTTTGCTAGGCCGCGACAAAGTTGAACCGCTCGAGGCTTATGTAAATGCGGTTTTGAGCGCACATCGTTTAAATACCTAATAAAAGCAGAGTCAACAAAAGCAACAAAAAACCAACTACAACAACTGATCATTCAATGACAACGACGGTGTCGAGTTCGCATATATCACAACTACAGTATATAGAGTACTACAACAAAAACAACATTTCAAACCTACCGACAACAACAATGATGTAAACAACAATAAACTTGGAATGAGTCATCATCGATATGTAGGAATTCACAGCATGAGAGCATTTTTATGATTCAGAAAAAAAAAAAGTGAAGTGAGGGTTGGCGCATAAGGAAGTTTAGTTTATGTTGTTGCAGTTTGCATTAATCAGATATTACGTGGAAAACAGCTCAAAGGCACAAACAACATAGCACTTTGGTACGTTTTTATTTTTTTTATTTATATTTCTCAATTGTGGAATAAAGAGTACATTAAGCTTGTGCTCTTCGTATGTAACAGTACGAAGGAATCACTATTGAGCAAATATAATTTTGATCAGAGTTAATTTCCGACAATGAACGCTGAGATCTCAAAGATTCCAAGAGGCCTGTCACCGAATTTAGTTTACTTCACATTATTTTTCTGTCTTTCTGTTAATTTGTGCTACGAATTCCGTCTAGTCTCCCATGACTGAAATTGGAACGATTGGTAAAAGTTAAGGATTTGATGAAAAACAATTACTACAGTGGAAAAGATATCATGTAAAAGGTATTCTAAAGTCGGTCAAGCTACACCTTAACATTTGTTATATTTATTTTGTAGAGCTTTACACACATTGCCCCACACAAGGCACAAATGTCGCAGAGTGTATTATGCTGCAGTTTTCTACACTTCATCCATTATGAAATTGCTCCATAGAT
The DNA here is from genome assembly GCA_949987675.1 of Chymomyza fuscimana. NCBI lineage: Eukaryota > Metazoa > Arthropoda > Insecta > Diptera > Drosophilidae > Chymomyza > Chymomyza fuscimana. The sequence goes on from OX465089.1 coordinate 103,989,632, forward strand.
TCGTTGCATGTGTGTCATTACAAGGCGATTTGTCAGTCAACTGAAGAGACTTCAATAGAGAGCATCGTTGCTGCTTTGTCAATTCGTTTGTCATATGGAGGAAAGGGGGGTATCTACATATGTGTATGTTCTCAATATTTTCACATTGTCTGATGCCTCTTTACGGCTGCCGGCTGCTGCATGGGGCAAACATGACGCGACCAAGTCACAATAGCACAACAACAATGATGTGAGTGTAAGTGCTGCCAATGACGGCGACGGCCTTTTCATCAAGTGCGGCTGCAGTTGTTGTTGCTGTTGCTGATGTTGCATGGCAAAAAGCAAATGCTTTTTAGGCAACAACAAAAGCCTGTCCCACGTCGTCTCACACTGCAACACCAATGACATTGAACTCGTCTGGCTCTGCCTGGTAACGGCAACGGCTACGGCAGGGGGCAACAAAAACAACAATTTCTCTGCCTTGCCGGAAGAAAATTATGCAAGTTGAGGTCTCCGTCTCCGACAACGTGATACATGCAATTCACTTAAAAAACTTAAACGCGAATTGGAGTTTCAGGCAGTTTGTGGAACTTTTAAGACCCCCACACAAAAGAAAGCATACACATATACAAATATGTATGTGTAGGGGTTGGTTGCGCCACCGAAGCTACCCCAACGGCAATTTGTCTTGCCCCACGGCGACGGCAAGCGCATTGCACTTTTTGTAGGTCAGTTTCAGTATTGTTTAATGTGATTACACTAAACGCGTAAACGGAACAAAACACGGAAAGTGCACCGATAAAAATCAGTTCAAAAAGTGTTAAAGTTTGTTGCACCCTTCACAGGGGTAGTTTTTTTTTCTTAAAAAAGAAAACTTCAGAGAACTAGACTGTAGTAAGACGACATGTTATGTTTATCAGTTTGCACGGCAAATTGAAAAGCCCTACCTGATTGGATGGGCTGTGCTACTAGCCCGCACATATAGTAATTCATTTGCACAGCGATAAGATACGAACCAAGGGGGCACCTTATAACGATCATAGCATTTTTTTTTTTCAGCTAGTTATCGACCAGGTTGAACTTGAGGCTTTTGCGATTAAGCACGAATACACACATATTTGTGATAAAATTTTTGTGGCTTTTAGTTAAAAAAAAAACTTTTTAATTAAAGAAATGTGAGCAGCTGTTGAATGAATTGCTTTGTAATAAGCCTAGCTCGGTAACCAAAATGAAAACAACATGTACGATTATAAAACAAGTTAATTTACAAACAAACTCACCTTGAATTGTAGCTATTCGCTTATTTTTGTGCTTGGATTGTTGGACAGTATTTGTTGCAGCTGTTGAATTGAATGAAATTCTTGGCTGCTCTTCGTCTGGCTGCTGGTTATTTGTTTCTTATTTTTTTGTTTTTGGACAGCGGCGAAAGCTTCGTATAGTGAGATACTGGGCACTACCAGCTTTGTTGCTGTTTTTGGCCAACTATTTTTTTTTGTAATCAGCTACAATTTCTATTGGGACAAACAAAGAAAAACGTAGTCAGTTTGGCCAAATTGTAGGTGGGGTTTTGTTGTTGATCAGCCTAGTTAGCCTTGTTTGGTAGTTGGTAGGGATGGGGACAAAACACGCGCGCACTTCAAGCAAGAAGGATGCTTTGCTTTGCTGAATAGATGTAAATAAGCGCATATGTATGCCACTATTATATATCACAAACTTATGAACATATGTAACTATGCGATTTTTTTTTTTTTTTTATTATATGTATGTATTATATACAGCAATAGCGAAAAAGCATTGCATGGTTTTATACATAGTTTTGATTTGGCGTTAACACAGCTTAATTTAGCTTTAACCAAAACATTAGATCTGATGATGAAAAAATTTTGTTACAAAATTGCCAAAATAATGAAAATATATATGATTTGTATCTAATTTCTGTTGTCGTTTGACTAAATTATAATTTTTTATTTTACACACACACATACACACGCGCTACATCATATGTGCAGAATTGAATCATTGTTATAGCTTTAGGCTTTCACTACGTAAATTCTTTAAAACACTACGGATTTTTACAACAATAAAGTTGTTAGCAAAGTTTTAACGAACTGCGCGTCGATAAAAGCGTCAGAAGTTAATACTTTTTATAAATTAAATGGCAGCAGCTTACGTTTGGCCACAAAAATAATTTCATTGTACAAAACAGTGTGTACATGTGTTCCGCATGTTGCCACACATTTTGGCGCTGTCTGGCAAGCATTTCGATAATTATCGAAGCACATTCGATTCATATTTTGAAACTAGATTTAAGCATGCAAATTGTTATGGCGTCCTTCTTGTTTTAATCGTCGAAACCAAAATGGAAGAATATAAAGTTATAAATGCTGAATTAATAGATCAAGTACAAAAACAGAAATGGGAATTAGCCGAATATCGCAAAAATATTATAAAGCTACAAGCACAGTTACTTGAAGAGCACGAAAGACGAGTGCTGGAAAAATGTCATCTCTTAGCCGAAGCCAAACATACGGAATTCAAAGTAAAGCAAGCTATTAATGCTCTGGTGCGCAGCCTTGACATCAATCTAAAAGATCTGGATACCAGTCATGATAACGCAGAGGATGTAACACCAAAGTCATCTGTATCTCATGCAGAAAAATCAAGCCAAAGTCGGCACAGCAGCCGCTTGTGCGTTGAATTACAACGCTCCACTGCGTTAATCCATCGCACATATGCACAATCTCCAAACCGGCGCAGCAGCAGAAATAATAGCAGCTCTTCGCGTAGCAGCAGCTCTTTCCGCAGCATCACAACCTCGACTGAGTCGGATGAACAACCGCTCGATTCAGCATCATCGCCCATAGTTGATGCAGCAGTGGTAGATATGGATATTTCACTACAACCAGAACACACAGAAGCAGAAATGTCCGAGGCACAGTATGAACCATCACTTCCAATGCATCTTGTATCCATAATAGAGGAAAACGAAACCGAAGAGGACTCATCACCAGTCAACTGCGACACAAGTAGCGAATTTGTAGATTCTGTCATTATTCTAACTACGCCAGTTAGCTGTCGTAAGCGCCAATTGACAACAGAGTATCCACTGCGGGACGTAACCAATGTGACAAAAGGCATTATACCAAAAATAACTGTCACACGCAGTAACAGTAAGCCAAAAGCCTCTAATCAAGATCACGAATCAATGGACGACTCTAGCATACAGCTTGGACGTCATGCAGTGCGTCCATTAAGCCCATCGGCAGAGATGCTAAGCACCATAAAGCAGACTGCTAATGTTACCGATTTATCGCCACGTCGAATCAGCACCAGTCTGGAAATAAGCTATGGCATAGCCAATGCCTGTGGCAGCACGCCCCTAGTATTATCATTTGAATCCATACATGAACCTACCGATGTGGAGGAAACTTTTATAGCTGCCAAACAAGAAAAGAATCGAATTCGTCCAACCAGTAAATCTAAAAGGGCTTTTGATAGTCACAACAAAAAGAAACGGAGCCAGCAAAAGACTGAAAGTGAACCGTCAACTAGCAGCATATCTTTGGGACGTCCCAGTCGATCATGTCGACCTTCATCACTGCAGGAGCCCAGCATTCGCTGTAAGTTGCGCAATCAATCAGCAGAGAAATCCTTGTGTCGCAAATAAGTTACTGCACAACACTGCAATTTAGTTAAATATATTATAATTTACAATTTATTATATGTACTTTCGTTTATTTGGAATAAATATTTATATACGGGCCAACATAGAATTTAAATATTTATGTTGAAATAACATGTACAAAAGCAAAATACAAAAATGAATGCAAGTCTGTCTTGCAGCTGGCAAAAATTGCACTTAAAGGAATAACAAGAGCTGAAACGTATGCGCTATGGATACGGTTATACACTATATATATACATCTAACTAGGAGGCTAGGCAAGTAAAGAATCCATACTAAACCACTTCAAACTTGCCCAAGCAGCAGTTCAAATGATCCACTGAATGCTGTGTGCTAGGAATTGTTGGAGCCTGCTCGGTATTCTCTTTGATTTCACTTATGATATCCTGAATCTTGTGCAGTATTTGTTGCGAGCCGTTGTTGCTGTTAACATGAGCATGTTGCTGTTCTGGTGATGTTGTATCGCCTGCGGCATGCGCAGCAGCCGCAGCTGTTGCTGCCTGCAACTGTTCTTGTAGCTGCTGATGTTGGGGTAGCTCAACGCCCAAACTGGATACAAGATTGTTAAGCATGTCGATTTTCTCACGCATTTGCTGACGTTCCGTTTGAAGTAGACGCATCTGTGTAGCCTTTTCGTATTCCCGTTGCTTTAGCATGCGTCGCTGATTTTGATAGAGTGCAATATACTCGCCAATAGTTTCTGTTTCGCTTTGTAACTGTAGTACCAAGTGCTCCAAGCTATGCTTCTCCTCGGTCAAATCGGCTACTTTGCTTATAAGCTGTGTAAAACGTGATTGCAGTTTTTCTACAGCCTCCGTTGTCGGCAATTGTACGCCTACGCCGTCAGAGTGCTCGTGTGGCTCGTAAGCGTTAGCACGACAGGAATGGGAATGCTCGTGATGGCTGTGTTCATGCCCATGATGTTCGTGATCGTCACCTGTGCATATTTCAGTGGCCTCTACTGCGCCATCTGTGTTATTGTCCGTTTCATTAGATGTTGAGGACGCCCCTGGTTCGGACTGACTGTGGTATGCCTTTGCCTAAAAATGGTACACCAATTAGTGTTAAAAACTAGAATCACACAAACGACTTGTACTACCTCATAATGCTGCAATCGATCAAGCTGCTGTTGCAACATCAGCTGATTCCGCGTCAGCTCGACATTTTCATGTGACAGACGTATCATTTCTTCATCCTTAAACTTGTAACGCTCCTCATTGTCCTGAAGCTTTTGCTCCATGGCGGCATAGCTCTGTCGTATCTCACGATTGTTAAATTCCTCTGCATCGAGCCTATTCATTAGCTCTGCCTTGTCATTGGTCAGCTGTACAAAACGTTGCTCCAGCTCATCCAGCTGCTGTTTCATTTCCATATTTTGTGTTAAAGCACGAGACGCCGCCACCTTGTCCGATTCAATACTGGCCAAGAGCTTAACCTTATCTGGTTGTTCTGTTTGGACCATCTCCAACTGTTTTTCCAAATCTTCGAGCTCTGCGTTCTTTTTGTGTACGTGCTGCTGCCACTGTTGCAGCTGATCGTCCTGGGATTTAATCTTCAATTGAAACTCATGTCGTTCAAATTCGAAATCGCTTAGGCGCTCCTTCAATTGCGTTAATTCTGTGCTGAGCTCCGCATTCGGCTCAGACTAAAAGGGGAAAATTCGTTATTGATTTTAAAACGTCTGCCTATAGTTAACTCACCGCCTGCTCTATCTGTTTGTTGGCCTCCTTATACTGTGCCTGCAAGCTCAAATTCTTTTGTACGTCGCGCTCTAACTCGCTTACATGTCCCACCAGTTGCCGTTCTCGCTCTTGCAACTGCGCACACTCCTCACTTAGCTCGCTGTTGCGTTCATTAAGCTTGGCTATCTCGCTACTTTGGTGTTGCACATAATTCTGGTATTGCGTGTTGGCCTGTTCCTTGTCCTGCGTAAGCTGTGTAACCATGCACTGCAGATCACGTATTTGCTGTTCGTACATATACTGCGTCTGCGTAAGAGTCTCTACGCGATTGTCAGCATTGATATTGGACTCATCAGAAAGCTGGCGTATGCGCAGCTGTGCCATTTCTAGTTCATTGCATTTATCTGTGTGCTGCTGTGTCAGTTCGCTGATGGATTTATTGAGTAACTTGAGCTGCGCTTCTAGCTCGGCAACGTGCGTTTCTTGATCCTCGATTTGCGCAGTCGCTTGTGCCAACTTGTGCTGAAACTCAGCGTTTTGATTTCGCTGTTGTTCACTTCCACGCTGCTGATCGAGAAAGCGTTGCTGTAGCTGCTCCAGATGCTGTGTGGTGCTGCTGTGCTCAGTGCGCAGTTCTTCAAGTTCTAGCTCGCGTTCACGGCACAGATGACGAAACTTGGTAAGTTCTGTAGTTAGCTGCGCTTTTTCGGCAATTAGTACTTGTATGGCGTGTAAGTTTGATGCCGGTAAAGAGTCGCCATTGTAGCGGACGGCGGCCAATGGCGCTAATGGTGTCCCCGCTTCGGGTATTCCGAAATAAGATGCAGCTGTGGGCACGGCTGCGGTTGTAGCACTCACGCTAGTTTGTGTAATCTCACCGCCTGTCAGTTGCTGTGGCAGATGGTCACCATTTACGTTGCTGTTTAGGTTCAGCTCAGACTCAGAGCGTTCAGAGAAATTGCTTGCTATGCTGGCCGTTGATGATGTTGTGTTCGTATTCGTGCCCAGAACGCTACCAATCTGGTCGTCCAAAGCAGGCCCAACGCTATTATTGTTGCGTTGCTGGTACTCCTTCAGCTGTTACAATATTAGTTTAGTTGCAGCAACAATCAAATCAATATATTTATGTCATGTCCACGTCACAATAGGCGAACCATGTTTTGTATTACCTTTTTGCGTGCAGCCGCCAATTTTTGGGATTTGGCATCTTGCGTTTCGTCCGGCATGGTTATCACGCAACTGTTTATAGTCCTAGTTGCTTACCTAATATTTAATTAAATAATTTTACAAAATTATGCTACGAACGAAGCGACAGCAAAAACTACTCTAGTGATGGCAATACTGCCAAATGATGCGACAAGTGTTGCCAAACTATTTTTTTTAATATTGATGTGGCAACGCTTGCAGCCTGCTCTGCTTCTTTTAATCTGATATTTACATAAAACGGATTTCAAATTCTTTGGCTTAGATGATTTGGGTCCGGACAGAGTTTTAGTAGCTCGTTGCCCTTTGGCTGTAACAGACGCGGCGTCAACATGTCGAGCACATTTATTAATTATCGTTTATGGCTTATCAGCTGCTATATATGTTGGATTGCAACCGGGATTTCTCCAGTAACCGCCAAAGGCCGTTACAACTTAACCTTTGCACAATTGGACACTTGCGATAGTTATGAAATTTCAGATAGTGCCTATGCCTACACTGATTTTTTCATGGTGCACAGTTTGGATAACAATAATATCAAATCCAACGAGCGTTTGCACTTGAAATTCTATGTGCAGACCAGCATGGATGCGCATATTCTGCTTTCGGTAACAGATCGACCGCGCGCAAACGATCGCGTATACGAGATTGGTGAGCTTCTAGAGATAAACCTATATAAGATATACATATTCATACATTTGTAACGTTTGAAATGCACACAGTGATAGGCGCGGGCGGAAACACATTCTCGGCGATACGCACAACCATGGGCATGCGGCGCGTTTCTACAAACCAAGACTTAAACTTGTTATCAACATACGATCCTACGCCGATTGAAATAATACAAACAAAGGGTATCTTTCGAAAACCATCGCACAATAGCTTAGCTAAGTCTTAATTAAAGACTTTGATACATATTCTTTGCAGATGGCGAAGTGCGAGTTTTCATACCTGGCTTTAAATCCGAACCACTTCTACAATATTTAGATCCCTCACCGCTTACTATAAACTACATAAGCTTTAGCACCTTTGGAAAAAATAGCGCTCGTTGGTTCTATGATTGCGCCTTTGATGGATATAGTAAGTGAACTGAATTTTCAAATGCTGCAACTGCCAATAGTAGTTTCTCGTTTTCAAAATGTTTTCAACAGACAACGAGATAGAGCAAGAGTTGGCGAAGGTGTCTCCTGAAAAAGAATTGCTGACCTACTTGCTATACAAATCGCAAAATCGCAGCATGCCGTCTAACCTAAATGAAGTAATTTTTAGTTTTAAGATGCGTTCCCTGTCCTACGAACAATCGAGTGCATTGCTGCGCACGAGCCTGGTACTGACGCTGGTAAGGCTCTTAAGTTGCAAAAGTAATTTACGTAACTATTGCAAACATTTTCTCACAGAAATGGAATGATTCGCGTCTAGTGTGGGATCCAAAGGACTATGCAAACAGTTCATTAATTGGCAGTTCGAATTTGGAGATCTGGACGCCACATTTGGTAGTGCTCAAGTAAGTAGTAACTAAGTAGTTAACAATCTATTGTACATCTGATTTTTCTTAGTGGAGCTTGGGATACGCTTATTAATGCTATTAAAGACTATTATGTGATAGTCACCGCCAATGGCCAAGTCACACTTATAGCCAACGAACTAGAGCTTGTCACTTGGTGTGTGGATACAGCTCGCAACTGGCCCAAGGAGCGCATATCATGTGATGTTGAGATGGGCCTTAATCAGGGATTAGCTTTAACCCATGATGAAACAGCACCATTGGTCATATACGAGCATGTGAATACACTATCCGCATGGACATTTATAAAAATTGGTGTGCTCCATATGGAAAATGATACTCTACAACGTTACACGCCTAAGGGCATGCTCAAGACCATGTCTGGAGATGCCGCCATTGAGTTTATATTACAGCGGAACAGTGCCTACTACAAACAAGTCTATGTGATGCCCTTGATTGGTAAATAATCGATAAGCTGTAACTCTGGATAACTAAGTTATTTCTTTCCTTGCTTTTTAGCTTGCCAAATATTTATTGTGCTCTCATTTTTGCTGCGCGGATATCGCAGAGGCGCCCTAATTCTTATTGTGCTGCTGCTTACAGCCTCTGGTCTCATGTATATGACCAAACAGGCTACGCCGCACTATGTACCGCCTTTAAGTAAGAGTATCCTTGAATCCAACAAAGCTGCCTTTACTTAGTACATTTTTTTAACAGTGTCAGCTTATCTACACATGATGCGCATTGCCACCTTTTGTTATTTGTTACACATCTCCATTATGTGGCTGGAACATTACCCTCCCCGCGCTAAGGCTCCTGGGTTTATCATGACCCTTGTTAACCTCACACCACTGCGTCTGCTGCTTTGCCTGCGCTTTGCCGATGTAAGAGTCAAAACTATTCACATTTTATTCCAGACTAAAGAATTTATTCTGCAGGCCAGCGACTACTGCGTTATACAGGAACAGCCTTGGCATGAGCTGGCCAAGATGTTGAATAGCCTTAGCTTTATTTCCATCAATGCTTACTTTGTAGTTTTGAATATAGTGCATTTGGGTGAAATTTAAAATGAAGACGGGAAGCCATTGAAAAATACAATTTTTCTTTATTTGCTGTGAAATATTGGGCCTTAAATAAATACGAAATATGTGGGGCTGTATATGCCCCAGCTAGATAATAGCAGAACAGATTGGAATACTTTTGAAAACGTGCGTCGGCTGATTTTTCTTATTTTTTTTTTTTTTTTTTTTGGCATAACGCCTGTGCTGCATTGGAATACTACTGTTCACCCTCTCAAACTATCCATTTAAGCTGCTGTGGCTTAGTGATAGCCGTAGTGATCATCATCGTAGCCGTGATAGCCATAGCTAATGGCTGGAGCGGCATAGGACTTGATCACAGGAGCGTGAGCTGCATAGGTAACGGCCGGTGCGGCATAAGACTTGACTACTGCAGGAGCCGCATAGCTAATGGCTGGTGCAGCATAAGACTTGACCACTGCAGGAGCCGCATAGCTAATAGCGGGAGCAGCGTATGATTTGACAATGGGTGCGGCATAGGACTTAATTACTGGCGCGTCATGCGTAACGACCTAGGAAAACGTATAGTAAGGGTATTAAGATTTGGGATTAATTTGTAGAAACGAGGTAGGACCTACCGAGCTAAAATGCGCATAGCTAGTGGCTGGTGCATGTACCGCCTTGACGACAGCGGGAGCGGCATAGGATTTAATGACTGGAGCTGGTGCAGCATAGGTAATGGCTGGCGCGGCATAGGACTTAATGACTGGAGCCGGTGCGGCATAGGTAATGGCTGGTGCAGCGTAGGATTTGTAAACAGGCGCAGCAGCGGCATATGTAACAGCCGGAGCAGCATAGGATTTCAACACTGTGGGCGCAGAGTAGCTAATAGCCGGTGCCGTGTGACCTATGCCATAGTCCAGTAGACCTGGTGCGGCGCTTGCTACGGCCAACAAGCTGCTAACAAGGATCTGTACATGGGTTTTAATGTACGCCTAATTTAGATCAAAATTGATGAATGGACGAGCAGCTTACTCACCAACAGTTTCATGGTGACAATATTGAGGATTCTTGACGTGAGATGCGTGCAATGATTGCGTGTGCTCCAACTGGATGAGAATTGCGACTGCAAATCAAATGCGTGCATTGCGTTACTTTTATAGTGCTTGGCATCTGGCAGATACAAAAGTATCTCAGCACCACACACAACAGCAGATACAGATACTGATAAAGACAGGCGACAGACAGCTACAGCTTCAGCTACAATCGGATAGCCAAGCGATTTTCATCGCAACAAAGCGGGCCAGCAGCGCCAATTTGTGAAGTACTTGTTGTATCTGCTGCGAAGTTGTTGCACTCGCCAAGCAGCGATTCTTGGTATCTGTGTGCAACGCATGACGCAACGTGGACGTGGCAAGGCAGACCACTTGCCGTCAATGGCTTAGACAGCCAAACTCTAACACGGAATCACCATAAACACCTAGATTCACACACACACACACACACACACACACACACACACACACACACACACACCAAACATTGACATCTATTAGGAGTCGGAGCCCGCGCCAGTCATTAGGTCAGCTGGGACGGCGTTGATTCGATTACGATTTGTTTAGAAAGCACGGGGTCTCTACGTCCCCATACAAATTGCTTGCATTAATTAGAAATTAAAATAGTAACCGAATTGGTGACGAGGCTAACATTTTCAGCTAACAACTTAATTAGCTTTGCCGAAAAGAATGTTGTAAATTGTTTCCAAAGCATAGCTTCAAAGCTTTCGTTAGCCGACAGACAGCCAGACAGCCAGTTGACTAGATTCGCACGCGCTTTTTGGTAGCATTTTCTAGGATTTTCTCGTTCTGTAAATTGCATAATTGTTGTTCAAAAATAATATGAACTTATGTAAAAAATCTCAACGCATTTCATATTCTGCAATACCAAAATGCCACAGCGTGCCGCATTTGACCATATTTGTGGATCTAATGGTGAATGCTGAGGGGAACATATGCACTCGTAAGTATAAAGTTATTATTGGGCATGCGGATTTCAGATACCCTTAATAAAGGTCCTAGGACCTGCCTGGAAGTTTTTTTAAGGTTTCGACTTATCAGAAACTTACACCTCACTAAATGATTCAAAATTTATTTTCTGATTTGGATGTGCTTAATATGGCCATTAACAGGCATGTCTCCAGTTTAAAGTTTCTAATGGAACAAACCCTATGCTCCTCAAGGAGTCAAAAGAATAAAATAAAAGAAGAGTGAAACAAACTGCTGCTAGGTATTGGGTTTCAACTGCATTCTATTTTTATACCACACACATAAAGCTTTAAGGGTTTTAGGTATGCACTTGAGAAGGTGGCATGAGTCCTATGCTATCTTCTTTTATCTGCAACGAAATTTGACTTTTTTTTAGTATTGTACACAATGAAGTGAGAGTCACCACAGCTCATGTGGGCCTAATGTTTTGATAAATATAGCTTGAGGTATCGCGCACTGCCCTGACTCAGGCACGGATTTTAGGAGGCTCCAGCGGGGGCATGGCCCCAGGGCTTGCACCAGTCGGAATGAAACTTTCGATATTTTTACTTATGATTATTTTGAGAATTTGAAGTTGAGAATTTGTTTTTTTCCTGGCATCCACAGCTCAATAGCAATTGTTCAGTGAAAAATTGATTAGACTAAGAAGCGACCATGAAGAGTTTGAGTAAGACTCGTTGATCATGCGACGCCGAAGTAGTTAAAGCTCTTGGTCATGGTTATCATCAAATTCGAGAATCCCTGTCTGAAATTATCATCGACGAAGAACAAAAAGATATTGTGAGAAATTAAGCTTTGGGTAACCTTCGAGACATGGCTCGTCTCAGAACCGCTATTTACACATGTTTCTCGCATGAGATTCTTGGCAGATTTGATGCAACAAGCAAATACTCGCAAAACTCTACGATAGTTCTTAGTACAACTGTTAAATCATTGACATCATTGAAATCTTTTTCTAAATCAATGAGGAGAAGAAAAGAGATTGGCAAAAACTGATCTATATGGAACAGATTCGAGAACTAAAAAAGCCAAACGTCCGTCTTCAACCACTCGATTACGGGAAAACACCACCTCTGAAGATATCACCAAGTAGCAAATTCCGCACCAAAGCTTTTCTTCCAGTCATAGACTCTAGTAGTGTTGCACTATCAGAGCGAATATCAGTATATAAAGTCTTTCACGAAAGATTTGGATTCTACCCAGACGACGTAGAGCCATCCCCAATTACTGAGTTAATACATTTTGGCGAGTTGTCGAAAGTTACCGGAAGAATCATTGGAAGTGTTTTTGTATCGCATCATAATCGACAACAATTGACGCTCAACTTTCGTTAACGCAAAGATATCCGCACAAAAATGTCGTGTCCGCAATCAATCCCATACGCTTTTCATAAGTGTAAGAGTTCAGAGAGCACAAACGAAAAACAACAACAAATGTACGCAAGGGTTGTTTCTGTGCTCATGAGCTCAGAGAGTAAGAGAGAGAACTCGCGAAATTGGTTTTGTAATTTGCATTTGCATTTAAGTATCGAGATCGATATATTTCGAAGTTTATCCTTTGGGAACCTTATTGACATCTTGCCTTAAAAAATTCGCGAAAAGTTTTCATGTCTTAATATATACGCTGACACTGCCACTTTTTTATAAAAACCGTTTTACTATCCCTATTAATTCAAAATTTTAGGCTCTACTTTCGTTACCCTGTCAACGATCGCAGTATGAGACTAAAAGGGCATCCACCAACCTATAGCCCCGGGCCCCACACAACCTAAATCCGGCCTTGCGCTGACTGATTTGAATTTTAGGATTGCGTATATAGATAGCTTTTCTTGCACCAAACGACACGAGAATTCTTTTGAGCAATCATTGAATTGTAATCCAATGCATAAATAGTTAGATCAAATATAGTAACATCCGCATAGGAATTACAAACGCTAAAAATGAATTTCTAATGCCTTCCACATGTCTTCTCTTTGCCTTAGCCTATATACCCCTTTGACCATAGGGTATAAAACGTATAAAAATGATTGTTCAAATGGTTTTTGGCCACGCCGAATGTTTTCCAAAATCGCTGAACCTATTACCCATTACCGATATTATCGCAAAGTACATTTATTAATGTGTTAAAGTTGCTCATGGGTTAAGCACACGAGACTACTCGAGAACAACGTAGACGCCTAGAGTGGATTTTAAAAGAGACATACAAGAACAACACTAACAAACAACACCTGTGTTTAGATTCATGAATAAATCATGCCAAAAAAAAACATTATTTGATTTATGTGAAAACTATTTAGCAAATACTTAAAGATTAAGCACTCAAAACAATTGCAGTATGTACTTGGTAGAGTATTTTTTTGATGTGGCAAACGGAAATGCCGACGGCACTGGAGTCGCGGAGTTGCCCCGCTAAGTTGATAAATAAAAGATTTTATGCTTGCTCTAAATTTTCAACGCTGACAAACGTGAAAATTGCTTTTAACAGATTGGTGAATGTGCGTGAAAACTCAGAAACCGGCCACAGACTCGCAAAAAACTAATGAAAAATATGTCAAGTCGAATTTTTGGATTTAATTCATCGGGCGAAAAAAAAAGCAAAAAAAAATCGTTGGCAACGCGTTTTTCTTAATTTATGCCAGACACATACGAAAATACTCACACTTAAAATGGTCAAATGTTCGGTCCAGAAGGGTTATAAACTTTAAATGCCAAATTATTGCGATATCAAATCTATAAACTGTTTCTGCTACTGCCGCTCCAAATTACTTTATTTAGCCAATGAACCGACTGCTTTTGGCAGTCGGGCGGCTTGAGCTCCAAATTAGTGCAAAATGCCTCGGAAAATTTGTGGCGTCGACGTTGACCGCGACGGCAACGATGACGATGACGACGCCTAATTAACCGTCACAACTGTCGGCCAGTGGCCATTGGCCATACACATCGCTCCATGTGCATTAGCAGTTGCCCAATACGAAGTCGCAAGTTTTTTTATTTTGGCCAAAAGTATTTGACTGCGAATATTTGGCATACTGCGCATACACAAAATGTTCCACGGTGCGTATGCGTATTTTGGTACTGCCTTGTTTTAATTAATTAACAACGTCAGCAACACTTTTCGACGTTTTGTCAATTTGAATTGCAAATGTCAAAATGCGTTACTAAAAGCACAAGTAACTTGTGCCATGTCCGCACCATTGGCCCACACTATGGTAATAGACGATCCTTGGCTACTACAAGGACCAGAAACGAGCCCAAAATGATGCACAGACTTTGTGTGGCTAGACTATTTTTTTTTTTTTAAATAACTAACGAGCAAGTTCGTATACAAGAACTTATGTAGAAAAATCATTATTAAATTTCAGCAATAATTAAAAGCTTAATTTTGGTTGGCGGCAGCATACGAGTATGGTCGAGGACATCAATGCTGTACATTTTGTACTTCACTTTTGCCTTTCTGTGATGCAGTGTAAACCTAGCATACACAACAAAACAACTAAATAACATTGAAGGAAGCTTTGGCCGTGCAACAAACACCAAAATGCCAGATGCCAGCAACAGCAAGCGGTAAGCGGCAAGTGGCAACCGAAATGAGCTTAATTACAGAAAATAAGCGACACCGAGTGTGGCATTTAGTATATGGCTGAATGAATTAAATTACGTATGGATGTATGAATGAAATTGGAAGTTGGAGCTGCGGCAAAGTGCAGTAGCACGCAAACAGTCACAATTTAAAAAATGCAACACGCATTTATCACTCACACCAGACGACACAAGCTGCAAGTGTTGCCAAAGACTGCGGGGAATTATACTGGCATTTTTACATTTGGCAATACTATTAATGACAGTTTATCAAGTGCGTATTTCTAGGAGTTGGACCAAAAAAGTTGAATTGTGTTTTAGCTGCTTGAGCTTTTGCAAGTTGGCATGCACAATGACAAAATGCTCGCTTGTGTGTAATTTTGTTTGGTGTTACTACAAGCAAAACGACCGCTAGATGACGCTAAGATTTTTTTAATGTTGAAACCTAATTTAAAATTTCCTAAAATTTCTTGGCATTTTTTAGAATTGGAATTTTTAATTACTATCGATGGGCATTAAAATTAAAATTAAACGAGCGAGCTGACGTTTTTTATTTGTCTGCTAGGAGACATTAAATTAAAATCATAAAAAGCACATTTTAACAGAAAAGCAAAGCAATTAAAGACAGCCCTAAAAGTATGCAACGTTTTTTCATAAAACAGCTTTTTCGAAAAAAAAGAAAGAAAAACTTATAGTGTGATTTAGCGACACATAAAATATTAATAAGATGGACAGCTGCTATATTAAAGCACGCCTTCTTAGATCACATGGGTGGAGTCGTTTCTGTCGTCTTCTTGGTCTATGACCAGCCAGGGCACATGCAATAGAATTGGGGTGGAATCGTAAGCGATCCGCGTAACGGCCCTTAGATTATTTAGCGTGTCACCCACAAAAGGAATGCCTAGATCCTTGTGGAGGTTGTAATTACGGATATGCCAAAGGGCATCAGCAATTTTGCGCAAGGATTTATTTTGCAAAATTTAAATTTTTTCATATGGGACTTAGCTGCGGTTCCCCACACTTGGAACAAACAGCAGTACAAATTTTTGTTTGCTTTATTTATTCTCGAGGTTCATTTTCAAAATTGATGTTTTTTGTTTTTTCGCTGCTCTCCCGCCAACTTGCAAATTACTATACATAATAATTTTTATAGCTGTTTTTGATTGATTTCGCTTTATGCAAAATACACACGCAAAATAAAATAAGTTGCTTTTAGTTATTGTATTTAGTTCGACGACGAGGACGACGACTATCGCAACGGCAAACAGTCATTTACTACTTGTCGTATTTGTTATTGTTTTTTTAAGTCGCGCGTGAGTGCTGGACAAGGGGCACTCAAGATTATTTACCAAAATATTACCAAAAATTTCGAAGAAAGTGGATTTATCAAAATGAACTGCTTCTAAGTTTTATCAATCCATCACATGCGAAAAGTTTGAAAAAAATTAGGATTACCATTAAGGTCATCTTCAGAGAATCCATTTAACTGAAGTCAATTCAAATACAAAAAGAGTCGGAAAAGCGATTTATACGCCCTGTTCTTCTCTAAATAGGAATCAATAAAATCGTTTGTTAGCCATTTAAATTTAGATCAAAGTCAGCAAAGCTAATGGCGTGAAAAAAAGGATACACACACGCACACCTACCCATAAAATCAATCTTTAAAGCTGACTGACCTAGTCCTCAACAGGGTTGCTTTGTTTGAGTGTTTGTGGCTTGCTTACTGACCTTAAAATCTATTTTTAAGCACCACAAGCTATCAAAATAGAAAGGATGAGTTTTGGCTGTCTCTTTATCCAGATGATTATAAGCTCTTAACTAGAAATCCATGATGACTATGTAAAAGAAATGCACAGCAGTAGCTGCTTCATCTGCTAACAAGCTAATTACATAGAAGCTCGTAAAATCTTTGACTTTATGGATATGCAAAGCATATGTGGGTGTGTAAGTGTGTATGTAAGTGCTTAGATACATACATGTATGGATAAGTTTATATGTAAGTGTAAGCGTAAGTGCCTGTCAAATGCAGTTTGAAATTCAAGTTACCTAATAACTTAAAACCCCAAGCAGCTTTAATGGCCATAATTCGTCTCGTCTCTTAGCGAGTCGCGACGACGCGCAATGTCAAAAGGAGGAGTGTATAATCTACACAGAACGAAAAATTGGACGTTTTGTTCCAAATTGTTATGCATAAAGCCATTGGCCTCTTTCGATAGATACAGCGGAGGAAGGAATTCAAGTAGTTGTAGGAACCCGACGGAAGGGCTGTTTAGTTACTGGTAGTGTTTGCTCTTACAGAGTGAAACGAAGACGCGTGGAACGACGCTTTCAATGAGGCTGTCAGACAATAATAATAATTGATAACAACTTTTTAAAAACGTAAAAAAATTGAGCTTTTGTATT
The DNA here is from genome assembly GCA_949987675.1 of Chymomyza fuscimana. Classification (NCBI taxonomy): domain Eukaryota; kingdom Metazoa; phylum Arthropoda; class Insecta; order Diptera; family Drosophilidae; genus Chymomyza; species Chymomyza fuscimana. The sequence continues at coordinate 104,006,728 of OX465089.1, forward strand.
TTAACTCATCTTGGATTTATCGCGTTTTTTTTGGGACAGTACTCCGAGTGCCAAATTTGGTTAAATCGACGATATCTTCACAAACCAACGAAACACAACGAATTTTGTGCAAAAAACGTTTTTTTCACCGATCTGTTCTATGGGATATAGTCAACCGATTTTGATCAAATTTGGTACAGTGATTGGGAACTCAGAAAATTCTGAGTGCCAAACTAGGATACCAAGATCTTCATAAATAAGCGAATTATCCATTTAAAAATTTTGGTTTTTTTCGAGGTCCTCTGAAACACCCATATGGGAGCTATATAATATATCCCCGATATCAAAAATATAAAATAAACTATTCTCCCTGTTATAATAACGCATTATAATAACGGACATGGGCATATCGACTTCTCTAGTCACCCTGATCATACTTGAGGTAATTTTAGGGGATCTCCGATTTCTCCTTCTGTATACATTTTCGGCTTGCACAAACTTAATATACCCTTTGTACCATACGGTACAGGGTATAAAAAACGTATGCCATACAAATTTACATACACACAATGTATGGTTTTTTATCCATCAGGTTATGTTTTCTTAATTAATAAGTTAAAACCAGAAATCGTAAAAAACTGTCAGCCCATATACTCTTTGTACCATAAGGTACAGGGTAGAAAAATGGATAAATATATAAAACGATTTCGAAATAGTGCTAAGATTTTCTAAGAATCTTTTTATTGCTGAATTTGGTTAAGATATTTCCATTGATATAATATAGTCAACCCATTGTGCTAAAATTTGACAGTGTGTGGGAACGCCAAAAATCTTCCGAGCGCCAAAAATTCATACCTCCATAAACAAACTTTGCCTCCAAAACTTTTGTTTTTATTTCAATGTGTGCTGAAATATCTTTATAGAAGCTATATAATATAATCCTAATATCGCAAAAAGAGATCTAATCCGAAAGGTACGTTACCATCTCTAAGACAGACAGGCATGTCTATATGTCACCCTGACAATACCTTAGGCAACTTTGGGGGGTTCCCACGTCTCTCTCTCCAGGGCATAAAATCTTAACCTATTAATTTTTACTTCAATATTGGATTAAGATGCTGAGGTTTTTCTCTCTGTGTAGTTATAACATTTGTTGTTATTGTTGTTGTCGTTGTACTATTGACATTATTGATGGAAATTCTTTTGTGTTCTTTTCATAAAGCAACTAAAGAAGAAGAGACATACGCGTTGTTTGCTCTTTCTTTAAACACCATATGAAAGCCCCCTCTACCAGTTCCCCAACCCACAACAGCAACTGTCCGGCCGCAAGTAAACTCCAAACTCTGTCTCGTATGTAGACAGGTGCAATGTGTTAGTGTGTGTGTGTGCTTTTATTTGCCTCCGTTTTCGTTTGTCGTAAGTCTGTTTCGAATGCAGCGCCCGTTGGAACGTGTGTCCAAGTATGCCAGGTTTGTGTGCATCCAAACACAGTTATGCAAATTATGCCCGGCCTAGTGCCCAGTTAGCTGCGACTATTTGTCAGCCCCCAACTGACTCGTCTGACGCCTCTCGGGCTTCTAAATTTTCTTTCTTTTTTTTTTTGTTTTTTGAGAATGTATGTTTAGCGCCTAATACCCAAGTTTATGTCGCTTAATTATGTAGCCTTTAACCGCCGCAGATGCCGTTTGTTGTTTAACATGCTAATCGGCCTGGTCTATAGGCGGATCGAATAACCAGAGTCTAAGCTTCCAATGCCGCTGCTGGCACTTGAAGCTCTAATCTAATCAAGCGAATAAGTTTTCAGTTTGGAAATTCTAGTAGCTTGGGATTCGCTGCGCTGTTGATGGCTCATCATCGGATATCCGCCAGTTAGTCGATACCGGTCCAAAAGCCAGCATGTAGCTCTCTACCTCTAACCAAATTGTCCATCATCTGGTTACGCTCTTTAAGCTGCGTTTATAACTATGACCAAAAATTCTGCATGTTTTATGATTAGGCATAGGCGGACGACAAGCCATATAACAAAATTTTTGGTCAATTTTATAGCTTAGATGTATCTTGGGCTAATTTATAGACATGTTCATGAATTTGTGCTCGCATTTTGATTTCGCTAAGCGGCTTTGTGGCCAAATTAGTCAATGCCGAACTGATTTTAATGAAGCCAAAGACGCTTTGAAATGGTGCTCAGTACATAAATTACCTACTAGTTGGGCCCATTAAAAGCTGTACACTTTGTGATTAATTTGCCATAAATGTTGAGCTTAATTACAATGGGTGGTGGTTTGTAGATTTTTATTATTTGGGCAAACTGGAAGAGAGTGTTTTGCGCCCAGCCTCATAAATTTACAAGCAGCTTGCCCGGGGAGTGGCCGCTACCTGTGGGCACCGATTGACAGTAGCAACAGATATGCTCTGGGCACATACAGTAGAGGTTCACTAATTGGGACTCTCAATAAGGAAGTGTGTATAGTAGATTCCTTACAATGTCGTATTGCAATGTATCCTTAAGCGTTGACAAACTTTCATACTCCTGTCATTGGCGGAATCCAATTTCCGAATGCATTAAGGAAAATATTGGCAGCATAGCCTTGTTAATGCTGTGGGAACAGAAACATTTCTTGTGGCAAACATGAATTTTAGCAACAGTCGCAGAGGAGCTAGCCTTTCGTTGTGGCTAGCCTTTTTAAGGTAGAGAATGGATACATTCGAGTGCATCCTTAATCTACCACAAAGCTACACATAACGAGCATCTACTGTGCTATTAAAATAGACCGAGCTACAAGCGAGTGGCACAAAAAACACGTTGACCGCTACCCAATTCATGTATCACAAGTGTTTCGGTGCTTGCTTTAATATCGATTGATGGAGGTCCTGAGCAAATCCTTAAAATAGCCTTCACCTTTGACATTTTTAAGGCAAACAATGAGCTCAACTGTTGATGAACTGTTGGCAAACTGTTGCTTTTATGCTGCACTTGCGCATGCAAAATGTATTCAAAATATGCTGTACATAACAGCTTGTGCCATTAAAACGAGGGTTGCCTTGTATGTTTCTTAAGCCTCAAATTAAGTAAAACGTTTACTATTGAACTTTAATCGATTTCCTAGGTGAAGCATTATCAAAAATCACAAGTTTTGTTGCGAACCTACCACATTCTAAAAGACAATACAATTGTATTGTATTTTTTTAAAATATATTTTTATATAAGCTTATTTTTTAGACTTAACATGGCTAACTTTATGAAATCAACAGTTGGTTGATGCCGCGCTGTTAATTAACAGCCCCGCAGCAAGTTGTTAATGAAAAGAGATAGCAATAACAGCTGTTAGCTTAACAGTGTGTGCACACACTGTTTTTAACAGCCGCACAAGCAATGCAAAGCAACAGAACTCAAGCGCTCATTCAATCATTTCTTTGCCAAGCAAACAGACGTTCGCGCGCGCATTCAAAATTCAAATATCAAAAGTCGTGTTTTGTTGTTGTAGCGTGACGATAAAAAAAAACAACATTTGTTGTGCAAAAAAGGCAAGAATTATGCAAAAAATATATTAAAAGAAAATTTTGAAAATTTCTCATGTATCTTTTATATGTTACTTCAATTAGAGAACCAACAATAACAAACCATACTTCTCTTATTTAAAACTTTTGTGTTTTGTGAGTGTTTTGTGCCGTCATTTATATATGTGTATGTGTGTTTATTTAATAAGTGTTTTGAAAAACCAACAACAAATGTTTTTAAGAAGGAATTTCTGCAAATAAAATACAGAGTTGTCCCATAAATAATTTAATACGAATTTCTTAAGTCGTACGAACCCATAATTGGGCAACATTTAATTTCGGCCGAAATTAAAAACTGCTGCACTTTGCATTTTTTATATTTATGTATTTTTTATGTCGCGGCTTTTTGCCTAATTTGCGCTTTTAATAGCTGCTGTTTATTTTTCATTTTATGTAAATGTTTTTATAATATTTGGCATGATTTATTAAAAAATTGTGATTTGTCGGCATTTGCGGAAAAGTCGTCGCGACATTCTACACTGATAACATTGGCGTCAACTTGTCGTAATTCTCGTAAAGCTTATACCATTTGTTGTACTTGTTTTCTATAAATATTTGTAAAACTAGAGAAATGCATATTCTAAACTGGAATCCCAACTATTGCATTTACAAACGATAAAAAATTTATTATTATAAATCATATTGCATTACTACGTTTGCATATACAATATTTATAGAGCTTGCCTTAGTCCGAATGAGCAAAGACCCCATTAAATTGCACACATTAATTAACGCACCTGCAGACAGAAATCGCAATATAAAAATAAAAAATATTAAAAAAAAAAAAGATTTAATGTCGAAATGAAATTATGTTGGGCACTGTGTGCAACGATGCGTGCGTGAAAAATGCACCAAACATAAGACTGAGACTGAGACCGAGACCAAGTCTGCAAATGATTAAGCAAAACAAAACTGTGCAAAGCCAAGCGAATTGTGAAAAAAAAAACAAAAACAACAACTTATAATTATGTGCAAAAATAAAATATATATCAGCCATGGACTATAAAAGTGATATGAGAGATGAGCAAATAGCAATCGTATATAAATCATATAGTAGTACATATGTAGTTAGTAGTAAAAGAGTCGCTCTCGAATCATTCGATTCGATTGTAATGCGATTTTTTGCACCCAAGTCAAGTGTTATACGAAACCATTAACAAATGACCCAAACGTAACGCCCTTAAGTCAAGGTTATCCATGCGCTGCTTGCTTACAACTGTTTTATATTGTGCCCTTGAACGCGATCATATTGCCCTGTTATTTTTTTTTCCTCCTATATTATACATAACAATATGGGTCAGGCCCTTACTTTGGCTTTCAAGTACAACTCCAGTTACAAGCTTACTTTGCAGCCCTACATACAGTTTAGAAAAGATGTAATACGAAACAAATGTATCTCTATATATTTTGGGAATAGATCGGAAAAAAGGCTAGTTTAAAAACTTTTTGCAAAACTGGCAACACTCTTTACCAGTTCAGAACTCTTTATTTAAGCATTTTCTCTTAACTGCTTCCAAACTTCTTAAACTCCTAGCAAGTTATAAAACCAACGAAACTTTTTAAACGTTATATGTGTGTGTGCTCTCCAAAAACAAAAACCAACATTTAAAAACTTAGTAAAAAAAGTGTACAACTAAAAATAAAAAACGAAAAATTTTGCAAGCGTGAAAGCGACTTACCAATTTTCACAACAACTTGATTTTGTGTAACGGATTTTCACATAACTCGTACAATTTGTGCGGCGGATCTTGGCTTGGATCTTAAGGGCAGCGACTTTCAGCAGCACTCCAGTTAGTTCCATTCCGTTCTATGTGGCTGACACTGAAAAGGTAAGTTGTAAATTTGTATTTTGTTACCTGCTACCTGTAGTATGTGTTAACTGTTTTGTTTATTGAGCGCTATAATTATAATTAAGAAAGAATTTTTGTTGTTAGTTGACGCTAATTTAAAATGAATCATATGCAGAGTGGTGCCCTATGCATTTCGACTTTAAAATGTCTCTGCCATACATAAAGAAGATACAAAAAATGTAGCAATATTAGTGACAATGTAGTGGCTGATGATTCAGCTGCTGTTTTTCCTGGTTTGGATGGATGCACTACTAGTAAGTCTTTAGGCTGCCACTAGATTTGTACACTGCCTGTTGTTGTCAGGTGTTTGCATAAACCACAACATTAATTACGGCCATAATAAACAGATAGCCAAAGAGAGCCAGACAAGCAACAACCAACAACCAACAACCGACAACCAGATCAACCCAAACAACTTCTGAGCCAAAGGTTGAACAACCCAAAACAAACCGCAATCGAAAGCGAATGAGTACAAGTGAGTGTATGTGCTTGCTTGTACAATGTTGCGGCTCATGAACTTCGCAATCTTGACTCAAAGATCTAATGTCATTAAATTTGCACAAGGTTAGCTATACTTACCATACATAACATACATACATACATACATATGTACAAAGTATGTGTAGTATGTGGTCGAGCGACCGACTTTTAAGCCAAATTGAAAACTTTTCATTTCATGTGGGCAACCTAACTGAGCACCTGTTGAGTCTGAGCTTTATCAATCAGAAAATCAGACGACAACAAAAAAAAAAACAAAAAACAAATTATATACATAAAGTATTATATTTCGTAAAAATGGTTTTGTGCAGCACAAGAAACTCATTTATCTGCACTTTTATATGCTTTTGGGGCGCTTTCCAACTGCTGCTAATGGCAGTATTCTTTAGGATCAATGCTGCCATCTTGTTGACTGATCTGCCACTATCGGGGAAATATGATTCCCTAGCAGACTTTCGAAGCGAAGCTGATAAAATGTATGCCACGGTGGCATTACGTTGCCTTGTGTCCGGACTCTGCTATGCGGTTCTATGCCTCACATTCTGTATATGTTATGTTAAGGGGAAGAAGCAGGAGAAAAGGCAGTCGTTTAAGCTATAAATGCATCTGCTGCGGTTTATGGCCATAATAAAGCAACAACGGTTTATTATATTACATAATTACCATAATAATTGTAACGGGCTTTTCAATTTTTACAATATGACAGACGACTTTTCCAGCTAGTATGATACTTGGCGTTTTATTTCAAGCAAATAGACACTAAGCGGCAAAAGTTTGCAGCCACCTACAACAAGTGGACCACAAGTCTCTCTCCCTCTTGTATACACCCACGTCAGCAACAACAACAACAACTAGACTAGCTGCATGAGAGGAGGCAAAGCGATCGGGATCCAATCGCATTAGAACAAGTTTGTTGACCGCATTTCAAGTTCTACTACGCCTGCGGCAAGCACTGCCCCCGTAACCCGCCCGTAACACTGTCCACTCCCACTGGAAATTTGTAGCTGCAACTGACGTGATTAGCTTTAGCTTCTTTATCTACTTAAAAAGCATGTCTTCAGTTTATCTGAACTACTTTTTTTTCTTTCTATTTTGTTATAGTTGTTGTTATTGTTGTTGTGCTTTTGGCTTTTATTATATGTATATAGTCTTTTTGACAACTTGTTGTTTGTGTTCCTATTTGTTGTTGCTGTTGTTGCTGATGGTTTAAGCGCACGTGACACATTTGTAGATTTGTGCTTTGGAGTATCATAAATTTCATGGAATTGTTATTTTTCTTCTTTTTTGGATGCGTTGGGCTCTGACATGCTAATGTGATCTTAGTTTTTTGGCCGGCTCCATTTTGTTCAGATTTGTTATCTTGTAGGCGCAACATATTAGTAGTGAATGTTATCTGTCATATAGAATACCTAATATTAATACAAAATACAATTATTCTGGTTGAAGTTTTTAGTGATCTGGCAAAAAAGTAAGTTACGTTATACTGAAACAACATTTTCCAACACTTGGCCACAAAAATCACACACAAAGAAGGCTTATGTTGAAATTTCATTACGTTGTCACACATTCTACGAAAATCATTTAGTTGAATTATTACAAGTCCAGAAAACAGGCAAGAAAAAAAAAAAACAAAAATATGTCTAGAATTTGGGGCGCAACGCAGCATTTCATGCGTGGTGGTAAGTATTTCGTTAACAATTCTACGCACTTTCAACTAAAACAAGCCAAAAAGTTCGTATCCATTCAGTGTTTTTGAACACTTTACGCAAATTGACTACTGCACCAAAGTGCCCTCCTGCTCCGCCGAAGAAACCGAAGCCGGGTTACTTTCCCAGCGGGGGCACTCATGCCGTCTTCAGTGATTTACCCAAGCCAGAGGGTGACTTTTATCAGGCATGGCATGCCAAGAACACAAAATACAATCTAGTATTGTTGAGTGGCTTAGTTGCGGCGATTGGCGCCATTGGAGCATCCAGTCAGTATATACGTTACTATTTTATTGTGCCTGATTATCCTTACACTGAGGAAGAACTCAAGGCATTAGAGGAGGAGCAAGAACATGAGCGCCAGGAGATAGAGGCTAAAGAAGAGCGTCATGTTGCGGCGGTGCAATCACGTGAGCTGAGCATAAGACGCCGCAAGGCTAAGGATGCTATGGCACGTGAGGTGGCTCTAATGCAAAAAGACATTGACGACGGCATAGATGATCAAGAGCTGGCCGAGTTGCAGCAGCTGGTGGAGCAACGAGAGGATTTTGAGAAATGGGAGTTGGAAGAAGAGAAACGTCTTAAGCTATTGAATGATCAGATGGAGAAGGAGCGAAAGGAAAAGGAGAAACTAAAGGCCAAAAAGTAAACAGCTTGCACCAACTTGCCAACAACAATGAAGACTACACGCGACAACAACAACAACAACAACACCAACACAAACACGAACACCACCAACAACAACAACAATAATGAGTTATTTGCGCAATAGAATAAATATGTCTATAACCAACAAACAACTCGTTAACTTTAATCTCTCGCTCTAATCTGATGAGCAAGCAACTGCAACTGGCTTGATGGTCAGCAGCGATGAATGAATGACTAGTGCCATTCGACTACAAAGGAAATGGCTCATTGCATATAATAAACGCAAGCTACCGCATTGCTAACCAAATTGTAAATGATAGATAACAGTCTACTATATGCTGAGTAGAGTGATTCCCATTCATGTTGCAGCAGCCACAGCACGAACCCAATTGAAACTAAATGAGGCATACAAAATGCACACCAGACAAACTCATAGATAGATAGATAGTTGGATAGATGTATGGCTACACCAGATACAGATAGTTTTGATGCCACTTGTCCGACTGACTGGACTGCTAATAAAATAATGCGCTCTTTTTGTTATGCTGCGTTGCGACGAGGCGTCTTCTATGCCCCAGCATTCTTCTCTTCTCTGCTCTATTAAAACTAAATGATATTCTACAATACGATATGTAGAGCTATCGCTACTGTCCACTGCAGCAGCTGCAGAGTGATCTCTGCTTATGCGAATGTAGTATCTTGTATCTTTTGCGCTAAGTGTGCTGGCTGTGCGCACATAATGAATCACAATCGTCGTCAGTTAAGCTCGGCTTATCATTAATCAAATTAGCTGCAGTCCAGAGTCAGAGCCAGAGCCAGAGCAGCATCCATCCAGAAAGAGCAGCAACAAAACACTTGCTTGTCTCGTGCAATGCACAGTGGTTGACAGTAGTGTGTGCAAATGCAAAACTATTACTAGTTGAGATTTAATTTTTGTTGAACGCTATGTGACGTCAGTGTGCCTGGGCAGTTTGTTTTTGTCATTTATCATTTGGAGTTCTGTGTTCTGTTGCCATTATTACTGTCACACTGTGTCGGCTGTGTGTGTGTGCTCCTCTCTCCATAATGCATTTAGGCTGCAATTTGTTTGAATTAGCGCACGATCGCACATTGCATCGCCAACTGTCACTGTGACTTTACTTATAGCACCAACATTAGGGTTTGTTTCTAGCTTTTATTTCGTTTTTGCCTTTTTTTAGGGCGTGTTGTTTTTGTATCTGCATCTGCACTAGCACTAGCATTAGCATCAGCATCAGCTCGTAGTATGTATCTATAATAGTATCTGTATCTGTAGCGGTATTATGCAAGCGCTCTAAAGTAAAAGTTGCAAGTTGGCTGCTTGCATTTGTAACACCATTGAATGCTTCCGGGTAAAAGGTCTTTCTTTGTCTTGCTCCTCCTTTATCTGCACCATCTAAATATGTGTTTGTTTTTGCAGCTTGTAGCTATAGATTCAAAAGTTTCGCTTTTATCTCGCGCTTAGTGTCGGAACCCTTTGTTCAGGTAAATATTTGCATCAACCGTTTGGCTGGCCCCCTACTGATAACACCTATACATATATCGTAATTGTGTTCCAGACTCTATTACCGGAAGATCATAATTTCCCAAGTTTTCTTTTTACTTTCAGTTGTTATGTTGTTGGCTCTTAGTACTTACTTGCTTACTTACTGTCTAGTATCTAGTATCTTGCATTGCATTTCATTTTCAGTTAGCAAGAGTTGTAGTTAATGTTTGTTGATGTTATGATCGATGTTGCTGTTGTTGTTGTTGTTAAGGTTGGTGTTGCATTCCACAGAGCATAGCAAGTAAAGCAAATATGCAGCTAGCTACTAGAGGCAGTAGCTACTAGTGAAGATGTTGCCTTTTTGTCCATAGCTATATAAGGCAAGAGCATGCAGTTGCTCAAGTTGAGACTTGCTTCTAGCAGCAATGGGAATAGGTTTTCCCCTTCTTTCCCACTCACATGAAATTGTAGAAGATTCTTAAATGATCTCTTGAATGCATTCTTCGCTACTATCCGCTCGAAAAAGCTGCTCTTTAAAAGATGCTTACTATTTACTTGGCCTCTTGCAAAATCGCTCATGCAAAGACACTTGGTAAAGAACGATTGATTCTTAAGGTAACTTTCCCAAATGTCGACGATTTGGCTCTCACTTGGGCAAGGTTTCAAGCAGCGACTCAAGACTTTGGTATATTGTTAAACGTGTGTGTAATAGCCTTTAAAACGAAAAAATCCACGCTATTTAAACAAATTGGCCAGCAACATATTGACCAGTATATAACAATAACAATCTGCTCTTTCTTGGTCTAACTTAGAGAGCAGCGTATTGAGGTCTTGCCACAGTTAGTAGAGCAGTTATGGCTGTGTCTGTGTATCTATTAGATACAGTTTGAGAGACTGTTGGCAAGTGTGCAAGTATAGCAGTAGGTCAACACTAGAGTGTTAGAATCAATTTGTAGCCAAGAGCGGCAGTCATTTCGTAATCATCCATAAACTTTGCATGTGTGTGGAATCTCTTTAGGCTGAAATATGGAGAGAGAGGCAGAGGCCGCACCTAAATCTTTTGATTTGTTTTGCTGTGCAACGCACGTAGAACCGGGCAGGTTCCATACAATCCGTAGCGATCCGACCCAGCTAGAGTAATAGTTATTACAATAACAACAATAAGCATTATTTCTCTAGTTACTTTTTGTATGTGTGGAGTATGTGTGTGCTTTCTTTGCGGCACAGTTGCGGCATTTTTAATTAATTTTCTTATATATACAATGAGTGTACACTCACTTACTCACTCCTCTTTTGGCCAAACACTACTCTCTTTTAACTGCTTACACACGGGCATTATTAATTTTGTTCGTTTTTGGGCCTGTCCCGGCCTGTTCTGGGGGCCTTCTTTAAGCCAAAAGCACGCCCCTTATGTGTGGCCATGTCTCAAGTTGCGTTGTGTGGTCATCATCAAATTTCATTTTGAAACAAGTCAGTGGAACCCCAACAAGTTAACCAAAAAAAAAAAAAGAACCCAAGTGGAGTTCACAATAATGCATTAAACTGAAAGATACAAATTGCATGCCGACAACCTCTGAACCACTGTGCGCAGTCGCGTACAGATTTTGTTATAAATTAAATTATTTTGCGCTCCAACTACATATATGTATACTCGTATATAAAATATATTTTTTTACGTTACCTTAAATTGTTACGTTGGGCTCGTCGCGTTCACGGGGCGTAAGCGATTTGTCTTTGGTTAATTTTTGTATCTTAAGCAAGAGTACCGCTAAAAAATGACTGCCACACACGGATGCAAAAAAAAAAAAGGTATTGATATATTGTGCCCCTCGTTGGCTGGGCTTGTAATAAAGTAATTAAAGTCATGACACTGAGATATATTTCGTATAAGTATGCCAAAAGATTAATTGAGTTTGCTGCCGGCAAAGGCACACGATCTTTTATAAACGGCGCTACATTGTAATTTCTATTATGGCCATAATAAAACTGCCCACAACAATTTACTTTAATTACTTTTTTTTTTTTATAAAAAAATTGCTAAACCAAAATTAAAAATAATAAAAAATCATTTAAATAACAATATTTATTTTCACTTATTTTACTTTTATTTGAAATGCAAAAATGAACTGTTAGTCAGTTAGCGAAAGTCCAAAAAATTAGTGAACCGGTTTCAGACGGGCTAAACCGACTATGAAATATTCTACAATATCATGGTTTTGTGGCACCCACAGTTTTGATTAAATTATGGCAAATTTTGTGGTTAATTATTTTTAATTTCAATCTATCCATATTGGAATTTTAGTAATAGTACTTTTTTCAAATACTGATTCACAAACAGCTTCTATTGGAAATTAGCTTCTGGGCAAAAAGTTTTCACACATCAAAATCATCGACCGCATCGATCAAATTTGGATGTGGGTTCGTTTATTAGGGCCACATGACTAATCTTACCAAAATTGGTGATTGTAGGTAATTTTTTACCATAATTACGTATAGTTAAAAATTGGTGCAGTTTATTGGCAAAGGGGGGTGAAATTAGTACATTTTTGACTATAACTTTTGTTGTACTTGTCCGATTTTGTTAATTTTTGACACACAGATGCATGAAACCATGACGCATGTCTCTGTTAAGTTTCAAATAAAAATATTTAACGGTGTAGCTAAAAAGCTAAATGATTTAACACTTTATCTGCTCAGGAACTATGCGCATACATAGTCTCCGAGATCTAGGCGTTCATACGGACGGACGGACAGACGGACATGGCTCAATCGCTACCCGAGGTTATGATAAGCATTTTGGTATAAAGGACTTGGTTACATACATTCCACAAATCTAGTATACCCTATGTACCTATAGGTACAGGGTATAAAAACATAATATTTGCCTTGGAAAGAAAACGAAAAGACAAATGTGCCTCACAGAAATCCCATGACCGCACCCTGTTTTTTTTTTAAGTGTAGCCATTCAAGCTAAAAATTCCTTTCCTTCCTTTATAAATACAAGCCGTAGTACATTCCTTACGCCAAACTTGCTTTTCCGAATAGATGGGTAATTAAGTTTACGGGGTATATGAGTTTCCTTTGATCAATAAAAAAAAAAATGTCTGTTGTTTTTTTTTCGAGTACACATTTTGGTGGTGATCTGACTTAAACAAGTAGTTAACATTTTTAATAGCAGCCATAAAACCAGATCAGAAATAAAGTTTGTTTTTTTTTTCGATAAATTAAGATATTAAATATCTAAGTATGCTGCCCAAGTTAAAGCTCTAAATAAAACTGACGCAGGAAAGAGGAAAATTTTCGATAGGCATAAAGCCCAATGCATTCTTTGCCAAAGCGTAGAAAACAAGATTATGGGTGAGGCCCAAATACAATAAAAGTAGCCATAGCGCTAAAGGGGAAAAAATTATTCAGTTTTGGCGCAAATACACGAAATATGGCAATAGCTGTAGCCACTGAATATAGATTTGAGTTTACGTTAAGAACCAGAGCATATGAGGAACCCTTTAACAAAATATCATGGTCCTAGCTCTTTTAGTCTTTGAGAAGCTGCAACTCTGGCCACATAGACATGAATTAATTTATTTCTTCTATCGGTCTGATTATTTTGGACCACTCCTATTGCTATACACTTCGTATTGTTCCAATAAGTTAATATACTCCTCAAACAAACTGCATATAAGGTATAAAAACAATTAAACAAATAGTCATATATGCATTGTAGTTGTTGTTGTTTTTGTTGCTCTGTCTAATCTGGATTGTTTTATGGCTTTTAAATAATTGTAAGTTTGTAAGTACTATTTATGTGCGTGCATGTGTGTGTGTGTGTGCGTGTGTGCGCGTGCGTGTGAATTGTTAAACGTTTTACTTTCGCGCTCATCTTAATTGCAGCAGATGCGCAACTGTTGCGCAGCAGGTTACCAACAGTAGCAACAACTCCAACAACAACAACAACAAAAAACTTGGCAACAAACTTGGTCAAGTAGTAAGTAAATGTGCTTAGATAGCGTGTGAAAGAAACTTCATTACCAAAAAAAAACAAAAATGTACGCATTTCCATGGCCTTCACTTCTTTTGTTTTTGTGCTTTACTTAATTTTTTTTTTCTTTTGTTTTTTATTTTATTGTAAGTCTTGTATGATTATTGCTTCTGTTAAATGAGCTATAGGCTTTAATTGGTTTTAGTTTATTACTAAATTGTTGCCATAAGAGAGTCGCTCAAGGCCCGAGTTAATCCTAATGACACATCCAATTAAGAGTCTGGGAAATGACTAATTATGTTAATCGCAAGAAGCAAAGTTTTAAGCCAAAGGTATAAAGGAAATACAATTTGGAAGTAAAGATTGGCAAAAAAGAAATATATACTAGTAGAATGACTAAGTAATTGGTTAACTAGGTATTTTCAAGAAAGATGGGTAGCAGGCGCAACAGCCAACTATTTCTACATACATAATATGAAGAACGTTGGGGCATACAATATAATCTAAAGTTTAAGCCTGCTGTAATTGAACTGCGACACGGAGCAGAAAATAGAGATCGGCGAAAATAAGTGAAGTGGCCTAGTTTTTTGGTCGAGCTCTTCGATTTTGATGATTTTTACACACTATATGACTAGCAGTAGCTATCACAATTTAGTAGAAAAGAAAAATTGAATACATAATGTATGTCACTCCTGGTCGGAGCATTGGGCGGAAAGCCAATATTAACCACGTCAATTTTTATATAATAAAAAAATTCCGATTATTTATTGAGTTATCGATAAGTGAATATTTATTTAATTTTTAGACCTTTCTTTGACAAAATATATCTCCTAAAACAGTAAAGATATCTACGCAAACATTTTTTTTAAATCTATTGATATCACTTTTAAATTTTAAAATTAAAAAAAATAAGAATTAAAAAAAAAATTTGACTTTATTTTTTATTTTTAAAATTGCAAATTGAACGCGAAAAAACCAAAAATAAAAAGTTAGTATCTCCTATAATTGTAGAAGTTGTGTTTATTTTAGTGACGACACCTCGCATGGTAGCCATAGTAAACATTACCTCAAATGATGACAAATATAGTAAGCATAACACCTTGGAATAGGAAGATATTAACTTTAAACTTGATGTGAATGTTGGTATGGACATTTGATGAAACATTTTGAAAGTAGCAATAAATGTCGTGACCCAGATATTTAAGGTCAAGGGTCACAAAAATCGCATTTTGCAAATAACAGTTCCAAAAAGTTGTAGAGCGTAAAATAGAAAGTAAAATTTACAAAAAAATTAAAAAAAAAAAATTTAAAAAAAAAAATAAAAAATTTGTTTGTACATATTTCGAATTTTATCTTTCATTAAAAAAAATTTTGCGTAAATATCTTTATTAGTTTAGGAAGATATGTAAAAACGAAAAATCCAATATTCACTTATCCATAACTCGATAAATAATCGATTTTTTTCAATAAAAATTGGCATGTTTACTATGGCCTATGGGATTTTTACATAAGTAACAATCATTAAAATCGAAGAGGTCGACCAAAAAAGTGGCCCGCTTCACTTATTGTGGCGAAAATACAAGTGATGGACAAGTGTGAATTCTTTCAGAGAGGTCTTATTAACGGCAATCCCATGAGAACTTTAAAAAGAAGATCCCTCAGAGATGTTTTTCTTGTTTCCCTAAGATTAGGGCTTCGTTCTCAAAAAAGACGTCTGCTGAAAAAAAAAAAAATACTTAGTGGATGAAACTTTCAGGGATCGTTAGGGACCTTGTTCGAATAATTTGTAAATATCTCAAAACCGGTAGGTTTTCGGAAATTTTTCCCATATATTTTGTTAAAGTAACTGAAATTATCTACAAAATGCAAAAACCGTACCAACATATATTGCCAGGGGGCGGTGCCACGCCTCCTAACTACAAATACGAAAACTCAGTTTTAGACTAAGAACAAGGTACCTAACGATCCCTGAAAGTTTCATACACTAAGTATTTTTTTCCAGCTGAAACTCTTCGTTTACTGCACTAATATATTTCCCGTCTAAGGCTTGTACCCTTTTTTATTCCTAACAAGTAGTGAGTTAAGCCCATCCCGCTCGAGATGTTGAGTGCAGAAGTCTGCTCTAGAATTGCTGGTATTTAAAGTGTTCAAAGATACATTATGCGAAACAAAAAGTAAATTCTTGAATTCAAGATGGTCAAGTCACTCATGGCCAAAGTTAATGCCGCATTACATATTTGTATTTGCTTAGGTATTCGCAGGGAGCTCTTAAAACTCAACTCGAACAAAACTTGTTGCAAAATATTCAACTGTCAAGAATTTCAGTTTGCATTTAATTACAAGGCACCAAATGCCAATGGGGCAGTGGATAATGGCTAATGACAACGAGCAACTACCAACCCAATGGCTACCGGCTATAAGCAATTGCAACTGTCAGCGTTCGAGTTAAACGAACAATTTCCAGAGTAGGCCAACATTTTAAAGAAATATTTTAATTTCAATGCGCGTAAAGAGTTGTGGCCAAGAGCGTGAGAGAGGAAGAGAGAGAGAGAGGGCAACTCATTGAGGCGTTTACTGGCAACTGTTATTTTATATGTCATGAAAATTGGGTCAACAGAATGACAAAGAGAGAAATGTGTTAATGATAGTGAATGGCGTAATTAGCAAGAAATTTACGTTTACTTAAATGCAGCCAAAGCAGAGAGTCAGCCAGCCAGTCTGAAGAATGTCTGCTGCTCCGACAATGCCAAAAATTAAGAACCCAGTTATGCAGGCATGGAAGTTGTTTTCGAGAGACAATTCATTGTTTTAGTAGGAATCACGTGGACACATGTAAACAGCCGCATTAAAAAAAAAAAAGAAAAAAAACATTCATTCATCATGAAAAGTCATCAATCAAGTTGGTAAGAGATTTCCTAAGACCTTAGTCGATTTGAATAAACTTATAGTACAGCCGGGTCAAACTGAAAGAACTTTGGCTATAACGTAGCATTATGCAGCGCCAACAGCGAGTTCAAAATCATCAACAAGTTAATGTCCAAATACTAACAAATTAACAGTTTATATATTATGACAGTTTACAAACGGTAAAACTAATGTGTAACCAACCAAAAACAATAACAACAAGTAACCCAGAAGAGCAACTACAGCAACTAAGACAACGCACAATGGTTAAAATTTTGATTATTTCGATTTTTTTTGTTGGTCTCAGTAGATCGTCTACGTCAAAGTCAAGAAGTATATCCAAAAAATACTTTATGATAGAGTCATGAATTCTGCCCAATTTTAGATAAAATTTCAATTCTTAACAATTTTATTAATACTTTCCTGCAAATCTATATCCTCTTCGCCTCTCATATATACTTATGTGCTTTATATTGACTTGCGACAAAAAGGCGGAAAATTTTGCTCATTATGCAAAAAACTTTAAAAACTGCACCTACCCTGCAACTATTTTTAGTTTATTGTTGGCAATTTGCTCATTTCTCCCACTGTGCGACACAAACCTTAGACAACGCCTGAGGCTTAATGACGTTGACAATTTCCAAGGCGTTGTCAGCTTGTCAGTCACTCAGTTGAGTCAGTTCGACTCCGAGGGAAATTTGTTTGCAGTTAATGGTTAATTAGTCAGCTCAAGGGTCAAAAAACTACCAGCCCCTGGGCTCAAAAAAAAAAAAAAAAAGAAAAATATTTAAAAACTACTTAGTTTAAAGCGTTTAACAATAGCTTTTGGCTCAAAATCAATTGTGTTTATTCAATTTAAAGAGATTCTTGCTTTGTTTGGTGTTATACAAAGTTCCTGAAAACATTCCAAACAGTTTCCGCCAACTCAAGCAAACGCTTTAAGTGTGTACAATCAGAGTTATATTTATCTAGTAAAAGATCTATCTGAGCATTGTATCTGATAGTCTGCGCGTTGTCATTGCATAGTCAACGCAACGGAAGTTCTTTTACACTGTGCGCATAATCAAAAGTTCAGCCCAAAGTTCTTCTATAGAATATTATGCTTTTGACTCATCGTGTGTGCGTATCCATCAGATACTTTTGTATATGTCTCTTTAAATTGTTGTCTTGTTGGCTGTTGCTTCCGTTTGCTGCGCTTAAATATGAGCTTATGGGCAAACAGCCAGCATAAGTGGGTAGTTAAATGTATTAACAAATACACTCAAAGAAATTACAACTACCAACACAATGTTAACTGAATGCAATCACAACATTTCCGCTTTACCAGCGTACATAAAAGGCATTGAAAAATTAACTTTAGCCGTTGGTTAAATGTGAAAAGCAAAAGTGCCAAACCGGCAATCAGCCAAACAACAACGCAACAACAATCAGCTAACAACATTGCGCCCACTAATAACAACAACAACAACAGGCAGCGGACATACGCCTCACTGAATGACTGACTGTATGGACGGGACGCGGTTGGATGACCAAATGGCCAAATAGTCCAATGCTCGGATGGGCGCATAGTGCTGGCCAAGTGAGTAGTATGACTAGTATGTGGTAACTTGAAAGGTAGCTCGAAGACACAGAGTCGCCGCCAGTCTCTACAGTTTGCTGAAAATTGTCAACAAGCCGCACTGTTGCAGTTGCAGTTGCCACGCGCACTTGCCACACACACACACGCACACACAACCGAAATGAATTTCAGACAGCGACGCAAGCTGCGTAGTAGACAGCGGCCAGACGACACCAGAGCCGACTGTGGCACTTTTTCAATTTGGAAAACTTGTATAAGAAAGAAAATCGACACTGTTCCGTCTGTTTCTTGCTGTTGTTGTTGTTGTTGTTGTTACTGTTGTGGTAGTGTTTTTCGGCGCGAAAAACGAAATGAAAAGTTGTTCGCAATCCCGTCAAGGCACCAGCTTTAAATTTTTGTAAGCGATAAAAATAAAGTAACCAGAAGAAGACCAAGACGAACTTTAGATACTTTTTATGTAAGCGACTATTTAAAACTTAAATAGTCAGCATATAATAACAAGCTCAACAAAATCTATAAGATCTATAAGATGGTGCAGATGCAATTCAATCGCATTGAAATCTAAAAAAAAAAAAAATTTAATATCGGGTATCGCTGCATCGATAAAGTTTCTTAACATTTAGATTCGTGTTATCGGCGTTGAAATTTTAAAAGATTTCAAACTTGGCTTATATGTATTACACTAAATTTCTAAAAAAGAAAAAAATCAAAGCACTAGTCAAAAAAGTTAAAATCAGACTGGAACGTTGGAAGAGTTTTAATATACAGTGCGCGAAAAAAGGTAAACGCCACTTGCTTTTTTCAATAAAACTCGAAAAATTTCAAATATTTTTGGATGACTAAATATGTATATTTAGTAACTATTTTAACGTATAAACAAAAAAAAAATTTTCAAAATACGTATGTTTTAAATTAATTTTTGTTTAAGGGCAACCATAGTAAATTGAACCATTTTTGGATAACAACTGCGTGAAATTGCACTAACAGACTCGAGAAGGTACATAACGGCGAAATATGAGAAACACAAAAAACAAAAATGTAAATAACATTGGTTTTCGTGTAGTAAACGTCAAGTGGCTTTAACCTTATTTCGCACCAAAAAGTCGCAAAATATCAAAAAAACCTAAAAAAAAAATGTATTTTTTATATACGTTAAAATAGTTACGAAATCAATATGTAAAAAGTCATCCAAAAATATTTGAAATATTTCGAGTTTTATTGAAAAAAAGCAAGTGGCTTTAACCTTTTTTCGCGCACTGTATAAACTCCCTTGATGCAATAGGCATAGGAAGCATCATCAAAACATCTTTAAAAAACTGACGGATAAGGTTAAACCTCAGAGAAGAGGATGTGAATAGCGCTATGGTAAAAATGCCAATTTCGAACTCAAACTGAATCAAGGCACTTTGAGATGTACAAAAAATTTCCGGTGTTGGGCAAGCCTGTTTTAGACCATTCAACGCCTGCAGAGAAGAGTATAAATACACATTTGAAAATGGAAAGTCGCCAACAACTTCCACTGGTAGTGTAGTTTTTGTTGTTGTAATAGTCGTTGGTTGCACTTTTATAGTTTGGCTAGTTGATTTTTTTGGCAACCGGTTCGACATGTTGCATATGCCGCATGTTGCCCGTGCATATATTGTAGTATGTAATATTTATACTCTTTCGTATTGAGTAGTATTTCGCATTTGCCTTAAGGATACCTTAAGACGAGCTTTAGAAATTTTCTAATTTTCTCGTTCGCTGTCAGTTTCAAGCCTTATATTTTATCCGCTAAATCATTCAATTACCAAATATCACATAAATGGGTCCTTCTTTAATAATTTATTTTTCACATTTAGGACTATAGTACATACATTTTGGTTGGAAAAAAAAAGAGTATAGAAACTTCTTTAGTCCGAAAAAAATAAGTTTCGTCATGATTTTTATTAGTTTCTGATTTACGATTTGTTTGCTACATTCAATGCTTTGAGCTAATTGGTTAATAGCCAGTGTTGCAAAATGTGGCAAGTGCAGCAAGAAATATGCAATGATAAAAGATTAGGAAAAACAAAAATGTTGCAATTGCTAGTTGGAAATTTAAAAGTCTCGAATTTCGAAAGATTTCACAGATATCGTCCCAAAAGAAAAGCGAAAGTACAACGAGCGAAATTACATACATATTTGTACAGACAAGTCAAGTGCAGCTCAAGCGATTTATAGGCATTTTTTTTTTTTTTGTGTTTTGGCCTGTTTGTTTTGCGGTTAAAACAAGCTGCAAAATTTTAGTGGCTCTTTAGCAGGTTATATAAGAGAGCCGCCGTTAGGAAAAAGTTCAAAAACATTTTTGGCGCAGTTTATGCCATTTGAATTGTAAATTATGTTTTATAATGCAGAAAAACAAAAAATAGCCACAACACACACACACACACACTTAAGGCTTATGAATATTTTATTTTTTTTTAGCGACATTTTATGAGTTTTTAAGGTTGGAAAAGAGTTTTGGAGTGTGTGGAACGGTGACCAAAAGAGTCAGCCAAAAGCAGTTAAACAACTAACTAAATTATTATATGCAGCCACACTTGACAGCTACAGATACAGATATATTAACCAAAAGATACTTTTGTCAAGTTGGCATTACGTGTCAAAGAAAGGCAATCAAATAACAAAACAAATAAAAACAAGCAGCACACAAAAGACCCTAAAACATTTTAAACTTTTTGTCGTATATATTTAAATACTTATTGAACAGAGTTAAATGGATCTTGTTTAAAATATGGCTCTCTATACAAAGCCAGAAACTTTTTGAATGGCGCTTAGCTACACTGGCGTTCAAAAGTTTTCGGTCATTTGAAGCATTAATAAAAATGATATTAACAAAATTCTTGTTATCCAAGAGCTCAAGATACGAAAAAAAGATATGCTGAAAGTCCTAAGATTTCTAGTAATAGTATTGCAGAAATGATCAAGTGTTGGATAAATTTTAAACGCCAGTGTTATAATCCAGTTCGAATTCGTTTTGTCGCCTTTAAGTGTATTGTGATGTGACCATTGAATAAATTGAGTTATAAATAAAACATACATTTAAATTTGCTGCTGGCCATGATAAATTGTTGCTCCAAAGCATGCTAGAATTAATAGAATTATTTTGGAATTTAAGTTATAATTATTAGCCAAAGGTCGGTCAGCTCTTTGGAACGACAATTATTGTTTATCGGAAAACTGAAGGTTACTTGTTGCAACAACTTTTAGAAAAGACAAGCTGCAACTTTCAAAATGATTCGTTATGATGTGACACTCAGCAGCACTACACTTGACTTTTCCTCAATGTTTTCCTGGCTTTCCCATTTCCCCATAACAAACTGTAAACCAAAGCAAACATAGTCATTGCCATGTGCAAAAACAAAAACAATCATTAAGACACTTGAAGCCATACGTGTTTAAAAAAAAAAATATTCGCACAAAAAAAGTTGCGTTAATTATGTGCATTTAATGTTTTAATTAATTTTTTCCATAATTTCTGCCAGACGCTGTATAGTGAAAGTTATTGTATTATATACCGTCAAGCTAAAGTATCTAACAGCAAATCAAATTAATAGATAAATAAATAATGTTTGAATATCTAAAACATAACCAAATATTTGCGTTAAAATCGAGTGAAATCTTAAGCTAGAGAGCTGCTTATCACTAAAAGTGCAATTAAGGGATTTGGCACCTTGGTCATTGAACCTTCACGAAATGGATTTGCATTAGAAGCGCTAATGACAAGATTCGATTGTGTAATGCCTAGAGTTGGTCTCTTGTGATTGAATGATGCTGGAACTGAAGATCATTATAGTTAAGCGCTTTTGAATGGGCATAAAAACAAATACAATAAATTACATTATGTAAAACTTTTTGCCGCAGACTCGACTCGGAGGTCTTGAGTTTCATATTTAAAATAAAAATCATAAAATTATATTTCGAGTTATTGATATAGGCCTCAATCGAAATGGGTAGTTTTCTTGGCTGGAATTTTCACTTTACGCAACTTTTGGATTATTTACAATTAAAATAATTTTCGTTTTTCCAACCTTTTTCCAAAATACGATTTTTTTAAACGATTTTAATTTTTTAACTCAAAATGGATAAATAGATAGGGGCGGAAATAAGTGAAGCGGGCCACTATTTTGGCCGAGCTCTTCCGTTTCAACGATTTTTACATATTTTAGAGCTACTAGAGAATAGTAAAAACGTAAATTTTTATTCAAAAATTTCGATTATTTATCGAGTCATCGACAAATTAATATGGGATTTTTCGTTTTTAGACTTTTCTTTGACAAGCCATATCTCCTAAATAAATAAAGATATCAACGCAATTTTTTTTAGCATGAAAGATAAAATTTTTTTTTATTTACTTATTTATTTTATTTGAGGGGTACAACTAAGTTCAGTTGACCTTATATTATAACAAAAGTATAATTTATTTAGAAAAGAAAATAGCCCTCTCTAGCCCGATGGGTGAACTTTGAATTTGTTATATTTAATTTTTTTTTAAATTTCAAAAATATTTTTTTCTTTTAATTTTAAAATTCAAGTGATTTGAAAATAAAAAAAGGGGTTAAAAATAAATCATCAAAATCGAAAAGGTCGACCAAAAAAGTAGCCCGCTTCACTTATTTTCGCCCAAAAGACAAATCGATTTTTGTGATTTACACATTTTGCAATTAACTTTTTTCCGCTACAGCGTCTTTCATTCTCCCAAGCAGTGCAATTTGGTTGTTTTTGCTAAATCCCCTTTGAGTCTCCAAAAGAAGTTTTTCATTCATTCATTTTTAAAAATTTGTTTATTCGGTGTCTTTGTTTAGTCGAAGAAGATCCTAAAGTTTGCCTTCGTGGTTTTCTTCAGATAATTCGATTATTGTTAAGCATGTAGTTGCAGAATTTTGAATCGCTGAAAATTATTTAAAGGAAATTAAAATTCACGTGCTTCAGGATTTTTTAGTAGGTTTCCGAAGAATGCGTAAATATGACCAGAGCTCATATGTTCTAATTTTGTTAGCTTTATCTTTTGGAATACATTATCTAAGCATTTTGTATTTCATTATTATATAAAGATTTTAACAACTAAAATTTTGAAAGAATTTTAAAACATTGCCCAATCATTTTTATGCGTTTAATTAATTAAAATTCGATTTTTTTGGATCAGTAAGTACAAAGAATCATCTATCTATATATGAGTTTTCAAAATTCTACATATGAAAGCCGATTTTTTCAAATTTTTGTTCTTGACTATTAAATAAAGATTTTAGAAATGAAATTTATAAACACTTTGGAAAGATTTCTCAACTTTTTTGAAGTAATAAAAATATAAGGTGGGCTTAATTATTTAAAAACGGTTGTTTTTGCTAGTTTTAGGAAAGATACTAATTTTTTTTTGGTTTTGCTCTCGAAAGATGCAAAATGTTTGGTAGTAGTAGCTATATTGGGTGGCTTCACTGTAACAGCATGTGTGTCAAATGCGTTTAAAATGCAAACCAAATATTTCAGTAAAAATCTTAATGGGCGCAAAGAATACTACGTTTTGAAAAGAGCAACCCAAACCGGTTACAGCATAATATTATCAGAGAGTTCGAGGGACAGACACACAGCGAGAGGGAGAGAGAGGGGGAGACAAGAGCGAGAGAACCGGTTGGATTTAAAAATTTATACACAAAACCCATGTACCATATACCAACCATATAGTTGGTATATACATACCTATACATATGTACATACTATATCGGCATTTTGCGGACTGCCACAGACTAATAACCGCAACATGTTGTACTGACATACAAAAATTCATGTAACTTTAAGTAGGAATTTATTTAAATTTTTAATTTAAGTTATGCAAATTGCCAAGCACTCGAAAATGTGTCACATGACACAGACGGGTGTTTATATACCATACATACTACATATGTAATCATATGTAGTATGTATCTGTAACTTAAAGAACCAAAGAATCGAGAACCGTTACAGTTATGTATATTGTTTGCGCGCAAACAAATCTATTTCAATTAGACTTTGATTGAGGAAGACGTAGCTTTATTTATTTTTTTAATAACTTTGTGCTTTCACATAAAAAAAATAATAAAAATTATATACCATTTACAGTGTGTGTGTGTGTGTGTGTGTGTGTGTGTGTGTGAGTGTACTCTTAACTTTTGACTTGACGCTGACAAGCGTGAAGCATGTCAGATACTCTTAAGCCATTAAAAAAATGCCAAAAATGAAGCGCGTCTTAATATTTATAATAAACAACTCAACGCTTTTGGCAAAATACACCGAAAAAAAAATAAGTACAAAGAATTAACAAAAAAAAAAAAAAAAAAGTTGAAAACTGCAAAACAGTTTATTGCCTGTCAGTCCAACTTTTTGTTGTTGGCCTCACAACTTGGTTAGCTTGGTTGACTTGCTGCTGCTGGCCCATCTTATTGAAAAGTCTTCCGCTTGTTTCTTTCCCCACCAAAAATTATAAGCTCATACTTACCAACGTTATTGGGACTGCTGCGTCTCTTCGCCCGTCTGCCTCCAGTTTATAACTCTTGTAAAGATAAGCAATCTCTCACTACTCGCTTGCGGTTTGTTGCAAGCATTTTCGGCGCTAATCACAAAGTTGCTGCCCCTTGATTTATGGCAAATTTCAAGTTAACACTTTTTCCCCCAAATTAAGTTATTTATTTCTTAGCCAGCTGTCCGACCAACTCCTGGACTTCTTTGGCAGTCCAAACGTCGTCCTCGTGTCGTTTGCACTTTTCCTATAATTTTGCGGAGGTACATGAAGTCGTCACGTAGTTGTGGTTCCTCACTACTTGTTAGCGGGTTAGTTCAAGTGTATTGCATTTAGATTTATTGTCATAGATTTTGGCAGTCTGGTTAATGGAGTTGCTGATTTATGGCCTGTAATCGAAAGAGAATAGTAAAAAATCGGAAATTAAATAACTGATCAACACTGCTTGAAGTCTATCGATTTGATTGGTTTTTTTTTAGTTTTTTTGTGTTGTTTGATCTAATAAAAAATAACTGTTGAAAATTTAATAGACTGGAGAATTTGCCAAGTGTCATATTAAAAAATGTAATACAGTCGAGGCGGTGCCCGACAGTGTAATACCCTGTACCTTTTTTCTTAAAAAAAAATTTTATTCCTGCATATTCCTTCTAAGAACTTTTCTATTGGACCATTTTTTTTTTTTTTGGTGCAAAACGATATTTATACCTATAAGTTCCGTAAAGTTGTACTGATTTTGAAGATAATCGAAACTTATATCGAAGAAGCTATTTAAAGTATATGGGGTAAGTTTCAAGTTGATATGTTGAGGGGTGTGGGAGAAAACACGGTAAATCGATTGTGGGGGGTGGGGGGTCCACATTTGTTCATTAGAGCCACATGAATCAGCTCACCAAAATTGGTGATTGTAGGTCACTTGTTATCATAACTACGTAGAGTCAAATATTGATTCAGTTTATTGGTAAGGGGTGGTGAAATTTGTACATTTTTGGCTATGACTTTTGTTGTATTTGTCCGATTTTGTTCATTTTTGACACACAGATGCATGTAACCACAACGCATCGCTGTGTTAAATTTCAAATGAAAATAATTAACGGACGGACGGACAGACGGACATGGCTCAATCGCTACCCGAGGTTATGATAAGCATTTTGGTATAAAGGACTTGGGTTCTGGCACGCCTCCTTCTGTCCGTTACATACATTGCACAAATCTAGTATACCCTTTGTACCTATAGGTACAGGGTATAAAAACTCCAAACTGCCCAAAACAAACTTTTAAAAATGATTTTCAAGCGTCCTTCGCACCATCATTTACATTTGGTTGAGTCAGAAAAAAATAATTTAAAATATTTGTCAATAAAAATCTAACTTTAAGTTGGCATAAATATAATCTAAGAATATCAAAGAATATGAAAAAAATTATTTCAGTATACAATGCGTACTTTTTGAAACCTATTTTGCCGATTCGTTTTAATTCCTCTTGCAACATAAAAAATTCGGTTTGGTGAAATCGGGAGCACCAAACATTCGTTTTCAAAATGAATCCGAATAAAATGTTCGGATTCGTTTACCGGGTATGGCTCTTTTTTTCATTCCTAAATTTTTCCCTAAAATTAATTATTATAAAACAATAATGTATCCCATGTATCCCAAAGCAGAAAATGAACCGAAGGCTTGATCTTGAATATCAAAATGAAGATAAATAATTGGAGTATTCAGTTTCTCGAGCATAAACGCATAAAGGCAAGAATACCCAAGTGTCGACGTGAACAACACTAACAACGGGGCATAAATGTAAAAATGCAAGACTAGCACCGTAAGCAAGAAAAACAGCTTTTTAGTTATCTAATACATAAAAAGCACCAAAAACTGTATAAAAAAAAAGTATGTACACACTTGTAGATACATACTGGTGCTTTTAAAAATAAACTTTTTGGGTAACTTGAGATTTTGCTAGCAAGATGTAAAACTTGTCGATTGAGTAAGTCGATTGCATAAGTGGCCCAAATGGCTCCTTTGTCTACGCCACTAATCTATTATGTGGTACTAACGGAAAATTTTTTCATTTATTTCTCCATAATCTTTTCTCATATTAACTATATCTATTTTTATTTTTACAGACTTTCCGGCAATTTCGCATTGACAAGGTAATAAACACAACACTAAGACCAACTGGCAGTTAAGAATGTACATTTAAATATAATTCGCAAATATTATTTTATTATTTTAATAACATTTTAAGACGATCTCAAAGTCACTATCGAAGTCTGACAATGGCTGAACCGAATCCAATTGATTTCATAGAATACTTTTGGTCCAAGTATTTCCGTTTGGTTGTCTAAATCTTTCCGCAAACAAGTTAAAAGCTTTGCGCGACTTTCCAGTGATCATTATGACCATTAGTTGTAGCCTGCAATTATTGGCAATTCGTTGTTAAAGCGGAAATATTTGAATGAACGGAAATGTAGCTACAGCTTAAGTCCAAGACCTTCCCGAACGTTAAAAAAATAAATATATATATGTATATCTTTTATGCGCTTTTTATGCCTCTATACTTAATATTTTTTTAAAGCGCATTCTAAAATTTTCCTGCTTATAATGGCAACGACCGACCACCCATAATAAAACTTGCCCCATGTTTTATAATACATATTTCATGCTCTAGTTATGGAAATTGTTATTGTGTATCTTTAGAGACAATAAAACTAAAAACTCGTACATATAGCTATGTATTTATTGTATGTATGTAGTATGTATCTATGAAGAGCTTGACTTTCCAAACAATTAACTAAAATATTTGTAAATGTTTTATGGTTGCCATTCTGCTTTTAGTCTCATATTTTTTTTTTTTAATTTATAGCTTTTATTGTTATTGTTTTTTATTGTTTGTGGACGCGCCTCGCGCCGATCTTAACTGCAGACAGCCCGACATTGGGAGAGACTGTCAGTCTTTTAGTTGATTATTGAAAGAAAACTTGACAAATGACTGGCTAGCAAAACGAAAGAAAAACTGCTGGAAAAACTGTCAGTTTGCACGTGGAAAATGACAGCGAAAATGTGTCTGGGGAAAGTGAAAAATTTAATTTACTGAGAAATGAAAAACTTACAAAGTTATTATTGAGCGCAATGCGCCGTTTGCCAAATCAGCCATGAAATAGGGGTACACAAATTCGTACACTGAGAGAAAACAAAAGAAAACTTTGTTGTTTAGATTCCATTAGAAATTGTGCTCTCATGTTTTAATCTTGGAAAAATGCAAGCATCGACTAGGAGCTGTCTCGCGGCAGAAATTCGCAGTTACACAAAAATTCAGATAAATAGACTTAAAAAAAATTGTCTACAGTTTTCTGGTGCATTGGCTTTTCTCAATGTCTTCCAAAAGTTGCAATGTTTTAGCAGTTATTTAAAAAGTCTTTTGCTGCGCCTCCATATTTCTGATAATAAACCTCTCACGCGTCTATATCGTTTATCTTCAGTCAAGGTTTTTTGTTTTTGTTGTGCTCCATTCTTTTCAACATTATTTTATATGCCACAATTTGCTAAGCTTTAAATTCTTATTTTGTTTGTTTGCATTGTTTGGGCTTTTTTTTTTTTTTTTTCTCTTTGTAAAAGTATCTTTGGCAATTCTTTTCTTGTTGTTCTGTTTTTGTTTCTGCTTCTGTTTAACTCTCCGTTGTGCCTTATTCGCATTCTCAATCTCATTCTCAACAAACGGTGCTTTGTGTTGTCAACACAATTAAATCAAATTGCCAATTGTTGTCACTCTTTGCTGTCACTTCAACAGCAACAACAACAACAACAATAACAGCAACAACAATCAAGAGAATCAATACGTTGCAAGTTTAACCGTATTTTGACATAAATAGACGGTGTGGCATACACAACAATGTCATACAGTCAGAGCAGAAAATATTCGAACACTTTTCAATTTGAAGCTCTGTAACGTAGCTAAGTTATCCATTAACCTCTTGATCCCAGTAAATACAAATTTGTATCCCATAAACTATAAAGAATATGGAAGCACCAAATAGCATCTCACGAATTATTAAAAACATAAGGCTAAGGAAGGAAGTTTGAAGAAAAGTATGAGACGTCGTTTTGTACCAAGCATAAAAAGTTTATTTATCTTAAAAATTTAAAAATTTTCTGCTTATAAGTTTTAATGTTGTATTATTTAAAGCATCTATAAAAATACTATATTCCAATACGCACAAAAAAATATTTATATCTGTTCGCTGCTAAGCAGTTTTAAACCTAAAATTTTCAGATGTCCGAATAATTTTTGGTCTTACTGTAACGTATACATACGAATATTCATAAATAATTTGTTACAGTTTTATGCACAGTCCCGCAGCAAATGTTAATACTAATAAATAATACAAAAATAGGAGAACAGAATAAATATGAATAGAAAAATATTTGAAAGTCTTTTAAGAACTATCGAGCTATATGTTAGTATGGTAAAGCCAGCATATATGCTGATATATGTTGACATAACCAAGCATTTTAATGGCATATTATGGAACAGTTACGACCTTAAGCCCCGAACAGTTGTTGCCATTGTACTACTACTACACGCCGACTTTCACACATAGCTCTTGGCACACAATAAAAGAGCATTAAAAACCTACACCTACGAGGGTTAGCCTTAACAGTTCGAAAACAGGCAATCCAGCATGGTGTTGCCAAATCAAATCTGACATCTGGTAGGTACAAGCGTCGCAACAAACATGTTTTCAGATCTTCTGAGAACTATATGTGTCCAAAGCAAGCATATAGAGAGAGAGGGGGCGCCATTTTCACAAGTACTTTTATCAAGTTTTGTGAATTATATGCGTGTTTTTAAAAACTTGGATTCTGCCGATGCTTTGGGTGAATCGATATGTGCCACATGGAGACCATTCAAAAATAGTGTTTTCAATAAAGATTCGGGCTCGCAGGATTATTGGGAGTCGTAGTGATACCCAAAGATTTTGCGACTACAGTGAAGAGTACGTTCAATTCTGGTACTTGACCATTTCTTTGCCAGAAGTTTATGGCGAATTGAATAAGTAAGCAGCGACAAATCAAAAAATTTAGCACAGTTTTGAGCACCCAAAACATAGCATTTTTGGGTCTTGATGCGGGATTTCTGTGTTTTTAACGATTTTTGACTTACTGGATCTCAATCGACAATATTTTGAAAACCACTAAAATTCTTTTCCATTTTTAAAATATAAGTGCAGCCCTCGCATTGGCTCCTAAGCAGCGAATAATACAGAACACTTTCTAAAAACACAAATCATCCACGCACAGAGATTAATGTAGAGGTAGGCGTAAAATGACGACCATGATGATGATTATGTTGGTAACTCAAGTATTTGGTTACTCTCATTGGGGAAAAGTACTAAATAGCTTTAATTACCAATTTATGTGCCGGGCAGCGTTTAGTTATTATTATTTTTATTACTTTCAATATGCCTAAATCTATATAGACTATGTCTATGAGCTACAGCCATGCACACACCAAATACCCAATAATTTTGATGCATCATCACCATCGTGGCCAGAAGAAGTCTGTCAATGGCAATGGCAATGTCGTTGTCGATGTGGATGTGGATCGGCTTCCAGATGTGGATGTGGAAGTCGATAGCAATGCCAACTGGTTGCTTAGTTGCTTCGATGGTTGCGTGTCTGAGATTCTAAGCTGTAATCTGCGTCGACTGCGACGTCGGTCTGGCTGGCTTGCTGTCTCTTCGTCTGTCTGAGTTGTCTTTCGGCTATTGCTACTGTATGGTAGTACCTGTTGTTGTTGTTGTTGTTGGAGTATTGTCAACCCAGCAGCAATAATGGCAGGGGCAGGGAGCAGGGAGCAACAGCAGCAGTCGCCTCTTTGGCACATTCTGGCCAGTCATGCTTAATTATTATGATTATCGATGTTTTATGCTCTATAATTGCCGACTTGGCTTGGGACGTTGCCTTTGCCATTGCGAGCCCATGACTTGGGTCTTTTGAGGCGTCACAGAGCTACGCTCTCTCTCTCTAACTCTGTCTCTGTCTCTCGGCAGTCTTCAAAAGTGCGTGCCGAGCGGCTTTGCTTTAATTGATTTAATTGTCAAGTTCAACTAAATTCTAAATTATTATAATGATGATGATTATGATCATTATCGGTATTATATTTTTCGGGCTGAAGCTAAATGCATTTTATACACCATTTGAGTAAGTTTGTTGCCTAAGTCTTTCGTTTGTTGTTACACATAAATTATGCAATTGCTCATGGCAACTTTAATGAATATCTCTTAGTCGCTAGCTAAGTGTCAGCTTAACACAAGCCGCACCACACAAGCAACATGCAACAAGCAACAAGCAACAAACAACACAAGTGAAGCCGCAACTTTGACTCTGAGTTAGTCCCTCCTGAGTTAGTCAGATAGCAGTTGAGTTTGCCGCATAAGTACAACACTGTCGGTCAAAAAATTACGGACACTTCAAATCGGCGTGGTAAACTGAGTAAACACTAGAGCAAGATGGGCATGAGATTGAGAATGAATCTTCTCCAATGCATGACTACTGTAACTACGATCGCAGTGGAATAAACGTATTAGAGCAAAAGCGCATCGTGTGTTTTTTACTTACATATTCTAGCTTTATTTCACGCAAAATGTGGGACAATTCGTGTCTCTACTCAAAACATCTCTCGGTGCTCGGTGGTGTCCGATTAAAACCCATTCAAATAATAAATTTTCGAGAATTGGAATGGCTGTGAAGCATGGAGCACATTAGATCCTTACGCTCGCTGAGCAGTTTCCCTCTAGCTGGCGAAGAGCGTGCTTTCCTAATCGCGTTAAGAATTTATCGGACAAAGTTCGCAATGGAACAAGCCATGATTCCAGAATATCAATGTTTTTCTAAGTTTACTTTGACCTTGGGTTTTGTTGGTGGTGCGCTATTAATAATTTCCCTGACTGACTATTTTAGTCAGTCGCCCATGGGAGGAGCATTGGGGATCTCTATTAATAGCTGTTCGAAGAAAACAGGGACCTACAGTTTATAGCCGAATCCGAACGGCGGTGTCTTGAATTAATAGAGACTTTCTTAGGCAAATAGCATCTTTGAGCTAGCGATGCCAGTGCCCAGGAACTTTTGACCGAGAGTGTAGTCCATTGGTCCACTCGACTAGTCGGCTGACAGTTAGGCAGGCGTGCATTAAAATTTATTATATAAGCCAGAGTTAGTCAGTGTGTTAGCTGCAGTTGTTGTAGTTGTTTTTGTTGGCAATCTTTTAAAATCTCGCGTACTCATCAACAACATTTCAAAGTGTACGTACATCAAAGTTGTGCCAGGGACTGAGGGAGTCTTGAAGCAGCAGCAGCCAGCAGTCAGTGTAAACATGAAGGTGTATCGCATAAAATCACAAAAACTATCTAAACAGGAAACCTAACAACAACAACAACAACAGCAACAACATCGTGGACGCTGCTTCATCTTCATCGTCGGCGGCGGCAAGTAAATTAAAACAAAACGTTGTCGTCTGAGGAGGAGGAGGCCACAGCAGCCGCAGTAGCAGCAACAACTGCTGCGGTGGCAGTGGCAATAGCCATCTAAGCCTGATGCTGATCCTGCCCCATGGCTGCTTAGTTGTTGTTGTTGTTATGTTTTTTGTTTTTTTTTGTAGTTTTTTGCTCAAGTTTGACCGCTACTGTGTTGCTTTATTGTTGTTGTGTCTGCTACTGTTGTTTTGCAGCCTTAACACTTTGCACAAATATTATGTGTCTGTTTTTTTTTTGTATGCTTGCCTTTGGGCCATAAAGCACTATACAGAGAACTACAATAACAAGAA
This sequence comes from Chymomyza fuscimana, assembly GCA_949987675.1. Classification (NCBI taxonomy): domain Eukaryota; kingdom Metazoa; phylum Arthropoda; class Insecta; order Diptera; family Drosophilidae; genus Chymomyza; species Chymomyza fuscimana. The sequence continues at coordinate 104,039,265 of OX465089.1, forward strand.
CAACCAACAACCAGAGAATTTTTGATGGACTGCATGTCGACGCTGATGCGCAGAACTTGTGACAGCAGGCAGAAATCTCGACAAGATTTGAACCGACTTCAACCATACGTCCAACCGGCCAGTGAAATGGTTGCTATATTTTGTTGTTGTTGTTGTTGTTTTTGGGGCGTATCTTAAAAAGGTTTGTTAAATGCCTCCCTGCGTTTGTCTTTCCAAGGTCAACCAACACACAGACGCACACAGATACAACTACACATACCCAGACTCACATAGAAAAGCCAAACGCACGCACAAACTGTATCCAATTAACATAACATTTTGGGGCCCTAGCCACAGTGCAGCATTTGAACCGCCATCTGTTGGCTGCCCTCTCACTTATGCTAAGTTTACACTGGCCCACACTGTCGTCACACTGTGACATTTGATGATTTGCGTCAAAGGTTGTACAAAGTCACAAAAAGTTGCTTAAATTGCATTGTACAATTTTGGAAATTTTTTTTTGTTGGTTGGATGGCAATGCTTGATGAGTACACCTAATTCTGTTTTTACACGGTAGATGGATAGTCACAAATGTCGCCAAATAAAAAAAAGGAATAGAATATAATCAAAATGTTTTGAAGAACTTGCGCCAAACTTTGCATTAATTAATACGTTTGTAGGCTTATTGAAGGAAATTGCATAAAGATATATTTGCCCACGTTACGTACATACCGACCTTGACGGCTTGTTTACTTGTGAATTAAAATCTGCCTTTATCAAAAATTTAAAAACTGTCGCTAACCTTGTTCCATCCACTTGCAGCGACTATGTGACCAAAAAATAATACTTGTGTTCAGACAAAATTTTTATTTATTCCCGTGACGTTTTAACGCTTAATTTGGTTACACCAAGCTAAGCTGCTACGTGGCGTAGTTTATACCCAGCATAACTTATCTACAATTTGGCCAATTAAATTTACAACTTGCAATAAAGAAAAAAATTCCTATTTACAATGAATAATGTCTTTCTTAAGCTTTTGTTTCAAATGTTGCAAGTGATTGCAAGGGCTTACAACAATTTTTAGCCCAGACCCAGACATTCCCCAACAGCTGCGCATTTTTGTAAAGCGGTTGACGCTCACGTGCAATGGAAAACGGTTTTGAAGTTGCTTCTCAAAAATCACAAAATTTTATTGCAAGTTTTATGATTAGGCAGTGTTTATTTAGGCAGCGCTGCGGAGTGGGGAGTGGCAGACTCAAATGGTGCATATTTTGGGCGCGACAATGAACATGAAGAGTACGTGGATAGATGTCAATGTGGCTGATGATCATAATGATGATGATGATAATGATGACGACGACCCAAATAAATGATGTGAAGCTGCGGCTTATCGACATTGACTTGTCAATCAGGGGCACGCTTTTGGCTTGGGCATGGCCACAAGTGGCATAAAAATTATCCATGCAACGAAAGACTTAGACAGCGAACTTGCAGGCGTCAAGTGTGGGCAGCGTTTAAGCTTTTATTTTTTGTAATACTACAGAAGAACTTCGCTGTGACAGACTTAGAGATAGTTCTAGCACTAAAAGAATTTTATTTTTATACATAAAGCAATGGGCTTTAAGCTTGGACTGGGCCTCAAAAAAAAACATAATTATGCCAACTCCGAATTTCGATTCAAATTTGTGAAATGAAACATGCAGTTTACTGTGATAGTCAACGAAATCACAACTCGGACAATCCTCATTCTTCTTTCTTTTTTAAAGGACAAAATCTTTAGTAGTAGTTGTAGTAGGACAACGTCTACGAAGAACCCTTCACTTTGCCATAAAATTTTTCACAATGTTTTAAGAATGCGTACGTTTCAAAGCTACGTGGTAATATTCTTTGTTCTTGGACTGATGGTTATAGATTTATAGTCAATCAGGCCTGTCGACAGCTGAGATTTGAAAAAAAAAAAAAAAACATTAGGCTTTTAGGGCTCGTCGATTGTCGCCCCACCGATACCATACTTTTCCCTCCTCGGCCCTGCAGTCAATTGAAATTGCTTTTGTAGCAGTAAGTTTCCAATCAAAACATTGAACTAAAATTTGTATAAAGAAGTCTACAAAAAAAGTTTAAAGCGTAGTTGCTTGAGGGAAGTTCTACTGTATGAGCTATAAGTCTGGCATTTGTCTAGTCACTCTAGTGTATTGTTGAGTGTGCTCAGTATTTAGTCACGCACCACAGAAATGTTCTAATTCAAATAAAGAAATCAACACCAAGTCTGGCTAATTACTAACTTACTAACAACAAGAGAAAAGGAGTGAAGAGAGAAGCGGAAAGAAGTCTTGCAGCTGCAACTAATAATTAACAATGTCATGCCAAAGAGCTAAATAAACAGTGTTAGGCAATTAAATAACAAACAACTACGATAACGTCAATTGCAACTCTGGTCACACTAAGAACTGACTTTGTGAGTGTTTGAGTTTAAGTTTGTGTCTTTTTATTTTGTTTGTTTGCCAATGCGAAAAGCCACAACAACAACAACAAAAAACGTGAACCACAAAGGCAACAGGTGCACCTCAAGCAGCAGCAGCAGCAGAAGCTTATACAACAACAACAATTTCTATAATAATAAACACAATAATTTTCAACTCAACTGGACAAATGATATATTCAAGTGCCACACAGCGGAAACACAAAGACGAAATAATATATTCAAGCAATTTGGTCAAATACAAGAGAGTAGAAGAGCTCAAGAGCTCTCCAAAGGGGGAAAAAGAAGGCAAAACAAAGATTTTGTATCGATTACAAAACAATGCATGTAACTGACTTGGATGTGAAGTTGGAGTTACTTACAATATTATAAAGTCATAAAAATAACACCTCAAAGGAACAACAACAAAGTTAAAAAGAAGCAGCAGCAGATACAACAACAGAAAAAAAGCAGGCATCAATCATTACAAGTTTACAAACATTTGATGGCCACACGCAGCGGCAAAAGCTCAACATGAAACGGACAACACAACACAGCAGCAATGGGCAACAAAAAGGCAAACTAATTACATGCCAAGTAATTTTAATACCTACAGAAGAAAAAGCCAAATGCAATGAGCACTCAAACACACACACATACGCACTTTAGACACACAGATACAAACACACACACATGCACAAGTACAACACGTAATGTGGCAACAAAAAAGTGGTGCAACAAACAGCATGAGGCCAATGTACTCAAACTTGCAACAAAGTACAGCAGATACAACAACAATAACAACGACACCAACCAAGAAGCAATCACAAGGAGTGCAACAGACGCAATGCTGTAAATGCCATGTTGTTATTGTTGTTGTTGTCGTTGTTGGCCGGTCATCTTGACCCAAACATCTGCTGCTGCTGCAGCTTCTGTTGTTGTTGTTGCCGTTGTTGTTGCGGTAAAGATGAAGCACGTAGCTTCCCAAGCTGCCTCTTCCAATTGATATGTGGGGGCAAGTTTACCGCTTTGATATGTAAATTGTGCCAAATCAGTGCTAATATCGTTATTTTTATTTTTTCCTCCTTTTTTATTTTTTAATTTCTTACAAGCATTTCTGTCAAACAGTAATTAACATTTTTTCAGTTTTTGCAACCACACAAAAAATTAAAAAAAAAAAAACAATAACCCAAAATTTAAACGTATAGAAGTATGTGTACTGTACAGTGTAGAGCCTGGTAGTTACAGTCAATTTTGACCAGATATGGGTTTTCAGGTCAAGGATGAAAATTGATTAATTAAACCCAATATTTCGCTAATTTTTAACTCTTAACACTCCATTCTCTAACTGTATTGACTTTAAAATGTGGAAATTATGATTTTTCGAAAAATATGCATCGTCTTCTGGAATTTACTATATAAGCTGTTTATACATAAATAAATAAAATCAAAGTCTAAACATTTCATAAATGACTTATTTTTTGACTTAAATCCTTAAGGACCTTTTTCAAATTTTCTTACCATAGGTAAACGAACAATTCGACATAATTTTAAAGATAAGTTTTTAATTCAGCATCCGAAAAGTACCTTAGAAAAAGTTATGCGACCATTGCTAAACAAATATTTTCAAAATGGGCATTAGAGGGTTAATATTTCAGAAGCTGAAGTCCAAGGTGAGCCTCAGCTACTTGTACATTAAATTTTGATAGCTATAGTGATAGTGGTTTTGGGTGTAGGTTACAAACCACTTGCAAGAACGTATAATGCCATTCAGCAAGTGGTAGGGTATACCCTAAAGAAATGAAAACAAATAACAGCGAATCACATTAGTATGCGACTCTCACTCACTCAAAGCTTTTGCAGAAACAGAGACAGAGACCACAGTTGCCTGTCCATATTGGTAAGGTATACATAGTAGGCAAGTAATGAAAGAAAGGTGAGTCAAGAGTTGGACTTGCACTCGGAATGGACAGGCGGGGTGAGGGAGCAGGTTGAATAGCAGGACGGGGTGGAGTGGGTAGAGGGAGCAGGGTAAACGAAGTCAATGTTTGCGTTCGCTCACTCAACAAAACAATTTACCAAGTTTGGCCTAAACGGCCATAAGCCAACTGTCGAGTGACAGTCTGCAACTGTTACCACATGCGGCAGTAGCAGCAACAACGACGACGACAACATCCTCATAGCGTGCATAGCAACACGTGCGTTTGCCTTTTACAACAACAGTGACAACAACAACAACAACAATAACAACAACGAAAGGTGCTCCAACTTTGGCGTTTTTCGCGCGAAATTTACTAACGGCAACAACAACAACGCTATAGTGATGCAGTCGGCAGAGAAAAACGCGCGTGCGCAACATTTGCCACAAATGGAGTTATCAACCAAATGGGTCTTCATCGATAAAAATTGATGAAGCACTATAGAACTCGAGGCGAACTTGATGGCCATCTTGATGTTTAAACTCATCGTCCAGTCAGCCGGGCAGCCAGCCGCACGACAAACAACGGCTGCAATTTTCCAAGGAAATTGCTTTCGCCTGGAGTGTTCCAATGGGCAATGGAGCTGGTTCAGACCAACAATCACGCATATGAGTCAGTTATCGTTCTCGTTGTTGTTGTTGTTGTTGTTGTTGTTGCTGCTGCTGCCGCTGCTGCCTTTGGTGACTTATTATTTAGCTTGTTAGTGAAAACGGTCTGAAGAACATTAGCCAACCAACTAACTAACTGAATCAAATGTTCCTTTGATTTATCTTGCATTTTGTCTAATGAGCAGTCGCAACAGTTCAACGCACTCTCGCTCCACTGAAACGCGAATCTCGAAATTGTCAATTTGAAGGCCCACTCAGCGCGGGTGCTCAACTGTCAAAATAATTAGTAAGCCTTCAACTGAGCTCAGCCAGCCATGACAAACTTCTAGTTCACAATCCTCACAAACCAATCCATTCCACTTCAATCCCAACCCATCCAATCCAATCCAATCCAATCCCCAAGCGCAGATTTCAACTTGTTGACAGTTTGCGTGTCAGTGCGCTCAGCGGAATGGAGCAAAAGTGAAAACTCTGACAAGACACCGCGAACAATTGCGCGTGCCGTTCTTTTCTTCTTTTTTTTATCGCAGTTTTGAAATCTACAAAACAAACTGTTGAAATCGTTGGAGGGTTCGTTTTTCGTCTTCATCTTTGCGTTTATTTACCATATAAATATTTATGGTTTTAGGGCAGCGGAATTTGTCACCAATTTGTTTGTGTAAGCTAAGGCAACGCAGATCTTCAAGGGCAACTCTCCAAAAGCGACAAAAACCAACATCAATAAGCATATTTATTTTAGACCATGGGTTAGTACTCAAAATTAATTCTTTTTTTTAAATTCATGGCTTAAAGTAAAACATGGCATTACTTACGAAAAGTAAAAGTGATAGTTTTTATTAGTCGCAATTGGAGAGGTCAGTGTATGGAACTCATGAACAGCTTTTAAAGGTGGTATTGTCATTTTTTAATAAAATATAAGACAAAAAAAAAAAACGGAGGAAAACGTGAGTTTCATGCTGGATATGCTCGCCTAATCTTAGCCTATCGGCTTCTATAACTTAAATCGGTTCAACAAAAACTTTTCTTCCCAATATGTTCATCTGTTCCCTCGTAACTTCTAAGCCGTTTATCATAACTTAACAAATGAGGAATCGTTGGAAGCGTCTTGCTAGTCTGTGGGTTATAAGTAAATACATTTTTTTAACTATATTTTTTTTTCAAAATAGTAAAGAAACGAATATTTTATAATGCTTATCGTAACTGAGCCGCGACTGACTTTCGCTGGTAAACGCGGAAACACAATTTCAAATCATTTTTTAACTAAAAATACTAAATGAAAATAATGAAGCTCAAGTTTATAAGAAAAAACAAAGCTAAAAAATGCTGCCTGTCTGTTTCTGCCAATATATGATTTATGAAAAAACAAAAATATTCAAAGAAAAGTTATGACCGAGGGAATCATCAAGTAGTATTGTAACATTTCATAACAATGACGAAATGTGAGTTTTTATTTAAGTTGTAAACTATTGGAAATAATAATTAAATGACTGAGGCTGGTCATAAGCTTGGCCTGTTGGAGTAAGCATTTCACACCTAGTTGCCAATAGCATTTTGGATACTAGAGAGTTGGGGAGGAGTTGGGATGTTTGGGAGTTGCTGATGCAGCGGATTTAGAAAGCCACAGAGCATAATTACCCAAGCAGATAGTCACATCAAACAGACGCAGCGAGAAAACGAAACGCCGGAATGGATAGATGATGAGAGTTGAAGCTAAACTTCTGTGCATGTAAATGACGTTTACCGGGCCTGATTACCCCAGACTTATAGCTTATGGCTTATGCAAGCAGCCGTGCGATGTTGCAGCCGTCAAAATGCGGCACACATTAACTAATGACAAGCTATGAAATAGCCGCCGCCATATGGCAAGTTGAACAACCTCCAAGCGCAGCTACTCAGCTCTATGGCAGCATAGCTCTTTAGAGGGGGGAATATATGAACAAACCAACGAATGCCCAACTCAACCAAAAGCTTGCTGGTCACTCACTCACTCACTCACTCATCCAAGCACCAAAGTTCTCAGTTCAGTCATGTGCAAGTTGAAAATGGAATTGTCATTTCGTAGAGAGTGTGCGCCAAAGCACGCAGCGCAGTCAGAACAAGTTCATGGCATAATTGCTACATGCAACAATAACAACAACAGCAGCAACAACAACAAGACCAAGGGGCAAGTTGTATGTAATTGTCGTTGCAGATCAGTCGCAACACCTGATTAAATAAAGCAACACGAACGAAAACTTGCGTCACATGTTGTTGCTGTTATACCCTGCACTTTGGTTACATCGGTATCTATACTCATTAAATTTGTGCAAAAAACGACTCTTATTGTAATGCCTAGAAGGAAACGAGAAAAATTCCATAATCTTTTGACCAAAATCAACATCTGTACATCTGTTCATATATATTTATAACCTACCTATCGATGCAAATTTTTTTATCATCCATTGAAAACTTCGCGATTCGCTAAAACAAGCCACTTTGAAGATCAATGAAAGTGCAGAGTATATTTTAGTCGGCATGTCCCGACTGTAACCGGCCCACTTGTTGTTTTCGTTGTTGTTGTTGCTGTTGGTGTTGAGTTACGTGCAGGATGTTGATGCTGCTGCATCCTTTGAATGTCAATGTTAAATGCGGACAACTGGGATACCTCAACATAAAAGCTGGACATATGGACATGGCAGAACGAACATATGGGCATAAGCTGGGCACTGCTCAAGTGCTTAGACCAAAGAGGCGCCAGTGGATTTGGACAGCAGTGAAAGTATAAGCTTACCACATGACAACAACAACAGCAGCTGGCCAAGTTAACAGTTAGTGTGTGTGTGTGTGCGTGCGTGTGTGTGTCGTTTATGCAACATCAATCAATCAAGCAACGTGCAACAGCGGGTGTCTTGACAACTTCTGCTTCTTAGCCGCCTCCTCCTCTAGCGTCTTGTAGGTGTGTGCTCAAGCAACCATGAAATATAACTGTCAAGCAACTGCAAATTGTTGCAACTTGCAACCAAATTGCTGTCTTAGCTGCAATCCTCTCTCTCTCTATCTCTCTATCTCTCTATCTCTCTATCTCTCTATCTCTCTATCTCTCTTTCGCGATGCTCTGCTGCACCAATTGCAAAATTGTTCTGTGCAATTAAAAAAATTACATGTACGTGCGGCAACTGCCACTGCTGTCTGCCTCTCTCTTTCACTCTCTCACTCTCTGTTGCAACAACGACAAGTTAGCTTCTTTTTTTTTCTGTTGTTGTAGCTTAGTGTAGCAGCCACTTGGTCGCTGATAGCACTGATTAGAATTTTTCATCTGCTTCTTCATCTGCTGCGCAGCTGCAGCACTCTCGGCGTGTGTATGTGTGTTTGCGCATGTGTTGTGCAATTTTCCACAGAAAAGACACAAAATATTTAATCAACTTACGCACTATGGGCCAATATGGACAATAATGGCATACAAAGTTACAATTTTACCAATTTTCGATGAATACAATCTCTGCAAATAAATCGTTTTGGGTTGTGCATGCTATTTTTTGGGTTGAGTCAGGAAAAAAAAATTCAAAATAATTGTCTGTAAATATGTAACTTGAAGTTGGCATAAACATAATCAAAGAATATCAAAGAATATTTAAAAAAGTCAGTTGCTGTATAAAATGCGTACTTTTTTAAACCTATTTTGGCGATTTGTTTTAATTCATCTTGCAAAAAAACATTCACTTTCGGCAGCACCAAACATTCGGTTTCAAAACGAATCGGAATAAAATGTTCGGATTCGTTTTCCGGAGCACGGCCGATAAATCCATTTCTTAAGATTATTCCAAAAAAAAAATTCGCCTTTATATACTTTATTCTATGCGCATTTAATGCCACATTTCTTAAAGAAATTCTCAGTTCATACCATGGTGACTCATTGGATGCTAGACAAAACTGGCAACTGCTTGCACCCTGTAGCGGTTGCTGTTGTTATTGCTATCGTTATTGTTGTTGTTGCTGTTGCAGCTATTTTGATAAAGCGCGTAATCGTAAAAACGCTAATGATACGATTTTTGCAGCAATGTGATGATTAAATGTTGCAAACGCTGCAGGCAGTCAAAGTCAGTCGCATTTGCAGTCAGAGTCGGAGTTGGATGCTCTAAAGTCCGGCTCGGCTGGCTGGCTGGCCAGTTGCAGCAGGAGTTGAAGCATTCGCAGGAGCAGGCGCAACAACGCTTAATTAGCGTAGAAAAGGGCGCACCTAGAGACATGCATCAAATGTGTGGCGGAGCAGGTTTTGTGCTTGCTCAAATGAACTGTCATTGCGCACATCTAAAAATAGTTGCACATAGTGCAACATGCAACAGCAAACAGCAGTAGCACTAGCACTAGCTAGAAGGTAGAAGGCAGCAGGCTGCCCTGTAAAACATGCAACATGAGCATACATTTTTGACTATTAGACGTAATAACTGAATGCATCATAATTTACCTTGACATTTAGCCCAATGCATCAACAACAACAACAACTGGAACTGCAAGGTAGAGAAGACATACCAAATAGCTCTAGCTATATGTTGTTGCAAGTTTAAGGCGGCGCATGCCAAACTTAATTGCAACACACAACAGTCGACAGACAAGATCCAACAACAACAGCAACAACTATGCAAATAGTTTGCTTTGCTTACACGCCTGCATTTTGATTAGGTTAACTATTTATAGCATGCGATACGTCGTTGCTGCAACAGCAACATTCCAGCAACATTTTTAATGCAGCATAAGCAAAGCTGAGCTGCGTTGAGCCGCGCTAAGTATGAGTCATGCAGCTACAACAGCAACAACAACAACATCATCATAATCATAATGATATGCTTAATTAGCTGTGCGTAGACTGTCCCCAAAAAAAAAAAAAAAAAGAACGACTGCCAACAGGTGGCAGCATTTCACACTGCCGTTGCATGAAGGTCAGCAGCTTTTTAGCATGCGACAGCAACAACAACAACAGCAACAAGTTGCAACTCTAGCTGCGATTACCGGCACAATGCTCAATAGCGTGCAACGATTTCGGCTTTAGACCTCGCTCTGTCTCGGCATGCAGCATGCAACATGTGGCGCTGCAATTAGCCCGCTCGGTTTGCGGCTTCGTTGGGCAATGTTTAAAACATTGCTCATAAAAACCAAAATCCAAAAAAAAAAAGAAACTTTAATATTTTTGCCGGTTCTGTGCCACAACGAAGCCCCAATGACAAGAAAAAGAACAAGAAAAAATGTGGGCGCAAGTAAAACGAAAATGAAAACTAAAATCGACGTTGGGGCTGAGGCAGCGGCAGCGGCAGCAGCAGTGGCAGCGACGCAGACGCATGTTATTGGCTTTGGTTTCGTTTTTATACCCTGTATCTATAGGGTCGGTCAGAGGGGTACTATAAAATTTTGCAATGTTTTGTGTGGAAACGGCAGAAGGAGATCTCAAAGACCATGACAGCTAGAAGGAACCCAATTTTTATTTTTTTTTTATTTTTTTATTTTCTTGAAATGCTGAACTGAAGAAACAAGTATGCAACAAGGAGGGAAGGTGTAGAGGAGGGTCAAAAAGTGGTACGCATTCCTAGTCACATAAGTGCCTTTCCTTGCAAAACCATTTTGAGGATTCGACAAAAGTGGCCAGATCCGCTATTGGTACGTTTGCCAAACTGCCCAGGTCTTCGAAGAATGGTTTACCCAGAAACTGGTGTCGTCTTCTAAAAAGCGCCGGGCAATCAGATAGCAGGTGTTGGATGCTTTCTGTCTCCTCCTCATCTCTGCAGCTGATGGGGGACGTGAATCCTCTAAGCCATTAGTCCCATGACGCAGTGCCCCGTTGCAACTCCTACCACCATTCTGCTCCTGTTTTTGTGAAAACGCAGAAGTTCAAATGTTTGTGTACAGTGTCCCATTCTCTTTTCGCCTGAACCCGTCCCCCTAATTTGCTAGGTTACTGTTGGAAAACATTTAAAGTCAGTCGAGATAAATTTCCAAAATGCCTACCCGGCACGGACTTTATTGGGGCGCGCGGAACTGGATCGAGTTTCCCTTTACAATCCCATCTCAAATATCAACACTAAAATTGACACACTGTTTGCACGTAAAGTGGGTAGGGCAGGGTATCCCCTTGTCGGGCACAGCTACGACTGATACACATTATTGTTTTTGAAGCTGTACCCACTATGGTGTCTCTCTTTCTCTCTCGATCGATTTGGCTCCCTCTCACTCAAACTGCTGCGGGCCGGCGTCTTGGCCAAGTTGGCAACCTTTAAAAGAATGCGGACTTGCCAGTAGTACACACAAATACACAACAACAACAGCAGCACACGGACATACGGGCGTTGCACAGCCAACAAGTAAAACACAAAAATAAAAAAAATCAACTCAAAACTTGTGGCAACAAAAGGCAACTCATGCTGAGTGGGTGGGCACCAAGGTTCTCTAGGCTTTTTAGAGCAAACTGTGCGCATCAAGAACTGCTAAATCATTTGTGCCGCAAGTTCGTCGGAATTTCGAGCTGAAGCAAAATATTCAATAACTCATGTCGCACTCCAAGCATGTTTACGTTCCAGCAGAGCTATGTGTCGACAACTTTTGTAGCAACCCATGCGCTCGCTAATGCCAAAGCTATTGTATGTATTGTGTTTGTGCGGGTTGTGCGGAGCAAAACTTCTTGCCACATGCCACAGCTGTGGCAGCTTGTTTATAGGAATTTTACAACTACTACTAACGGCAGCAGCCGGCTCCAATTCCAGAGCCCAGAGATTGTAGACGAAAAAAATTGTTGCTACTATTATCAACTTTTGCTGCATGGCAAATTAAAATAAAATTAAGTGTAGAAAAATATGCGAGTCCAAATGAAAGGTCTTTGGATGCAGAGGAATAAGAAGAATAAGAAGAATAAGAAGAAGGAGAAGCAGCAGCAGCAGCAGCAGCATAAGAAGCAAAGATCAACTCGTTGCGGCAGAGGCAGTTTAAAAAATAGTTTAGTAGAGTCTCGAGTCCAACTGGCAGTCACGTTTTCCTTCTACTACGATATCTGCGTCTGCGTCTGCATCTGCGTAATGATACAAGAGTCAAGAGTTCTTGGAAATGTGCACGGGTCGCGTCCTTGAAACTGGTTTCGACCCATAAACCAGACAGACAAATGGATAGTTGGACATTCCCCACTTTTATTGTGCGCTCCTGCCAAGCTATTAAAATTTTGCACTATTAATTAGAAGACTGTGGCGCATACAACAACCATAACACCAACAACAACAACAAGCAAAACACAATTTACGGCAATTGCCGAACCAATTAAATGCACATTACGGCGACATATTGTCGGAGAGTTAGGAGAAACTGGTGAGCCCGAAAAGCATAAGAAACCCAACACAAAGTTCAAATTGTCTGATAAAATAAAAAAAATTATTACCGCACAGTAGCCCAAGAGCTGGTAAGAACCAGAACCAGGCGCCGAAATGGCAGCCAACGCCATGGGTTGCCATTTGAGTGCCAACAGTGCGTCACAGCCTTGGATGCCCTGGCACAGTGGGCTAAAAGAATTTATGAATACATTTATCGATTAACAGACAGTCAACATTGAAATTAAACAAGTATGCCGAGATCTGCTCTGAGTCTGAGCCGTATCTTGCAGTTGCACATCAATTTGGCGCTTGGACCACGTAAAAGTGGTAGTTGGTTGCTTGGCCGCTTACCATTACCATTAACTTTCAAATTAGCATTGATTTTGACTTTGTTGGATTATCTCCCCCCCAACTACTTGGTTGTTTTTGTTTATGTCGCATTAATTGCTGTATCATGGCGCGGAGTTCACCCACCCACACGCAAGTCAATAATCATGTTTTTTTCATTTCTGGAAACCTTCAGCTAATAGATAGTTTTTGCCAACACAATATGGTATGTGAATAAACTAATATTATGGTCTGCAAATATTATCATCAAACTCATCATATCTGAATAAATAACAACTTTGTTATTTATGTATGTATTATATACTTTATTTATACACTTTATGTCTCTGTTAATCATCACCCTGGATGCGTTTATTGAACCGATAAGCAAGCAGATCTACTCTATAAATATTTGTTTATATACAAATGTAAATAAATATAACTTTTTTCTCAGACTGATAAGAAACAACAGTCTATTGAGAGTGAGTGTGTGTGTGTGCCTATAGCTCACAGTGCGTATGAATACTATATTGTTGTTTGTTTTATTTTATTTATTAGAAAAGTCCCTTAATAATGGTATCTATAGAGCTATTAATAACTAATCATGCTTTGGTATAAATTATTTAATACTTTTTTGTCCAATCTTAAGGAATATTAAAAGATGTAACTATATAAGTGAGTCCCCAACGCTTTTAGAAACGCTTATGAAGATAAATCAAACCCGGCCCCTAGACCTGACAAAACCTTCAACATAAACTCATTTTCCATTTGTCAAATTCTAAGGCATCTCCAAACTTAGCTATAAACACAAAAAAAGAATCCTTTGCTTTACGTACGAAGTACAGATGTTCCTCTAAAGATAATTAGAAAATGATCTGTTAGGTGGTTCGATACTTGACTGTTTGGCCTAGCCGATATTTGACGAATTGGAAATGCAATATGTTAAAATAACTTATTTATTTTTATATGATAAATATTTTCAAAGATAAAATGTTTCAAGACCCATATACATTTTATGGGTGGCCGGCCAGTTCTTAATTTTTAAATTCTAAAAAGCTTTGCTATAAATGACTTGGTCACATGGTATGGCAGCATACATTAGACATTTGTTCTTATAGCCATACTGGACATGGCTTATAATGAGTCCAAATACTAAGTCTTTAAGCAAAAAAAAATAATTAATCTATTAACTAATCTATTATCAACCCAACATGTTCTATCACGCTATAGTTCTGACTCTCCACTCCCTCACATTTTGTACACACCCCATAAGTTGGCCCCTTTTTATTTCTTGTTTAGCTTGCTCCAGATTCACTTGACCGGAAAGTCCATTGTAGGAGCTCGGTAGTTAACAATTTTGTAGGCTATTTGTTTGTGTTTACCCCGCGCTACTCGCTAACTTCGCACTTGCCTCCGCGTTGCCAGCTTAAGTGTGTTGCCAATTCCTAGTGCCACAAAATTCGATGCGCCCACGAGCTGCAATTTATGTTAATTATACGCTCCGTTGACGCGCATTGTTTGCAACTTAAATCTGGGATGCTTAATGAAATTACAAGTATAACAAATTAGGTTTTTAGGCCTTAACCGATTTTGCTTTTTAATCGACATGTTGTAGCAGCAAAATGTAGCATAATTGACTAACCTGTTATCTCTTTTTATTTATAACTTGCAGCAAACAATTCGGAAGCAAAGCGGTTGAAAAGTGAGAGCAATAGGAACAGCACATAGCATGCGTCTCTTTAAAACGCGCAAATCCAATGATACATATAGCACTTTAGCCGCCGCACAACAACAACTGGAACAGCAACAACAACTCGAACAACAACAGCAACAACAATCTTATAGCAAAAACAATAACAATAAGCAGAAAAACAAATTTGCAACATGCAGCAACAAATTCAACAAAAGCATTGTCGGCAGCTCATCCATATTCTCATCTTTGCCTGATCTGCACGACAATTCTCCAGTCATGATACTAAGCTGCACCACGCTGACCACTAACGGTAGCAGCACCACCACCAGCAGCGCCGTGGCCACAGCCGCCCCAGCTTCAGCACCACAAACAGCAGCATCAGCTGCAACAACAATAAACACTAGCAGTGGCAATATACACCAGCAGCAGCCGTTACGCACGGCCACGCCCACATGTCTAATAAGTGGACGCCAAACGCCTTCGGCACTCTCGGTTATGTCGCTACAAGAGGCCACATGCCTACGCAACAACAAGCCCCCAACCATCTATGTGCCCAACAAACAGCTTGGCAACAATGAAAGAACAACGGCAACATTGTTGCTAAGCTACGGAGGCAGTAGCAACAATATTGCTAGTTCCCAGCAGCAGGCTCAGCAACATGTGCTCAACTATCAACATCAGCTGCAACATTCACAACATCCACATCATCTGCAACAGCAACAATATGTGTGTGCCAGCAATGGCACACTTATGGCACAACGCATGCACGCCACATCAGCCTCCAGTAGTTGCCTCTATGAGCCCAGCCATGCAACGCCAGCTGGCAACATCTCGCTAACGCCCAACGGTATGTATTAACATCCCGTGCATCCCAACACTCCCATCTCTACTAGCCTACCCAAATATTGCCAAATTGACTTAAGATTCGGTTACAGTTTATTAGACAACAGCTGGCTGCAATCATTCAGCTGCCAGTAGCAGGCTGCAGTTGCATGTTGTGCTTCCACGTAGTAAGCGTTTTGCTGCTCGACGCAAAAACAGCGTCCGCTGCTTACTGGTTGTGTAAACAGCATATAGAGATTGACATGTTGCTGCAACATGTTTATAAACCAAATTGAATGCTGCTTACCACACTCGTTCTCCAGACGCAGCCAATGTGGTTGCTCCACATTGTGTACCGTTTGCCACATGCTGCAATTGCTAGCGCCTAGTTGTAGCTGCTCTTCAGCCGGTCCCACATAGAGCCACTCCTGGTCATGCAGCACACACAGTCGGCGACTGTACAATAAAACTCTAAGTGGGCGCGGCAGCGATTGCAACATATTCTGCAGCTTAGCATTCCAAGCTATGTCAGTTTGGCCAAGACGCAGCTCTCTCAATGTCAAAGCAAATTGTTCTAACATCAAGCTGTCCAAACGTTGTGCCCCACGCAGCTGCCAAAAGTAACTAAGCCAAAGCAGCAGCTTAAAGTCACTATTTGGCTTCAGCAGCTCTTGCAACTGCCGCAACTGCAACGCGCTTTTAGGCGTCTCCAACCAGCGTACATTATGTGCTACACGCTCTTGCTCAGCTTGACTGAGATTTGCAGCCAAGCGCTGGACGCACAAATGGAATTGCTCTGGTTTTAGCTGCTGTGGCTGTTTAAGCTCCAACTGTAGCTGCTGCAGTGCAACACCAACATGCCGCAGATCTTCGGCTTGGATAAGCTGCAGCAATGCCAATTTGCATAGCATAGCTCTCAGGAGGCAGACAACCATCGCGTTGTCTATATAAAACCAAACTGTTTTACACACTTCCTTATGATGTTGGTTGCCAAATTGCAGGGCAGGCTTATCTTGCCTTTTGCCACTCAGTAATCAGTCGTCAGTCTTTGGTCAGGTCAATGCTCTACTCTCACTCGCTTACTTCTTATAAGTACATATATGTTTACGTTTAAGTTAAGCGATTGCTTTTAATGTCTTTCTACAAGGTCACATGCCCGAATACAAACTGGTCACAGCTGTGCCCGTCGTGGTACTGGATGATGAACAGAAGCAGCCAACAGTTACAATGTTGGAAACACCATCGCACATCGCCAGCGCCAGCCCCAATCATAGCGCCAGCTCCCTAGCCAGCACCACGCGCAACGGTAAGTACAATACCTCCCTCCCTGGGTGGCAGCCAGAAATAGCCTAGGCCCTAAATGCCTCCAAATTGATTTTAAAACGATGGCTTAAGTGTTATCAAATGTGTTTGTATCTAGTATCTATATGGAGTAGCTGTAGCTGTCACAACAGCGTAAATTATGTATCTTTCAGTGCATACAGTCAGACACGAAATTATTCGCACACTTTCAATTTTGAGTACAAATTTAAAAAAAATAGGAGCATGAGTGGAGCGAAACAATGTATGTAGAGAAGTCGATAAACAACCAAACTTTCAGATTAGATCCCTTATTATTCTACGGGAGACGAGTTTAATTTATTTTTTTGATATCGAGTTTTTTAGTGTTCCGAAGCGCTGTACCAAATTTGATCAACACCCGTTAACTATATCATTTAGACCAGATAGGACCGATCGTTAAAAAAAAAATAGTTTTTTGTGCAAAATTCGATTGTTTATGAAAATATCGTAACCAAATTTGATGTTTGATTGTTTTTTTTTAGAATTTCCCAGCACTGTAGCAAATTTAAACAAAATCGGTTGACTATATCATATAGCCCCCATAGGACCGATTCTTCAAAAAAACGTTTTTATGGCATAACTCGGTGGACCAAATTTGGCATTCGGAAGTCTTTATAGTGTTTTCCAACACTGTACCGAATTTGATCGAGATCGATCGACTACATCATAAAGCTACTATAGGACCGATAACCAAATTTGTTATTTAGTAGTTTTTTAGAGTTCCCCAGCACTGTACCACATTTGAACAAAATCGGTTGACTAAATATAGTCCCCATACCGCTCGGTCAAATTTGGTTTTTTTGTTTGTTTTTAAAAATATCATAGCTAAATGTGGTAAATATCTTAATCTTTAAGAAATACATCGGATTTGATTGCAATGTGGTGGTAAAGGTTAACCCAAAGTCGTCTGCGCTCGGCTTTATTTTTTTCTGTGCGACAAACTGAACACCCCAAATGACATTTTTTTTAATATACCAAAAACAAAAAAAAACATTTCCTTTAAACTCAATAAAAGTGTCCGAAAAATTTCTAGACTGACTGTATGTACTAGTATATTGAAAAATTCTGCCTCGCCTCCTCTCTCCCTTGAATTTTGTGTCTTTTAATTGAACCATTAAATATATAGTCAGTCGTCTTCCATTACGTATAGAAAAGCCATCGGCGCGTTTGAAATCTCTGAAAGCAAAACGCTTTGTCGAGATTGTTTTTATTTTTTGCGTACTCATTCGGTCACAATCTCACTTCCGCATTTGTCGATGCTATTGAAACGGGCGCCGTTACGGCATAAGCGGTTAGCGTTGCCATCGATATGGATACCCATTATACCATTATACTATACTGGTACTCTATATAGCGCATCGAAAATACCGTATTGACCCGATTTTGCTTCATTGAATACCACAGTGGGTATAGTAATGTGATATGAAGAGCAACAGTCTCTGGGTTGTTGGGTTGCTGGGTTGTCGGGTTGTGAGGTTTTTGGATTGTTGTATGGCATGTGTGCAGTTGCGGTTTGTTGGGATATACATGCATATGTATATACGTACTACATACTTATTTATATATGTATCTCTAACTAAGTACTATAAGCGACCAAGTGTGACAAAGTGTGGCATTATGTGCCATTTGACTCGCAGTCAGTTATGTATGACTTAGTTAGGTAGTTGGAGAGAGTCATGCCTTTTGTAGTGAAATCTAGGTACTACTTGTACTCAGATTGTAGTACGAGAGTTGCTTAAATTGTTTCGGAAATAGAAAAAAAGAGGAAGCCGAGATGATGCAAGGACGGTGGAATGCCCTAAAAACTACTGATCGTTTCTATTAGGGCTATATGATTTAGTAAACCGATTTTGATAACACTTGGTAAAGTACTTGGGAACTCTGAAAAACTTTTGATCGCAAAATTCTACATAAACAAATAATCTGATATCTAGGAGTACAGACTACGCATGGACATGTTTCTATCGACTTCATTATTTACCCTGATTATAGTTTTCAGAGGTGTCTTTGACGTCTCCATTACATTCAGGGGATTGCACAAATTTTCGTTTTTTTGTTACTTTTCGAAACTCTAAGCAGCATAGCTTGAAGCCTCAAAATTCTGCAGTGAGTAAAGGTTGCCGATTTCGACTCGTTCAAAAAATTGAATATGAAGAAAGGTCTGTTGGTAAATGACTTTGGCTTTTCTGGTTTTTGAGATCAAGGTAGGATAAACAGACATGCACCCATGGGAAAAGTTTATAAGTATGCCAAATCGGGACGTTGCAAACATTGGACATTCCTCGTAGTACCCCGTAGTTCCCGAAAGTTCAATAACATGCCATGGGAAATACGTATATATATGCATCCACCATACTTATTCGTATGCAAAATAATGCCAACAAACTCATATTATAAACAACAGCAAAAAATAAAAATGAAGAAATTACAAAAATTTCCAATTTGAACGCTGGCTCTCTTGCATTAATCTCACGTACGAATTGCAGATTTCAATATGTACAAAATTCTTTAATTTGAGCAGCGAACCAGATCGGCTCGTAACGGCGCCGAGTGAGAGATCGATAATCGTCAGGTAAAAAGAAGAATCAAGTCAAGACAAGAAGAACATGTAATAAGCGATAATCCACAATAAATGCGCATGCGTGCACAAGAACAAGAGCAAAAGCAGTGCACACAAAGCAACAACAACAACAACAACAATAGTGGCAGAGGTTCCTCGGTGGCAGTGGGAAGTGGAAATCGGTGACGAGGTGGCAGCTCGCCCTGGCTGCAAAATTATAGCATTTATGTGTCGACAGCTGGGCGAGAGTTTTGATGTTGGCGCTTATTGATTTCTCAAATCGCGTTTCGTCTCTTTTTTTTTATTTCTCATTGTTATTTTTTTTTTTTTTGTGCTTATCAATAGGACTCCGTCAATCATGCAATGATCGTAATTTTAGAACTGATGAAAGCAATTTGCAAACGTAGTCAATTTTGCTTAAGAGCAAGATACTTTCGCAGAAATGCAAGTGATACTCTTTGGCATAGAGTTCTCAGTGTTAGCAACATTAGATACATATATAAATTCCTTCCAAAGCTATTCCAGATCTTAAGAGCAGCAGCAATTTGATAGCTCTCTTGACCGACACGCTAAGTTGAAATATTTCAAAATAAACATTATTAGCGCTTGGACTACAACTTTTGAGCTGATCGTTATTTGTGATTATATCTTCTGACCTCGTGCAGCTATTTATCAATTCAAATGCAGATATTTGTATCTTGCAATTAAAAGTGTATTAAAGAACTAAAGCTGGGCATTAGATTAAAATGACACATAAACAGCGAGATCGCAGCGAACATTGAACTGAACTGGCTAGAAATCACTATTATGGCATGAAAGCATTATCATCTCGTGCTTGTAGACTCCAACAGCTGCACATTCTGCTGCACCTGATAAAATACCTCACGCTTAAAAGAGGCAACAATGTTGGAACAGTGCTGTATTAGATTAGTCTTTGGCAAAGAGTGCCGTGGTGCAGTTAGCAATGAATGAGTGAAGAGGAAAAACCAGTAACGAAGGTCACTATCAGTACATATACGGGTTTTGGCCAACATGCTGGCAGACTGGGCAAATCTTAATGCAACATTAAGCAATAATTACATTATATACATACAAACATTTGTATCTTGCTCTGTGTCATAGCTCTAAATACTTAGTCGTATTACTGAAAGTGTTATTTTAATAACAATGATGGCTACTCTGAATGATCTCAAGGAGCTGGGTGAGTTGGAATGAGAGTAAATTTACATTATTACAATACATTTTCATGGAGCAAAGATAATTTAATCGGGTGCCTCGTACTATATAAATTCTAAATGAATTTTCTTCGGATAATCAAAAACGTTGTTAACTTCAAGACAGCGAAGTTACAAGCGTATAATAAGTTCCAGTAAATGTAATAGGAGAATTTGGCGGCTTGCCACCAGATACTTTTTATTGAAATCCAGAAAATCGGATGAAAACTTCAACTCAACTTAGTTCATTCATTAATCTTATAAACAACTTGTTTAGTTGCAAATCCGCTGGTAATAAATAATTTAAGATGAAAACACTCGAATTTTCATTAAACGCCTAAATTGAGTTTTAATAAAACCTGTTTCAATTGTTTTGCAATCTGACAACGCTGCTTAAGTGTAGAGACGACTCCTTCCCGCTCGTCTCTAATAGTATTCAGCAGGCTGCCTGAATATGAGTGAACATATTGCAACAAAGTCATCTTGGAGTTGGCCGGCTGGACGGCTGGCGGGCATTTGACACCGTCTTCAGAGTTAAGTGGGTGTAGAATTTGTGGCATGCGGACATCCAGACGTGGGTCAGACAGCTGAGTATGTGCGCGCTGTCATATAATTGATGCCCCATGCGCCGTTTCTCTATTATTGTTTAAAAGTACGGCTCTTTTGATTGCATTGGCCGCGTGCTGAAAACTTTAATCAAACGCGAACTAGTAGGCATAAAAAAGTAAAATGCTTTTGGCACTTGGGGAAGTTAGCTGGCCATCAGGCAGAGGGAGAGGGAGAGAGCAGCGCTGTCCAACTGTTGCTGTTGCTGTTGCTATTTCCTGGGTGGAATAGCACAAGAGCAACAACAACAACTGTCAACTCTTGCGGCATCATCGTTGCGCCCACACATATGGTATGGCAATTTGGAGAATGGAGAATGGAGCAGAAGAACGCGCCTGCGGTTGAAGCACAAAAAAATATCAATGGGCCTGCCAATTTTCTATAGTTCTATAGGCTAGGACTATTTAACGGCTTTGATATGAGCTGTGCTTTGTGCTCTGTAGTGTGTGCTGTTTGTTGTGTGTTGCACTCTTAACTCCTCTAATAAATTCGATATGAAATTCTGGATAACGCTTAATGCACACTTAACGTCGAGAGTAGAAATACTTTTCAAAATTTTATGGATACCATAAGGCCATTGAAAAGCGATACTTGAGGTAGACATAAAAATTAGTGAGTGAATCTATTGTGCATGTTTTTATGCTAATTATTGTGACTTCTCCAATATGGAATAGGCAAATAAATTTGTTTATAAACGAGTTACTCGAAATTTGTCTTGAAGTTGACTTAAAAGTCTGTAAGATGAGTTTT
Organism: Chymomyza fuscimana; assembly: GCA_949987675.1. Lineage (NCBI taxonomy): Eukaryota > Metazoa > Arthropoda > Insecta > Diptera > Drosophilidae > Chymomyza > Chymomyza fuscimana. The sequence continues at coordinate 104,060,924 of OX465089.1, forward strand.
TTGAGATTTGATTGAGATTATGATTACAAATCTTTGGTATTGGTTTTTTAAAACAGTGTTTTAATCCGATGGCACCAGTGGCCTAAGCATTTTGTCCATATTGTAATTGGTTATGCTCTTGTTGTTATCGAAGCATGTTTAGCTTTTACAACTTTACGACGAGCTGAGCATTTGAGAGTCCCAGAGGGTCCCTATTTCAGGTCAAGCCAGAGGCCACATATCTTTCAAGTCAACTGAGTGCTAGCCGACGACGACTACCTCAAAGCTGCTCCTAACCACAATGTAATGCGATGCCTTGTAGAGACGAGCACGTGGCAAGCCAACGACACATTCTGGCCACAAAGCCATTCGCCTTTTTAACTGCAGCTTGATTGTCATTGCCAATGGCGGGACTGCAACTGCCATGTCCAGGTTCGCGTCCATTGCCAGAGAATGTCAGTGCTAATTCAATATTGATGCATGGACATTTTTCATGTAGCGGTGGCTGCAGCTGCGATCGCCGCCTCTGAGGCGTTAAGATTTATTGAAGCGTTATAATTAAGTTAGAAATCGGTTTTTGATTGAGTTTCCCCCGCCTTTCTGCCTCTATATCACACTCTTAACACTATGTTTTTTCAGTCTTCACCTGGGGCAAGCGCATGAGCCGCAAACTGGATCTGCTGAAGCGCAGCGAGAACGCCACCGCCAACACACACAAATCGCATACGGATCTGCGCAGTCTCTTTCATTCCCCAACTCATCACAAGTCCAATGGCAACGCCAACGCCAATGCCAACAACAACAATACCAGCAACAGCAATGGCAAGTCCACGCCGGTTGGCTTTCAAAGCAACACGCTAAAGAAATGCAAATCAGGCCCCATAGAAACGATCAAGCAGCGACAGCAGCAGACCCAGCAGCAGCAGCAACAACAACAACAGCACCAGAGCCAACAGTCCCAACAGCAACAACAACTGCAGCAGCAACAGCAACAAGGCAGCCAAAGCGCACAATCCACGCCCACGCATCAGCAGCACGTGGCACGCCCACAAAAGGCGCTTAAGAATTTTTTCCATCGTATCGGTTCCACGGGCATGCTCAATCATCGCTCACACAATCTGGTCAAGGCGTCGGCGGCAGAGCAGGCAACTCCTGCCGTCACCACATTATATCGGAGCAGTTCCACAAGTCAGCTATCCAGCTGCTCCTACATAAAGTGTGACGATCCAACAGAGGGCCTTAATCTGCAGACACAACAGCGGCTGCCACGTATGGGAAATCCAGTCAGCCTTAAGTCAAGCAGCTGCGATGACATAGCCAAGGTAAGCAGCTGCCTCACCACGAGCAGCAGCAGCGGCGCCACCAGCGTCAGCTCACCAAATGCAGACAGCTCTCCGCAGGGTGGCAACGGCAACGGGCAACAGCAGCCGCAGGAGGCGCGAAGAGGCGCTTTTCCCTACGCCTTTCTGCGCTCGCGCTTGTCAGTGTTACCCGAGGAGAACAATGGCTCGGTGCTGATGAAGCATCATCATCATCATCATCAACAGCAACAATCATCGCTTAGCAGTTTACACGCCAATGGAGTTGAATCTTCACCACTGCCGCAGCGACGCTCCCCCGATGCCGGCTACTTAAACACGCCACAGCAGCTTGAGTCGCTGGCCAATGTATCGCGCAATAACAGCATCTCGTCCAAGGACTGGGAACCACTTTACCAAAGATTAAGTAGTTGTCTGAGTTCAAATGAGTCGGGCTACGACAGTGATGGCGGCGGGGGTACGCGCCTGGGCAATAATCTAAGCATCTCCGGCGGAGATACAGAATCTATTGCTTCGGGCACGCTCAAACGCAACTCGCTTATATCGCTGACCTCGTCGGAAGGCGTGGGAGTAGGCATGGGTGCTGGGAGAAACAGCAGCATATGCAGTGCGCCCGTTTCTCTAGGTGGCTACAATTATGACTATGAAACGGAGACGATTCGAAGACGCTTTCGCCAGATAAAACTGGAGCGCAAGTGCCAAGAAGACTACATTGGACTGGTGCTATCCCCCAAGACGGTGGTAACCAACAGCAATGAGCAGCAGTATCGATATCTTATAGTCGAATTCGAGCCATATGGCATGGCCCAAAAGTAAGTAGTAACTGCTGCATATTAAGTAATCATTGTCTTATTCCCGAAATCCTTGTTACAGAGATGGACGTCTACGCCTGGGTGACGAGATTGTCAATGTCAACGGCAAACATCTGCGCGGCATACAATCATTTGCGGAGGTACAGCGTCTGCTAAGCACTTTTGTAGACAACAGTATCGACCTGGTCATAGCCCATGATGAGATTGCCACTGTCACTGACTTTTATACCAAAATCAAAATCGACGGTTTGACAACAGCGCTTCAACAGCAGCAGCAGCAACAACAGCGCAAGCGCCTTAGTTACACCCAACGCACTCAGAGCACTGACAGCCTGAATAGCAGCAACGCCTATGATTTACAAAGCCTGCAGTTGCAGGACACGGATGATCACAGCGAAATTCCCGACGACGCGCGGTCGCTGGCCAGCGTTAGCACCCTTCCCACACCTATGCCGCTTATGCAGCATCGACGCAGCTCCACGCCACGCCACTCCTTGGACGTGGGAGCACCGGAACATGAGCTGCTGAGGCGGCGTGCACGTTCCTCTTCAGGTCAGCGTAGCTTGGCTCTAACACCGCTTTTTAATAGCTCCGCTAATCCCGAATCCTACACGCCCGTTTATGCAAATCGAGCGGCGAGCGTTTGTGTGCCTTTGGGTGACGACGAAAAGTGGCACATGCTGTCTCGTAAGCGATGTTCTGAAGGCAGCGGCCTACCTGCTGAACTGGCCAGCCGAGCCTCGGGTCAGCGTAGCACATCGCTCACATGTGCGCTGGAACAGCGACGCAGTGTGGGTAATGCGGCTGCGCTTCCGAGTGATGTGGTCGATGGTCAGGCTGCTGCGCAGTTTAGCCCACGTACGCACTATGCCCGTAACTCTATTAATCTATCCAACTCGCATTATCGCTCACTGCGCTTTGCGCATTCGCGGCTTAGTTCGTCGCGTCTGAGCTTGTTTATGCAGAACCCACCGACGGAACCCAAAGCTAACAATGTAACAGTGGAGGGCAACACAAATAGCACAACTGACACGGCTCCTACTACTAATAATAATTGCAATACTACAGCAACAACAACAACTGATCTCACTAATACGACGCTGCAACAGCAACAACAACACCATTCTCCATTATACATAAAGCACACGCCAAAAACTATGTCATTATTTGCGCCTAATCCATTTTTAAATGCCTCATCAGCCGTAACTGCAGGCACATCATCCTCCAGCTCATTGGCGCCACCAAACGCCTCACTTATGCATCATCGTCCGTCTTTGCCCGTGGCCAAGCTAACAATACGCGACGAAGAAATGGCCGAGGTCATACGAGCCTCTATGAGCGATGGTGAGCCTAACTTTCTAACAAATTCTAATTTAGTAACACAGTCGGAGCGATGTTTTACACTTTCTTCCAATATATTTATAGGCAGCGGTCGCTGCACGCCCAAGACCATTACATTTTACAAGGGACCCGGCATGAAGTCATTGGGTTTTAGCATTGTTGGCGGACGGGACTCACCCAAAGGTAATATGGGCATCTTTGTGAAGACAGTTTTTCCTTCGGGACAAGCGGCAGATGCTGGCACGCTACAAGCCGGTAAGTTGCACAACTATCTAGTTAACTCAATGAGGTCTAAAATTTTTGTTTGGATAGGTGACGAGATTGTGGAAATTAATAACAGCTCTGTACAGGGCATGAGCCATGCCGAGACCATTGGTCTTTTTAAAAATGTGCGAGAGGGCACAATAATACTTAAGATATTGCGCAGAAAGTAAGTCAACAAACAGATTTATAATCTATAAATTAAATAACCTAATAATATTATTTTATCTCACAGGTTGCAGAAAGCTAAATCTATGGGCACATAAACTCCTGAATATCTACAGTTAAGCTAAGGCGTTTAGTTAGTTTAAGCAAGTTGATGTTAAACCCCGAAGTGTAGAAAAATTCTTATAAACGTACAAACTTCAAATATTCATACATAAGTTAATATGTATATAAGTATTTAAAACAAAATCTTTCTTTAAGAATTCAATAGAATTTTAAATTATTTGCCTGAATTAATGTAAGCTCCACAAGTTGTATAAGTAATGGAAATAAAAACAATAAATATGGTTTAAAAAAAATTTAATTACTCACAGTTTTTGTGTATCTCTATTACTATACATAATTACTCCGTTTCTTTTTTGACAATTAATCTTTGCTTTTTAACAAAATGTTCAATGCGATTCTCTAGACTCTCTGCAGGCAGAAAAAGTTTTTCTTAAAATGTTTTGTTATTGAATTTTAATTAAAGTACTTACCACAACGCTTGCGCTGAAGCAATTGTTGGTATTGACGTGGCTTTACTCCATCCTGTAGCAGCAGTACCTGTGAGCGGATTACTTCTTGTGACTTAAAAGTACGTTGTAATAGTGATTCCAACTGTTGCAACACATTGCGTATCATGGTGCACTTGACACTGAACTGTGTCCACTCACATTGAACGTTTTCAATGACCTTTTGCAAATTCTCCTCATTGTAATTCCACTCTAATAGATCAGGATCTGAGAGTGGCTTTTCAATTTCATTTTCAGAAGTTGCTAAAATATCATCTCTGTCATTGTTTGACGTACAATCCCTTCTACGAGTGGTATGACTCCGAAAATCGCAATGAAATAGATTTAAAGGCAATCCAAGAGCAGGCGTGTACTGAGGCTTGCAAGGGTTTGTATCCACATCTAACAACTCACTGATGACAGCTGGCTGCTCACGTTTCTGCCCAATGAGCAGCAGAACAGCCATAATACAGCGAATTTGATGCCATAGAAAAGCATTTGCTTTTATCTCTAAATAGTACATTACATAGCCTGTAAAATAAAATTACATTTTATCGTAATTTAAATAAATTTCATACTCATTGCAAACCTGTATTGTTGTCCTTTGGTTCGCATGGCTCTACGCAAGCCGCTTGCAGATTGCGTATATAGTTGGTAACTCCATTGTGAACATCCATTTTACAGAAGTTACGGAAATCACCATGACGGACCAATAGTTGGCAAGCTGCTTGCATTGCTTCAATGTCCAAATCGCCCTTAGGAAAGTAGTAGCGATAAGTGCGAGCCATACAATCAAATCTTGCGCTGTAAACATTACTGCGCAAAGGCATCCAGGCTATGCATTGAATGTTTTTGGGTAACACACGGTTAAGCAGACCACAATAGTCGATTTCGCTTGACAATGCCGTGGGATCATTTTGTGACAAGGGATCGTGCTTGCTACGCAAATCGATAGAAATCACTTGGCAAAAAGCGCTCACTTCCTTGTCCGTACGACCACATCGGTGATAGTTGGAGCTAGCTCGTGACTCTATGAGGCAAGTGCGTGTTAGAGCTCGAAATAAATGTGCCTCTGCAAGATGAAAGCAAAATATAGATTTCCATGCACATGTGTCCGTACACATACCAATTGTTTCGTTAGAGTCCTCCTGGCATGCGTATCCTTGATAGTCCCAACCAAAGTAAAGTATTTTTAGTAGTATATGGCGTCGATGTGCGCTGATTAAAAAACTATCTTGATGCTAATCATATTTTTCTAAAAAATTTTGTTACTATTTACCCTGCCCAGTTAAATTTGCGTTGCTTTTCACGTTTGCCGCATGGCTCAATCGGCACATTAGCAGTTCCTGCTTCACTTCGATCCTGCGTTAGCGTTGTATATTCAATATCATTTTTATCATTTTCTGTAAGCTTCTTTTTCAACAGATTCCTTAGCTGAAAGTTGTAGGCTTCCAGCTGCACTATTTTGTCAATTAGTTCTGTCTTACTTAGCTGTTCGAGCTGTTCCCTTGGTAAGCCTTTTAAACGTTTATTAATGATTAATGATTTTTTATCACATATATCGCTCATTGTAATTATTTTGCTTCAATACGCAAAATAGTCTAAAAACAATTTTTCCGCGTGTGTCAACAAGTCAACGAGGCGTGCATGTGAATGGCAGAATGCACAACAGCTGTGTTTGCCGGCTTCGCTTTACTACACTAATCCAGTATCATTTTCCAGCACTATCAGAGATTAACAAAAACAAGCCAAACATAAATTTTGCATAAGAAAATAATTATTATAATCCGCAAGAATGCAACGGGAAGAAAAGCACTTTGAAATGACGCTGGATGCTGTCTTGCAGCGTTTGAACGATCTAAAGCTAGCCGTTCTATCAATGATACAAAAACTGGAAATGGAGTACGAAACTATCAACTGGCCAACTTTCCTGGACAATTTCGCCATCATATCCAGTCACCTTACTGGCCTTACGAAAATTCTCGCCAAAGAGCAATGCCCGCCTTTACGAAATCGCACTGTTCTGCCCTTGCTTGTTTCCATGGACCGTGATGAGGCCCTTGTAAGTATCACGGAAGGCCGCGTCCCAGTCTTTTCACATGACATTGTACCGGACTATCTGCGCACACGCCCCGATCCTATAACCGAACAAAAAATTCAACAAAATGAGCAAAAAGCGGCTAACTTAACCAACGATGCGGCCATGAAACAAGTTACACAGTACAACAAAGTCATTTCGCATGTATTGGATATGGTAACTAAAGCACGAGAAGAATGGGAAATGGAATCTTCGTCTAGACATGTCGTACAACAAACAAGCAGCATGGCCGATACACAATTGCTTGTGGCCGCCGTTGGCATGGGCAAAGGCTTAAAGATGGCAATGCCTATGGGCGGTATGCCACCAATGGGAGGTCCTGGCCCCGGCATGATGGTGCCGCCTTCAATTCGCGCCCCCTCTCCTATGAGCCCCGGCAATGTGACCCAGCAGCAATTGGGTAAAGCCCCATCGGCTGTGAAGACCAACATTAAATCTGCCAATCAAGTGCATCCGTTTTCGCGATAGTTTTCTTTTATAAAATATCAGTTTATTGTTGCGTTTCCATTTTTCCACAATATTTGTCTAATTGTGGAGTTGCGCTCGTTTAGGAATGTATAAATATGTCATAAATTACTAGGCATAAGATAACATATGTATAGTATTAGTTAAGATAAACGAAAATTAATAAAAATAAACATAAACATAAAAACAAATTTAAATATTAGCAAGGCTGTGCCTGATTTTCGGCAATTAACACCTCATGTATTTTGATATCCTCGAGCGTAGAAGTGTCGATTAATTCAGTTGTAATTGTGACAATCTCATTTTTAACTTTCTCCACCTTTCGCACAATAGCTATACATTTTTTGCCCAGTGTCAGCTCCCGGAATCGCAAAGAATTTTCCTTTGTCCAAGTTACGCCCTGCAGCTTAATGCCTTTTCAACAAAAAAAAAACTGAGTTAAAAATAAAAAATAAAAAAAAACCATACCATAGAGCTGTGCTGGCAGGCCCATCTTTGGCAACTCCAACATTTTCAGGGGCAGCTGGCGCAACTGACTGCAGCGCACAACGGCATCGTCGCCCAAATCGACAAATCGAACATGTATCATTTCGTCGTAAATCTTAAATATAATTACGCTACAAGGAGGTATAAATTAAGATAAAACGATTTTCTGAATAATAAAACACACCGATGATAGACGCCGTCATCGGCGGGAGCAGCATAGGCTTGTCCAACTAGCAGTTGAGAAGGTTGCAAAGTCTCTGCATCTGCGCTCTTACAATGCGTCTGCATATCCTTCATAAGTTTTTGCAGCTGATTATAAAACTTGTACGGCTGAATCTAAAGCAAGACTTACAATGCACCAAAAAATTCAATGGCGTATTTCATGAGCAACTTACTGCAAAATTGCCAGGATTTACAGACAGAGCCACACGCACCTCAAAATAGGCACCCACGGCAGGTATAGCCTCAAAAGGTTTGAGTTTAGTCGAAACAAATAATTCTGAGCTGTTGCTGCTGTTGCTTGATATGGTGGAGCTAAGGGAGCTGCGACGCATTAAACTTGAGTGATGACTATTGTCGTCAACGGAGTCCATTTTTGACGAGCTATGTTATTGGTACACGGGTTCATTGATATTGATATTTGCGATATTTTTATATGAAAAAGTAATTGGTTTATTTTTTGTTATAGACGAATATGTATTTAGAATATGATACAATGCATCTAAAATCTTATGGAAGAGTTACATTAAATTTTTTTTCGAAGATGCTTGGAAAGATGGCAGTGTTTAAATGCGTCCCTTGACTTATGTTAGTCACATATGGTAAGAATTAAAATATACCATGATTAATATTACTATGGCGAAGATACTATATAGAATGAGGTCATGTTGTTTGAAGTTCCAGTTTAGTGAATGCTAGTTAGAAATTATCTTTAGTAAACCAAAGCCAACATATTTTGTTATATTCTAAATGGCATTTTTTTTTTTTTTCATATATATATAGTATATATATAGATATAAGTAGCCTGACTTACCTTTGTACTTCGTACTCTATGCGTATGGCACTGTTAAAGCATACGTAAAGGCCATCACTACCTCGTGCATGTATTGTCACCAATGGAGGCTGTGACTCCACACTGTTGACCATAACTTTCAGCTGTTAGAAGACATTAAAATGAATATATAAACACCATCCAATAACATAAATAACTTACAAGAACTTCGCTCTGTGGGGACATAAGAGCACGCAGGCGACCCACCATGTTGTTGTCAATGGGAGGCACATCATGTAGCCGCACACGTATCGCTTGCGCTGGATACTGGGCCAGGGCCATATTCAGAGCTTCAAGTCGATACAAGTTGGATATATGTGTTTTGCGTGTACGTCCATCGTCCACGTAATGTACGTCAAAGGTTTCCTCATCCTTACTATTAGGTTTGGACATTAGTTTTCCGCGATACCACTGCTTAAGACCATCCGTCGACTCGTCGCACACAAAGAACAGCCCGTCATGCAGCAGGTCTGCAAAGACTACGCGATGCTGATCGGTGCTTCCTGCCATAATCTTGGCAATGCTATTTTGTACAAACTTAAGATCCTCGTTAACAAGACAAACAAACAAATCCCCATTATCATTAATATGGGACACGAGTACAGGGTTCGATTTTTTTTCCAGTTGCAGCTTGGGAGCGGGCGTTGCCAGCTTGATTTTTTCAAAAATCAGTTCATTTAAATTTATATCTTCTGCAGTAGAAGTGTCGTAAAGCAGTGCAACAATACAAGCTTTGAGACTATCACCGACAATCACACCATCTGTACGTCCTCCGGACTTAATGAATTGTGACTCGGTTGTCATTATTTTGGCAATCACCGAGTGGTAACTAATTTCCTTGCATAGCACATCCAAAGCATGTGGATGGCCATCGTAATTCTCTAAAGCGTACATGGACATGCACACTGCCTGCGGTGGCAGTCCAAGAATTTGCGATTCGCATACAAAAAGTTCTTCATATGAGAAGTTTGCAGTGTCTCCATAGTCAACAAAGAAACAACTGCAGTTGCGTTGCGCCTCATCCAACGCCATGACACGCACTCGACACCAGCCATCGTTACTTTCTACTATGTAAGTTTGAAGCTTGGCTATATCTTCAGCAGGACGACGGTTACGAGAATTTGACATGAACTTGTTAAGTTGGCTGCTCAGTTCTTCGAAAAGCTGGTACTGCTCACTATATATTAGACGACCCCAAACCTGCGAGGTGGAGCTGCAATGTGTTATGTAAAAGGGCCAGCCATTCACAGTCTCCGGCCAGGGAAGCAATAACTCCGCCATGGGGTTGCTGGACTTATGGTACAGCGCAACTGCAGATCCCGCTAGATCTGCATTGTTGGCATATATTATGTGTTTATCGAAATTTTCTTTCCGAAATTTGTGTGAACCAGTCACAAGCACCTTCCAGTTCTTGGGGACCTGATGATTGAATATCTGCTCGTACCACTCGGGCAGCTTATTGAATACTATACCGTTGGGGCATCTGAGAAGTTCGTGAAAGAGTCCATCCACAAATTCATCATCGCTTAGCGGGCACTCAGGCACACTGTTGTGCGATTCAGCATACAGTTTTTGTAGTGCCAACTGCGATACTTTATTCATGGCCACTTTCGGGTCACTATATTCCTCTGGGAAAGTGGTGATGATTCGGTGGTCTATGCGCACAGCACAGATTACGTTACCATTTTTAGTGGAGTATTTATATTTGGGTTGCCCATAACTTTTTTCAAAGCAATACTGCTTCAGAGAATGTTCGCCATCATAGACTGCATCAAACTCTTTGCCAGATATGAACCTGCCGCTTTGGGTGTTCTAAAAAAAAGAAATTATCTACGCTGTAAGCTATCAGTTTTTTTTTTTAAACACTTACGTTGGCCGATTGAACATAAGGTTTTTCGGTGAAAGAAACGGCCCCAGATGACTTCGTAGATGTATTTTTGGGCGTCATTGGCGGCGACAATAGTTCCACTGTTGGCTTTAATTTCAGTCTTTCGTTTACAGATTTTTTTGCGCCAACGTTTTGTTGCAATGGCTGTGCGGTCTGATGTGAAATTCGCTTGTGTTCGTAGGAAACCGGTTGTTTGTTGTGCTCCTCGCTTGCATGATGCGTACGCTGCTGTGCGCTGTGCCCAAGTATAGGACGCAACGGCGGCTTGGTTACGAGCGACCCGCCCTGTCCGTGGGAAAGATGTTTGCCATTCATTGCCGTGCCTGAAACTTGACTATTTTCTTTATTTGTGTTTATTTCAAGTGCTTTCTCGAAGGCAAATTTCGCTTTATCTTGCTCCAGTGCTTTGCGTGCCTCGTGCAATTTCTTTTTCTCCTCCTCCAGAGCTTTTCTCTCCTCGGCAACTCTTATCCGCTCGGCCTGCACTTTACGCTCGGACTGACTCACTTCGATCTGGTGCTGATGTTGTATTATATCGTTTCTGCTTTGATTCAATATCCGCGGATTCGAGGGATTTGAGTAGCCAGCATTTCCTCCATAACCTCCACGTTCTCTAACAGCATTACCTAGGTAACCTCCAGGTTTGTGCCTAGACCGCGGCACGGGTGGTCGGGTCAATGCTCCGTTGTTTTTCCCCTTTTTTTGTAGGCGCACAGCCGCAACAATGTGTTGTGAGCGAGGATTAATTTGGGCAGTTATGCAAACCTATAAGTATGTATGTACATTACAATTAGAAAGAAAACTCTCAAGGGCTCTTTATAGCGACTACATAAAAAGTGCCCGGCTTGCAATGATCTGAATTGTGATAGCTCATCGTTACCAGCTTTTAAGTATATGTGACCCGATACTTGCAACTTAAAGCGCAGAATTATGAATGACTGGGTATGTTTATAAAACATGCGTCACAAGAAGAATTACACGGAAAGACTGCATGAGTGCCTACGATTTTTTTGAATTGGGCGTGAGTAAAGGTTAATTATCAAAATAATTTTGTAAGTGTTTGAAATTTTTGCCTAGCACAATAGTTTCAACATCAGGTCTTTGTCACTCCTTCAAAAATATTGGAGCAAAGAGCCAAGTGAGCGTAATGAATTGCCCAGTAGACCATTGTTATAAAAAATGGCTTGTTTTGTAAGGCAAAGAATAGATCTCTCAAAACTTATTTATGCTCGACCAATTGAAGACCGGTTTCCCTAATGATATGGAAGCGCTCTTTTTTTTGTTACGTCTATTAACCTAATGTTTGCCATCATTAAGGCCACAAAAATTCAAAATAACTTTTAAATAAAAAACACCCTCTATAATACACAATCAAACGAATGAACGAACGAACGAACGCACGCTTGACAATCAATTCACAATCAAGTCAAAAGAGCAAGCGTGCCAATGCACATATAAAACATACTATATGTATGTATATGTTTAAATAAATGCACATGCTATAGATACATAGCGCAGTAGAAGAAATATACTATATAATTTAAACAAAAAATGAAAATATGTGAAAAAGTTCAAGTGCAATACAGCTGCTGGTTCGTATATGAAATACAAAAATTATTCACTTTCACCAGCGAAAAAAAAAATTTTTGCCCTACACATGGAAACAAACATTCATTAAGTCACAGACAATATACCAGAGGCAGATAATAGACAGTAAAATTTTTAATTGCTGAAAATTTTCGATTTTTGTCTAACATATTTTGCTACTGCCCCCATTGCAATTTGCGAGTAACGTTTAGCTTCATAAAGCGCTTAATCAGCGCAAAAACACACAAACGTATATGAAAAGGGGCTTATAAATAAATAAATAAAGCAAGTACATAAATGTTATTGTTTACACTTTCGTTATAGAGGCAAAGACGGAACCGACGACAAAGACGTTGACACGTTGCCTTTGTAGCAACCCCGTGGACAGCAGCAGCGCGCACACACACCGAGCACGTTGGGGCAACAAAACGAACTGAGCTGTGAGCTGCGCACAAAAACTTGACAGCCAAAAGCTAAAGCTTGGCGCCAAGAGAGAGAACGTAAGAGCATAAGAGTGCAAAGATGCGCCAAATAAGCATGGATTATGTTGATGGGATGGATCAATTTTGGCTCACCTCATTGTTTACCGAACGAAAACTGAACGCGCCCGTACTCTGCAGCATTTCCATAGCACTTGAAAAACCAAATTTCCTAAAGGGCAGAGGGTAGCCCTCCATCGCAGCAAAGTCTCGCAGTATTCTTTGTAAGGCGACGGGTGGTTTTAGTGACGTTATCAGGGAGCGCATCACATTTATAATGTTTATTTTTTCCTTCTCTTTTTCCGAAGTCATGATGTTGAAGTCTATTCGATTTGCGAATTGCTGTAAAGAGAAAATGGTAAAGGAAAGAGAAAGTAAATTAGTGTAACAAAAACATAAAAATCAGACGTGCGTTGTTCGACAATAAGATACACTATAGCCAACTATTTGCTTCATAAGGCAGGCTTGTGGAAAAAGGGGATATTTGTTCTAGTTTACAGAACGGGGACAGATCCCATTCTATTCGCTCGCTTTATAGTGTGGCGTTTTGGCCGTGCATTTTCAACGGACTGACAGACGGACATGCCATTTTTGATATGCTCAGCCACGCCTTCTTCCCATTGTTGGACAAATCTGTAATACCCTTTACTCTATAGGTCTGTATAGGGTATTCAAATTATCAGGCGAATTGCAAAATGGCGCGATAAAACGCCAACATGATATGACAAATATTATGGAATGCTTTTGCAAGTGCACACATTTGGCAAGCAACCGCAATATTAACTACGAAAGCAATTGTGTTGTCTTTTATGTGTGCGTGTGTGTACAAGCTACGTACATATGTACATGCATTATATACATACATATATGTCAAAATGAAATTCGCAAAAAGAGAAATAAAAAAAAATTTGGCACACATTGAACGCGGCACAGATAACACGACGATAGCGCTCTTGCTAAACTTTTTGTGAAATTTAATTAAAGAGCGCCATTGGTGCTCCCGCTTTTGGTAGCTCTTAAATCGAATTTTAAATTGTACTTTTTTAATTTGCAACCAAATATATTTTTAGTAAATCTTTTTGCGTGCATATAACGGTAAAACAAACACACGACGCCGCACACCGCAAGAAGTTTTGTTTAGTTTCTACCAAAATCTGCGCTTGCAATTATTTATTTTGAATTTTTTGTTACTTACATACAAGTGTACGCCGTACACTTTAAATTAAAAAAGCAAAAGGCGAATTAGTTTCTTAAACTAAATTTATTTTCTCGACTACCTCTTTCAAATGATTTGAAAACGAAAATGAAAAGAATACAAAATGACAGCAGTGGTAAACAGTGCTGGATAATACTAAAAGCTTATCGATAATTTTTTTGTCACAAGTAATCGATGCCGCAGCGAACACTGACAAATTCTAAATGCTATGGCATTTAAATTATACTGGCGCTGGCGCCCTAATTCAAATGGCATTCACTGGTAAAGCCAGCTAAAAAAAATTTCAATCAAATATATCAAATACAAGTTTATTCTTATTATTAGTATATATAGACCATTTTCTATGGTTTAAAATTTGTTATCGTTGCGTTTGGCATACTTCTGCGTGCGTTTGCTGTTAGCAATAACCTAAGTACATTCGGTTTGTTAATCCATCTCCTCCTGCTGCTGTTAAAAAGTAGTTTAGTCCTAAGCCACTTATAGCCAACAATATCAGTAGGAGCATGGCTGTTAACTAAAACAGCTTCATTGCTGCTATAATCGCTTAAATTCGCCTGTTGATTTAAAGGACTCGCTGTCTTTAGAGCCGTATCCTTAGTGGCACTGTACCCAATGACCTCATTGGGTGGAATTCTCACTGCATGTGGTGGCGGCGCTATTCGTGAGCCTGTTGATAACCATCGAACTATCTGCTCTGCTGGCGGTTGAATTTTCTGCTCTTGTAGTTGTTCTGTTGCATGGTCACTCTTTAACGCGATTGCCTTCAGATCTTCCTGACGCATCTTAAGCTCAAGTTTTTGCTCCTCGGCTTGTGCCAGTTTCAGTAACTCCTCGCGCACCTTCTGTTGAAGTTTGCGTTCTTCGGCTTGTGCTGCAATTTCGTCAGCCGCGGATTCATGTTCGTCAGAAGGACTTAAGCCAAAATAAAACAGCTCACCTGTCTGCGGCTTTTCCAGCCGCTCCTTTATTTTATACTTCACGTTGCTGTTACATTTTTCATCAGCTTTTTGCTTGGTTTTCTGCGCACCTTCTAGGCCCCCCTTCGATTTAATTTTAATTTTTAGATTTTTTTGCCCTTTGTATCTGGTGCTTTCAAAACTTTTTAATATATCCATTTCCATGTTTTCTAAATATTTCAAGATTTGCAGAGCTTCATTTTTCATGTCATTTATAATACTAAGTCGCAGCTGCATAGTTACACGCTGATTATCTTTAATTTGCTTTTTATTCTGTTTGTTTTTCCGCTTTGGACAGGTGATTCGTATGGGTGCTTTTGTTGTTCCTAGTATCCTAGTCATAAGTGTTTTTTTTGAAGCCACCTTATTAAAATGATGCTTCGAGCTGTCTACAGCGTCAGTATTTTGAAGCGTTTTATTTTTATTAAAATTCCAATCTGGACCCATCAATACAGCCAGTTCAAATGTATTCTTTAAAATCGTATCATTTGCAATGCTGCTCGGTGTCAGCGGCTCTTCAACTTTTTGGCGATGACTGTGAGCAGCATTTCGACAGCTGAGGTTCGACAATGCTGACCGAGTTCTATGTGGACTTTGCGGCTCATCCATTGCTATAACCAAGTTAAACTTTAACAGATATAAGATGATGATAAACCTGGCTATGTTTCGATTTAGTAGTGACATTGTTTTCAATGGCAAATAAATTATTTATATCATTTTTAAATAGAAAACCAAATTTTTGGGCCATCTGTGCACGGCGCACATATTGCAACATATTTTACGCTGGAAGTGCCTGGAAAAGTTCGTCTTGGAAATTGCCAGCAAGCTGTTTCAGTTGCGTCGTGGCCAACCCATGCAGTCAAGTTTTCCACTTCGAGCAACGAGTACGGCGTAGTGTGTGTGCCGTAAATTACAAGCGGATACATAGACAGCACCCAATTATATCCTTCCTGTGCTTATTATCAAAGCAAACGGACTGAAAATCTCTAAAAAGAGTTGCAGCATAAGAATTAACAACTTTGCAGTTGTTTCTTTTCTTTAAGTTTTCTGCCCAGTTTTCGTTTGAATTTTGTAATCGTCGGATTTGAATTTGAATTTCGTTTCTTGGTTTGCCTGCAACGCTTTTGTGTGCGGTTCTCGTATATCCCAAATTTAAATGCCATACAAACGCAAAAGGCATAAAAACTAGTCAAGCCTAAGAAATCTGGAAGAACCAACCTATCAAGTCTATAACTAACTCAATTACAGTGGAAAAACTGCTATGACTGTCAATATGAACGCCAAAACGATAATATTGATTTTATTTTTCTACAACGGTTCTTATAATTGGAGTAAAAAGTTTTAAATTTCGTCATCTACCTATCTATATGTGTGTATGTAAAGGGTAAGTACATAACACTATTAAGTAAATATGCATATATATGTATGTACATATGTAAAAACTAAAAAACAATTAGTCATACCTATGTTTAGAATTATATGTTGTTATTGATTTTGACATTAAAATGGCGACGCAATAATACCAACAACAAAGAAATCGAAAAAATGGTTGCAGGACATGGTGACAACAACAATAGGGGAAAAGTTTTGGGGGTATCATGTAAGAGCAACAAATACAGCGAAACGTAGACAACAATGAAAAGTCAATAAAAATGAGCCAAACATCTGTGCCCCAATAGTGTTCGACAAAAGTATGCACCTAGAGAAATTTCAATGTTTCGAGAATAAACTATGAACTAAGGTTTCCTTTTAAAATAAACATATGTAACTGCAAGTCTCTAAAGCTTCAAACCAATGCCCAATGCTGTGCCCAGTTGAAGAAGCGGACTGAGCCAACAAAATATGAATTGTTTACAAAGACCAAAATTTATAAACATTATTCATTGTAATTTTACGACTGCAGACACTATGCCATCGGTTATACAAGCTGCTCGATAAACAATCGAGTTGTACAACCAGTCGTATTGTGTATGTCTTGAATGGCAAATTAATATAAATAAAGCAAAAGTTTCTTGAAGCTTCTAAATAAAATGTGATTGGAACCGAACCAGACTAGACATCTACATATTTTTTAGTTGCACTGTAGAATTTGCCTTCGCCTCCTGTGCCATATCTGCTGTCCTTGTTGCATGCAGCAGACAAAGGAAAAAGCTTTCCATTTTCCAATTTCTTTGGAATTTCCTGTCTGTGTTAAACGCATGCGCCTTGCATGCTTGTCACATTGTTTTGATAGTAAAAACAACTACAATAACAACTTGTTTACAAATACGCACAGCGAGAGACACGTGCTACATGATTCCAGCTGCCTCATACTCATACTCTTGCCACCATATCTCATTTACATATGCGCATAACCATTTATGCACTGGAAGAAACATAAAGACCACCGGGACTTACGCACCGGCCGGCATCTTGTGCCTTACACGCTTTAACATGATTCTGGTGCACGATGACGTCAGCAGCAACGGCATTGAACTACTTTTACCAGAACAGAGTAAAGACTAAAAGAAGCTATCCAAAGGAAGGTTATTTTTGGCATATATCGTATGACGTCAGCTCAGCACACTTGAGTCCTTTTCAAAATTGGATTTTAGCTGCTTAGGCCTTTGCATCGACAGCGTGACGTATGTTTGATGTCAACGAAAATGTTTGGCTTGTTGTTTACTTCTATGGCTTATAAATCGCAGTTCAAGAGCAGCTTAATATTAAAAATATAACGTTTAAAAAAAATGCTATATGTATTTATTAATTATGAATTTTTGATTTTTATCTTATCGTTTATCGTTGCTCTGCATAATGCGTATTGGCCTTCAGACAACGATTTCACTTTGGTGGCTCCTAATGAAATTTATGGCTTAATCATTAAGTAAGCCATTAGGTATATTTATCATTATCAGCCATGACAGGTGAAGTGTGTGTGAATAGACGATATCTTTCCCTGTTTTGCCATAGCAGAACTTCACTGTTAGCACTGACACTTTAGTATACATATTGCAATTATTAAGATCAAATGAAAGCTTCTAAAGGTATAAGTAAAGATGTATCAATTTTAGGCCTCCTACCAAACTGAACCAATATTCCACTAAAAACGATAGAGCCACCAACTTGTGTATGCAGAATCACGTGAAACTAATAAACAAGAAAACGTTGACATCTTCAGTAAACATACCTCCACACCTTTAACCTGGATTACTTATACTATCCTCAACGCACATGTCAATGCAACATTTTTCGTAAATTCTTTCCAAGCTAATGAAATGCGGATGCAGAGCATCCCACTTTGGGGCACTGCCCCACGTTTTTATTTTTTCCTACGTTTTGGGTCCTGTTCGGTTCCACTATGGCTTTCGGGCAGATACATATGTTTTTTAACTGCACGAATACTCTTGACCAACAGTGTATGACCCTGAAATATGGACAGTTGTTGTAGCTCTTTAGAATATGGCAGCATGCAACATAGTCTAGAATTTATTTTATGACGCTAGTTTTAATTTGTAGTTGCAGCCAAATGTTTGCCCGCTGCATTTGATGAGCTTCATTGCTGGCAATTTTGCTACGACGCAAAAAAATATAACGCCGACAAACAAACACCATAAACAATACTCTCTCACACACACACACACACACACACACACGCGCATACGTTCAACAACTATGTACACACTCGTAAATATATTTATATGGCAGCCATATGTATATCAGACCTGGGACAGCAGAACATGTTCTGATTTCATTTTGTAAACAAGCTTGGGGTTTGGGTGTTAGCGCTATTAGGCCTATAAATAATATTTGTAGATCTGAACAATTGCATACCAAGTTGCGACAATGCTTTATGGCACAAATTGAAGAGCACCACCTCGTGACCGAACGTCAATAGATAAGATTTGGTATCTAGAGATTTCACTTGAGCACTGCAAATGCATAAGGCTGTTTCAAATTTCTCTCGCAATATACCTTCTCCAGCTTTATATAATTTATGTGTTTTAGTTTGTGGTTTTTGCAAACGATTAATTATAGCCCTCGTATTAACCTTGAATACAGCTATAGCCCATATCTTGGCACATTGTGACATTTAAAACACCAATCCAAGGCACAGTGGGACCCACTCTGACTGTCACTGCTTCTCCTCACACTAACGCGTCAGTAAACCCTTGTTGCTATATACTATGTATCTACATGTTCCTCATATTGATTAGATTAAAGCTAAAAACAAACTTGTAAGCTCGCACGCAAATAACAAATTTTCCACTAAGGTTGTAACAAAGTGTATTGGGGCAATTACAGATTATAATTTAAGTTATTTTATGATGAATACGGCTCTTAAAACATAAATAGAGGCAGCGTAAAGATAAATTGCAAATCATCAAAACAATTCCAAGCAGCAGTATAAAAAAAAAAACTTAAGGTTAAGAACTTGAAGGTTGCTACTACGACTATGGATTGCCCTACAGCTTCCGCAGTTTTAAATCTCACTTGATTTAATCAAATCAGCTTCAGACTTCTGCTTGATAGTTTTTAAAGTAAGACGCAATATATTTAAGCTGGAAAACGCAGTACATTGTGATACCTAGTAAAGCAAAACAACGCTTAAAAGCTAACTATTGGATACTCTATGGATTTCAGGTGAGGGTTCTGCTGGGCAGTATAGAAGTTTATAGGCTGCCTTACAACAAAATGCATTAGAATGCTTCACTTAAGAACCAAGACAAAAGAAAATTATCTTAATTTCAAAATTTCAAGTGTCTATAGTTCTTTTGCACCACATAACACATTTGGGGTGTTCACTTTAAATAACATCACGTAACACACTTTTGTACAAGAATACCCTACTTTTCGTAGTCAAGGATCTGGGTTGTGCATAAATGACCGTTTTCCTAGTGTATATTGTTGCTGGACACTTTGTGAACATTCCAAAAATTGCTCGATAGTAATGGAAATTTATTTAATTAGACTTCAAATGCAAATTCTAAATTTACATTTTGTTTGTTTACATTTAAGATAGTTTAAGTCTAGTCATTTCTTTTTATTAAAAATATTCTAGTGTAAATAGAGTACAGATGCTCATGATGTGAAACTTTGTTTATAATCTTAAAAAATAAAAATATATCAAATATACACCGATTTCCGTTCAGCTGATTTCACAATTTTGCTATCTTAGATGCTTGTACAGAAACTAAAGCTCTCTTTTTTTTCTATGAATCTCTCTCTTTCAGAAGCCGGAAGAGTGGCAAGAAGTTTGCCTTTATGTTTTAAACTTTAGTTGACAAAGAATAAACAATAAACTGTTTACATTGGATAAAGCAAGTAATATTGAGCGAATGTGTGTAGCAAAACAAATAGCGCGTTAATTTTCGATAACATTGTGGAATTTTTCAACGATCTTTTTGCGTCATAATTTGAAATTTTTCGAGTTTGTGCAAAGAATAAAAGCAGTACAAGCAACAAAAGTGTGCCAGTCACAACGCCAACAACAATCGCTCATATCAGATATAATACAATTACAAAAGCGTCGGCTTCCGCTCTTGCGATCGTTATTTGGTGGCCACCAACAACAATAACAACAACAACAACAATTGAATCTATCCCTATCTAACTAAAGAGAACTAGAGCTCACAATCTGTATCTGTACATTGTATATAAACAAGCGAGCGTATCAACGAACTGTGCATTCCGCATACAATCAACCTACCAAGCAGTCGCCGCAGTAGCAGAGCAGCAGCAGAGCCAAAATTACACTACAAATACAAAAGATTTCAGTCTCTCTGAGTTATTCGTAGTCAGTCGGTCGACCCAGACAGTACGACAAAAAGATCGGAGCGCCAGCGAAGTAGCGTAAAAGTGCAAGTGCATCATCCAACATACTAGACGTATTTGTTGTATCTGTACAATTGAGCAACCAAAAGTGCGCAAAAAATCACCTCGATGTCTATTAATTCGCCAATATTGTTAAAAAACTCGGACCTGCATTGAACAGGCAAAAAACAAAGCGATAGAATATATTTCAAAATATATACATCTCTTCTTGACCAAGAGCCAAGAGGAA
This sequence comes from Chymomyza fuscimana, assembly GCA_949987675.1. Taxonomy (NCBI): domain Eukaryota; kingdom Metazoa; phylum Arthropoda; class Insecta; order Diptera; family Drosophilidae; genus Chymomyza; species Chymomyza fuscimana. Next base: position 104,081,621 of record OX465089.1, read on the forward strand.
CAAAGCAAACAAACAAAAAGAGCAGTAATATCAAAAAAAAAAAAACAACAGCAACGATAAAAAACAACAATTTGTTGTTTTTCTTTATTTTGTTTGTTTTTAATTTGTTTTTTACGCACGCGCGTGAAATTCAAGTGTAAAAGATACTTTTGAGAAAGAAGCAACAGTTGCTAATCGAACAGTTTGAGAGCAACTGTCGTTAACTGTGACAGTGTAAACGCGATATACATTTTTTTTTCTTCTTAAAAATTAATTAAACTATAAAAAACCGCGCATAGTTTGGAATTGTGTCAGGCAAACAACAACAATAGCAACAACAAGGCGCATTTGTAAAACAATTTTGTTTTTCGGGGCTTAGGCCATTGTATGGGTAAGTAAATTTATCTGCATATTCAAATGTGTGCCAGAAATCTCTAAATGATTTTGTCTAAGGTTTCGTTTAAATTCTCTTGAAAGAGCTTGAAATAGATTTCTGGCACACGCCTCTTATATTATTCTAGAAGGAAAAAACTAAGAACAAAATTATTAATAAAAAGCAAAGCAAGGTAGTTGATATTTAAGGTAGATATTCACAGTTTAAGCAGCACTGCTTGTGAGTCACATAAGGCACAGTATGCTTTGAAGTCTGACCTACAGTTTGACAGTCAATTGCAGTTGCTTTCTTTTTTATCTCTTCTCTCCGTTTTGGTTTCGTCATGCTTTTCAGCTGCGTAGCAACCAATTAGCAACAACTGATAGTAGATACAATAGCTGCAATCTTAAAATAGATATACTACATATAATCATATGAATGTATGCATAGTATGTTAAAAATTCTTTATAAGTTTAACTTGCCCAAGCATTACTCACAATTAATTAGCAACATCTGAGCACAACTTGGCAATCAAAAAAAATAATAACAAAAATATTGACTATATAGTCAGTCACGCTAAACCCAAGTGCCTTATGTATGTGTTATATTACAACAATTGGATCACACAGACTACGCAGTTGCTCTAATCAAGTAAACGATAAGACCCCACCCCAGACGCATAGTGATGCGAACATATGCAAAAAAGGGTGAAAATTTATAACAAATTGTCATATGCAAACATTTGATGCAGTCAGAAGTAACGACAAAATCCTTCACATCTCGTTACCAAAGAATTGAAGAAAAGGTTTCATTAAAATTAAAATACCTTAAACTTTTTTATCCCATTTTGAAAACAAACTAAAAAACCTTACTTTTTTGTATATCCTATACTTTATGTACATTGGATATTCTTTCTGCAACACAGAAACGAGTGGAAATAAATCGATTTAGCTATGTAAGGAACATCGTATTTGTAGCCAAAAAATAAGCCCCACTAAAAACATTTAATTAACATGATTTTAATCAATTTTATATAGAGAAATACCAAAAACTCAAATATTTCCAAAAGAGAAAAAAAACATCGCACTGTTTGAATTGTTTCGTAGCACAGTGCGACGCCTTGAATATAATTGAATGCCAAATGCCAAATGACTGCACGTTGTGGATGTCAAACTGTAACATGTGAAAACTTTTAGCCTTTTGCTGGGGGAAAGTAAACTGGGGGATTTCAATAAGTTATATATATGTACATAGATGGTGGCTGTGGTTGTACACGTGCCTTTTTGTGACACACTACAAACAACTCACGAGGACTGGCGTCAGTGCTATTCAAAAAGATTGTCATAATCTTGTTTTGCTAACTATTTGATTAGTTTGTCAAGTATTTATCAGTCGACACTATCTAAGAACGTACTTGAAACTGCTTATGAATATTTACTTGAGCGTTTATTAAACGGAAACCATAAGTAGAATGATAAGCGATTATATTATGCAATGCAATTGTAGAGCATTTAGTGGTCCATTTGATCCAACCAAACGTCAGGTCAAACAGCAACAACAGCCAACAAAATGTAGCACAATTATAGTTTACGATAGTTTTCAACAAAAATTAAGAATGCACTGACCTGGTTTACCTGCCGAGGGCAAATGCTAAAGTAGATTATTGGAGACAGATAAAATGCCAAAATAGTTGCTCAAAAACTAGAACTACACCGACTGAAATTCTTTAAGCTCTGTTTAGCTACATATTTGACCTTTGTTCCACCATTTACAGATCTTACTAAAGCCACAACGAAAATTGGAGACGAGCCGGACCTCCTGTTCAAACGAGCGCAGGGCCGGAATAGTCTGCTTAACATTGGAGCCGCCGCTCAAGCGTACGCAACTTTAAATCCAAACGCAAACGCAACGCGACAATTCGCCAACATTCAACTAGAAGCCAACGCAACGTTAAATGACTGTGAAAGTGGCTACGTGCCCACGGTGGGCCGCTGGGGCTCCGAATGGCCAAGTTGACTCGCCGCACTCCATGTTGATGTCGATGCGCACTTCGGGTGCGCAGGGCGGGACGCCAAAGTCGGTGTCGGTGCAAGTGAAAGCACTGGCCCAACTGGTGCCACCGCCGTGGTGGAGAGTTCAGCGCCGTTGCATTCGGTGCGTGCCATTGGATTGACTACGAACGCCGTCACTGCACAAGCTGAACTGGAACTGGAGCCACTGCAGCAGGAAGCAGCCGCTTCGCCAGCCACTGTCTCAACATCTAGTGATGATGATGAGCCGGAGGAGGAGGAGGAAGACTCCGACACTGACGATGCAGCTTCATGCCAAAGTGATTTGACATCAGTGGCCAAGTCGGAGCGATACTTCGGTATTGCTCAGCTGCTCGAGCAGCAGCAGCGCCAATGGATCGCCTCGGGTGGTCAACGGCGTCAGGCCATGGCTTGGGCTGTGGCCGATGGATATAATTTGACAGCTTATAACCAGATTAACGGCGTGTGGCCAATTGGCCATCCCCTGCCGCTACCCGACTGGGAGAGCGGTGATACAAAGGGTGTGCTGCACTTTGACAACGTCTGGCAGTATGAGGATCTCAATGCTATTGTGGAGACGGAGCTGCAGCGCATGCTGGAGGAGACCCACTATAATACAGTGAATCTATTTATCGACTTCTATCGCAGCTTCAAGCGCACACGCCGTTCCGATTTGCGCTCCTTCTTTCAGTTCTACGATGTGCCAATCAATAGGCGCGACCATATGTGCGTGTCGCTAGCCTTTGAGATTATGGCGCGTCTGGTGAAGCTATTTCCTGTTCTCGCACACTACCTCTATGTGGTGTCTTGCGAGGAGCAAGTGGTACAACTTAGCGAATATATAGAGCTGGATGAAGAGTGTGGCTTGAATTCGGCAGATGCAGCTGTTGAAAAAGAACATGCCATGGTGGCTATGCGAATTTCTATCGGAGGACGTGAAGGCACATTGATATTAGATCCGGGCTATCATGTGGGACGCGCAGTTACCGTTATGCATGATCAGAGCTATCCACACACGGGTAAGTCAAAGAAATTGACTTCTGAAGAGAACATTTAAATAACGTGTAAATACTACGGTTGCAGGTTGGTTCAATCAGTCAAAAGAGTCACATTTACAGCGCGACTACTGCTACAACTACAGCAGTTACAGTGACAAGTTCGTGGAGTGGAAAGAGCGCGAGATACGCGGAGACGAAGCTAGCTACAAGACCTCTTTGGTCTATGTGGCTCAGGAATATATGACAGCCATTGATGTGACTGTGCGACGCAATCTCGTCTACAACTTTCGGTCGCTGTTGTCACGTGACGCTAAGGGACGTGTCTATGCAGGCATATACTTCCCACTAGTGTCAAATGTGCACGAGGCTTATCTTACGCTCTTCTACGACGGACCCAATGAACAGCGCGTAAAATCAAAGCTAATGTTCAGTGCATTCAAGGCGAACAAGGTAGGATAGCTTTGTCAAGTAGCACCATTCATAAACTCATGACTTTTGTAATCTCATAGTTACCCGACTGTGTGACACAACATCTAGGAAGACTGGCACCACAGCTAAACATGCCACAGCAAGAGCTGATTGAGCTATGCAAATCTCTGGCCGAGGTGGTGACCGATCAAAATTTTATAAGTCAAGTGCTGGCCATAAACGATGATATTGGCAATATGTCGACAGAAAATTGACAGTTAAAGGAGCCTAAGGACGTTGCTGCGAATGTGTCAACCCATAACAACAACAACGTTGAGAATTCCGCGGACACAGCAGCCTCAACTTAGAAATACATATATTATTTTCCATTTATTGCAAATTGTAAAGCGCTTTGGCGCTAATCCACATATAAGCATATTTTAAATATTCTGAAAAATTTTACAAATACGTATTAACTTATATACAATACACCAATGACAACTATTACACCTATATGTACCAACAAAATATATCCATATGCAAAATTACATACATACGTACATATATATGATTTTAACAAAAATGTAATCAAAGAATACACTTACTATTTACTATTTCTGCTTTCAAACTGCAATATGCGCATATAGAAAGTTTGAACACTTTAGATTCCGTCAAACCGGATTTGTTTTTTGTTCCAAAGTATGTATATATAAACTACTTCGTTTAAACTTTTCTTTCGAAAATTATATACATATGTATTTTTTCCAATTAAATAAAAATGACGTACGATAAATCCAGGATTTTTTAGTACGGTACCAGCTAGCTTTTGTACAGCTATTGTTATGCCTATTGTTGGTTGTCAGTTATTTCGCTATTGTTATCGAAACCAAGCCCTTATCGATAAATCGATATTGCTATTGTAGCGCAGCTGTTGCCACCGAACATATGTGCGGCATTGAGACCTGCGCGTTTGTATTGTATTATGGAATTGGGACGTTTTCCCTATCAGCAGCTCAAATATTAACTCGGCGTTGCACCGTCTCGTATCAAGGTAAACATTTTGCTAGCTATGCATTTTCACATGTGTTGAAAATAAACATTACTCGACCGTGTTGGCGACATTGAGCTGGCCAAGTTAGCGAACGCTGCCCACCTGTAACAGACAACAAGAGTTCTTAAACAATTTGGAATAATTAAAATCAAGTTCTATACAGAAACGCGCGCGCAACCCAAAGTTTAGTTTGGCTTTGAATTTCTCGCTGTTCGGTTGTGTTTTTGGTGTGACACCGAAACCGGTTTTCCGATTTTCAAACGTGACTGCGGTCTGAGCGTGCCGTCGCGTACATTACACAAAATTAAAACTATTTACACTTTAACTTAAAAAAGGTGTCAATATTAGCATAGTTAAGTTTCATTTAGCATTGCATCGAGTACACAGTGCATTTTGGTGAACAGGTGTATCATAAAATGCGCAGACCTAGCACAAAAACTATTACCGCAACAGAAATAAAAGAAATAGAAAGTTGAGTTCGATTCAGAAAGTGCAGCGTTTTTCAATTTTGTTGACGGAAGTCTTGAGCCCCGAACTTTGTGTCAACGTAAACAAATTTCAAATACACACAAAGACCTCTTACAAACCCAAAAATACACACACACACATAGCAGTCTTATTGGTAGCCCTCTTCACACTCGTACCTGTTGCTACCTTAACTTCCCACCTTCTTAACTTCTTTTCTTCATAAGGTCTTTATGTTGTTTTGTGTTTGTCTTTTTCATCTATACCATTTTTGGCCCCAATCATTGAGTTTTAAACTTTCATTCGTTCTTTGGGTTATATTTTTGTAATTTGCATTTTTCCGACTATTATTCAAAATTACTGTAGGCATTTAAGCTGGAATGCTTTTTGCTTTGGTAAATTATTTTTACTTATCGCAGTAATTATTTTAAAAGCTGCTTACTTAACCTCAAAGTCACTTGTCGGCTTATTAAAATTTCTAAGCTTTAACTTGGAAATATGTAATTTTAATAATAAGCAATCTCATCCCACACAATTGCTAACAAATGGCAAAGTTCAAATAATCAGTGGTATGCATGATATCGCAAAAATTGCAGTGGAATGCTCTTAAATATTAGAAGTTTTTTTTAAAAGATTTTTCACTCACTTAATGATATCTAAAGTTTGGGCTGAAGTTTGGTCTTAACAGATATCTGATATACAAAATTGCTGTGAACATACATATAATAAATCAATGTTTCTTATTGCCCAGCTCAATTTATTGGTAGTGCTAATAAACTTTAGCTTTATCAACTTATTTATCGTATAACAACTAATAAATACATTACAGATTCCACACCTGTGAGGCTTCACTACATTCCAAAAACACGGCTTAAACATGTGGGTCATACTAATTCTGTTGGCTCTGGTGGCCCTCATGCTGTGTGCCATCTTCTTCTCAAAGACCACCAAAGAAATGCCCAAATCCTGGTACGAATGGAAAACAGAGTTTCGCTATCAGTATCTGGGCATAGTTGGGCTTATACATGATGCGCAATTCGCAGCGCGCGATCGTGTGAGTAAGTAACTAGTTGGATAATTTTAAAAACCAATTATCTCATTTTTACGATGTTTATCTAAGCACTATATAAGCAACCTGAACGCATAGCTGTCATTACGGGCGGTAATCGTGGCATTGGATTGCGTATTGTGGAGAAACTGCTGGCCTGTGATATGACTGTCATAATGGGTAAGTCAATTTCATAAAGTATCACTTAGAAGCGTAAGTGCGTTGAACATTAACATCCAAGTAAGCTGGTTAAGGGCCAGTTTTGAACACTACGTATGCACTGTGCACTCATTTATCAGAGTGGACTGATTATATATTCTGCAAACATTTCGTTTGTTCTCGTTTAGTAAAAGTCACACAAATGTTTTACGCTTGCGTGAAATGCATTTACGATGAGCGCTAATAACGTGTAAATATATACAGTGGTGCAGCATTTAGCTTTTGTCTGACACAAAAGTTTCCAAAGAGCCTAAAAGCATGCTGCACATTGATAAATTTTAGTTGCCTAAATTTCACTTGGTATTTAAGAACTGGTTAAGAACTTACATATACATAGGTATAAGCAGAGTACGAAAAAGAGTTGTTTTTCGTTTTGTTTCTCTCTTTGCCGATATCAAAACCCAAACGAATGAAAATAAAAATAAAGTTTGTTTGTTTTGTTTTTGTACTGTTTGTGATATCACGAAAGAAAACCAAGCACATTCCGAAAAGTACTCGAGTAAGTGAGCTAAAAAAGAGAAGTTTGTGTTTTTGGACAAAAAGTTTCGTTTATTTTCGTACCCTGGGTATAAGTATAGATGAGAAATTTAGCACAAATATATTAACTAAACTAGGTGACATTGTACATATTGTCCACTCACATTTTTATAATTCTTTTTTAATTTTGTTATTTTTTCGCAGGTGTGCGTGATCCAAAAAGTGCTGAGACCGCCGTGCGTGGAATTGTTGATCTCAGCAAAAGCAATGGAAAACTCATCTGTGAGCAGTTAGATGTGGGAGACTTAAAATCTGTGCGTGCCTTTGCTCAACGCACTAAAGATAAATACTCCAAAATTGATTTGTTGCTGAACAATGCGGGTATTATGTTTGCTCCATTTAGACAAACAGCCGATGGCTTTGAATCGCATTTTGCTATCAATTATTTGGGACACTTTTTGCTAACTCACTTACTGCTGCCGGAACTGCGTGCAGCAGGGCGCCCAGGCAAGAATGCCCGCATTGTGAATGTCTCGTCCTGCGTCAATCTTATTGGACGCATTAACTACAAGGACATCAATGGACTGTAAGCCTCTAACCTGCTGCCAATAGGCTCAACAACTAAATATATGTTTTCCGTCTTTGATTTTAGCAAAAACTACTATCCTGGCACTGCATACAGTCAATCAAAGCTTGCACAAATACTGTTCACTCGTCATGTACAGCGTCTGTTTAATGAGCAGCAGCTGCCGGTGCAGGTTAATGTTGTGCATCCAGGGATTGTAGATACAGATCTGTTTGAACACTCGGCTACCACTTCGGTGCCATTTATGAAAAAGCTATTCTTTAAGACGCCCGAGCGTGGCTCACGCACAGTAGTCTATGCAGCCATCGATCCTGCTATCGAGGGACAAGGAGGCACATATTTGAGCAATTGCGGCAAGGGACCCATGCATGCGGATGCCAAAGTACCCGAAAAATGCGAGAAACTGTTTCAATTTTCTTGCGACTTGCTAAACATTAAACAGTTTGGCGTTTAGCCACAATTTTACTTACTTTATATAATTTCTGGTATAATACGTACTCTTTTATGCAAAAAATGTTGTAAATCTTTTCTTGTGGAATACATAATACAATATATATATTTTTATACATTTACTACATTTTGTACAGAAACTTGTATTGTGAAAAAGCTTTTAATTAACGTGTCTTAGTGATAGGCATCTTTTTTAAGATTGTAACTAAAATGCAATTAACAAAGCAACTCAGCTTTTTGGCGGCTTCTTGAAAGCAACAACAACAAAAACTGCTATATGTCAACAAATACAAAATAAGGAACAATTTAATTTGTCGAACACAATGAGCGATTAACATTTTGTGCGAGTCGCTTGCAACGGAATTTTAATCGACTTGCAGGTAGGTGTATCTGTATCCACTGCTACAACAACAAGAAGAACGAGTTTGCCATCACTTTGTGGCAGCTGAACTTCAAAGCTAACAACGCTGCGTCAAATTAATGCACATCTTTCAAATGTGTGAAGCGCGACAGCTGTTGATTTTAATTTTCGACTTGTAGTAGTTGTTGTAGTTGCTTGGGCGCTGCCATCAATCAAAAGAGACGTATACCCCCACCTCCAATGAGTGCTTAAAACTCCCAGGCTGTCAGCCAAAATGAACCCATCTCCAAATTTGCTTACCTTATTCGCCACTATAAGGAACTGATTGAATCTCTCTGAATGTATGTTTTCAAACGAGCGCAAATAGCCCAGGTGGTATACAAAACACAATACTATGTCCTATATATTTCCACATAATCAAAAGCCACACTCAGTTATGCTCATTATCGGCTAATTCGAATATCGCTTACATTCACATTCCATGTAAGTAGTCAATTCAAATCGAATCGAATACCGTGTCATCCATATCACATATCCAATATTGTATCCATATCGCATGCACATCACATTGCTGCTGGCAGGCGCAACATTAACATTGGCTTAGCCTAACCGTAAAGCGCCACTGTGCCACACAATCCAATTAACCTTCTGACATTTGCGACAAACGGCAGCAATTGCTGTGGGCAGCTCTTATGGCCAGCAGCAAGCGGCCAACAACTACTATGTACACATTACATCCATATGTATATATGTTGTATGTTATAATGACCACGCAATTCGTGGCCGTTGCGTTAGCTCAAACATTAATCACCGCACAAATGTATCAGCAAGATACTTCGCATAAGAGCAGACTATTTACGTGCGTGGCACTTGTAAGTATTACCGTGATACTTGCTCTAAGTAAGCATAGTTGACCGGGCGACCGACCAACCGACCACAAGCGGATGCAATGATGCGGTTGCCGGCAATTGCAATTAAAACACTCAACACGGCCAAGACTTTTTGACAAGTTCAGGCAGACGTAGACGGAGATGGCCAAATGACAAAACGACGACAAGCAGCAGCTGCGCAGCTTTAATAAACCCATCAAACTGCAGCACCCCATGTTGTTTGTTTGTTTGTTTTGACCATGTGCATTTGAACTCATGTGACAAAAAAATCTTGGCATAACTTTGCATTGCTATTTGACTGAGGAAGTTGCAGCTCATAATGTTTTACGGCAAACTGTTTGAGTAGCTGTTACAATCATCAACGTTGTTGGAGGAGAAAGAGCCCTGATTCATTAAGTGCTTCAGTTAATTACGTCCGCTTACAGCTAGGATATCTGAAATCAGCTGACGAAATTGAAATAAACACCAACTCCTGCTCTGTATCTATGTTGAGAAATTGGTTACGTCCTTGAATCGTATTAATACCTGCGAGCGCAGCTAATCCTTTATAAGTAACTAACGAATGAGCTGCGTTACAATTCCGATATTATTCCAATGTTCAATAAAGCTTCAGAATCGCTTTGTTAATGCTTTATAATTGTTACCTGTTTTTTATACTATTATCAAATTGTATTGCCATATTTTTCAATTATTTACAACAACAATTTTTTGCGCCACTGCTAATTTGGGTACTCAACAAAGTTTTCAACATTTGCAACAAACAAGTGGCGCAAAAAACAAAAACCATCCAACAACTAACAAGTCTCAAATCTGCATTAACAATGGACGGTGGGCGGTCGCCTGTCAGTCAGTATGTCCGTCCGTTCGTCAGTGCGCATCACTTTTAGTAGGTGTTGAGTAGCTGTGTATGTTGTTGCAAGTGTTTAGGTATGTGTCTTGGGAGAGGGGTGGAGGCATGGGGTTTGGGGCATACCCACACGCGCTGCTCCAGTAAATCCAATAAACGTGCGCGCATGCGTCTTCTATGCTACGGCGTGGGCGCTGCAGGGCCCATAAATCACGGCATGATTAATGTAAGCATACAAAAGAGTTGGCTAGAAGTGCGATGGAGTTAAGTGCTAGGTTTTAATTGGAGCGGCAAATTGTTGCAAAGAATTTGCCGCCAGTCGAGTGCAAATAAATTTAAATAAAAAGCACATTAAGCTGAACCGAGCTGAACTGACCTGAACTAAGAAGTTAGCGCTAGCGAGCGTATACAAGATTTAGTTTCAGCAAAAACCTGGTCAAGCTGTGCCCAGCGGAATATTGAGCAAGTTGATGAGAACTCCTGCTGCGTTAATATGGGGAAGTGATAGCCTAGCTACTGGGCGATTTCCTTGCAAATTATACAAACAATTTATTTACATTACGCATACGTAGCGTATTATAGGCTAGAATAAGTATTTACTCTATCTAACTTTTGTATTAAGCATACGCAGCGTACTCCGCAGTATTATTTGATTTTGCCCACGTTTTGTGACAAGTAAGAGTGGTAATGCGTGTGTGTTCTAGGTTTGTGAAATGGAACAGAAAACAGGAAGCTTCTTCTTTTATCAGATCAAAACTGGGCAAGGTAAAACATTCTGTTACCTTATTACTACAGAGTATTAAAGTCGATAAAATCGAATGAAACCTTTAAAAGGTATAGCCAAAAATGTATACATTTCTGTCAGCAACTCCAAAAAACTTTTTGTAAATATATTTAGACATAATCTACATACGCAAAATTTAGACCTATTCGGTAGTGACAGTGTATCGTTAAAAAAACATTACTTTTTTTATGGAACAGAGTATAAAACTATCGAGCAACGCCTCGCCTAGTCCAAATGTTTTTGTCTTTTTTGTTTGTTTTCCAAACACAACTATCTCATGTTACGCACACGCCGCGTGCGCTACACTTTTCAATTAGCAGCACCATTAGTCATGCATCAAAATAATAACATCAAATTAATAGTTGAATTGAATTAGTTATTAAATTTAATTGCTTTTTGCATGCAATTAATCAAACACTTGGCGCACATGACGGCTAAAAATGCCTGACGCATTTTTTGTAGCCCACTTTTTGTTAAGTGTTGGGAAGCGTATTAAGAAGCAACGAGCTCATCAAAAATATAATTCGCATAGTTTTACTTGCGGTTTTTTTTTAGCTGTTGTTTGTTGTTTTTTGTTTATTGTGGCCTTTGGCATTGTTGTAGCTTGTGCGGCTTTGATGTGGTACCTGGCCCATTTTACGCTCCATTATCGGAGCACAAAAGGCCGGCGCATTGCCGCTTAGCGGTGCTCGGGAACTTGAAACTTGAGACGGACTAGGGTTTCCTCAACAAGAGCTGTGTGTGTAATGGCCATAAAAATTTCTCATCAAGCTATTGAGCTTGTCAAAATGTGCTCCAATGTAATTAATCGTAAGTATTTACACACATTGTTTTGCCTATCTCTCCCTGTCTCCGCTTCGCTCTCTGTTTGGTTTTATTTTTATTGTCGTCGTGTGTCTTTGAGCGCACTTGATCGTAACTCCCCCCGGGTAAGATATATCTGATATTTCTGTTGTATTTTTGGTTTTTGGCATCAAGTGCCTTTTGTTGGCTTATTGCGTGAATTTCGCAACAAAAGTAAAAGTGTTGCCCTCTAGCGCATTTCGATACAATTGACAGCTGCAAAGGGTCAAATGCTGCAGATAATACTTGGCCCCCCACTGTTGCTGCCCCCGCTACTGCAGTGGCAAGTGCAAACAGAGCTGGGAGCTGAGTGTTGGATGCTGCAGACGCGCCTTCAGCTGCCTATTACCATGTATCGTCCAAAGATGACTTCGACGACGAAGACGTTGACGTTCATTACAAGTAATTGCAATTACCCAATAAGCTGACAAAGCTCTGCACCAATTTGTTTTTGATAATATGTGTATTGTTGGTCCATTGCATAAGCTCCAAAACACTAACACTACACAAGTGTAAATATAGCCACAAACTGCCCTGTCTCTAAGGGGGCTTTCGAACGACCTTGCCAGTTCGACAACAACAATAACTACAACAAAAACTGTATCAAGTAGCAGGAAATTAGGTGACGCGTTGAGTTAGCCAAAAGTAAAAAAGTAGAAAAAAAGTGAATGTTTATGATACTTCAAACTCAAGTCATTGTACAAATTCCCAAAAATCTCATCAATGCATGTACATATATCGATGTATGGATGGAGCTCCAATGTGTCGTAGCATTACGCAGCACAATAAGACTGGGAAATCAAAGGAAAAAATGGTGTAGGAGCCGTGGAAGACGTAATGCTCCACATGTAATATATATGTATGTGTGTTTTACCCATACAACAATAGAAAGTCAACGCTATTTGATGAACTGTTACAAATTTTTACAACATACTTAGTAAGGCACCTGAGAGTTGTTGGCGGATGTCACAAAAACGTCTGATACTTCGATTTCAAGTTGTCGTCAAAGCCCTTTGGACAAACATTTCCACCAATCACTCCCACCACAATACATTACAACTGTGTGTGTAACATTTGTATTGCAATAACGGAAAGTTTAAAGTATCTGCAAGTTGTATAAGAAGATTGAGCCACTTATTGGTAGCTTTTGTGTACTGATCTCGGGCAAGGCCATCAATCACTACAGTTTTAGTATAAAAAGGTGAAAGAGTTTTTTGCAGTATGCTAAAACAGTTAAAAATCTCCTCTTGTATAAATTTACATTTGATATTAATGCGTACATCATCCTCAAATTCAACTGATTCATGATTTCTCAATAAAAACTTTAACTTGTAAGTGCGCTGTTTATTCCAGGATACTGCTAACCCAATTAAGTATGTTCTTGACCTTAGAGTAATCGTTGCACTTCCCAACAACATTCAGCAATACAAAGTCGAGGAACACATTTGTTGAAAACATTTCACAGCCTTGTAGATTTCTTGGCGATATTGATGCAGCTCAATGCGTAAATATAGTTTAGACATGTATTTGATTAGGTAACTTTTTTGATAGCTTTTGAAGCTAAGCTTCATAGTCTGGTTTAAGTTTACTGCAAACTAAGAGTTCCAAGGTGCTTCAATTTAGCCCTAACTTCAACTGAAGGTGAGTTATGCGTAAGAACGTAGAAAAAAAAATGTGGTACAGTCGAGGCGGTGCCCGACAGTGGAATACCCTGTACCTTTTGTGTCAAAAAAATTTTTCCTGCATATTCCATCTAAGAACTTTCCAATTGGAATTTATTTTTTTTTTGGTGCAAAACGCTATTTATACCTATAAGTTCCGTAAATTTATACCGATTTTGATGAAAATCGAAAGTTACGTCAAAGAAGCTATTTTAATCATATTGGGTAAGTTTCAAGTTGATATGTAGAGGGGTGTGGGAGAAAACACGGTAAATCGATTGCGGGGGGTGGGGGGACCGCATCGATAAAATTTGGATGTGGATTTGTTCATTAGAGCCACATGAATGAGCTTACCAAAAATTGTGATTCTAGGTCACTTGTAGCCATAATTGCGTGGAGTCAAATATTGACGCAGTTTATTGGCAAGGGGAGGTGAAATTTGCACATTTTTGACTATAACTTCAGTTGTATTTGTCCGATTTTGTTCATTTTTTACACATAGATGCATGTAGCTACAACGCATTGCTCTGTTAAATTTCAGGTGAAAATACTTAACGGTGTGGCTAAAAACCGCGAAACTCTACTGCGGGGGAACGGGGGAAGATATTGACATGATTCAACAAACTTCATCTGCTTAGGAAATATGCGCACCAGCTGGTAAAGTTTCGTGTCTCTAGCTCTTATAGTCTCTGAGATCTAGGCGTTCATACGGACGGACGGACGGACGGACGGACGGACGGACGGACGGACGGACGGACGGACATGGCTCAATCGCTACCCGAGGTTATGATAAGCATTTTGGTATAAAGGACTTGGGGTCTGCCACGCCTCCTTCTGTCCGTTACATACATTGCACAAACCTAGTATACCCTTTGTACCTATAGGTACAGGGTATAAATACAGTCAGAGAGGTTTGGCAAGGTTTGCCAAGTCACAACAATTTTAAAGATAGATATTTTTGTTGCCTAATCTGCCACGTCACTCTGCAATTAAGTACATATTTTTATATGCAGTCAAGATGAGTGGCTCACAGTGGAGTAGCAGCAGAAGCAGCTCCTCGGCTACGTTTCCTTCCTGCGCAGCTGCCAGAGATCAGACAACTGCCATTGTTGTCAGTGCCAATTAACTGCTATTTTGTGGCCAATATTAGCAGCAATTTTCGCGCCACATTTCCAATAAACACGCCAACCTGCCAGAACAACAACAGCAACAGCAACAACAACAAATGTTGCAGGGTCGTCTGCATCTGATTGCTATGATTTTTATTTATGTATATGCCTTGATCTTTTAGTTTGTATCTTATTGTTGTCTCTGTACTTGCAACTTGTAATTGTGAAAGAAACGACAGCCGAAATATCTTAGCAGGCACTATATACTTTATACTACTCTGAGGCATATTTGGCAACTGCAACAAGCGTCGCAAAAAAAAAAAAAAATAATTTTAATGCGCTCATCATTACGAAAACCACCAGTAAACCCAAAACCAAAAATTTAACAAAAATCATTTGTCAAACACTTCAAAATTTAACGTCGCCATCGCCGTCGCCATCGTTGTTGTCGTTGCAACCCATCAACACATTCACTGCCGCTAAGCCGCATGCCACATGCCGCAAGATGCTTCCTAAGCTTCCTTAGCGCAACTTCTAGCCGCAAGCTCTGGCTCATAATTAATCTGCTTTGGCGTTTTGCGTGTTGCAGCAATTTAAAGTAGTTTGTGGCAGCTCTGCCCCCCCAAAAAAATAGACTCTGATAATGCGCTGCCAAATTGCACTGACACTTGGATATTGGACTTTCAAATGCAATCTATAAGATGTGTGCTGGCATGCGAGTATTCGAGAGGCACGTACATAAGTATCTAAAAGATCAGAGCCAACAAAGCCGCAATAAATATCAATATTGGATATTACTTGTCAAATTTGTGCGAAACTCCTTAAGATGAGGAGTAAACTCTTATTAGAGTGGTTACTTTTTAATACCATAGGTTAAATGAGATTGGTCAGGGGATATCAGCCCACGATTATCATTTACTTATTTATCTTGTATACCGGACATTCTTCCCATTCTACTGACTAAAGAACTCAAAAAATGTTTGTTGACAACAATTTTCATATACTTTTTACTTTACGTCTCTCAAGAAGGTATCCTCTCAGACTACGGCTTATTAATTATACATTTCATATAATGCTGTTGCTAGTTCCCAAGCGCATAGCTTGTAAAACTTCAAGAAACAAATTTAATAACGAGTTGACATTCTACAACATTTTTTAAGCTCTAACAATAGCAACACCTTGAGCCTCCTGAGTCTCCACTCAAAACCCACTGACAGACTGACAAGAGCACTGGCTTACTGATATACTGTGCCACATCACGTTTAATGCCGCAGCAACTCCACTCTGCCACCATCCAAATTGTAACAATTTTTCACCTGTCGCCCGTGTTGCACATGATTATTACATCAGTTTTGAGTTTTGTACAATCAAAAGCGCTCAAATTATGCGCCTCACTGGAGAATCATAAATTTATGTTACAAATCGTGACATCATCCACATCACAGTGCGTTACAACATAGTCTCATAGATCTCAAGCAGTTGAGGAGCTGTAGGATGCGCTGGTCTAGGCCAAAATTTTTGCGGTTGCATCTTCTTCAAGGAAGCGCGCAACAATGCGTTTGATTTATGCTCCAAAATGTATCATAATTTTTGTCGATTATTGAATATAAAATTATGCGAAAACTTTCCAAATGCCAAAAGCGGCGCACAAATTGATGTTTTGTGCAATTGTTCATTAAAAAATAATTAAGTGAAATACATTGTACATCTTGCTCTAAACTATCGTGCATATACAAAGTACAAAGCACCAAAGTACTGAAGTATCTGCAACTTGTATCTATCCCTCACATTTGATGTCACTGCGCTCAAGGTTAACTCGAAATGTTGGCAATAATTATTTGTTGGCAATTGAAATAAGCCAAAACTAAAAGTTAGGACCACAACTAATCGAAGTCTCAAAGTCTTGACTATACTTGGCCGTACGCTTAAAGCTCAGATAAAAGCCGCTTCACCTTTGATTTTGGCAACGGAGGCCAATCCGTCCCGTCATCAATTTGAAAAAAAAAAAAAACAATTGCCAGCTGCGGGCTGATAACTGGCGCTTTGTTTGATTTAAATTGATCTGAAATTTTTGCTACACAAAATAATAAAACAAGTAAAGAGCAAGTGGCGAACATGAGACACCCTGCAACATTGTTTAAGTTATACAGATTTGGAAGCGAACACGATTAAGTTTGATAACTTTTGCCGAAAACCTCAACACTCAATTTTGAATCATATGTTGGATCCTGAGAGTGTTCATGTAACAAGGGGAGCAAAATCTTAAAACGAATTCTGTAAAAATTTCATCATTGTATATCCAAAAATTACCGAATTTAAACCCCTTTTGGTAGTAGACCAATGTCGGTGTATTACTTACTTACAGCAGTCCTCTTCTCCTTGTAGAGCATAGGGCCTCAATCCAAAACTTTTTCGTCTGTTTCACCAGGTTAAATGCGGCTGGAGCGGGCGTCTGTACGTGAATCAAGTGGCCAAAATGTTGCCGAGATCATGGTGTAATTATTATACCATGGCCGAGATAAAATTATAAATGCAATTGAGCAAGTTGGCAGGACGATCGCAACTTATCGATAATGTTCGCGTCGTTGGCGTTGTTGTTGTTATTGTGTCGTCGTCGTCGCCGTCGTCAGCGGTAAAATATACAATAGTTAATTTTAGTTTAAAAGTATTTATTAGCCATAAATAAACCAAAATAAAAACTACATTGTAGGGCTGAAAAACGGTCGTTCAAGCGGAATTGTGCATAGTTATAAACTTGCAGGTAATTAATGGCATGATTAAAACAATTACAAGATTTTTACCACCAAACTTTTTCTCGTAAAAAGTTAAGACTTAATGCGAATTACTACAAATATCAAGGGTAAATATTTTCTTTTTTTATTAGCTCTTCCTTTTTGTTTGCACAAACAACATATACCCCTTAGCCGTAGAAAGGAGAGTATACAAAAAAAAAAAAAGAGATCAAAAAGTTAGTCTGACGAGCTGTATGAGTTGGCTACAACCTGCGCATAGCTTCAATGCAGCGTTTAAGCACTTGGAGCATTGTTATAGCTTTTGGATGCTGTTAATGTTAAATTGCTCGCTCTAAAGACGCCCGGCAGCATTGGGGTTGTCCAAAAATGACAGCCTAAGCAATTTGTAGCTTGAGTAATTAATAATTATTGGAGGAGATTCTATGGTACAAAAGGATAGAGTGCCTTGACATTTGCCACCCAGCTGTTTAAAAAGTAAGTTAGTCATACGCTAAAAAGCGATTTAAACATTTGATGGATAGCGTTCAAATCTATCCATGACTTGGCAGCGGACTGCAGAAACGGCAACAACACGGGCAACAAAATGGCGATGGTGCTTCATACAATAGTCATATGCAAATGACAGCAATTGCAAGCTTGGCTCCCACAATTTTCCAGATGCTGCTAATGCGCATAACGAAACGTGTTCTATTAAAGAAAAGTTCGCTAACCCGAACTAAACTGAACTGAACTCACTTGCTGGCTGGCGACTGACTGACATAATTTTTGAATTCTTGCACAATCATGCTCACAGCAGCTGGAAAAATCGAAAGTGTTTTTCAACACAGAGCAGAGCGGACTCTCGACTCAAGGGGGCACCTAGTACGTAAGCATAATAGCGACCCGCACTTGCCCTGACCCCATAGTTACCCATATCATAAATTGCTGCTATTCAATGCGCTTAATTATGATTATTGTTAATTGTGGCATAGAGCAGCACAGTGGGCATAGATTGGATTATGATGGAATTTGGTATTAGGCGCAGCACTTGCAATTAGAATCAAACCTATTTGAATATTATATATGATGGCTACATACAAGTATATAACCAAAAAAAAAATTCCTCTAATTACAACGAAACAATGTGTAAATATTTTCAATGTCAATGCGCTAAGGATGAGGCCATTGTGGTTAACCTTTTGCCGTTGTCTCTTCAATCTGTCTTCCAAATTTAATATCTATGCGTCAGGCCAAGGCGGAAGTTGGCCGTATGCAGAGTGTTTATCAATATATCAATGACGACGTACTGCGAGCTGCGACTCTTAAACATTAAACATCATTTATAGAGTTAGACGAGTTAGACTTTGTTGTACATAATTATTTTTGTAGCATGTGCTGATTTATTTTGGAGCTCATCATCTCATCATAAAATTAAGTAATTGTGCGATCGGTGTGGGTAGGCCGTTAAATGCCAATCAAAAAAAAAAAAAAAATACAAACAAAAAAGCAAACAAACACATACTATAATATGTATTATGCTATGTGTTGATACAATGTATATAGCCCCCACGCCGTGGCATGTCCAAGTATTGAGGCAAGGAGGATGTAGCCGAGTTCAATTGATTCTTACAAGTGGCGTCAAGTTGAGCTTATATGTTATGTACATACAAGCTGACACACGCTGGCCAAGCGGATTAGCCACACAAGTAAAACAAAAGACTTAGGCAACGAACTTGCATCAGGGCCAAGACAATGGCACATTCGACAGCGGCTAGAAAACAAATTGCTAGCGAATTTCTTTAAGCATTGAAAACCCCTAAACCAAAATGCAATATACTTTTGTTGGATTTCCCTAATGAGCGAGAACCTGGTCGCGCAGTTGGCAAACCATATACTACTGTCTACACTGCTGCTGCGCATGCGCACCTTCTAATCTTGCTCAAGCGCTGTTGCAACTTGCGCAACCTTGCAACTTGCAGTGGCAACAAAAGCAACAAAGCTCATGATGAGGCTGATGGCGGCTGGCGGATGGCTGATGTTTCTGCCCCAGACATAATCATTTCAATTTAGCAGCCACTGCGGCAACTTTGCAAACAATGCAAGTGTAAGAGTTAAGCGGTTTTGGGCTCTTGTTGGCCCAAATGAGTTTCAAGTTGGCCAAAGAGGCGCCTACTTTGACTGCTACTGCTTCTTCTCCATTGATATGCTTCTACTAGTGGGAAATATTTTTACGAGTTGACCAAGTTTGGTTATAACGCAATAAACTATTTAATAGCTTTAAGGCTGTGAGTTTTGCTGTTGTACTTAAAATCTATTGCACATCAATCATTTTGGGGACATTGCACTAATTTGCTGCAGTTTATTGTTGCCTGTTTAGCCATATATACATACATGTATATATATATATATGTATACATACATATGTATGTAGATGTAATTATGAAGTTTAGTTTAGAGTGCACATAACTTTATGACTGACAGCAGACAGAGATCTTGAATTCAACTAAATCAAATGCCATAGGTAAAACATGTTGCATACCCCAAAACTATACTATTTGCACTGATTTTGCAGCTTCATTTAGCTGACGATAACTTTTCAAACAAGATTTTGATTTCGATTTCGACCTTCAGCAGCGGGCCGCCTTACAAGAATGCAGCCAAAGTTAGCTAAAGTCAGCTTAAGAATTCGCCGCACATTCGAAAACACTTTCGATTATTTTTTGAGTGCTCCTCCTCCTGATCCCCTTCGACGCTACACATAAGCATCTTCATCATGATGATCGTCATCATCGACAATAATAATTTACATGTACATTTGGATTTACTACGAAATGCCTTAATTGATTTTGAGAGTTTCGACTGTGTGCGGGCTTTTATGCATTGCCATTAAATGCTAATAAAAAAAATATTGTGATTATTGTAGTTTAATTTAAATTATATGCTTACATTCCACTCGTCATCTTGGTTCTAGGTTACAATACAAATACTACTCGCAATTCAAGGTTTAACTGCTTCAAATCAACTCATACTCAAATTGTACTTAATTCATGGTTCCCCCCCTATATATGTATGTATATTAGCCGGAAAAGCAAAATTTAATAAGTTTTTAAATGTTACTTTAAACAGTAAAACATTGCTAAGGTGTAGCATTATTATCATCTTTTAAACTTGGTATTTTAATTGTTGGCCCAAAATGAGTTTATCTTTGTTTTTAATGGTCTTTGTAGTATATATTGCAACGCTTGCAGTTTAGTTTATGACCTAGGCTCCGGCAAATTAATTTTTTAAGAAACTTTAATTAATGCTTGTTTTATTTCTATTGCTTTATTTATGTGCGTTTTTTTACTATGTACTCTTGAAGCTGCTCATTGGCAAAGGTCAGAAAATTACTTGCATTTTTTCGCAGACTAATACCAACTTAATTGGTTTTAAAGAACTAACAGCTTAACATCTACATATTATATGATTAGTTTTTCGATGTATGTACTTGAGTCTTTCAAATGGTAGCTCATTTAGAGCAGCTTATATGTTAGGAGGAGTCGGTACAGTAAAAACAAATGTGAAAGTCAAATGGTAACTACTTATAAACAAATATTATTGCCAATCACACACAATTTGCACGCATTAAAGTATCTCAAATAGCAAAATTGCAGCCTTTTGGATGTGAAAGCAAAGTCACAAATGAATGAGTGGCATTCAAGTGGTTATTTGTGGATTGATTCGATTTGAAAGCCGATAATTGCTACTACACCCACACCCAGTAACTTAATAAAAATATTTTGACTTCTATTCAAAATTGGCTATTGCCAAATAGCCAATGTGTAACATTAGCCAAGCCCACAGACAGCCTTTTGATTACTAGCCAAGCAAACAATGCGCACTTTTTTAATTGCATTCATATGTTGTTTTTTGAAGCCACAATTAATCAGGTCAAGCAACAAGCTACTAGGGATGCAGTCTGTCGGCTAATTAAGCCCTGATGCACAAACATATTTAAAAAAGCATAAAATTTATTATTAGCTTAAATTCCCACTCCCAAGATACTAAAACGAGTTAATTTTCAAAGCAAAAAAAATTTTAGAGTATATCTCAAGCAACTGCAAGACAATAAGAATCTGCAGCCATTTGCACACAAGTTCGTGTCTTAAGTCTTTTGTTTCTTCCTGCATTGCCAACTGCGTTGCAGCGCAGACGGCATACGACTGAGCCCAAGCTGCGTCGCGTCGCAGCTGCACCAGTTCCTCTCTCGCGCGTTCCTACGCTCTCAGCAGTCTTCTCCATAGAAGCTACCACGCTTATGTATGATTAATTCCATTACAAATATTTTACGTCTATAACATGACAACAACTACAAAAATTGCACACGTCAAGTCGACGTGACGTGATCGACTTCCAAATACTCTGTAAGCGACAGTGGGAAAACCTGCCTGAAATAAAGTGTTAACTTAAGCAACAACGACTGATGGAAAATATTATTATATATATATAACTATTATTTTGGATTTCCGTAAATCTAACGATAACTAAATCTGCTAAGGAAATACATATACGTTTTTTCGAGACTATTTTATTTTTCCAATATTTACAATTTTGAATTTATATTTTAGTATCTATGAACGTCCCATTCGTGCTGATCAATAGTATTTATTTGAATTCTGGGAAATGCTTTCTTTTCACTGTTACCTTTATCCGGATAAACTTTATATACCCATTTATGCTATGAATAACAAGTTTAGTGAAACAACAGTGCGCAGCGTTTATTGCTGCTTGGGAGCGCATAAGTTACTCCCGCGTTACTCATTTGTTTAAATGTACAGCGCTCATCTTTGCTTTGTGCACCGCACAACCCACCATCCCGCCAGCATTTTTATACTCGTCGTCATCATCATCATCATCATCATCATCGTCGTCGTCGTCGTCGTCGTCTTCGTCATTATCAATGTTTGGCGCTTTAATTTAAAAGTAACTATTTTACTATAACAGTAAAGCTTGGAGCGAGACTCTTGGCTGTTTTTTTGTATTATTATTTTGTAATGTTTTTTACTCTTAGAGTGTGTCTTGTTGTTATTGTTGTCTATTTCTTCTACTTATGTTAAGCTCGCGCTCTTTAGCTTCAAAAAATTTGGCGCGCAATTTTTGTTTGTTACCTCAGCTGCTGCTGCGTCTGCTGTTGCTGCTGGTGCCTCTGCCACTGCCACTGGCACAGCTGCTGCGTCAGCGTTGACTGCACCATTTCAAATATAAATACTGGCCTACGAAATTGTTTCAGTATCACAATCAAATCAACCATCTTCGCAAGAAGAACACCAAAAACGCATCTGGTGCTGTGCCTTTAAAACCGTTTCGTGTGTGTTTTATACATTTCAATCAAGTGACTACCCAAAATGAAGGTATACAAGTAGTTATAAATAAAAACTGTACATAAAGCTACTTGCAACTTGAAACAATCTTAGTGTTTTGTTACCATTGCACGAAACAAAGTGTTAAGTGTCTCAGTGCTTGTTTGTGTTGTATCCTGGTTGAAGGATATGCAGCAACTTAAAAATATTTATTTAGCTAGAATTTTAACTTTTGATTCTTGTTAGATATCTGACATCTCACTCCTAAAATTCAAATTAGTTTTTTTTTAATTTGTTTGATGTTATGGCAGGATATTTACAATGCGAATTATTGACGCTTTATAAAAAGTTGTGCTTAATAAAGCTATTTAATGATTGTAAGATAGAAGTTCCAGATTAAACACCATATTAAGTTTGTTTTTTAAATAATTGTGTATGTGTCGAATATAGATTCCAATATCGATTAATCGGCTAATCGTAGTAGCTGCTTACTAGCCGTAGCCGCCATGACAAAAGCGGCCAAATCAGTCTCATCAGTAACATTTCTTGCATAAATCGTTCCCTCGGTTCAAACTCCTTTAAGGCTCAAATTGTTTTTACTGGATCCTTTTCAGTCCAATTTTAACCCCACAGAAATGTGTTGGAATTCCTTTTTAAGAGTTCTTGCCTTAATTATAATTAAGCAAAAGCGCTTAGAGATAACCTAGAAGTTTACATTAAAAAGCTAATAAGCAATTAATTAAAGCTAAACTTAAATGATAGCTCTAGCGTGCTCAAATATGTTTTTTTTTTGGTCAGAAGGGGAAACAGTAGCAGAAGCGTGGATATTTGTTGTTGCCTTTTTTTTTTGCATATTGTTTGCAGTATTTTGAAATGCATAAATTAAAACTTAAGACAAGTAGCGGAAGAATCCATGCCCAAGTACGGCATGGACAAGAGATGACCAAGGGGTGATATACAAAGTACAACAAACAGCAGCGACAATAGTTTACAAAACATTTGCTGTTTCTGTTGTTGTTGCTGATGTTGTATTTATTTTAGCGCCAATGAAGCATGAAAGTCATTGACGATAGCGGCAGCAGCAACCAACAGCAATGTCCAAACTACAAAGATATTACACGGGTATTTTTGGATTAGTTACTTGTTACTAGCAAGAAAAGATAAACCCACAAACAAACAAACAAACCAACAAACAATTGCATAAATTAACTTTGACCAGAAAATGAGCGAGGCGTTTCAGTTGTAGTACATTGTGCAAATCGTTTCTGGCTAAGAGTATTACGAAAGTAAAGATATTACTTTACAGACTTTGGACATTGGAACACACAGTTTTATTTAGTTGATAGCATTCAAAGTTTTATAGCTTTAATTGTGGCCATCAAATTCAAGCAAATAAACCCATAAACTTAAAGAATCTTCTTAAAGCTATTCAATTATTTTACGATACACAATTTATGTGGCAGCAGCAGCGCAACGCGGCGTATACGTAATGTACTAGACTAAGGCTTACACAAGCGCTGCTTGCTAAAGGCCCACCCTTCACTTGTTGCGCGCTTTGGGGCCTATAAAAATTGACCCAATTACCACAGATTTGCATATTAGCTAGATAATTTTTAGCATTTCAGAGATAGACAAAAGCAACATTTATTTTCATAAAGAATTGCACAAAAGCTTGCGAAGATTAAGCCAACTTGGCTTAGTTGGCGTTTGTCAACGATCGCTCTCATCATGGCTAAAATGTTAATTTCAGCTAATTATGATTTTAAGCAGTATTTTGCAAAAAAACAACAAAGTTTTTCACTTTATCAAGATGCATAGTTTAGTTTTCACCGCTGTCTCCCACCTCCGCGTGCTGTCCCCTGAGATAGGCGTTCACTTCGTCGGTCGAGTGATAGGCCACCTGATGTATCCTAAAACCAAAAAGTCTTCCAAACAAAAATTTATATTAGCTGTGACAGTTAACATACTTAGAAATAGCAGTTGCTTACCTTGCCACAAACTTTTGCTTGGAACGCTTCGGTCGTAACTCCGGATTCACCATGAAAAACATATGCGGAAAACCAGAGCCAAAGTAAGCACCATCTATATTGGCATGACGGTTTGCTTTAGGCAAATAGATGTCATTGCATTTGGGGCAATAAGAACGCACCATTTCCTCGCCCGGCGTATCACTCAATCCAATGGGTAGCACATGTTGGCGTTGGCAGAATACGCGTGGACAACAACCGAACACGCCTCTTTGAAACTTTTGCATCATAAGATCAATGCCATGATTTGTCAATATATAGCGTGCATGTATGAGACCGTACAACTTCTCGGCACTGTGCTCTATTTCTGCAGCTGTTGCTGCATCCGTATCATTCTCAGTAACCAGATCGAGTATTACCTCGAGCGCACGCCTATAATTGCTTACATTTGTGTCTAAAAAGTTTAGGTTGAACTTGTCCTGTATATAGTCCTCCTCGATTTCGCAAAAGAACTCATGACCGCGCTGCTTGCAGAACCAGTGTATCCAGGGCGTTTCATCTGAGTCGCTCATTGTATTCACACCACAACTCTAAAAAATTTAAAAAATAAGACTATTAATTTTGATCTTGATTTTTTATCAACTTTTTTTTTGCCAAGCCTGCTATTCTCTATCTGTAATTATGCTATCTTTCTCAGTGCTTTGCAACAATCGCCGTGTTTGCCTGTTTGGCCGCTCTGACGCACGCTGAGCCACCTCTACCCCAGAGTCAGTATCTGCCACCAAACCAGGGCGGCCAGGCGCCTCCTTCTAGCAACTATCTACCACCTACGCAAGGCTTCCAGTCACCGTCCAGCAATTATTTACCACCGCAGCGCGCAGCTCCCATTGCACCACCCCAGAGCAGCTATGGTGCACCTGGTCTGACCTCAGCTATCTTTAAGGGCCAAAATGGCGGCGGTGCTGCTGGCGGCTATGGTAGCGGCGGCAATGGCGGAGGATATGGCCAGCGCGATGAGGAACAGTATGGTCCAGCCAAATACGAATTCAAATATGACGTACAGGACTACGAGTCTGGCAATGACTTTGGACACATGGAGTCACGCGATGGTGATCTTGCAGTAGGCCGTTATTATGTTCTGTTGCCTGATGGTCGCAAACAGATCGTGGAATACGAAGCAGATCAAAATGGCTACCGTCCAACTATTCGTTATGAGCAGGTTGGCAATGGCAATGGAGCTGGCAATGGCGCCGGTAATGGACGCAATGGCGGCTATAACAATGCAGGCGGTGCCGGCGGTTATGACAACAATGCGCAAGGCAAATTCGGTGGCTACCAATAAGCAGATGTGTGACGTGTTCTAGTATTTTATGTTTTCCAATTTAAGCATTCTTGAACTCTCTGTCTCTCTTCCTAAACGACTTTGGCAAGCGGCTGCAGGCTACATTCTTACAGTTTTAGAGGCGCTGCCTTAGACTATACTCTCCTGCTCTCTTAGCTCTAACGCGCTGTATATGTACTTATTGATGGAACGCCAACATTTTGCCATAGCCCTGGGCGTTCTATGCTCTGTTCCACTGCTGCCATGCCTCTGCTTCTGCCTTTATTGTACCATCTCTGTCCTCAAACTGTACTATACCGTTTTGTTTGTTAAGCGCTTTCATTTTTGTGTAAGTCCATGCACACACACACACACACACACGCACACAGCACACCCATCACTCTCAGAGGAGTGTGCCTGATTAAACATGACATCATACTCATAAAGAACATGCATTCATTCGTAGTATATAAACATCTCTATATACATACATATCATGCATACATAATCATTGTATTTAGTTTTTAAATAATGGAAAAATGCATAGAGTTCATAAAGCAACAAAAGAAAAATGTGTAAAAAAAAACATATGAGATTTTTTGTGTATATTTAGTAATAAAGAAATAAAGAAGCATTTTTGTAAAAAACAAAGTCAAAAAGTAATAAGATTTGTGTATTTGTTTTTTTTTCCCCGAAGAAATACGTCCATAATCCTCAAAATCCACGTGTCCATGTGTCAAGTTTGGTTATTCTAGCTCGTATAGTGTCAAAGGCCTTCAGACAGACGTACAAACAGACGCGCATGTCTAGATCAATTTCTTTTGTCCTCATGACCACATGAGTAGTAACTTGGGGGGATCTGCTTCTCTATGTTATACAAATTTGAACAAACTCAATTTCCTTTGGTAAAGGGCATAAAAACCTTATGCGACAAAAAATAATTTTAGCATGAAGATTATTTCTTAAAAAACACAATACAATAAAACTTTTGAAATAAACAAATTGAATGAGCCATGTAGAAAATATACCAGAATATGTGACATATGTATATTTTTAATAACATTACCTAAGTACATATGTATGTACATATGTATATATTTGTCGCCATAGATGTACGTTCCATTTTACATAGTCGAAATCATTCATACGTTTGGTTACTACCTACTTGAGCACACGTACCAATTGGCCTTCATTGTTGTACTTGTAAACCGGATCCTGTAGCTCACCGACAGTAGAATATTTTAGCTCTGCTATAAAACCATCATCGGCTGCATTATCACCAAGGCTCTGGGCTGTATGATAGACAACACGCTGCAGTTTATTATCTCGCGAAACTATATAATAGCGACCCTCTTGCACTTCTGATTGTGCCAGCAAAGATGGCAAGCTGTTGTCGTCCTTAGATTCCTTATCTTCAGCATATACTACTCTAAATCCTCTATCAGCAGGTGGTCCATATTGTGCTGCAGGCTTTGGGGAACTTGATTGAATTGTCACTTCTTTGTTAAACATATTTGCTTGATTGAAACTTGGCAAAGCCTGTTCACTGGGCACGGCGTACTCCGGAGGCAGGTAATTTGATTGCGTTGCACTAAGTGTACCAGCAAACTCTACACGCTCCTTACTGATCTCCACATTTGGCCTAGGACGAGGTCTTAGGTCTTGGCGCTCGACTGGCGGCAAGAATTCGCCGGGCAAATCGAAAGGCACTTGTGGCCGCCAACCAGCAGCTGGATAAGGCGCACGGCTTTGCAAGCCTGGATCTGGTGTCTCAGCATGTGTAACTCCAATAATAACAATCAAGAAAAGTGTCTAGAAATCGACAAGTTCTATTTGTTTAAAATATGTAAAATACGCAAAACCTACAGACTCACCTTTAGCAACATTTTGGACAACGATGCAAGTCTAACTGCAGGCTCCACCTTTGCACTTACGCATTTTATATCAAAAAATTGGCTCTGGCATCATAAGGCATTCCAGGCACGCGTTCACCCAAGCTGGGTGACACACATATGCATCCGTATGGTGTTCCATCTCGGTCCACATAGTCACGTACTCCATAATCAAAAATGAAAAACAAAATCGCATGTATATGACATTGAAATCAAGCAGTGCGGCAACGGATGAGCACATAATTGGCAGCTGGACAAGATTGTTTGAGTCTAGCCCAGTTAAGCAATTGTTGGCACCGTCTAACTGGAACACTAATTATTTAAGCCCAGCACAGTTAATCAAGTTCAATGCTAAGCTGGAACTTTGGGTGTCTGTGCGGAAGCGAGCAACGTCAAATACAATGATTACGCTATTTCGACGACCCCATGTGGTGCCTAAGATTTTTCATGGTACACCACTTTACGTAAATGTTAATGGTGTGCTAAAATATTTGCAATATTTAAACTATTTTTATACGTTTATAATTAATTTTTGTTTACGCTTGCCCTCTGAGCTTCACCATTTATAAACTCAGTATTTGAACTTCCTCTTTCGGGGAATGCGCTGTTGAAAGCGCTTATACCATTTTTTGATAACGTTTTGACTCAGAAGTGCAGCGTCTTTGCCAGTGGAACATATTAAAACAATGATTTTCGAAAAGTCCATGGCATGTTGTTAATAGTCCCTCTTTTATAAGTCCATAATATTTTATAGGAACTTGTCATTTAATGAAATGTATAAAAAAAATCCAACAAATTTAAATGCCAAATCAAACAAGAGATTTATTTCGTTTTTAAAATGACCTTACGTATCACAAACGACTTTATAGTTTGACATTTTGTTGACTAGAAATCCTTTTTAACCGCTGATGTTCCCTCTTGTTCCAACGCCGACTTGTGTAACTGGAAGCCGTAGAGTCTGTGTATAATCAAGTTTTAGTGAGAGACCAATAAGAAAAAAATATCGGATCAGTATACTCACCGAGGTATGTATTTAACCAAAGGTTGCTTTGGACGCAAGTGTGGGAACTGCATTAAAAACATGTGTGGAAAGCCAGTACCGAACCAAGAGCCATCAAGTATAGTTTTAGAGATTAAATTCGGAGAGTACATTTCATTGCAGCGAGGGCAATATACCATGACTTTCGCTACGCCATAAGCATCACTTTGACCAATTGGCAGCACGTGCTGCATATAACAATAAAAGCGTGGACACACGCCGAAGTCGCCGCGCTCAAACTTGTCCTTCATGTGTTCGATTCCACGTTGGCTGACTATAAACCGGGCATGAATCAGGCCATAAAGTTTAGCGATCTCCATGGTAGGTATATCGGAGTTTGTGTCCTCTCTACAATCAAGTAAAGATTTTAAAGCTACATCAAATTGGGGTACCGATGTCTCCAATCCCATTAAATTAAAAGAATCGCCAAAATAAGACGGAGGGACACGGCATAAGAACTTTTTTCCATGCTCATTGACAAACCAGGCGGCCCATTTGCTGTAACGTGTGTTCTTCCTCCTATTTTTTTTTTCATGAAAAAAGATATTAGTTTTGTAAATATATCATTTTAGTTGAGAGCCAGAACTCACGCGTTAGACATTTTGACGCATTTGATATATAGTGATATAAAAAAAAAAAATAAATAGCGCTACGAATAAAATATTTATTCGACTTTTATTTTTTTGACAACTGTCAACATTTCCTACAAATGGGCAATTCTTTAGCGCGCGATGCTGTTATTTATATCGGTATCGATAACACCGTAAACAATGGCCAATACACCACTGCATTTATTTGAGCACGTTTTACAACACTTTACATGTTTTTCTGCGCTGGAATGTGAATGTGAAAATTTTAAGATAATTATGAATTTTTTAACTTAAAAATGTTTAAAGAGTGCATTTAAATGTATTTTTCACACGCTGTCTATCTTGGCAGCTTATGCAAACACAATTGCCACGTCTAAGGCTGCACTTAAATCACGTTGGCAAACAAGAAATCAGTTTTTTTTATAAACAAACATACCAGGTACAAGATTAAAATATATATTGAAACAAATGCAAACAATTTAAAGCATCCATCTCATTTTACAGGCCATGCTGTAAAAGCACACTTATTATGTGTCATTGGCATAGTCGTCAGATACAAAATACAAATCATTATGCGGCTCAGCATGATACTCGCAGCTCTGTTGTTTTTAGTTGTGGCAGTGGCAGCCATAGAACCTTTTACCACTAATAGCAGTCAACATGTTCCTTTATTTATAAGTAATCTTAACAAATCAAGTGCAAATACCAAAACAACTACAACTACTAGCAACGCCAACAAAGTGCCTACGCCTAATGTCGCCGCTGCCTCTGCCGCCTACACACAACTGCAGCAGACACCTGCCAGCATATTTTTTAACAACTACAACAATCAACAAAATGTATTGCAATTGGTTCGCAATGTTGATGGTAAGCTGCGCCATATTCGCAATGTCGAAATGCGCGTGGCTAAGATACAGGTGAGTTTAATATAGATACTATTATTGTGATTTTATTACTATAACATAAAACACTTTGCAGGAAATCTTTGATTCTATGCATTTTGCCAGCTCCACTGTTTCGACCAGTCGGACGTCGGGCAGCAATGCAACCACCGTAAACAACCAGCAGCAAAGTCAGAGCAACTCGCAGCTGCAGCAGGATCTGCAATTTTTTAGCAAACGTCTTGAAAAGAAGCTGCAAAAAGCCACAAATGTAGTTCTTGAGCTGCGTGAATTACTACGTTTTAATTTAACTAAAGTGCTTCATAACTACGACGACGATGAAGATGAAAGTGAAGCTGAAACAGAATTTGACTTTGAAATGGATGATGCGGACAGCTCAAATGCTAGAGTCCCAAATCACGAACACAAGCATTTATTCCTTAACACGTACATAGAAAACTGTCAGCCAGACTACGATGCTTCAACGAGCCC
Organism: Chymomyza fuscimana; assembly: GCA_949987675.1. Taxonomy (NCBI): domain Eukaryota; kingdom Metazoa; phylum Arthropoda; class Insecta; order Diptera; family Drosophilidae; genus Chymomyza; species Chymomyza fuscimana. The sequence continues at coordinate 104,112,453 of OX465089.1, forward strand.
AACGCATTATAACAAACAGCAGATACAAATACTTAATTATCTCAAGACAGACGATGCCCGTGCCACTTTCCTAAACGAAAACAATGCACGATCAATGGCCGCCAATGCATACATAGCGGAGCAGCTAGCCTCGCTCAAATTGCGTCTATCGCAAAATGAAGAACAGAGCACAAAGATGGCTGGAGATAATCGGTCCAACATTGGCAATCACTTTAAGCATATTTATTTCCTATCCAATAGTGATGGTGCCCCAGCTGGTCCCCATTTTCGTCAGCTTTATGTATCAGCTATTAAGCGCAAGTATGTACTCCTCCTACTCGATGTCGGGTCTGCTTTAAATGCAGAATTATTCGAGATAAGCAAAAGCTTTGGTAAGTAAAGGTTCGATCGCTTTCATATGATATGCAAACATTATAATCATTTGCAGTCAACAAAGTGCTACAACTTCTCGAAGATAGTGACTACATTTCATTGGTCACTGTCTCCAGTGAGGCAGACTACATGAACTTGGACTCATATCCCGCAGAGGCTGCCTATGGCATCTACAGTGCCACTCATGGTCACAAGGATGAAATATTGAACTACCTAAACAATCTTAGTCTGGCTCGCGCTCTTACTAACCATACGTTGGGCTTTGAATATTCGTTCCAATTGCTAAAGCGTCTGCAGCACGCCGCTTTAATTAACAGCGCACAACCCATTGAGTTCGTTTATGTAACCCGTGGACTGCTCACAAACCTCTCGGACGCCATGTACGTCCTTCGTGCAGTAGCTCAAGGGCAGGCCAATCTTCAAAAAGAGGGTGGCTCACCCGTGATTATTAACACCTGCGCTGTAGTTTTGGATGAAAAACGTATAATGTACGAGAAACAGTTTCTTAGCGACATTGCCACACAAAACTACACGAAGTACGATATTGATGTACGGTCTTGGCTTTCGGTAGGCCAGCAATTAGCAGGCAAATTCTTTGTGCTAAACAGGATGCATACAGACACATTGCCTAGGGCTAGTACTCGCGTGTTTGGGCAACTCTTTGCCGAGCGTTATTTGGCGGATACACTGGAAGTGCATGCACCCGTTGTAAATCCAGAAAGTAGAGGTAAGTCTTGGCTTTTTTTACTCTGGGCATTGAGGTTTAATTTCTTCGACTTTTTCTGCAGATGTGTTGGTTTCAGTGACTCATTCAGTAGCACCTTATGGGGTTGTAGGCGTTAATCTCTATCTAGCAGATTTGATAGAGGATCTGCTAAACTATCAGCCTGCGACAACCAACAAGCAAGTCTGTAGCTTTGGCTTTCTACTGGATCGCACCACCGGCAATACTTTGACACATCCCGCTTTTCCACGACCGTTGAATCAACGTTCCACGGCATACCCAGTTGATATTGCCTATTTGGAAAATTCTACAGAGTTTGCTAACATACGTCAACGTTTGCTGCACGAAAAAAGCGGCAATGTCACTACTAGCATATATCTGGGCAGGGAGCTAATGCAACGCAGCTACCACTGGCAATCTGTGCTTGATATATATGTGCTGTGTCTGGTTAGCACCACAAAAATGCAGCCTCAGAGCAATGGTAGTGCTGCTTACAATGCATCAAGCAATAAACCACCCTTGACTTTGCCTTTAACGCTACAGCGATTCAACATCAAGGATGCATCCAATTACGAACCATATTACGGTGAAGTAAGCAGCCAGAGTATGGACCTGCTATACCATCGGTTAGACTTAACCCTTGGCGGGAATGCCCCTAAAGTTTGCCGCTACTTTAGACAACTGGCTACTTTTGGTAACCACCACGAATCTTATACCTTACTAAGTTTACAATAAATTGCCTTATTTTTCAGATGCTCCTACTTTATTTTTGAGTGCAGCTGCTTTTGATTCGCCTTTTGCGTTTTTGCACAACAGTCGTCCACAAACGCAGCAACTTTATATGGAATCGATCATGGGCTTTTTGAGGGACACCAGTGGTTTCATTGTCCCTCCTGGGCTACGTCCCCGCATACGTCATGAAGTTAGCGCTTTGTACGAAGCCATGCAGCATTTAAAGAGGCGCCATCAGGATGCACGTGGTACTCTCCGCAGCTATATCATACGTCGTTATATAGGTGAGTTTTTATTAATATAAAATTATCCAATGCGGCAATTAACCTTTGCACTTGCAGCCAGCGTAAGCGGAGTTCTGCTGCTCTATCCTGGCTGCCTTCTCAGTAGTAACTATGATGCCACTCGTCGCCCATGGTTTCTTCAGGCAATGGCACAGCCTGGCAAGATTGTAAGCACTGCGCCATATTTAGATGCAGGTGGTGCTGGTTACATTGTGACCATAGCACACACAATTTTTGAGGGTAAAGCGCACGCAATGCACTCTGCGGAACAGGATCAACCAGTTGCTATAGTGGCAATCGATGTTCCCTATGCATTCTACTATCGTCTCATTTTAGACAGCACACCGCTGTGTCAGCTGCCGCACATCAAATGCTTAGTCTTCGAACACGAAGGATATTTACTGGCTCATCCCAGTATGCTGCAGCCATCCACCCCCATGCGCAATCAACGTCGTCCACACGAACATCTTACGCACAAGGAATCGTATCTGGCTAACGATATGCTCAATCATGCAACTCTTGTGCGTAAGCTTGGGTGTGCCAGTTACCAAAACAGAACTCTACAGCGGTACTATGCTTTTAATACATCACTGGCTGGAATTCTAACCAATGTGGTGCATGGTGAACGTACAAAGTATGCTATTGCGTTACTCCGCGGCAGCAACCTCTTCGCGGCCGTGCTTAACTCCAGTTGCGATGGCGGCGCTTTTTGCCCTTGCAGCACAATTGACCGCGTCTGCCTTAATTGCAACAGAATGGATCAAACTGACTGTGAATGCCCCTGCGAATGTCCAATGCAGGCACCCGACACTAATACTAACTACACGCAGCAGTTTCCTTACTGTTCGCCGCCAGGAGAACATTTTATAGCTTTGCCGCCCACAACACAGGCTTTGAACCTGCTTCCCAGCTGTTTGGCTATTGGTTGCGAAACTCACGCAACTCATGAGGAGTGCCTGGCAATTATGGGTTGTGAGTGGTGCCAGCAAGATATAGATGGCAACAGCTTTGGCTCAGCATTTTGCACTGCTCAAGCGGGTTGCTTTAATGGGGTGCTAGCATCGCTGACGCCGTATGGCGAGCTGGATGATTTGGAGCTGTTGGCCGCTCAAGGCTATAATCCGCAAAGAGAGCAACATGCTTATTCTGCTTTTGGACCGCTAGGCGGTGCAATTGTAGTGCTGGCCTTAGTCATTGGATTTGCCATCTACTGCTATCGCCATAATCTGGACACACAAGCTCAGGAACATTTTTATGTTGACTCTATGCAGGAGGAAAACTATGGACTCCCTTTGTCGCGCTTTAACTTTGACGATTGTCAGGGACATGATGAACCACCATTGGGTTACGACCATGCGGCCGCGCAACGACAGTTAATGCATCCAGCTGATATATCGCCATATCATGTGTCAACAGGCAGTAGCTATCGGCGACCGCCTAATGGTGAGTCGGATCATGGCTATAGCACGATGACACCGCATGAGGACAGCTCTGACCAGCAGTGCTTCACTCTGGCAGAGCCGCTGCTGCTGCACGATAAGCGACATAGCAAATCGGACACCATGTCCATATCTACATCCATATCAAGTCCCACGAATAGACAGCAGTCATCGTCGCAGCCATCAACCCATCCATATCTAAGCAATCAACCAACTTCCAAGACGGAGCGTTACAAGCAGGCCACTCCCTCCCCTTGTCGAGGTGGCACAGTGTATGGACAGACGACGTTACCTTTGTTTGCGGACGAAGAGCAGCGCCCACAATATATACTGGCGCCAGTCACTGTGCATCGGCATATGGAGACTGCCGATTCGTAGCCCATCGTCGGTGAATCTAAGTATGTTAGTTTGTTAAGTTTTACTGCATAGGTCCGCTTGTTTGCCAATTAGTTTTTAGAGGCAGTTGAACTGTGAATGAATCGAGGAATCGGAATTGAAAGAGAGGTGGAGAATCCTTAACACCAACAATGCCAGCCAATTAATTTTTAAGTCGTTTTTTCTGCCATTTTTGATGTATGTATTGTAATTTATTGCAAAAAGTATTATTATACAGCTACTTCCAGTATGTTTAATGCATTTATTTTAAGCACCTTTTACTATAAATATTGATACCCATTTGTACTTACAAACACACACAAACACTCATACAAACCGAGAGTATACCTTTTTTAATAGGTCGTAAGTCTTAAAGTTACTAACTACAACTACAATTTTAGTATATAACTCGTATGTTTCCAATAAAATGTTTAAATTTTGCATAAACTGAAATAATCAATAGTTTTAGTAGGCTCTAACCCTGATCCAGACACCAATCGATTGATTGCCAAAAAGTGTTTGAGCACAACCAAAAAGAACATGGCACTGCCCGTGGCCTCAAATAGATAATCAGCTGGGAGTCGAAAACAATCAGCAACATGTTAATGAATTTATTTTTAAGTACTTAAAAAAGCATAAGACGCCATAGGCCGCTTTCACTAGTGATAGTGACCAAAAATTATTTATAGTACACGGCAATAAATGTAAACCGCAACCGTTTCGTAAAGGGTAGCCAGGCATTTCAATCAGTTAATATGAAATGTACCATAGCCGTTTCAGAACCGTTTCAAAACCGATACGCTTGTGGGATACTCGACAACCCTAATAGCGTTCTTTGACAATTGGGTGCTATAGCTCGCGTAACCATTACAATTGTTGCATTTGGCTTTCTGGTTTGGCGTACTACGAACATTGTTTTGGGTTCTACGTTTGAGTTTCTACCCAATAACATCATCTACAACTCTGTACTTCACCTAGACTATACTCATCTTTACTCTTCAGCTTTTCGCTCCCCACCACTTTAAAGTGAGTGTATTGTTTAAGATTAAAAATAATTTCTTTACGGAAATATTTTAAGAATAATATGTAAAATGTTACGCAATAGCCGCACAGGCATAAAAAAAGTGCAGATCAAGACCACCATATAAAAGTTATGTAAATCGTTTTTAACTGAATCAAAGTTCAATGTCAATTGTTATGCAAATTGTACACCCACAAAATTCATTAAGGAAATCGGAATTACAAGTTACATCATGACCTTAACCTGAAATTATTTCAAAGTGACTACATCATGTGAGATCTTTCAAAAATTTGTTCACATTAAGATACAAAAATTCGATGTTAACTTAATTTTTTAATTTTTTTTTGTAACATGTCACCATTATATGACTCCCTGTTGTTTATTTTATTATTGTAAAACGAAGCTTTAATGCAGACAGGTCATATCCATTAGACTATTTCCGATTTTCACCCTCAAGTCCAAATTATTATTACGATAGCTTTAACTACCCAAAATAATATACATACTTATGTTATTTCTCGATTACTACACAGCAGCCATTAAATATGTTCAAATCACTGCTTGATGCTGCGCAGAACTCAACGTTCAAGTCGCCATTCTCCAGCGTTAATTGCCAAGCTGCCACACCAGCTCCAGTTCCGTCCATGACCACACGCGAGCTGACACCACACCACAACTTTGCCGCTGCGGCCACTCCCGCTCCCGAGGGTGGTAAGTCGTTTTAATCATTTGAAAGCTGTTATACAAAGAAAATCTATGGGAATTTTCCTCATTCTCAGATTCCTGCGAGTTCGGGTCCAATAAATACTTCCTATTGTGCGGTCTGGGTGGTATTATTTCCTGTGGCTCCACACACACAATGGTTGTGCCCCTCGATCTTGTAAAGTGCCGTTTGCAAGTCGATCCAGCCAAGTATAAAAGCGTCGTCAACGGATTCCGCATTAGTTTGGCTGAGGAGGGTGTCAGAGGCTTGGCCAAGGGTTGGGCGCCAACTTTTATTGGTTACTCGATGCAGGGTCTGTGCAAGTTTGGCTTATATGAAGTCTTCAAAAAAGTCTATGCCGATGCTATTGGCGAGGAAAACGCTTTCCTTTACAGAACTGGTCTTTACCTGGCAGCCTCGGCATCAGCTGAATTCTTCGCTGATATTGCTCTGGCGCCCATGGAGGCAGCCAAGGTTAAGATACAGACTACACCTGGATTTGCCAAGACTTTGCGTGAAGCTCTGCCTAAGATGACGGCCCAAGAGGGCATCTCGGCGTTCTACAAAGGCTTGGTGCCATTGTGGATGCGTCAAATTCCATATACCATGATGAAGTTTGCTTGTTTCGAGCGCACACTTGAACTGTTGTACAAGTATGTCGTGCCTAAGCCACGTGCTGATTGCACAAAGGGCGAACAGCTCATTGTCACCTTTGCTGCTGGTTACATTGCTGGTGTGTTCTGTGCCATTGTATCGCATCCAGCTGATACGGTTGTTTCCAAACTGAACCAGGCCAAGGGCGCTTCCGCCATGGATGTGGCTAAGCAGCTGGGATGGGCAGGTAAGCAACAAATGCCTCTGGTCGACTCAGGGTGTTTACTATTAATGTGATTTCCATATTTTCAGGTCTTTGGGGCGGTCTGGTGCCTAGGATTGTAATGATTGGTACTCTTACTGCAGCACAGTGGTTCATCTATGATGCTGTAAAAGTGACTCTGCGCATGCCACGCCCACCACCACCAGAGATGCCTGAATCTCTCAAAAAGAAGTTGGGCGTAACTGGCGACCAATAAGAAACATAAGTTAACACAAGTTTTAATTTAGTGCCTTATGCCGACCAAATGTTTAACTTTATTTAACACGACTTGTAAAAGTAACACATAGAAAAATAAAAACAATAAAAAAAGTCCAATTAACGAATGTTTTAATTTTAAACTTTTTAACAACACTAAGTCTACTAGAAAGTTTTGTGAGCACTGGCAGTTTGAGAGGCGCTGTTCACTAAACATATGTCTGCATAACAGCCCTGTCGTTGGAAATATCAACAAACACAGAAAAGAAGAAGAACAACACGCGGTCATACGTTTTGTCGGAATTTTCTGCTGGTCTAAATTGTACGCAAAATAAAATCATAATGGTAACAACAAAACCCAAGAAAGCTAAGACTGAAAGCAAAAGTGCAAAGAAATTCACGAACAATGAAAAAGCGGAATCCAAAAACTGGGAAAAGGTAAAAATTAAAGGCCATGTGATTTCTGATGATTGTGGTGGCTACGAAGGGCTCATTGGACTAGAGGTTTTAAAGGAGTATGATGCTTCCATTGTGAAATCAACACAACAGCAGCAGCGATCACAGAGTTGGGAAAAGATAAAAGACGCGAAAAAGAAAGGAAAGAAAGGCAAGTTTGTGAAAGAGCATTCCGACAATTCGGACACAGATGACGAGAGTGCCGATGAAACAGAGCCTACGTTAAACGCCAAGGCTAGCAAAAAGTCGCGATTAGCAGAGCGTCATGCCCAGCGAGTACTAAAAAAACGTGAAAATCGTATAAAACGCAAAGAACAAAAACAAAAAAATCAGAAAAACGAAGGCAATAAGCAGGCGAAAGAACCAATATGCAAAGGTAAGGTAAAGTACACTCCCAATGATGACTATGCACCAGACAGATTTGCGCTACTGCGCCCGCCTGTCGATGACATCACTGAAGATGCCACGGAAGTAGAAGAAGGTGTTGAGGAACCTCAGCTTGTGTCTGACTCAGCACTACATGAGGACGATTTAATTGGCTGGAACGGACTTGGCGTACCGACGTCCATACTACGTGCCTTAGCGGATGAGGGATTTAAATCGCCTACACAAATACAATCTATGACTCTGCCAGCTGCTATACTCGGTAAGAAGGATATTCTTGGCGCAGCTGAAACAGGGAGCGGTAAGACTTTGGCTTTTGGTATACCTCTGCTGGCAGGCATTATGGAGCTAAAACAGCGAAAATCCAATACGGGCATACGCAAAGCACCTGCTGCCAAAAGCATTAAGTCCACAGCAAATATTCACGATAATCACGAATTAACGCCACCTCCAGAGGAACTCGATTACGTATCTGGCGCTAGTGACGAAGACAGTGATGCAGACGACCGCTCTAGTAACAAGCGCGGACCGCTCTACGCTGTGGTGCTAACACCTACTCGGGAGTTGGCTGTGCAAGTTAAGAACCATTTGGTTGCCGCAGCTAAATATACTGGAATAAAAGTTGCAACCATATTTGGTGGTCTGGCAGTAGCCAAACAAGAGCGAGTACTCCGCCAATGTCCAGAGATTGTAGTGGCCACACCAGGTCGTTTGTGGGAGTTATACGCACAAGGCAACCAGCACTTGAGCAAAATAGAAGAAGTCAGTTTTTTGGTCATAGATGAAACCGACCGCATGGTGGAGAAGGGTCACTTTGAAGAACTTCGCAGTTTGCTTAAAGTGCTTAATGCCGATGAGCAGCGCAAGCAGATGCGCCAGAGTTTTGTATTCTCCGCAACGCTAACTCTGGTGCATGATTTACCAGAGCATATGCAAAGTAAGTATTTTGTTGACTTATATACTTGCAACCTTATCCCTTTATAAAATCTTACAGAACGCAACTTGGGAAAGCGACCCAAGTTTGTCAAACAAACGGTCGACCAGAAGATACAAAGTCTTATTGAGGAATTGGGACTATCCCAGCCGAAAATTGTGGACATAACGAGTAGTCAACGTAGGTAGTCTGAAGCTGACCATTAAGTTTTCCTCTTTAGTTTTTATAACCTTTCAGAAACTGCACAGACCTTGTCTGAAAGTCGTCTGATATGCTCCATTGATCACAAGGATTACTATCTATATTACTTTGTGCAGCGTCATCCCGGACGCACCATTGTCTTTTGTAACTCTATTGACTGTGTCAAGCGTTTGGCAACACTCTTTGGACTGCTGGATTGCAATCCGTTGCCGTTGCACGCCAACATGATACAAAAACAGCGGCTTAAAAATCTTGAAAAATTTCGTGATAATGTTATGGGCCTACTGATTGCCACTGACGTTGCAGCCCGCGGCTTGGATATACCCAACGTGGAGCATGTAATTCACTATCAAGTTCCGCGCACCAGTGAGAATTATGTACACCGTTCAGGTCGCACAGCACGCGCAAATAAACACGGCATCACGGTAATGTTTATGGAACCTGGAGAGATAAAGAGCTACGTCAAGGTTTACAAGACATTGAAAAGGAGTAAATGCAATACTTTCTAAAGCTTTGGACTGTCTTATTTTTTAAATTGCTTCCAGCCGAGGATTTGCCATTGTTTCCCGTTTCCGAGCGTTTTCTGGCCGCTGTCAAAGAGCGTGTGAATTTGGCACGTGATTTGGACAAGGAAGAATTAAAGCTGAGACGCACACAAAGCGAGTTGGGCTGGATGAAAAAGCATGCTGAAGAAATGGATATAATTATTGACGATTACAATAACGAATCGTAAGTAATACAATAGTTAATATAAATTAAATTTCATTCATCGTTCAACCTTTGCAGTGGTAGCGATCAGGATGAGGATGCATTTATCATTGAAAGACGGCGCAATCGTTTACATGTTGAATCGGTGCGAGCTCAGCTTCACGCTTTGCTATCAAAACCAATTTTTCCTAAAGGCTTTAGCTACAAGTATGTTATTTTTCGTTCTATCCAAAACAAAAATAATTTATAATTGATTACGAATTCTTACAGCTATCCCACAAGCACGGGCCAGCTATTGTCTGCTTCAGAAGTAACGACCTCGAACCCAAAAAGCGCCGTGGAAACGCTTAAGGATTCAATTGAAGATATTAAACAGGCCAAGAAACTGCGCAATAAACGCAAACGTAATGCGTGAACATTTTTTTTTATATTTACCCTTGTAAATAAATAAATGTGTACGCTATCAATTTCAAAGGTTTGCTTTATTGCCAAAAAAGTAGAAGAATTGCTTAAGACTATCATCTATAAAAACAGAGATTAGATTTTATATAATCCTAACAACTGGAACATTACATATGCAGGTTATTAATATTAAAATTAATTAATAATGTGTACGCTATTACCTACCATATACATAAAGTATTTTAATTACTTTTTTTTTTGTCAAGCCAATTTCGGTAAAGTTTTGTATGCAACCAAACAATTTTTCTTACTGAATTACCAGGCCAACATAAATTACAAGCAAGCAATTTTAAGTTTCAATCAAAAGCTGCTTCATCTTTTCAATGATGCTGTTTGCCTACTGATTATTTCTGATTGCCTGGTACTTCAGCCCAATTCGTCTAGCGTACACTTGTTGCATTCAAACATACGAACATGGTTTTCTTAGGCATTAGAAAAATGAATGAATAAATCAATTTTTACATATATGTATTTAGTATTTACTTTTTCTTTCGTTTATATTATAAAAATATTTAAAAATTACATGGGCACGTCTCAATCAGTGGTGTGGTGTTCTAGAAATTTGTTAGTAAAAAAATTTGACCACAGGATTTTCAAGTAATAATAAAGCAAACACTGCCTGTTGTTGACTTGTGGCACACATTTAAATAACGTTAAACGAAGTATAGATGCAGCTGTACTTATATATTAATGCTTGGAAACGTAAAAACGTTGGCCAGCTTCAGTCAAGGATCGGGCATGTTTGGCCAGCAATGTAGACACTGAGAGAGTAGGCGTTGTAAAACAGCTATAAATACAAATGGATAAAGTTAGTTAATGTTCAAAAGGAATAAGTGAATAATTTACTCTATGTAAGGCTCCATTTCCTCGAGTGTCCACTTGCGCTTCGTTTTGAACAGAAACTGCATGCGCTCATGTATATTTGTGGGTAAGTTATCCTCGGCCAGCGAGCGAATGCAGGCCTGTGCTCCATCCGTGTCGCATATACCCAAACCCCGCAAATTTTCCAACTTGCATGACGTGCCCATGCCTTCTGGCAACGCTTCCTGCCAGGTGCTCATAAACTCGTCAAGTCGAAATCTTAAGCCGGGTTGTAGTATATTTTGAGCCACAACACGAGCTACCAAATCCTCTTGATAACTAAATTTATCAGGGCAACGAACACTGGACTTTGTGAATGTATCAAATATTCCGGCCACTATAGGCTGCGGCGATATGCCTTCCAAGGCGGCTATAGTTTCCTCGCGATCCACCTCATCGAGGGCCCAAGAGTTTTCGCTAATCAGGCCGAGCATAAAGCTCACAATGCGATACTCATAATCGTACTCTAGCATGCGCATATAACCATCGAACTCTATGGCGCGATATTGCCTTAAACCTTCAACAAACTGAGCACGACTGCACTGCACCGTGTCCAGTAGCTGCTGAAAACTAAAGAGTAGCTTCCGCTCAATGAATTCCTCATTTTCTGGTCCGGAAAAGCGTGTCATTTGTAACAATTCGCCCAATTTGCGGAAACGAGGTCGTATTTCACGGCACTCAAAGTACTCATGGAACAAACTTAGTATTTTGCGTTGCTCTAAAGCGCGCGGCATTTCCAAATTATCATCCGCACTATCGTTGAGACTACGCTCCAAAGAATTATTTGCATTGCCCGTTCGCGGACTTTTTAGGGGCGAGGTGCTGGTAGCTGCAGCAAATTTCAGATCCGGCACCAATAACAAGCTGTTAGATATCTCGGCGCCTTTAACATCGTAAGTGCGCTCGTCAGTACAGAGCACTACCTTTTCGTGTAGACCGCCTTTAAAATGAAGCGACTGGCCGGCTCGTATTTGCTGCAACATGTGTGTATCGAGTTCAAGCAGGCGTATATTATCAGAAATTATATTTGCCGAAGGATAATATAGCGCCTGGGTGAGCTGTGTTAGTTGTCGCTCGTCAAGCTTGGCGTGTTTTACAATTGCCTTTACGTCCTCCGGTGTGCGCACATATCTGTGAAACATTATTTGGTGTATAATATTAAAGGATAATTTATAAATTTTTGTTTAGATGTCTTACAACTCCGGAGCATTTTCATCAACTTCCATAGTTTCCAAGCTGCCCATACTTAAACGCGCCAAAAATGAACTTAGTGCTGCCACCTGTTGTTTAGAAATAGAGTGGCAACTCTTTGCTAACACATGTGAATACTTTCTTTGTTTTGATTTTGATCGGTCAACAATGAGCATGGAGGGAATGGCGGAAGTGAAGAAAAACTGGACGGATGCTGAACGTTTGGAACTGGCAGCTAAGCTTGATGCTGAATTGGATGCCTTCGTCGATGGCCTCGAAAAAAAACGCTATGAAGAAGGCTGGCCAGAAGATCGTTGGCAGGAGGAAATGGATAAGCATCCATTTTTTATGAAACGTGCACCACAACCTGGTGACGAAGTACATCCAATGTTTGAGGGCCTGCAGAAGCTTAAATATGACCCAGAGGAAAACACCCGCGAGGAGCTGGCTCTTAACTATAAAGAAGATGGAAATTTTTATATGAAACACAAAAAGTTTCGCATGGCCGTTTACAGTTTCAGCGAAGGCATCAAAACCAAGTGCGAAAATCCCGATGTGCTGGCAGTGCTCTACAACAATCGCTCGGCAGCCCAGTATTTTATTAAGAACTACAGATCTGCTCTGAGCGATGCACAGCGTGCGCTTACATTCAAACCGGATTACACCAAGGCCCGTTGGCGTGCTGCTCAATGTGCGTATGAACTGGAAAAGTATGATGTGTGCACACAACTCTGCGAGGAACTGCTTGAAGTGGACATTGATCATAAAGATGCTAAAGCATTATTGCACAAAAACAAAATGAAAAAAGTAAGTTTAAAGTGTGTAATAAAGAAAATTTTTTTGAAATACATATCACCATTCCCAAACAGTTAGAATCGGAACGAAATTTACGAAAAGAGGCTGCAGAGGCAAAGCGAACGCAGGTTCGGTTTCAAAAGCTGCGTGACGCCTTGGAACAACGTGCTATCAAATTCGATGACCTCAAGGCCAAAAAGAGCATAACGGAGGAGCTACTGCGGCCTAAGTTTTTGCCGCTCGAAGATTACCCTGTGCATTTGGATGATAACGGTGTTGACCTCGTTTGGCCAGCTGCTTTTTCGTATCCTGAATTTCTTTTAAGTGATTTCCAACAGAAACTGCCCGAGACGGCTACTATGGTAGACTGTTGTGAAATACTTTTTGCCGAACCTTTACCATGTGACAAGTCGCACAAATATCGCAAGGGCAACGTCAGCGTTTACTATGAGAACCGAAAAGTGGGCTGTGTTCACAAAGTAGACCTGGAAAAATTGCTGAGCGAAATTATAAACGAAAAAGGCTTTTTTGTCACCGGTGGATCCTTGCTTTTCTATATTGTACCGACTGGCTCAACCATCGAGCAGGAATTCATTCATCAGCAGCGACGTCCCTTAGTGTACAATTAAATAAAGGTTTTAATTATTATTTTCCTTTAATAAAGCACTTTTAAATTTTATTTTTGAGCGGCAAATATTTAAGCTTACATTTTAATCATGGTACAATTGAGCTTGCTTGCGCTATAAATATATGTATATGTATATTCCTTAGTAATTCGTGAGTTAAAAGCTTTGCAATAGCTAATATATTTATAATTTAACTAATACTTTTTGATAATACACACAATACACGTTGATATGTTTATATGCTGCAGTTTGCGAAGCCGAAAAGCGTAAAGTTTTTTACTAACTAAATTTAATTTAACAATGAGGCGCCTAAATAAGTCAACAATATTTTTTATTTTCTATAATTGTATAAAAGCGTTAATTTCGTTATTGAGCATAGGGTATATAATTATATCCCTCATAGACATTTATATATAGTCCTAGCTAGGCCTGAGCTTTGGCCCACATAAAAGCTGACACGGTGTACATTTTTCATAGGTTTAACAACCAAAAGTCACAACACAGATAATAATTGCACTTAAAACTAAGCGTTTGATATGAACTTGGGGCAACTTGTACGAAATTATAGACTTACGATATGTGTGGTAAAACTTAAGCATGATTATATAAAAACTTAAAACAAGTCTCAGCTTTAAAGCTCTAATACACAATTGATATGAAATCACATAAAAATACGATATAGCTAATAATTGCTAGACAATGAGAACTTAATTAGCTTAATGGGGCGGCTGCGTGGATGTGGCTAATGCCTGCTGTTGGTTGCGCTGCAGCACATTATTAAGCCTCATTTTCAACGGCGAAAAGTCAATTTTCTTAAAACGTGGCAGCGAAGCAAACTTTCTCATGCCGCTGGGTTGTAGCTCACCGGGCGTGGCCACCGACTGTGTCATTGCGATGTTGGCTGTATCGGTTGCCTTAATGTTAACGCATTGATGCTGCTTTAGTGGCGACTTGCTCGGAGAGGGACCAAATTTGGCTAAAGTAGCGTATTTTTGCAGCAGCCGTGTGGCGCGTTCAGCCGCCTGATAACAGTGCTCGTATTCTTCTTCCAGTTTGGGATGCACAATGCTCGGTGCTGCTAGTTGAGTATGTACAGTTCGTTTAACTGGCTGTGACTTGTCCGGCATTTTGCTGTCATCGAATTTAAAGTCAATGTTTTGAAGCATGGCCAACTGCAGCAGTTCCTCCTCTAGTTTCTGCTGCACTTGGCCGTTCAAGTTGTCAGTTTCATTGTTGTTATTAATCGGAGAGCGTTTGGCCGCATGAGTAACGGCGTAGACACCCTCGGAGATTTTGTGTGCAGCAGTCTTTTTGGTTTGCGTTTTAGTCTTGTTTGCATACGATAACGATGAGCTTGATGGAGTGGGTGATTGCTTCTGGCGATGTTCAATAATCTGCTGTGGTGATGATATATAGAGATTTTCCTTACGTTCTCTTTGCAACTTTGCGTTGACCAGCTGACGTAGGCCCGTTGAGTTTTCTGTACATGGACTTCGCCGTTTGGATTTCAAAGTGTCACAGCTGTTTGGGTAGTATGAAGGTATTTTTTCATCCACGCTTATAATGGATCGTCGTGGTGTCTGATAGTAGTCCTCTCCTTGGGCGTCTAACGGCTGAGTTATCTGTTTGGGTGTTCCTTTTTGTGGCAGTATAGGCAAGAGAGGCGACTCGGTTGGGGTGCTAGTGCTGAGTCCAAAGCCTAACGGTTGCTCCAATTCCTGAGCCGCCTTGACGGCCAGCAAGTTCTCATAGAGATGTTCGGCAAAACCACTGTTTGGAGCATCAGATGTGTTTAGCGTGCAACCGTGCATGGGCTCGTATATGTTACTTTCGTTTTGGGCCGGCAATGCCGCAGGCAGGGACTGGACTAAAGTTTTCGACTGTTGTTCTTCGGTGTTGCAGCTGCTGGTAGATGAGCAATAGGAGCCTGTTGAATAGCCTGATGACGTCGATGCAGTGCTGGTGGTGGGCTGTTTTTCTAACTGTGCGCTGATTTTTTTTACAATTGGTGCCATAACACAGTAGCCTGTAAGATCATCAACCAGTATCTTATTCTTATGCAATAGAGTACTGTGAGGAACAGCCCCGTTCGCGCCTATGAGGTTTATTGTGGATGAGTTGCAGGCGGAGAAATTAAAATTGTGAGGTAGCTGTTCAGACACGTTAAGGCTCTCTAAAGAGTCGGCTTTGTTCAGATGACTAGAAATCTTGGCAATCAGAATTTGGCGCGCTACAGGCTCAATGGCTGACTCATCCAAGCTGACGTTAAGATCGCCGCAAGAATCATCAGAATTCATTTGTGGCAAGTCTGCAAAATATGCTTCGCCAAAAGTGTCCAAAAAGTTAAGTTTGGAAAGATCTGGGCTTGAGAAACTGTTCCGTTGCGATTTCACCAATTTAGTGGAACTGTTGTTCAGTAAGGGAGCTGCGGTAACAGTGGGCTTTTCATTTGTTTTTTTTTCGCAGACGCTGCCTGATCTCTTCTGGCGCGTGGTGCCGAATAAATTGTCCAACATATTTTTGTATTTCTTCTTCTTTGCTAGGTCGGACTCGGGCGTGGTGCTGGAGCGAGGTATTTCGCCCAGGACTTTCTGCTGAGGGCCCTCGAAGGTGTTGATGCGTTTACGATGTGCAGGTAGCGGCGGGGGCAAGGCGGGTGGAATTTCAAAAAAGGTGGACGGTTTCATCTCTTCGTAAATGCCTGAAGCAATAGAAGCGCGAGATATGCGACTGCCATCAAATATTTCCTCATAAATTTCAGAAACGCGCGAGATCCGCGACGTAAACAAGCTGGCTTCAAAGGTGTCGGGCAATATTGGTAGCGGGCCAAAGACGCTGAATAACTTAAGTGGAGCCAATACATTTACCTAATTATTTTATATATAACTCACCTGGGACCGCGACTAAGCCTACGTTCTTCCAAAAACACCTGTCTATAAAGTTCTAGATTCTTGATGGACTTCTTCATCCACTTCATATGCTGGCGGCAAGCAGTTTCAGTTTCCAACGCAAAGTAAATGAAACAATCGCGTCGATTTTGTGTCCAAAAAAGCCCATACGAATGTTGTTTTGTGCGCGAAGTGGCCAGGCTTATGCTGACACCTGGCACATTTACAGAAACACTAAGTGGTTTTTGGGACTGCTGCTCTTCCTTTGTGTTATCTGTTGCAGTCTGGAAGCTAAGCCGCAAAAAGCAGGGTACACATTTGACGGCTTCGATTTTTACTTGGCATCTGATCCATTTCTTATAGCGCTGAGCAAAGGTGCCATGAATGTCTAACTTGACATCCATAAACATGCAGATTTCGTTGTGGTCCATGTTGGTCGGTGGTTTATGAGTGCTCAGGGTGGGTAGGGTGCGGCGTGATGGATGAAGAAATTAAAACGTTTTCAAATATTAGGCTTAACTTTGCAAATTACATGATTTTCGCTTGTTATAGGGTGTGGAAGGTTATATCCAGATCCTTTGAGTAGTCGGTACTCGGCCACTGGCACTGGTGTATATCGATAATTTTCGTGCTGTTTTGTGTGTTGCTAGTCATCGATAGCTCGATATACTTAATTGCATACTTACGCACGCGCTGCATTTTTTGGCGGAAAGAACTGAAAAAAGCGACATTACAAACAAATGTGTAAACAATTTGCGCGCATTTAACAAATTCTGTGCTCTCCAACAAGAATATAAAAAGTAAAATTAAAAAGTCGAAAATGTCTGCGAGTGCTGCAAAAGTCTACATACAGATCGAGAGCGAAGCCGAACAGCAGGAACATCTGAAACAACAACGCAAAACGTTAAAGCCTATTCAGGGTAACGCTAACGACAAGGAGAATCTTACGGGACGCGTCTCCATCGTGGATCAATTGAGCCGCTTGAAAGCAGGCGTCACCGCAACGCCCAAATATGGTAAACGTAAATGCGTAGATTCGAGCAGCATAGTAACACCGCCGCATACGCAGGATGCTGATACACAAACCGACGTGACGCCCAATGATGCTGACAAACCGGTAACAGCTGACGATTTGACTGGTGAATGCGAGCCAGGGGAAAACTACTATAAACGGTTGGCTGAAAAGCGACGCGAAGTGTTGGAGGAGACGCTTAACGAGAACCGTCATTTGCATGAACGCATCGATGGCCTTGAAGAGGAAATGGGAACACTACGTAAGGAACTTGAGGAGTCTAAATATCTAGTTGAAGTCCTCAAGGAAATTGTCGACGAGGACAAGAGTGATGACGAGAAGGAAGAGAATCGTTTAACAGAAGATGACGCTGAATATGACGAAGAATCATTATCAACCTCAAAATAGTAACCAGTGCGAACAAAATTATTTCTTATTTACTACTACCTTCTTATTTAGCTACATTTCTACATATTAGTTGTAATTGCGTATTGAGTTTATATTTTATTTATGTTATTATTCACCCAAAGGACTGGTTTGACAATGCACCAGCAATATTTAATAGTTGATCCTTAGATTTTCTCCAGTTCAGTCAATAAAACTTGTTTGATAATACGACAATTTGAAGTTTTATCTTATTTAAGCCAATCTGTAATGATTTCCTCGCTGTGGAAGTTCTCCACATCAAACTGTAATTTATAAAGAAATTAAAATAAATACAATTCTTTATCTCCACGCCCCGAACGCTTACTTCAGCTGACACCTCTATGCCATCTTCGTATGTTGGAACTAGGCCCACGACATCTACATCATTAGCCGCTGCATTTATATACGCTGCATCAGCTTCAGCTGCGGCAATAAGCACTGCACTATCGCCATCTGCTACCCTTACTTGCTGTTCAGTATTCTCTTCAGGCATCGATACTTCTCTATCAAGCTCAGATGCATCCTCGAGTTTCTGGCCGTGCATGGTCTCCATGTGTAGACGCAAGGCAAAAGGGCGAGAATATTCAGCGCCGCATGAATCGCACTTATTCTTGCTACTCTCTAGCTTTTTATGTTTGCGCATATGCGCTTTAACAGCGTATAAGGAAGCAAACGGTCGATTGCATATTACGCACTGGTACGGCTTTGTATGGGTATTCTTGTGCGCATGCAGTTGCACAGGTGTGCGGAAGCTCTTGGAGCACACATCACAGACATACTGTCGCTCTGTTCCATGGCTAAGTAGATGAAGCGAGTAGACTTGTTGAGACTTAAAGCTGTGGAAGACAAAATGTTCTTAGATTCGATCTAAACGAGTCTCTCAGTAATATTGTTTATTCACCGTTTATTGCATGTTGCGCATACATATGGCCGTATGTTTGTGTGCGTGCGTAAATGCAAAGTCAGCGAATAGGAGACCCGAAAGGTTTTGCCGCACACCTCGCATTTGTAAGGTTTTTCACCGGTATGGACACGTTCGTGTTTGACTTTTTCAAAGGGCCGCGCAAATACACGTTCACAATACTGGCAAGGAAAGCCTGTCTTGCCTACCAATTGACGAATGGGTTTGGTTGATTGTGATTCCTGGGGTTTGTCGTGTATCTTTAGATGCATATTAAACTCGATGACATTATCGAACTGGCGATTACAAATTCCACACATGTGCTGCTCTTGGTTTTGATGCATTTGCTTATGGACGTCTAAAAGGTTCTCATCGAAGCTGTTTTCAAGAATGGATGGGTTATGTAGTTATTTGTTAATCTATACCATATCAGCTTACCTTTTGTTGCATATTTCACAGTGAAACTGGTTCAGCTCACTATACTGTTTATGAGCGCCCACGGGTAGGGCGTCCTGTATGCTCTTGTCTGCGCGTTCAGCATGTATGCGCATGTGAAATTTAAGGCTTTTAGTTGATTTAAATACTGTATTGCAAATTTCGCAAACTACTTCGGTATAGCTGAGAGAACTTTTTTGTACTTTTCGTTTTATTTGTTGCTTATTTGTTGCTACAAGCAAACTATAGTCCTGTTCCGATAAGGCGACATCATCTTTTACCTCGATCTGTGTGCTTGCCTTGCACACGTGATCCTCTGCGCTTAGTAGATCATCGAATATGCAGCGGCAATCATAGCAGAAATATTTTTCTGTATTGTTGTTGGACTGGTCTGGCAGGCTTATATCCGATTTGATGTCTACTGGCTCCCAGAGCGTTTTTTCTATCATGTCCATTGATTCTACGACGGCCTCATCTTCGTCGCTGTGGTATGGCGAAGTTTCTTCAATAATGTCGATTTCGGAAGTCACGCCATTGTCGCCACTACAAGATTCCGCAGCTCCGTTGTGAGCGGCCGTATAGGAGTCAATGCTGTCAAAACTGCAGCCGCATTGTCCACAGAAGTAGAGTGCATCCGACTGTGTAGCAGTTTCTCTTCCTGTAGTAAATACATTATCATCCTCCCCTGGATTGATTATAAAATATTCCTCCGACTCAGCATATTGTTGCACATGTTGCAACGTCATGTCACCATGATTCGTATCTTCGTGGTGGCCTATGCGCATAAGATTTAACGATTATTTAGCAACACTCAATGTGTATATTACAGAAATATACTTACTAGTCATGGGATTAATTGATTAATGCCTTTAAAAATGTGTTTTTTAAATATAAACATGCAAACAGCTGTACAAGAAATCATTCATGTTGTTATCGATACACCACAAATATTGGTGCTCAAAAGGTTGCCAGTTCGTTAAAATATTTTTTTAACATTGCGCTTATAATTCACAAGTTGTTTTTCCGCAATTTCATTGTTTATATACACTGTCAACCGCCGTATCTGCCGTGTTGTTTGAAAGGAGAGCAAGTTAGCACTCCCCTAGACAAGGATGGAACACATAATGGACGGCTGGCACAAGATAGGCCGTTCGCCAGTTTTTTTTTTCTTAGGCTAAAAACATACATATGTCAAATTTAATACTTTTTTTAACGCTACAGATCTGGCATTTAATTTTTATGTACAATAAAAAACATAACAAGTATAAAACAAAACATTTTTCTTTACAACTATTTTACAAGATTTTTGATATAGACCAACTTAGCTGGAATGATTAAAAGCAGTCTTTTCTGACTGGACTGACTGCGACCAAATTGTAAACACTAAAAGAAACTTAAACTAAAAACATTTGCCGACTGCGCATCTAAAACAGCAACGAATACAACTGGCTGCCTATACGCTTGCAAACATTGGAGACTACATATGCGCCCGCCGATATGGTCACAAACAGCGTAAGCCAACCCAGAAAAGTAAACTCTCCCCCGCGTGGCCTTATATGCTGCTGCAAACCCAGCCAGCCACCATTGTCAATTAGCCAGTAGACCAGATCGTCCTCGATTATCTCCGCTAAGCCATCAACAAGACATTGCAGGTATTCATAATGACCCTGACGCACACAGTCAATGGCAAAGCCACCACAAACGGCAAATATGGATATTATTTTACCCCAGGTGATGCTCGATCGAAACAGATCTTTGGCTACCAGATTAAGCAACATCGGCGCAGTGTCGCTGTCCTCCAGTTCGCCAAAAGGTGCGCGCGACAATTGCCGTGAAATGTTTGTATAGACGCGTGGATGCATGCGCTCCAGCTCCTCGCCCATCTGAACAGCGTTAGAGCAAAGATATTAACTGATAATTAATACAGTTTAATTACGTATAAACTTACACTATTGAGCGCTGGGAACACTTCGTAAACAACATGGGACGAGGGCTCCAGTATGGTTCGCAGTCTTTGTATCACTTTGCGATTTAGTACGCCCGCGCGACGTAGTCGTGCTCGAATATATTGACCGCATAGGCATTTCCCCTGGAAACAAAAAAAAGGTAGGCAAATTGATTAATTATACTCAACTTTTAAACTGCAACAGCAATATACATATATATGTATGTATGTATATGTCTGTATGTGCATAGTATGTCTGTTTGCAGCCACTTTGATCTCTAAACTGTGCACTCATCAATGCCACAAACTTTATTGATCTATCCAAATTAATAGTAATTTACTAGTCAAAATTTCCGTTCACTTTTCGCCATGTAGGTTGTGCGCACAATTTATGGATTCTGGATATATTCACGCTCTGTTCTGGTTTTGTCCAAATTGTTTGACTGATGTTCGGCCGAGTGACACCTGTACAATTTCATTCACACCATTTAGCAGAGAGAACGAGAAACGCAGTAATTAAAATAAAGAAAATGAAGGCGACCGAAGCACATAAAATAAAATACAGACGAAAGATAATAAACAAGTTTAGAGTTTGGCCAAAAATGAAAATGTATTTATGTATTTGTTTTTCACTGGTCTTAAAAACACGTGCTGGGGTAGATAACAAACATACACACACACATAATAAATATGCAATCAATATACATATGTACATAGTACATACATATATCATTATCATAATATTGCTGGCAGAAAACATTGCCCGGATATCGGGCGGCCGTCAACCTTCGCCCTTCTCCTTTCATGACTGCTTGTGATTTGCTCTGATTTCAAGAGAATTTTTAAGACAGGGGAAATCCCTCCACAAACCTCCTCAACTAAACAAAACAAGAAACTTATTCAAATGAGAGCGATTTAAGTAAAATGGCGTTATAAGCTCTTAAATAAAGTACTTAAAATAAGTGTAAACAAATTGATGGATTCATTTGGGCGTACTTTTAATATTTGGTATTCTTTGTACGTTAGTCAAGTGATTTACCGCTCTCCTCTCTAAGTAGCTGGCCCGTATGCACAATAGATGTTTCTCCAAACAACATCAAGGCCAAGATCTACTAGTATCCAATCCAACTGGCAATGTCACAAGTCAAGACACTTGTATGTTTTGTCTACAAAGCGTTGGCTGGCGTGACAAACGGTAATTGACAGTTCGACTTAAGCCTTATATGCACGATATATTCAGATAACAATCGAACAAACTGACATTGTGGCTGGGGTAGCCATATATCACATACTTTACTGAATTTCGTTTACTAGCATGCTCTATAACTATACCATTTCCTTAAGCAATTTGTTATATAATCTCATTAGATTCGTGAGCTTAGGTAAACAAATTTGCTAACCTAGGGACAGCTAAGCTTCAGCTATTTATGACTTGTACATCATGGCATATGCATTTCTCTAAAGCACCCAAGCAAACATTTTAATTTTTTGTATTTACTATATATGTATATGTATATGTATGTATCATTCAAGAAGCGCAAACAATGCATTTTGCATTTTATCAGTGAAGATAAGAATATTCGCCATTAATCATGCGCCAATGACACCAACGACCTACTGAAATAGATATCATGTGGCCAAAAGGCCGAAAATTTCATACCCTTGCGTATTTTTTCAACCTATCGATCCTATGGCAAGTAATCATAAGAAAATAAAATTATTTTTTTTTTTAACATTTAGCAAAGCTACATGTATGTATGTATGTACGTATGCATAAAACACTTCAAAGAAAAAAATGTAACTTTTTACAATTATTTCCCTAGTGCTAAACTTAATATATTCTTTGCCAGAGTATAAAACAAAAAAACAAAAATAAAACTGCCTGGCAGCTCAGCAATTAAAAAATTAATTTTTAAATTAGTAAACATTAGGCACACAAAAATTTGCCAAAATAAATAATAATGGGACCACCACCAACTGAGTTTGAAAATTAATAATTCTCTTCGTTTGTTTAAATTTTTTTTTTTTTTTTTTAATATATGGCAACAAAAACAAATATTAATTGAATATTTATACAGCTTGTTAAATAGCCGCAAAATTGACTTACTTGATTAATAATTTCCATTTTGTACTCCTGATAGTTGGTGGTAGTACGTGTACTGCTGGCCAAGGAAGATGTGGACGCAGCACGCGTAATTTGGCCAGCGTTGGAACTGGAACTGGCAGGAAGGCCGAGTCCAGTGATGCCAGCAGATCGACCATTTGGAGAGCTGCGTAAGGTTTTCCATTCGGCAGCCGTGGCTATGGTTCCACGCCTGTTGGCCACATAGATCTCATGGTCCAGCGAGGATGATTTAAATTTCGCCAGCTTAGGAGCGGCGCTGGCGGCAGTTGGTGCCATGGCCGTCATCTAGGCTTTTGTTACTCTGCTTGGCTGGCTTTTCACAATTGCCGACAACAACATAGACTGAGGCAAGTAGAGAGTGCGAATCTTGACTTGTTTCTGCTCAAAGACTAGCTTAATTTTAAGCACGACAAATGCTGGCATTTGGTTTCGCGTACTTCTAATTTGTGAAATTCTATATGAATTTTTACGTATGTGATATATATATATATATATATATGTGTGTACATGTGCTTGAGTTTGTGTGTGTGTGTGTGTGTGTGTGTGGTATGAACGTTTTCAACACACAATTTTTATGCCTTTTAAGCGCGATTTGTGCTTTGCACTTTTTTGGAGGTGGTTTGGCTTGATAAAATATAGAAAACAAAATAAAAAATCGGCAATAAATGTCGCGCGAAAGCGTAAAGGCAACAACACAACAAGACAGCACACAGCGACAACAACAAAAACAACACACACACACGCACAGCTGAAAGCTAAACTTAAACTTGTTGCTCTTGCCTCTCGATCGCGATTTTTCGATTGATTTGCTGTGCTCTCTGTGCTTTCTTTGGTTTATTTTGTGTTTTTTTCTTGTTATTTCATTGTTGCTTTACTTTGCTTTGAACTTTTAACCGAGAAATCTACGAAAACCGAAAATGTTGTGAAAACGTACTAACGACAATCGATGATCTGCCGCTCAATCACATCACGACGACTGCTGTGTATGCGCGATTCTAACGTATGTTAAATAAAAAGTATGATTTGGCTTTGGGGAATGAGAGAACTAAAGTAGACAGAGGCGAAAATTATCGAATTCGAATTTCGAAAAAATTAAAATTTGAAGAAAAAACATTGCATACTTTTAGGTTATAGTAATTAATAATACAAGTCTAAAATGCCAATAATTTTTGAAAAACGGTCCACAAACGCCGTAGTTATATACTAATTAATAATTCGTGAAAGATTTCGGACTCGTTTTGAAAAGTTCGAATCGTTTTCATTCAGTGCAGAAACAGCTGTGTTGTTTGTTTATGTTTTTTTATGTGGCGCAAAATTTAAATGGCAGCGAAATCATACAGCAGCCTGGTACAAAGGGTATGTACAGGCCCGTCGAGTGGGAGGGGGAAAGGGGGGTTACCTAAAGTATGATCAGGGTGACTAGAGAACTCGATATACCCATGTCCGTCTGTCTGTCTGTCTGTCCGTCCGTAAGAACGCCTAGATCTCAGAGATAGTAAGAGCTAGAGCAACCAAACTTTCAGATTAGATCCCTTATTGTTCCATATTTTTTGATATCGGGGTTACATTATATAGCTCCCATAGGGGTGTTTGAGAGGACCTTGAAAAAAACCAAAAGTTTTAGATAGATAATTCGTTTGTTTATAAAGATATCGTAACGAAATTTGTCATTTTTAGAGATCTTCAACACTGTACAAAATTTTATCAATTTCGGTTAACTATATCATATAGGAACAATCGGCCAAAAAATCGATTTTTGTACAAAATTTGGTATATTTCGTTAGTTTATAAAGAAATCGTAACCCAATTTGGCGCTAGGAAGTTTTGTAAAGGTCCCAAATTTTATCAAAATCGATTGACTATATAATATAGCTCCCATATAAATGTTTTTTGTACGAAATTCGTTTTGTTTCGTGTGTTTATAAAGATATCGTAACCAAATTTGACAAATAAATAAAGCAATATACCGGATTTGAATGCAATGTGGTGGTACAGGGTATCCCAAAGTCGTCCGCGCCCGACTTTAACGTACGCCATCTTTTAAAAATGGAAACGTAGGAAAAAATTAAGCTGCTTGTAGTTCGCATTTTAATTTTTGCCAACTTTATAAGTTGTTAATTTTTTATTTTTTATTCAACAAACTATTTTGAGCAGCATCTTCAGAGTTCCCTTCAGTTACTTCTTTGCTATATCTTCCTTTTTCCACTAAATGCTTAAAAAGTTTAAAAAGTGCGCCAAATTGCCAGCTATCGATAAGTTCACATTTTAAGTTGCCACAATTTTTCGTTTTATTTTTCTTTTTGTCAACATCTGTCAAATAGGGAAACATTTTTATTTACAAATATTGTAGAATTTATTTTATATACATATATGTTCATTCATGAAATTGTAACACATAACTTTTCGAAGACAAAACATGTCTTAAGTCCTGTGTACATCGCAATTTCAATAGACAAATTTTGTAATAAAAATATTTAATGAAAATTAACCATAATCCGTAACAGTTCTAAATTTTCTTAAAACATTAAAAAATAATACAAAATTAATTTCAGTGACGTTAAGCCATTACTTTTCATTTCGACAGCTGCGAGCCCAACTTTTCAAAACGATTCGACTTTTGTCGGAATCGAAATTTCGAATCCGACACGTTTACACGTTTTTGAATTTGCAAAAGAAAATACTTTTTAACAGCAACTTACTTATGTTATATAGCCACAATGTATTATGTTGGCAATGCTGCTTAAAGCGACCTCTGTCGCATTGCCGCGAAATAATTTTAAAAATGACTATACATTGATAAGGCGAACTGCAAGTTATGTCGTTATTCGTTGATATATTTTGGGTATCAGTGTGGTGATAACAAATCGCAAAAACATAAAAATTAAAATTAAACCAAAGACCACGCCAATAACCAACGTAGTCCACTCCAAAGCACTCAAACTATTTGTGGTGGGCAGCACATGTGTGTTGATGCCGAGCTAGAGTTAAAAAACAAAATAAATAATTGAATAATAATTACTGGTTATAGAAGAAGCCTACCCAACCGCCGTTCTCATTGATCCAGGGCACCAGCTCATCCTCGATAACATCAGACACGCCTTGCATTAGCTTCGGCAAGTACTCTGGATGCCCTTGGCGCACACAGTCTACCGATAAGCCACCCGCTATGGCAAACAAAGATATGACTTTGCTCCAGGTGATCTCGGCTCGAAAAAGCTCTCGACCCACGGCGCCTAAAAGTAACGTAACTGCATCCGCCGTATGAAACTCGCCGCCAGGATTGCGACAAATCTGTCGCGCCACACCATTGTAAACACGAGGATGCATGCGTTCCAGTTCGTCACCAAGCTGCAAGCAACATGCTATTAAACTATAGAGCAAACTGAAAGATATACGTACCACTTGAACCGCTGGAAACACCTCCCGAACTATGCTCATGGAAGTGCTGCCTAATATGCTGCGTATGCGTTGGAGTCCCAATTTCTTGTTAAACAAGCCAGAGCGTCGCAAGCGCCGTTTTATGTAGTGGCCACAAAGACATCGTCCCTGTAAGTGTTTTTTTTTTTTTTTTTTTATATTAGTGTGACTCTATTATATAATCCAAATATATTTTTACCACCTGGGTGATGATATCCTGGGCAGGAATCTGTGCTGCCTTCCAGCCAATTGTGTAGGACAGTTTGCGTGAGACCACATCGCTGACATTGCTCAGACGTCGTCGTGTTGCATCCCGTGGGTTCACCTCCAACAGTGAGGCAGAATGGAGCGTGGCAGGAAAACTAAACTTGCGACGATTTTGGGCTTGGAGCAGCCGTTCACTATGTGTCGTAGCCATGGGAAAACCGTTGCTGAAATTGTCATTATTTATGGGATACGAGCTGCCTGGCATTGTCCCAAGCGAGATCCTACAACACAACCAGATACGTCATTGCATCAATCAAATAACGTATAATTTAATTAGACTCAACGCGTAAACTAATTGCCGTCAGTGATCTGCAGCAGATCGGACAATCTATCTCGATCTCTTCGACTTAATATATGTATGTGAATGCATTAGTGTGCAAGTATTTGCTTATTTGGATTTCATTAATGATTGGCTGTCTTGTAGGTTCAATTAAGTGCAACTCGATTTGGTTGATTTGGCAAGTGATTTCTTGTTGCCTGCCCCTGAGAGATTTAGCTGGAGATTGTTATCAAGCATCTGCCATATTGATGCATGGCCTCTCTTGAAAATGGGATTTCTGTGTTTGCTGAAAACACGAACAAGCACCAAACATGATCGTCGAGAGGCAAGGTCGTCTGTCTGTCCGGCCACACAATGATGCAAGCACAGTGAGATCCCATGGAACATGGTATAGTATGTATAAAATTATGGTACAATAAATTATATAATAATTGCCTCAAATCATCAATTATAGCTCATTAAAAACAGCTTGCAGTTTATGAACTTAATCATTTTGGTTAGTACGTAAGGATGTGGATTTTTGTATTACTTGGTCTTTAATATGTGAAATACGAAGGAACGGCTTATCTCAAGAAGTTTGTCCTATGACACAAATATTTTGCAACTGTCTTTCGCATCTTTGACCACTTTTTAGCTTAGCTGACCATTTTGGGCAACACATCGATGACATATTGTTGGCATTATCGACGTCTGCCAAAATGCTGTACCTGTCCATGTGGATGCATGTTGTCATTAGTTGTCAGCATGCGGCATGTCAGCTGGCTAATGATTTGTGCGATCGACAAGTGAATAGACTCGCACATAGTGTGGAAATATGATGTACCCAAGGGAGCAAGAGTCCCAATTAGTTTTCAAACTGCACGTATACATAACCTGGCCCACTAAAGCAGGCAGATCGTGAGTAAGGAAAGTTAAATATAGCAAAACATTGAAATCGTGTTTTACTGACCAATAAAAGTGATAGTATGGAAAGTACATTTGGACGAGTTGTCCAATGTAGAGGCCTAAGAGGGTCACTGAAATCACGTTCTGGAAGACCCGCAGACCTAACTATAAAAGCACGCCCACACTTGGTTAATTGGCTTAGTATACACACATAATGCCAGATTACTGGGCGCATATACTGCTTGAGATTTTGCTGCTAATTGGAGTAGGCCGCTCAGATGTGGCGCACTTTTATGCACCTACAGAGTTTAGCAGCTATCTACACGGCCAACATCCATTTCAGTTATCGAGCTATTATGGTCTGCCTGCCGTGCCTGTGACACCCGCTCCTGCTCCTGTAACACCAGCGCCTGTAGCGCCCATAGCACCAGCTACTACCGAGTTTAGCCTGCCGGAAATTATTGAGAATCGCAGCGTGAAGCAACATGGCAGCTTTATACCCATTGCTCAGCACTATCTGCCACCAGCGGAGGAACGCCCAAACTATGAGAGTCCCCAGCCACTGCCAGCTCCTAGGTATGCCTGGCTATATATTTGTGCATGTAAAAGCTCTCTAGAACTAGTTGTTTTTTTATACGAGTAGCGATGAGGGCTTTGCTGGCTACAACTATTTCCCGCCCGCCGTCGCAACAAGCAGCACTACGCGTCGTCCTATTATAGTGCAAGATCCTGGCGATGACAATGAACTGCAGCCACCTGGCTACGATTACAATGCGCCGCCTCAGCGTCCTTCCACTCCAGCTCCCGTCTACTTGCCGCCTGAGCAACCCAGTCAAACGGAAAGCAGTCTTGACTCTCAGCTGAGACTGCGCTTAAAGGAGCTGCGCTGCCTGCAAGCGGGCTACTTTCGCAGCATTATCAAAGTGGACAGTTTTCTTGGTGCCGTGCCCACTGTAGATACTGATGCAAACGACAAGCGTTGCGAACTCAAACTATCGCAGAGTTTTCTTTTAGTGGATATTGCAGCTGCAGATTTTGACAGATGTGGCGTACGTGCCTGTGGACAGGATCTTTGCCTACGACTGCGATTTCCTGCCATACGCGGTCTACGCACTGCTGCCGATGGAATTCTAACTTTGCATTGCAAAACCCAGGAGCGTGTTGCGGTTAAAACGCATGCGCTGC
Organism: Chymomyza fuscimana; assembly: GCA_949987675.1. Lineage (NCBI taxonomy): Eukaryota > Metazoa > Arthropoda > Insecta > Diptera > Drosophilidae > Chymomyza > Chymomyza fuscimana. Next base: position 104,141,559 of record OX465089.1, read on the forward strand.
ATATGGGCGTGGCCAATGATGTGTAGGTAAATAGCTTTGTCTGCGCATGACCTGACATTAATGCAACTGATTGTAGGCAAGCACGCAACAGCGGCACCTATGCTCATGGCGGCATACAGAATGCCTTTCGAACCCATGTGGAGCTCTTGAGAAGGGGTGCTAGTGGTTACACGCGTCATTTGGAGAGCAATGGCGCTGTGCAGTTGGGTGAGGAACTGCTGCTGCGCGCTCATGTCCTGGCAGGCGATGGTGCGTTGTTTGTTTATCATTCCTATTAGCCATTAGCCAATCACTCAATTTTAGGTTGGAACTACACCAAGCTGAGTGATGTGCAGCTGCAGCGTATTTCACCTTCCGGAGAGTTACTCAATAGCGCACAGCTAGTCAACACTCGTGGCTGTTTGAATCCTGCCATGCAGAGCGTTTGTGCGCATGCGCCCAGCTTTGAGCCACCGCTGGGACAGCGTTTAGCTTTCAAGGCGGTTATGTTTCAGGGCATGCACAGTGGCGATGTGCTGGTCATGTCCATGCGAATCACAGGTTGTTTAGAACGAGAGGATTGCCAGCTGACTGCGAAGGAGTGTGCTACTGGAGCAGTTCAGCGACGCAGACGGGATACGGGAGTAGAGCGAGGCAACGCTACAGAAGCTTCAGAATTATCGCTTATCAAATTTAGGGTCATTATGCCCGAAGTCAGTGAGCAGCAGCCTAAAGATGAGTTTCCCACGGCTATACCCGAACTATCAAAAACTTTGGCATTAGTTGGTTCCTTGTCTTTTGTCGTACTTCTCTTGGCTCTAGCCGTATACACCGCTTTTAAGCTAGGCAACTAGCATCAGTGGCGCCAATCTGCATCTGGAGCTGTCCCTCTCTGAATAGCGCCCACAAATTGACTTATCGCCAAAAATGTTTGCTCGTTTTGGGCTTCTACAGAAATTAGCACTTAATAAAATCTTATTTATGTTCATGTCGCTTGTAATTGGCCAACTCAAGAGTAAAGTTTAAATAAATTTAAAGAAAAAAAATGTACATGCTTTGTACATAGTATTGCAAATTACATTTGGCTATGGTCGGAGACTCAACTACAAGCCAAGTCGAGGCGCAGTTTTGACTGATTTGCAATGTGAGTTTTTGGATTTTTATGGCAAACTTAAATTTTATCACGTTTTCACGCTTGGCGCATTTAATGAAAACCTAGCCAAATTGTGCTTGGGTTGCATTTTGATTTTGTCTTTGGGATTGTTTTTTTTTTTTTTTGGCTTTGTTATTTGTGGCAATTTGTAGTCACTTCTTATGTTAATTTGTGCAGTGAAGCGAGATTTGGTCATGATATGTCAGCCGCCAATTAGCAGCTTGACTTATGCACCATGTGGGCATAATTACTGTCTGGAATTGGACGAGTGTTTATCAGCTTTGGTCTAGACTTTGTTGGTGTCGCTGTGGTATACTAGAAAAGTCTACTGAACAACTAGCTGGGAATTTACTGGTTCTTGGGGTTAATTTTAAACTTCAGTATAACCAGACTATCAACTGGCCAGCTACACCGCCGCAAACTAAAAATTTCCTCTCAATCGTTTCAAATACTTATCTGGATAGAAAACTTGACTACTTTAAAGTCCTGTGAGCATAATAACTTGATTATAACTCAATAATCCAGAACCAAATCAACTAGCTAGTTTTTGTGTGATTGGTGCAGTCCTGCTGTTCAGGATGTAGTGTACACTATGGTCTTTATAACTCCAGAATTTCAATCTAAAAGTATTCCGCAAATTAGCCAAAAATATATTTAATTGACTTCAAAATCTGGCAAGAAGAATTGTCTTAGTGCACTTAGTATGTAAACGAATCCCATCAATTCCCATAGATTGCTGCACATCTGACCGAATCACACACTCCACAACAGAGTAACCTCGGCGCTGGCCTGTTCGATTTAACTTTAAGGCTAATTAATAAAACCGACACGTTCGCATGTGCTCCCAACAACAACAACAACCACAAAGATGACAACGACAACAACAACAACAACAACATCAGTAACAACTACTTTGTCTTTGTCGCAAAATGGCAGGCAAAATGTTTAGTGGCACATAAATTAAGTGTCTAAAAGATCTGTCGCATTGTCCCCGCTATCCAAGTCCATGTGTAAGTCCATGTCCATGTCGATACCAACTGGCGGCAACTGGCAACTGGCGCTTAAGCCCAAATGGACTTGTGCTTGTGAAGTGCACTTGGAGCAATTTACACTTAGATATGGCCCAACGGCCAAATCTTTAGTTGGCCCAAACTATTTTGATGTCTTGCATGTCAGTTGCAGTTGAGAATGGTTCGGTTGGAGCTACTACTTAGTGCTCAATTTAGCCATGACTTATAAATATTTATAAATTCCTTTCGCATTTTGTACATGTTGTTGAATGATTTGCAATGGATTCTGTGAATGGGCAGTGAGTGGATTCGCCATCTGTTGATTAGATTCTGTATCAGAATCGTTTTGTTATTGGCTATCAGCAATTACTTGGCGTTGAGTAAACGCCTTGTGCACTCATTAGCAAGTTTTATTAGCCAAATGTGTTAGCTTTTTGCCACATCCAAACGCTGCGATTGGTCTATAAGCGCTTGCTTTAAATTGTTGTCAAACATTTGGCTAATACGATGTTTTTTTTATTGGCTGTTGGACTGTTCAACTTGGTCAACTTGTTTGGCCTAAATAATAAAAACATGTACGTGCGTTGTGTGTGTGTATTATTGATTTTTTACATTTGCTGACAGTTGCGTCGGCGCAGCGGGCTATCGTCAGCTCGGACGTGGCTACTGTTCCCCACCGCTTCATTTCTACACTCCTTACGACGCCAGTCTTGTACATTTTTGTTCTGATTAAGCCAAATGTTCAGCCACAGCCGAATTGACAATTTCAGCAATTTGACTTTCCGATTGTGATTGGTTAATCAAATCATAGTTCATTAAAATTCCATAATAAATGTAATTGCATTTATAATAAATACCTCAACTACTACCATTTGTTATATACTCTATCAATTTACCAAGTTAACCACAAAATGTGCATTAAATTGACGAATTGCATGCTTCAGCACTTCGCCAATGTCCAATTTAAGACCGACGAGCAACACTGCTAATCTTTTTTTAAAACTGGCACTTAAGCTAGAATTACAAGCGATTTAGTCGTAAATCGGTTTGCGGTTTTGACAGCTATGCAACATCTCAAAGATACCTATACGGGTTCTGTGCAGCTATATCCAGGTGTTAACGTAACACCGATTAGAACAATAAAACAAAAGCTACATTAGAGAAAAAAAAAACGATGGAGCATCGAAGCTTCTATGCACTTTAAGCTGTACGTTTAGAATTTAGAACGTTTAAAATTAACTGAAAAAATTGCATTGAATGCTCCTCCATAAACTTTTGCACATTAGAGAAAAAACAAAACGATGGAGCATCGAAGTTTCTATGCACTTTAAGCTGTATGTTTAGAATTTAGAACGTTTAAAATTAACTGAAAAAATTGCGTTGAATGCTCCTCCATAAACTTTTGCACGACGTTTTTTTGGATAGTTTGTTTTTTTGCGAATTAACCATACGATTTATTGAAAGCTCCAAAGGTTTTGTAACCCACCTCCGTAGATGACAAAATTCAGAATTGGCTTTGTTTTATTTTTTGAATATTAAATTACGAACAATGAGATTCTAATGCATATGAAAGCTCCTATTTAAATATTGACCTAACAATTAAGTTTACTAAAAGAACACTATATACTCTTTTCTAGTCAAATTAGCTTTGTTTTTCATTAAAGTGACTAGTTAGTTGCTTTTTATCTACATTCAAGTCTGTATCGTCGACTGCCCATTTTTTTTATCCAATTAGAGTTATTCGAGCGAACCAAGATGGTTACAGAAATCTCTGACGATTTCGCTTTTATTTTTAATTAAATTCTTAAGAGCAGCGGGAGGGGAGGTCACCTTTTGGGTTTTAGACTTTTTGTATGGTCGGTCCTTAAAACATGAAGCAAAAGAAATTCCAGTGTGCAATTTTTTCCGGGTCAAAAATTTGTCGTCGATCTGCTTGTGCATCTGGATGGCGCAACTGCCAAAAAACAACGGAGTGAGCCAAGGCGTTTATCAATATGGCTTAAAAGATTTATCTGACTCATAAACACACCCAGTTTTCTGAGACACACCTGAAATTAAGTTGCCCTCTAGAAGCGTATTAGCCCAAACAAAATGCAACTGTATAAATGAAAAATTGTATTAATAAAAAAATAGCGACTTACAACTTGTGTCTACTGCGTGCTGTACAGGTGTAAATAATGCAAAGATAATTAACTACTTATTATGAGTATTATTGGCCGTTGGCCGTTAAGGTTTACACTTTTCACTACGGGGTCTCTGGACAATTTGCGTCATTCCAGTCCAAATCATTCAAACTTTGACTAGTCTGTTAATTACAATGAATATACAACGATGCGCCGCTCGGCGTGTATAGCTGGTTCGAACTATTGAATTACTTGTAAGTCGGTTGCGGCTGTAACTACTGGGGAGTACTTCGCGAATTATGCACACTTTTATTAACAGATAATAAGAACGTACTAATATTGGCATAAATAATTTTGCAATTTGTATAAAAATAAACAATTATTTATGTGTATTATATGAAGTGAAATCAAAGCTGCGCCGCGTTTGTCAACAAATGAGTAATCCAAAGCCGCCGGTCCTCTACACAATGGGTGGGTGTGTTGTACCCGCCTTAAAAAAGACACCAAACAAACATCGGGCACAATGGGAACTAAATTACAGGCACAACAAAATTTAATTTAATTTAAAAAGCGCGTTGGCTTGCTGCAGGCCATTCAACTATTTGTTGTTGGGGTGCGCAACAAGTGACCTCAATGGAGAGGCTTAACGCTCCAACTTTGTGTCGCGGGGTCTGCTCCAGCGACACCCACACGCATATAGTAACTGAATATAAATTCGGCACGAATTTCTTATCTGTAAATATTTCACATTTTCATTGATACTTCTGTACTTAATTTTTATCGTTTGTGGGATGCGCAGTTCGCGCACTGATAATGGATTTTGTTTAAATGATAAACATTCATAAGCCGTATTGTATCCTATACTCTACAAGTTGGCCAACGGGCTACCAACTGCATAATAATGGCTTAATTATTAATTATTTATTTTAAGCGCGTTTGTTTGTTTGTTAACTTCACGGTCTACCAAAATGGCTCGATTGGATTTTAAACACCACACAAGAAAAAAAGATACACACTGACTATACAAAGCCAGATCTACCGCAATTCCGCAAAATGTGCATTAATAGCATACAAATATTTTGTTTAACTAACCGATGAAACGATCACAATCCAATTTTGCGCGCGCTTCCAACAAAGAATGAAACAACACTCTGTTAAAGGCCACAGGCATCTAGCAAAATGACAGACTTATTTTGGTCACGAAAGGAACAGTGTGTCTCTAGTAACAAAATGTGCATTTTATCGGAATTATTATCGATTATCAGCTGCTTTTTGTTTACAAATAGCTAATTTTTAAAAGGCGCGAAATAATACATAAAAACATGAATTATCGTCAACGTTTATTACTTTTGCTATTGTGTGTAAACAATGAAATAATAATGACATGCATTGCAATCTAATCGTTGGATGAGGAAAAAAAGCGACGAGAGGAGGCAATACACAGGAAAAGGCGGAGTGTTTGGGTGACCCCATATTTAATGCGAAGAGCTGAGTGTGGACGAATTGCATAGACGTATTTTAACGCACATTAATGTTACAAATGAATTATTTTATTATTATAGCCATTTTCTCATCTTTTCCCAACGATCCACAACGATTTTGTCGACCAACCATAAATTTCGCGTTCAAAATAAATAGCTGCACATAAATTTTTTTTATGGCGCCAAAACCGAACAGCTGTTTTTGCTGAGTTTTGTGAGCGTTTTTTTTTATATGAAGTTTTGTTTATTTTTCGTCTGTTGTCACAGTGGTGCCACCTGGGCGAAAAAGTGCTGCCACTTTTTAGCAAAGAAAATGTGATATCTGGCAGCCCCTTTGCAAGTTATAATGCAAAATTTGTGCAGCAAAATTTTACTAATCCGGATAACATTAATATTGTGCAATAAATAAATATATGTGTACAAGTACATTATGTGTGCTGCTCATTAATTATTATTATAAATATATTATGAAAGATAAGTACGCAAATAATAAAAAAAAATTGATTGTGTTGTGCATAAGTATAATTGTGGATTGTGGCTTAAAACAAATTTGTAGTATCTAGTTAAAATGTCTTTAACTGTTGTTAAATACCGAAAAACGCCCGCGGGCAATATAGCAATTTCACCTTCATTTGTTTATCGACCAAATTCAACAACAGCAACGCAACTAATAAAGGTAAACAAAAACTTTGCAAAAAAAAAATAGCATGCACAGTCGCGGGTAGTGCTGTCCAAGCACTGCGCTATAATTGTTTTAAAATTAAGCATAAACTTCATTGAGTTGTTTTTAAATTAATAAGTACGTTAATGAAGTATTTATCAAATCAAATATTTGATAGATTGCGACTATTTCTATATAAACAATACAAACTTTTTGGGACATCAGTGTTGTTTATGTTTACCAGAGCAGCTGGCAGTGCTGTAAAGCATTGCAACCGAAGCTACCAAATTGTTTTGTTACTCAGCTGCTTGAAACTATCAAAAAGTCGACACAAATTAATAAAATGTGTGTTTTTTTAGAAACGTATTGTTAAAATCGAGGAGAGTGGTGCCAATGCAACAACAACCACTACAACGACCGCTCCTGCGGGCATTGTTATAAACGAAATATCAGCCACTATAAAACCTACGATGAAACGTGCTTCTACGACTTCGACAATCACAGGTTTGTGTGTAATTGTTATTAATACATTAATAAACAAAAAGAAATTTCTTCCCTTCTTTTATTGCAGCAATACCAAAAACACCCAAATACTTGATACAATCCACAATTGGCTCAACAGCTTCCAACTCAACAATTCAATGGCTTGGTGATACCAGAAAAAACCAACTTGGCACAGCAATTTCCTTGCCTCCTAATACGATTATTAAGGCGACCACGCGACCCTCTGCGACAATCATCAATAACAACAATTTAGCGGTAGGGAATGCTATTTCATCCACCTCAACGCCAACGTTATCCTCGAGCCCCTCTGTCACACCAACAGTTGGCAGCGTTGCTTCACCCGTGCGTCAGGCGGTGTTCATCAAACGCGAAATGCCGCAGCGTACGATGCGTAGTATGACACTAGGCTTGATTGATCAAAATCCTCTGCTTCATCTGGGTGTACTTCGTGAACGTTTACCTTTGCTTAAACGTACCATTTGTCGCTCTGCCAATGTGTCGCATCTGGACTGCTGCATAACACTCAAGAAGCTTTGCCAAAACGAATCTTTTGCGTTGCTTGCTGAATACTTTGAGCTTACCGAGGCAAAAGTGGAGGAGGTCTTCAAGACTACGATCATCAAGTTGGCACGCTATCTGCGCTATCTCATACGTTGGCCAGACTCGAAACACTATTACGAGCGACTCAAGTACGTGCCAATGGCCTATCGACGCAATCTTTTAAATGTGCGCTCGTTGATCGCATGCGTAGAGACAGACTTGGACAGCAAGCTGAACTTGGGCTTCTCTGGCTACAAGTTTATTCTATGCATTAATACGAACGGTTAGTACCGGTAGACACAATTAGATTCGCTGTTTATTGCAATATATCCACAGGCATTATTAGCTACGTTTCGGATGCTTATCGCTGCGATTGCGATGACCTGCAGCTATTTGAGGCCAGCAATTTCAATGCTTTCGTACCAAAATACCTTAATCTGTTGAGCGAGCCCGGTTTAGGTGTGCAACGCAAGCGCAGCTCCAAGTCATCACGTAGCATTGCCAATATAATTTCAAGTGGTGATACTGACTCCTTAACAGACTCCGCCGATGAGGACGATGTAAAGGAGTCGGAGGATGAATCATTGCAATTGCCCAAGTCTGATGCGCAACGCTTTGCCGGCGAATTGGCATCCATGCAATCCCTCACTGTCACTGACGGCGTATTAACGTCTACACGAGCGCCTAGTATAAATATTCCTACGCTCAATGTGCGTGAACCTGCATGTCGTTCTCAAATGCGGGAAATGATAGATGCACTGCGTGAGTTCAGAATGCTGGGTAACTCCGCCATACAACAGACTTCCCTGCTGGGCTATCTGCCTGAAATGCTTATTGTAGCTGCTGCGTTAATCAATCTGCAGCGTTAGTTGCCTCTATTAAGAAGTGGGACTACATTGAACCTGTTGTAAGGTTTCACTGCGCATCGACCACAATGCAATATTAATAATATAATAATAATAATAAAAATAATAATATTAATAAAAGTTTAACATTTGCTTTTATACAAAACTTGCCTATTGTAATCATTTTAATGTAAGAAATAGCCTTATAAATTATGTACCAAAAAGCAACATGCAGGGGTAACGATCGAGTCGTTGTCCTTGTCCCAACCCAACTCATGTAGTGGGCCAATTATGTTAATGGCATTTGGAGCTTACCGCTTTTCATTTAATTACTCTGCCTTTTTTTTTTTGCTGTATTTCTTGTTGTAACAACTTTTAAAACCGAAAACTAATTGTGTTAATTTTGCAAAGATTTGCGTTAGTAACTGGTTCAGTCAAGTCAACGTCGACTTAGCCTGGACAACAACCAACGCGTCATAGCACAATTTATTTGCGCAGCTGCTGCTTAGCGGGATTTGACATTGCCTTTCTATTTTTTTTTTTTTTTTTTAATTTTCAAGAGAATTTTATTGTTTTCATACTCTGCCAATTAAATTAAACATTATTTAATTCAAGTATAGGATATAAGACACATGTGCTTGCGTGTTTCTTTTGTTTGCAGCCGTATTTGTGAAAAAAAGAAGCAGAAAAATTATGAAATTTAAACACAACAAAGTATTTGCCAAAGATGTTTAATGTTTCAAAAATGTTCAAAAACATAATTTTAATTTGAGAAAACTGAACAATATCTGTCTGCTACATATATATGATATGTATGCTTATGTTTTATGTACATATATACGTATGTTTTTCATTTTCAAAAGTTACATCAACTACATCAAAAGTTTTCATTGTTTTTTTGTTGTTTTTGTTGGGATTTTAACAGTTTTTTTAGCTTAGGCTAAAATAATTAAAAATTTGCTTAATTAATAAGTGACTTTGCGTACTATAAAGATAGTTAAAACATATTTATATGCATATATGTATGTATATAGTAAATATCAGTATAACCAAACTCTTGGCAGCGCATTCCGGCCAAGTGTCATCTGGTTATAAACAATTCTACTGCGTTTTGTGGTATTTGTGTAAGGTTAAAACAAAGTGCCAGCCGTTCCTCCTCAGAGCTTTTGTATAATTTCAAACTTCTTTTTCAGATCGACGCTCTCATTCTTGGGATCGTACTTCTTTTTGGAAGCTAACTTGGCGCGCATTTCAGCTACGGTAAGCGGCAAGTTCAAGCTGCCAGCGCGATTCATGCCGCTCGTCGGGCTGCTTGGAGATGTGAGCGTGCTAGTTCCATTTGTGGTCCCATTCGAGCTTGTATAAACGCTGCCATTGTTGTTCATGGATGCCACGGCTGCTGAGGGCGGTGGTGGCGTGCTCATCATAGTGTTGTTGTTTATAGCCGCCGGTTTTGTGCCGTTCTGTGACGCCGGCATGGGTACTGTTGCTGCTGCTGCTGCTGCTGCTGGAACTGGCACTGCTCTATCCACAACATCCACATCGCTGGCATTCATAGTACTAGCACTTTGGTTGCTGCTCGCATTGGAAGAGCGTTTTGTGCTCACCATGCTGATGCTGCTTATATTGGCGCTGGCGCCGGGTATTTCCTGCTTAATGCCTTCATAGGCTGGCGGCACGGGCGAGCTGTTACCATTAGTGCTAGCCACAGCTGGACTCACAGGTGTACTTTCGATGGGCTTGCCATCAACATCGATCAGCAGCAGTCGCACCTCACAGGCAATGGCCTTGATGCGGGCCACTACCTGTTTGTGCGTCTCACTGCCAATGGAAACGCCGTTTACCTCCAGTATGCGATCACCTTCCTTGAGTCCGGCTGACTCTGCTGGCGAGTTGGCATCGACTTTGCCAATAAACTGACCCGGTTTTACTTTCTCCGAATGCAAATTAAAGCCATAGCCATCAAAATCGGGCCGCTTGACTATGTGACAAACTTTGGTGATGCCAGGCGGAAGTGTGGGCGGCGTGGGTGTTTTTGGCGTAGTCGGTGTGGACATCTTGGCTGCTGTAAATAAAAGAAAGATAGAGTAAGATACTTTTAAGCGAGATTGTTTGGAAAAAAAACCAAGTCGTTGCTGATAAATTTCAAGATTTCGCAACGACAACACACTTTAAGGTCAACAAACGCAACACCTAAAAGCGATTCTGGAATAATCGACACTGCCTGCTACCATGGACAATTTTTCATTTAACTTTGAAATATTTGCCTTTATCGGAAGTGCTTATCGTGGGACCTGACAACTGACAACAACTGTGCTTTGGGCCCACATTCCAAGTTTACACAGCAACCCAAACTATGAGGTAATACTTGTACCAGACTTATTGCTGACCAGCAATATCTCTGATTTAGACCAATTTCAAAACTAACAATTTCTGCGAGCAGTCAAAACTTCGTTTCGGTTATCTACAAAGTATTTTTATTGTTTTTGTTTACTTTATGCTATAGTATATGGTATTGTAGTATATAATACTAAATGCTGCCTAATGTTTATGGCCGTGCTTAAATGTTGAATATGCGCAGGCAAAGTCGAGTAGAAATACCTCGAGAATGTGCTCATGGGTCAAAATTTATGTTCGTTGTTCGTTGGTTGCTTATCGTTTGTTGTATACGGCGAATATCGTTCTCTAAAGGGTTATACAATAAGTCAACGTGATTTTTTGCCATTTGTAAAAATGTGAATATGTACCTGAAAGTATTTCAAGATCCAATGACCCTGAACTTCAAAATTATATTATTATATTGGTTTGAAAAATATATAAAGCGAATGCATGTAATTGCAAATTACAAAAGCCTTTTTGTTCCGCATTTGCTTTAAATTTATTTATACAAAGCAAATACACATTATTTATTATATTTTTTTTTGGAAATCGTTTTGTGATTCATCTTTGGGCTTTGAGATTTGTGAACACGAACAGTAATTGCACCCATATATGAATTAACATGAACCTCTCTCTATGAACCCAGCCTCAATTTGTTAGACTGATACATATACATTATATACTGCTGCCAAGATGAGCTCCCATATGGAATAACTAACCTTGACTTGAAGCTACCTTTAATTTTAATTGTAAGCGTTATTTAATGAAACAAAATAAACAATAAGCTATACAAAAAAAAAAGTAATAGATTCGAAACAACAACAAAGACAACTAAATAATTGTGTATAGTTTTTTTTTATTTAAAATTTTTCGTTTATTCGTTTTTATATTAGGAAGTGGAGCTGACATTTCAAAGAGCGACAAAAAAAAAAACAACAAAAAAGATATAATAACAATAATCATTGATAGACGGAAATTGAAAGAGGCATAAAGCGGCACAATTAACAAATAAATATTTATTTATTAATAATATTATATACGTAGTTACTACTATATAGTATATATTTCTATCACCACAACTGTTTTTTTTTTAAGTTTATGTTTTACCATATTTTCTATATTTTCCACATTTAACCGCCTCAAATGTAAACTCTAATTGAATTTGCAATCAAGCATGAAGCAAAAAAAATTTTATCAGACCTGGGCTGGAGTATAACTAACTCATTCCGGGCCTTGGTTTTAGTTTGTTTACCTAAACGGTTTCTCATCATTAAAGCAAATTAGCCGTTAGACGTTCAAAGCAAACACTAAAATGACAAACGGAAAATTGTCAGAATAGAATTTTTATTTCTCTATTTACTCCTCTCGACGAATTGTTTATTTAATGTTGAAGTTATGCAATAGTTTTGGTTATTATGTACAATTAATATTATACAATAGTCAGTCTTAGAGCTAAGCAATTTTTAGCTCGTTTAGAGCTTAGAGTTCTGATAAGACCATCATAAGGTCAAGGGTATTCTAGATTTTTGCAGACTATGCAACAGGTGGAAAAAGTCGTGGCAGATGAAGGTTTACAAACTAAATCTAATACATACATTTTTAGAATCTTATTCTGCATTCTTCTTTAAACGGCGGTAAAATTTTTTAAATATTTATATAGGGTATCATACTGTCGGCCACTATCTCCACTATTGCATATTTTTACTTCAGAGTCGCAAAATTTCGAGTAATTGAACAGAAATTCATTAGCATAGAGGAAAAATATCTAGATAAGCGGCATCTGAACGGAACTATGCTGATAAGAAGCGAAAAGTATGCGGTGTACAATATTTGAAAAAAAAGTTTTAACGTTTAAATAGTAAATATGAGCTTTTTAATTCATTCATAGTGTTGCTAAACAAATGTTTGACTTGAGATTAGCTAGACATTGGCCATAAAATGGGAAATTAGTTATGAATCATAGTGTACTTAAGTATTAGATAAGTTTCACGTCCATGACTAATTGAAAGTACGAGTAACAATAAGCTTACAGCGCACCTTCTATAGCTTATGGCTATAAGAGCAACAAACATTACTCGGATATTATGTCAAGAGCTAACGATGTAGAAGCCCCTGGCAGTAATAAAAAATAAATCAGAGCTGTTGATAGCATCTGCTAGGGTTTCAAGTGCTATTCGCGCATACCCGGGAAAACTTTCACTATCAACAGCGTCATTAATATTAACTTTAAAATAGTAGAACTCAAGTTGAATAATCTAATCACAAATAGTAGGCTTGCTCCCATTTTCGATTTTATGAAATAAAGTTAAGTTGTTTTTTAAATCAAACAAGTCATAATTACAAGCATTTTCGATGCATTTGCTCAACAATTTTTTTTTTGTTAATTTGCCAATTTGTATAGATAGCCTAATCAAAACAATATACTAGCGAAAATGGTAACCGGAACAGGCCCATCGATCGTATGTATATACATGCAGATAAATGATTGGAACTGTTATTTGATATAAAAAAAATGAATTACGTAGCCTAGCTTATCTTGAAATTTTAATGCAATTTTAACTCGCTTGTGACTGTAGGCTTAACAATTTTTATTTATTAACTTGTATCTTATCTAGACTTTGTTTTAATTAAACCTAAACTCTGTATGATTTTTTTTTTTGTTTTTTATAACGATGATGCCAAAGTTAAATACAAATTTCATTTTGGCCAAATATTTTGGTCAAAGAATGCGTGACATTTTGGTGCCAGAGTCTTAGCTGATTAGCATCGTGAGTTTGGGTACAAGTTTTTTTGGTGCCAGAATTTGTTGGCTTAGAAAGTGCCATAGAGCTACAAAGATTTCTACTCAGCCGAGCTGAGTAAATAAAAACTCATTAGCATCTTTCAAGACGCAAGACGCGCCCAATGAAGTTTTGAAACTGACCAAATGACTGAATGACGACAAACTGAGACGAGTTTAGTGTCGGTGTCGGTGTCGCTGTCGGCGCTGAGAATTGTTAGTAAGTTTTTCACACAGTTGGAAAACTCTGCAAAACTGGTTATGAATTATTTTTTTAAATATTTTATTTTTTCTTCGTTTCGCTGCATTAATATTCGATGACAATTGCATGCAAAACCAACTATCTGTCTGTCTGACTGTTTGTACACCTGTAGCCAACAGTTTGTCATCACTGTTTAATAGCCCATAGAAAATCTGTCAGGTTTGGGTTAAACCAACTTAGCAAGTAAGTACTTCATAAGTATTGTATTTATTTTTATACTCGTTAACAATCTGTGTAATTTACTATGAAGCATACAAAATGCTTGAGAAAAGCTTCAAATCTTTATATAGTCAGGCACAACCGCAACCCTAATAACTGTGAAGTATTTTGGGTGAGATCATCGCAATAAATGCAATTTAATAAATACGTAGATAAATATGTTTATTTTATTTACTTAAGATGACTTGAGCGAACAATGTGTTTTTTGTACATAGCATAGCATGCGACGTTTCCTCTGGGAACTTCCTTTTGAAAATTTTTGACTTAATGCTAATAAGAACTGCTGTGGGAGTTTCTATGAGGCTGTAGCTAATATTTCATTAATTTTTTTTTTTCAAAACTTGATTGTTAATTAATCAAATTTTAATGAGTAACTCGATAATTCGCGGAAAGCAAAAAAAAAACAACATATTTTTGTGAATAAACACAAAAATAACATTAACAAAAAAAACAAAAAAAAAAAACATTTGTGAAAAATCACAAAAAAGTGTTAAACGAAATAAGGCAAAAAGAAATAAATAAATGAGTGTAGACAGCAATAACAAACGTTGTAAGTTGTTAGTACTTTAGGCCAAAAGTGTTGGAAAAAATTCTAAACTTAATAAAAGTAATGCGCGCGTATCTGACAGTATGTGTGAGCAGATTCATTGAGCAACCTTACAGATACTCGAAATGACAATTCCCAAGCTGACGACACAACTTTGTTTGTGTGTGAGCAAAAACTTTTAACAACAAAATAATAACAAAAAAAAAAAAAAAAACCATATAAGAATCTCGTTGTAGTCGTCGTCGTTGTGGCTGTCTTGCCAGCCACTTAGATGCTGTATCTGTATCTGTACCTGTATCTATGTTTGTGTATGTGCATGTGAATTTGTATCTCTGTAAGTAACTTGCCCAGCAAGTGAGCGCAAAGTCTGGCTAACAAAAAATTCATTTCGAAGTTGCCTCAAAATTTTTTTTTTTCGTGCGTCCAGTTTGCCGCAGATCTCTTAGCTTGAGAAAAACAAAAATTGATTCTACATACTTAGAACCTGTTTTGGTAACGCTCGCCACAACTGGGCTTTTTCCTCTCGTGGTCTGTGTCTGTGTCTGTGCGCTGTATATCTGTGTTGGGCTTGTGTTTGCGTATAAACTTGTTGCTTCTCTTTATTTTAGGCGTTTTCTGGTCTCGATTGTGCGTTTTTTTTCTTCTTCGTCTTCTTCTTCTGGGATTCCTTTTGTACAAAAACGCAGCTTGTGTTTTTCGGTTTCGGTCTTGGCTACCCTTTTGTGACTGTCGAAGCTGTCTGCCTACAGCAATTTGTGAGATATTTTTTAACCATAGCTTTCGTTTTCGTTTGCAGCATTCACGAGCTATTTAAAAAATGGTCCCTCATCTTGTATATTTGTTTCTTTTTTTTTTTTTTTTTTGAAGCTTTTAATTAGCTGCATATTGTTCATAAATTATGCATTTTTTAGGGTTAAACAAAATTCGAAAGTTATGCGTCGGGAACGCTTTGTTGACCAAAGCCAAAAAAATATTAGTTATATATAAAGATGTGAGCTTGGAAAACAAAAAAACAAAAAATCTTATTAATTATTGATAACTGATAGCTCGCATACACTACGCAAAATAAAGACCTTGAAAATATTATAAATTAATAATGAAAAGAAAAAAAATCATTTCTAACAATGCGCCCAAGTGTGCAAATTGCTCGAGCGGCAAAACACAAAATTAACAACTTTTGCGCAAATGAAATATGGTAGTAAACATCGAAACACACACACACACACACGCACACACACAGATACATGACTATACAACTAAATAGTATATAATGTTTATATACATGATGCTAGTTATATCTAACGACTATTGTGTCTATTTTGTTGGCAGACAATGCAATTGTTTAGGGTTTCACATGCCAATCAAAATGAAATATGCAATTACGCAGCCAAAGTTTAGCCAAATATTCAATTTGCATTTCGATGGATAATACCAAAAAATTCCCCAAAGCCATCCATTCCCTAGCCATCGAATATTGTAGAAACTGCTTAAATACTAAATACACACGCGACAAAAATGCACAACAAGAAATCAGGTGAAGTAAACCGGTGAATTAATAATAAAAATAAAAGTTTACATCAAGCTTGCGCTTACGTACTGCGAAACCTGCTTTGGAACAGCCAGTCCACACACACACATATACATTCAAACATAGACGTTGCCCCAGGGGCTGCCAATTGGCAACGGGCTAGACCCCCTTGTTAGCGGCACGCCTATGTCACTGTAATGCATTAATAAAATTGTGATAAAGTCGTAGCACTGCTCGACATTGGGATTTGGTATACTCTGTACAATTCTTCTTCTTTCTGAAAAAAATGTACTCCTCCAAACTCCAAATGCCAAAGTATGAAATTAAATATCTTGTGGCACCGAGATGGCCGTCGTTTTTGCAAGATGTCAAGAGAGACGAACACGAAAATTTTTCTCGAAAAGGCTTTAAAAGTCGTACGCTAGAGTTTAGAGGTCTTATGTTGAAGCGTGTTCGTGTTTTAAGGCCTATACGCAGTTCGAAATATTTCGCACGCAATGACAAAACGTCATATAAGAAAAAAAATCCCAAATGGGATATCCCAAATCTAAAGTTCCAAACACGTGCCGAAAATGGTAATTCAGCTATTATGGGAGAAATTTGAATTAGTTTATAATCTTCATAAAACAAACTATCTAGTCGCTGTCAAGTTTCACGTCAAGAGATTTAAACTATTGTTAATATTTTGTGTCCCTATACCCTATACAGGAGATGGCCTCATCGATATCTGAATCGATGTGAGCATAACTTAAGCCTCTTTCTACCTTTTACAAGCATTGCACAAATCTATAATACTCTTGACCCTATAGTTATAGGGTATAAAAACCCAAGTTGTCTAAAGCAAGTTTAAAGCGAATTATGGATAGCGTAAAATACACTCCAACGATGATAAAATATAAAAAAAAAAATATATCCAAGCATCGCATGCATGTCGCATTTGAAAAAGCAAAAAAAAAAAAAAGCACGGGCTAAAAATGGCCCCTTATGCAACACGGATTGTAATACAACACTAACAAGACGGGCAAATGCAACAAGTGGCAAAAACAACAACAACAACAACCGACAAGGAGCCGCAGCAAATAAATAAAAACATTTATTATGTAAGCTGGGTGCTGGCCCGCTATTAAAACAAAACCAACACTTTTGGCTTAAATTTATTTACTTTCTTAAAAGAAAACTTAAGTTGTTTTTTATTACTTTTGTAGTCATTTTTGTTTGCTTTTACCGCCTGCTTCTTACACTTGCATTTAATTAATATATATAGGTATGTACATACATATGTGTAAGTACACCAAACTGTACTGCAGGACTTTCAAACTTACAGTTTGACAATTACTTTTTCATTAACTTTTCATTTTCATTGCACTTTTCTCTGTTGCTGCCTTTTTGCTTGCACCTTCGCTTTACTTACCGCTTCAATCTGTTAAAGTACTGTAGTTATTGTTGTTGCTATTGAGCAATTTATTATGTTGTTATTGTTGCTTTTAACTTGTATTTTTGTTTTTGTTATCTTGCGTGCTCCTTGTCCAGCACTCCGCGGCGTATTAAACAATAACAAATACGACGAGTAGTAACTGACTGTTTGTCGTTGCGATCGTCGTCGTCGGTCGTCGCACTAAATACAATAATTTAAAGCTATTTATTTTATTTCGCGTGTGTATTTTGCATAAACCGAAATCAATCAAAAACAGCAACAGCTATAAAAATACTATATGTAACTTGCAAGCTGGCGGGAGCGTGGCACTTTTCGTTTATCTTTTGTCAGGTAAGTTTTTTTTCACGCGCTGCCTGCCGTTTGCTTTGCGTTTTAACGTGTTCGCAGTCGCAGGCGAAAAAACAAATAAAAGTCAATTTTGAAAATGAACACGGTTTTACCCAAAAGTGAGTATCAAAACCAAGAGGCGAAGACTCGATACCTAAAATACTCAGTTGGGCCAAACAATAGATAAGCGCGATGAAAAAACGTTGGCATACTTTTAGGGGCAGTTTTAATTAAATATTTGCCGGTTTGTGTCTTTGCCAATTCTTCGCAAAAAGCTTACGCGGGTCTCCAGATCTCTTCCGGTTGCATCAGTTAACAGGAGTTCGAAGCAGTAGTTAACAGAGGTTCGAGGAGGATCGAAGGAGGTTCGAAGGAAAAATACCATGTTGCTGCAACATGTTTCTGGCAACATGTTGTAAATTGTAAATTTTGCACTTATTTGCAGGGGTTTTTTGTTTTAATTTAAAATTACTATTGTCAATTCATCAAATTTATTAATTTATAACATAATCATCTCAAAATAAACCAATTACCTGTGTGTTTTAACCATTTTCTACCTTGTGACCATGAATCCAAAATCGACGAGGAACGGAACAATGTGCCAAACGGAGGGTTAAAGAATTAAGTAGTTGTATTAACAATAAAATAAAAAAAAAATTAAATAAATGAAATAAATCAAACACAAAAGTGTTAAGTTAACATTAACAAACAACAGTGTTAACAGAGAATTGGGAGAATTGAGGAGCTTTTGGTGATAAAAACACCCTAGACACAAACCAGAAACCCTGATAATATTTTTATGCTAAAAGTATGCAACATATATTTTAAGATAACTTATTTAAATATTAACCAATTTTGGAGTGTATGTACAATGTACAATGTACAATGTACAAGCAAACATAAGTATTTTCCTTATGTAAAATTAAGACGCTTTATTTTAAAAATTAACTTTACATTTTTGATTTGCGATTTTAATGGTACTTTTTATTTCAACTAATATAATATAAGGCTCACGCTAAAGCTAATTATAGCTCGAAATGTAATTTTAATTAAGTAGGAGCTGTTTATAAGTAAATAAATAAAAATGAATTATTCCACAATTTTACATAAAATAATGAATATATGAATCCAATGACTTTTTTGATAAAGAAGTTGGAATGGAATCCTGAATCTCACAATCATTAATTAATTAATTTGCAACGCGTGCTTTAGAAGTTGTTGCTGCTTTTTCCCCTTCCTCAGGCGGCTCAGGCTCCACATCCGTTTCATCGGCTTTTTGATCGAGTGCCTCCTCCAGCTGCCGCTCAAGCTCTACTATACGTGATTTTTTATTATTTATGAGTAGAATGAATTTCTTAAGCAGCTTGGTTTCTTGAATTTTCGACTCCTCCACATATTGTTTGTATTCTGCCAATATTTGTCTATGTTTATTTGAGGCGATTGCAGCATCTAAGAGTTCAAAACAATTTGATATCTTATGTAGCTCAACTTCCATGTACAATGATGATGATGATGTTTCACAGCCTCCTTGACATTTGTACAGCTTAAATAATGGCGGGTCCTCATTGCAGCTCAATTCATAGTCAAATCCGACCATATCTGTGGACAGTGCCTTCTTGCACTCATTGTAAAACTCATCATATGGCTGATGCAACTCCTCAGCAGCATTGCGAAGCTCTGCAAACTTAGTTGCACCTTTATAGCTTTGATTGTTTGTGGTGAGCAAAATTTGAAATTGTACTTCTTGCTCTTCATCTAACCACTTGCTGTGGGTGTAAATAAAATGCTTTGCGTCGTCAACTTGACTTGTGCCACGTTGCACAAGCTTGGTAAAAAATGAGTTGCTCATTTTAATATTTTTCTAATTTGGTTTGCTAAAAAATGACAAAAGAGCTACCAATATGTAAAATAGTCATAGATGATATTGATAACAGATAACAATTGTTAGTCGATTTCATTTTTTAAATCGTAAGAAATATATCGCCTATCGGGGATCCTGTTATACACATATTGAATATTGAATCTTGAACAAGTGCTTTAATCTTTGTTTTTGTGTATTTTATACGGAAAATAAAACGTAAGTTTTATTGAAATCCACATTCTTGCAACAAAAGCAAATCCGACAAGTAAAACTAAACAAGAGAAAATTCAAGTAAAAATTAATTTATATTAAAAACTGCTATAAAAATAAACCAAGTATAATGGTTAAATGCAGTATAAAAAATTGCAATGGAAGAAATTTATTTGCATTTCCCAAAAACACAATTGCACTTGAAACATGGTGCAATAATTTGAAAATAGATAAAAATAAAATAAATACATATTCTCGAATATGCAGCAGGCATTTCGAGTCAAAGTGGGTGGCAACGGCCGATTGCGGAAGGGGGCAATACCCACTGACTTAGCAGGTAAGTGATGATAATTAAATTAGAAAAGTAAATTAGAAATGTTGAATTAAAAATGCCGAGTCAAAGCATAAAATCTAATTTAACTAAACCTGCAGCTAAAGTAGCTATATATTACATCGATTTGTATTATTTTATTGCTGCGAAAATGAAATAATTGCAGAAAAACCGTATTTGATTTTGTGCGTCCTCTTCTTGTGTTTGTTTACATTTGGAAAATGCTGCAAATTATCATCAATAGTTAAAATTTATATTTAAAAATGCCAAGTCTATGCTGCTTGAAGCTGTTGCTCAAAAGGCTTTGGATGAAATCTATTATATCTGCTAAAACAAATTCATTGTGGAAAAACTAACTTTTGTATAATACACAGATACAATGGGGTTGCGTGGCGACGCAAAAATTGATGAAGTTTTAGATAACTATCATGAGGTCGCAAATGCAATTATACTCTTGCAACGCGCAACGCGGTGACCACTTCCATATCCCTAAGTCAATAGACTGGCGCCAGAACGTGCTCAGTTCGTTATCTTAATATTAATATCCATTTAAAGACACAAATTTGTATAAGCAACCATCGAAACTTCTTTTTAAAATGAGTACAAATATAGTAGGGTCAATGTGGGTAAATGAAAACAAATTCTTGATTTTTGAAAAATTTTGACTTTAAATTTCTATAACTTTTTTATTTCAAAACTTAAATAATAAATGTAAATGAGAATGTGTAAGAAAGTATTGCATTTTTTTACTATAAAAGTAAAAAATTAATTTAAAAATGTTTATTTTTATTTTTTCCAAGTCCTGGGGCAAAAGTAAACAACAATTTTAGTTTTTAAGCAGCATACTAAAAGTTTTGATAGGGTAAATAAACATAAATGCGACTATTTAATACTGTGCTGCGAAAAAAAGGCATAAAAAGTAATGTTTACATTTACCCCAAATTCCATGTTAAAAGGAAAACCATCCAAAAAATTCTGTTCTTATAAGATTTATTTATTATTAAAAGTTAAGTTACAAAAGATAATTGAAGAGGGAAAACTTAAGTTTATGTGTTAATTTCCTTGACTGGGACAAACTTGTTAGTGTAAATAGTGCTGCCGTTATCCTACAATGTCTCCTTTGGTGGTGGAAGCATAGAAACGACTTCAGATAGTTTGATGGAGCTGATATCGTTTTGTATGACTTTAAATGTTGTGTTCGAAGGATTTAGGGCAGCGAGACTTTGAACCTTTATTTCTGCATCTCTAAGATTCTAAAATTCTACGCGGCATACGTATTTGAAAGATATGGATTTTCTTTTTCCTGCCTTAAACGACGCTAAAATGAATTCTCCGACCTTAAAGTTTTCAATTTGTTTGACTTCCATCATGTCTACTTCATCAGAGTCCTCTCGATTTCCTTCATCGCCCCTGTCTATATCAGATAAATCATCATCTGCTGGCGTGTAATTTAGATTTTCTTCTTCAGAAGATGAAGATACAAGCAACTTCTTTTTTGAAGCTGAAGTTTTGTTTTTTATATTGCTTTTCTTCAGGCTCTTCTTTTTTGGCTGACATTTTAAGCTTTTCTTTTCTTCAGCTTCTTTTAAGCGTTGCAGAACATCGCCAGTTGTCAATATTTCTCCATATTTTAATTAATTAGTTAATGCCTGACAAAAACAAAACCTCTGCTCGTAACTATTTTGCACTTTGCAAAATTTTAATGGCCATCAATAGTAATTAATAATACGAATCTAAAATGACAAGAATTTTGAAAATCGATCCACAAACGCCGAACGCCAAAGTTATTTGCAAACATTACTTTTGTATCTTAAAACGAATTTTTTTTTTTTCCACACACACACACGTCCAGCTGAATGTAATCGCTATCATGTGCTTTGTTTGTTTGCTAACAAAAATATTCATAAAAATAAAATTTTTAGAAAAATTAAAATTTTGTTTTGCGCACACTGTTAAGTTTAACAGGCAGTTAAGCATAGGCATAGGGGAAATTTAAAAATCAACATTAACAACTTTGGGAAATTAATTCTCGTTGAGTTTTACCTAGGTGGCGCTGCAGCGCAAAAGCTTATTTCATTTATTGTCAACAAAAGTTTAATAAAATAAATTTACGTGAAAATCCGCCTCACAAAATAAAATAAAGCGAGAAACAAATTCAATTAAAAAAAAACTAATACGTACCAAAAAGTAATTTGTAAAAACAAATTTGACTCGACTGAGAATGCTCTTTGAAGCTATGCTTTTACAATAATATTTTGTAGACTATACTTCACACTGATACGTGACGGTTATTCTATCATTTCACTCTAGGTCCTGATAAAAAACAAACAAACACAAATTTCATCTTAAATCTTTGAATCGAAACGAAAAAAAGAATGCATTATATTATTTAATTTATTGTTAAAAATTATATTTCCGTTTTTATTTGTTAAAAGCCAAAAAATGTTTTTTTTAAACGCTAGGTGGCTCCCTGAGGACATTTCGCTAGATACTTTCAGTTTAAATTTAAAAAGTGGCGTAAGTATATAGACGAGTTAGACTTTCGCACAGTTTGTACAGACTTAAAGTAATATTTAAAATTATTGGTATGCTACTAATGAAAAATGTGAATATAGGGATTTTGGCAACAAGACTTAAAAGCGAAAGCTATACTATATTGATTGGCCTGCTGTTGCAAAACAATCGGCTGCAAAAAGACTATTTAAATCAGTTGGTGTGTATTTATATGAAAAGAGCTGATTCCTCCCCACTGACTGCGGTTTCGGGAATTGAATGTGCTTTTGGGCTTATCAGCAGTAGCCACTGTTCCTTCCAAACGAGTGCACCTGTATGAAAATCATATGGTATGCTTGCTAGCTCAAGGAACTAAAGGATGTGGCATGAACACAGATGGTGAGGCACAAATGGTTAACAACAGAAAAACAATTGGGTTTTATGCAGAACAACGAAATGAAGAACGACCGTTGCTCAAGCGTTTAAAGGGATCATTTTCAATTTCACAAAATTGCTTGCAGTCAGTCCATATTAGAGCGGAGTGGTAGATGATTAAAAAATGATGAAAATTTTGCTGATATTGGTCAATATGCGTGCACCTTTTGTTGTCACACTCTCGAGTGTTTGCGGGTGTATGTGTATGTGTATCTGTGTGTTTGTGTGTTTTGACAGTTGACAGACGCCATTTTGAGTGGCTTGATGGCTGCCATGATTGAAAGTTGTGTGTGGTGGGGGGCTCATGAAATTTATTTAATTTCCGTATGGCCATTGATGCTTACGCTGCTTGAAAAGTAAATTAACTCTGGCCACACTCATGTTCTCTATATGAGATTTTGGTACGGCAAACATGCCGCCAACGGAATGCAAATTTAACCGTGCGCAGATAATCATCAAATAAAATACATAGTCAAAATTTGCTGGACGGATTCTTGGCGGCGCACTTGCACTGTGCTCCTCTTATCGTTTTAATTAGTTTTGAAAAAGTTTGCAAACAAACAAACAAACAAACCAACCAACCGAACCACTAACTAACCAAAGAACTCGGAGTGCTGAGGAGCGAGCAGCAAACTAACCGGACGGACAACCCACAGCGACAGCGTAGTCCAAAAAACAAACGCGTGTGTGTGCACTGCAATTAACTTATAAAATTGCTAATAACTACTCCTGCTCGGTAGGGTCTTCCAAAAGCCAAGTGCAAACTAGTAAAAGCAGCTGAAATGAAATTTAAGCTTTGCAGTTGAATTTTAAATCGCGTTACTTTTTATACAATTTTATTTCATTTTATTTTGCATTTAATTAAACTTGAGCTACCAAACCAAACCAGGCCAACACACAGATACTACTATAGCTTTGTTTATCTTAAACAAAACTATGGCCCAGTTGGCTGAGAATTTTCTTTAGGTTTTTGCCTTTGCAGCATGCATATTTATAGGAAATTGCGCGAATTTTCTTGCAAATTAAATGCAACTCCCAAATGGCCCTCACCTGGCAAATGCCATTACCTAATGCAAGAGTGAGCAAGACCGTCAGAGATTAAGCAAAATAAGAGGAAAATACCTTTTCGCGAAATTTATATGCAACTAAGTGTAACTGTGTGTACGTGGCATCTTGAGATTTGGCCAGCAGACGGCTGATAAAAGTTTTGCAGCTGCAAAGAAATTGAGACAAAAATAAAAAAAACTTAATTTAATCCAGGGCTATTTTGCTAATTTATTGTTAAATAAAAAATTAAAAAATTAAGCTACGACGGGGAATTGAACCACCGTCTCCCGCGTTGACAGACGGGGATACTAACCCACTACACTATCGAGGATGTTGAATTCGAGCGAGCTAAGCAGCTACTTCAGGCAATTGCCTCAAGCGTTAATGCTTTTCAACGGTCAAATCGAAACGTCCCTGTTATTTGTTGATTGGCGGTGGTTGAAATTTATTTGTTAGCAACAACTAAATGAATGAGTCGAGTGTGAATTTATCTTGAAAGTAGTCATAAACTACGAGCACGGATCAAACAATCATATATGTAACTTACCAGCAAAGCAACACAAATCAACGACTCAAATGCTTTTAATACGTAACTTGTGACTCCTGAGCCTGAGTGGCAGCGGTCGGGTCTTTTTCGTTGATTGGGAACGGAACTTAATGAACTTGATTTAAAAAACCGTGCAAAAATCGTTCAATCATTTAAGTAAAATAACAGGCGCACAGCGGTGGACGGCCATTGAGCGGTATTTCCAATTCAACGGCAGATCAACGGGCGTGTTGAGCCGACAAGAGAGCAGAATGCGCACACACACATGCGCAACCCAGACGCTCGCATATTTAATTAAGCAACACTGCTCATATAAAATATATGGACACGCAATAAATTTTTGATTTTTATATTAATTTTTTATGTGCCCTCAATGTAAAGTTTATCCAAATGCAAAACTTCAGTCGACAACAATCTATATTGGAGAGTTTGAAACCTTAGAGGATTTTGTGGTTCATTTGTTTTTTATATATGTAAGTAGTAAAAATCGCATGATTATACCCTTCAGTATTGGTGTCGACATACAAACAAAAAAAATATATAATTTGGTGTACAAAAAAATTTCAACATAATTGCGGCTGACCCAAAAAAGCAACTGAGCTAACCCCGTCTAAAGATTATTATAATCATTAACAATAAAAAACTTTTTTAACGTTCTGTAGGGATTGTCTGTTTTAAAGCCAAATTAATTTTGTAATTGTCGGACAACAAAATTTTGGTCATAAGTTTATCATTTAAAATCAAAAATTTTTTATATACTTTTATTTTCATATTTATCAACAAGTCTGTATGTGCACAAATTGTGCTGACTGTAGCAGTCACGGCTCTCTGCCTCGGTTCATACTATTCGACTCGCTCCCTCTTGGCGCTATCTCATTTCAACACACGTAAAACAACAGAGCTATAACAACAGCAACAAGCATGGTACATGGTATAATGTATAATGGCAACCATGGCAACAAGCACCGCGCATGCGACTCTGAACGCCTGGTAGTCGCATGGATCACTTTATCGATTTTTCGAATGAAGAAGAGAAAAATGCCATCGATTGTGGTGATCTCGAAGCAAATCGTGTGGTGTTTGTTGGTGTTAGTGGTGGTGGATGATCGACAATGTGCACAGTATTTTTTAGGTTCAAAAAATACATAACCACAACTTATTTCGACGCGATCATTCTATAAATAAAGTTGAACATGAACTTTAATTTTCACAACATTTTCATATGCATTAAAGCAGATCACATAGAAATAAAGACACAACTGCGTGAATACTAAAAGTTATTTTCAAAACCATATTAAATAAAAAGTTTCAAAAAGATAACTGGAGATGCCGGGGATTGAACCCGGGGCCTCTCACATGCAAAGCGAGCGCTCTACCACTGAGCTACATCCCCTTCCGACGTTTAACGTACAAATTTGCAATAAAATAAAAAGAGCTTGTATGTAAAATAACAGACAAACAGACTTACGCAAAATCTGTTTTCGTGTAAGTTGAATGTTTGTTACGTCGAAACGCAAGAGCAGAGTGGCGCAGTGGAAGCGTGCTGGGCCCATAACCCAGAGGTCCGAGGATCGAAACCTTGCTCTGCTAGAAACAACTTTTTTGCAGCTTATTTTATAATTTAGTTAGTTTAGCAGAAAATATATTTATGTTATTAATAACAATATTTATAGTTAAAACTAATTTCGGACAGTCAACAATTTGACAAATTGCATAGTTAATTCGAGTAAAACCAAATAAAGTAATTACTTATTAATTTAAAGCCAATTTTAAATTCACATGTCCAATGTGTAATAATCCAATTGCAAAAATGGTTAATGGCCATAGAGACCAACTTAAAAAATTAAACGAATTTCAAAATGATACTGGCATGAATTTTGTTTATTAGTTTATTCGAGCTTCAATTGGAATATGTTTATGTTTATGTCTATTTCTACTTTTACCTATTTTTTTTTTTTAATTTCTAGCTCTTTTGTACTCGTAGTACATTATTTTTATAAAAAAAAATATAAATATAAAAAAACCTTTAAAATGCACTGCAAGTTCGAAATATTGATTTACGCCAAGAATCTCACAACGGGGATGTAGCTCAGTGGTAGAGCGCTCGCTTTGCATGTGAGAGGCCCCGGGTTCAATCCCCGGCATCTCCAGTTACTTTTTTTTATTTTTGCAAATATATATTAAATTATTTCAATATTTTGGCAAAATGAAGTACATGGCACAGGTCATGTAGGTGTGTTTGTACTAACTAGTCGATGTCAAGACGCCATTGACTTCATGTGGAGTTCAAGTTATCGCTGGGGTTGCCCTGCTTACTACTGCTTACTACTTGTGTGGCCAAGTCAAGTTGATTTATGCGCAACGAGGCGGCAATAATGAATTATTTATGCCGATTTACGGTTTGCAGCAGGTCGGTCTGCATGTCAATTGGCAAAAACACTATTGTTACTTGGCAAGGAAAGTGTAGACCAGGGGGTAGGGTGTGTGGCATCGGAGGGGAAATCTAGAGCTTCTGCTGCTGTTGCTGTTGCAATGACGACTTCATACAGCTGACAGCACCAAGGGTTGGCCCCAGGTTGGTTTGTTGGCTGGTTTGACTTCTGACAGCGTCGACTGTGGCACAAAACCCATTTAAGCCACAATGCAGTCAAGTGGTTAAAATGTGTTAGGCAATGCATCTATTCGAGTTTCGCACAGAAATTTTCAAGCAAACGTTTGAGCATGTTGGTCCTGGGGTTGTTTGCTATTTGGCGGTGCGGGTCAGCTGCAATGCCAACGATAGTGGGAGGCCGTATTACGGTTACGGGTTTTGTTTTGCTTTCAGTTTTTGAACGGAAGGAAATTGCCAGTTCTCACTTTCAAAACATTCACATAGTTTAAATTAAAATTAAATTTTGCATGAGTTGAAACCTCAACATATCATTGTATATACTATGTACATACACTGGGGTATGTAAATATCTGGACACCACATATGTTGGCAATGCGTTGGATAAATATTGGTTAGCTAGGCAATTGATTTTGTTAGGACTAGTGGGTAGTGAGGATAGGGCTACAAAAGCCAAATAGTAATTTCCATCAATTTTTGCACCTTTGCTTGAAGCATATTTAATTTGATCAGCCGAGACGGTGCCTGACTGTTTGACACACTATACCAATAAATTAATAGTTTTTGTTTTAATATAGCAAGCTTCGATATTTATTTTTTAAGAAACTTAAAAAATTATTCAGTAAGATCTATGCGTTCATACAGAGATAGACAGGTGGACAGACAGATAGATAAGATAAGGCTCAGCTGTATACTGACTAGTATAGGTGACTAGTTTCTTTCTCGCTACCACTTATGCCCACATGGATACTTATGAACTTCGTTCTCTAATGAGTGAGAATGAGACATCACTTAAAATCTTTTTAAAATGAATACAAATACAATACAAGACAAAACAAAACAAAACAAACAAAAACTAACCCTCCCATAGAAAAAAATATACAAATAAGCACATCGTATACAAGTGTTTTAAAACTGTTAAAGAATCTAAATCTTAAGTAGATATGCTGTAACAAGCTTACGTGACAACCTGCCAAATATATCGTTTGGATAAGTAAAACTGGAGATTTGGTATTTCATTATTGTTCCAATTTCTTGTAAATCTCAAAAAGAAATTTCATTTAAAATCCAGAAACGTAAATTTAAATTTCCTTCATTGAACTTTTACAAAAAACTGCATTCGGATCAAAATTATGAAGTCATAATTGGTATTCTATTTATAGAGCATGTATTACGTTACAAACGTATAAATATTTTGGCTTTTGATTTTAACTGCATAGATGTAAATATGAATTTTAATTTTCTACATACCTACAATATTTTCTTAACACAAACACGCACACAATTGAGACAATTTGCCAAAACTGCGTCGCTAGCTGCTGCTTGCTGCATTTACCGAATTTATGTATGTATGTATGTACATATGTATGTATGTATGTATGGACTTCAATATGCTATTATTTAAAACAACAACTAGAACAATTAATAAAGAGTAATCGCGCTGCTTACGTTTTGTTGCTCAATTTTTTGTTTGTGCACTTGCACTGATCCGTTTTGTCTTGCACTCTCTTTCGCTGCTGATTGAGTTACCAGCTTGTGCAGTCTGCAGTCTGCAAGAAGAAATTTATTTATGTACTGGACAGTAGGCGCATCAGATGTCAATGTCAAAGCAAAGGGAACAACACAAAGTGCTGCGTTCATTTCGTGCGTGCCGTAAAAAAAAAATATTTTACGCATTTCAAGTGTTAAAAATGAAACAAGTGTTTCGTGTTGTGCATCCTATTAGCAATATTAATTATTTTTATTTTGTGCAAAAAGTGTTTGCGCTAAATTTGTTCCTCTGGCCAAGACTTCGGCGTTTAAAAGTCTAATCGCGCAGCTGTTATGTAAAAGTAATGAGCAGCTCTCGCAATGCTTAAAGTAAATGGCGGTAAGCAGTTCCAAAATTTATCTTAATAGAAAAACTTCATAAAAAAACAATAGTCACGAAAAATTACGGCAAACAATTTTGGCAAGTGGACGCGGATAACAAAACAAAACAGTGTTGTCTGTGTTGTGTGGCGCCACTGTTCACTAGATGTAGGCAGTAGTGCTGAAGAAACATCGTTGTTGGTCAACATCGATGTTTTCGATATTTTTTTAACTTCGATTTATCGATATTTCAATACATCGAAGTACATGTGGCGGCCATTTTTGGAATGCTTAAATTAATTCAGAGTGAGCCATCTGTTGGTTTGGTTATATGAATATTTTCAAATAATAAAATGGAATTAACAAACAAACCAAGAGATAACTATATTTTCATATATTTTCAGAATATACATTTCAAAATGAATTACATTTCATAGAAAAAAAAGCAAAGTAATAATAAATAACAATCCAATAGGTTATACATACAACGAAAGCAAAAGATAATACAGGCCACAAAAAAAAGTGGTATAAACTTAACAGGTGACAGAGGCGTCCCAGAAAACTCCTTCACACATGGGTTATGGATAACCACCAAAAAATCCCATAAATCGAGATAATTTGGATATTATCTAAGAACCCTTGGATCGGGGTTTTTTGGACTTGGGATTCAGCTGCCCAAAGTCCATAAAAGGTGCCTCTGTCACATGTAAAGTTTACACCACTTTTTTTGTGAGCCTGTGAGCTATAACAAAAAAATGTTCTGTTCCAGACAGAAATGCAGTCTCATAATCTTTAAAGAGATCCATTCATTATGGTTATGAAATAAAATCATGTCAACGTTTTCTTATTTAAGCGAACTCCTCTTGTCGCTCACTAGATTGCCAGCCTTGCTAAACTTTAAAAGGTATTACCTTCCAGTAATTCAACGGGCACATGCTTGAATCTAAGTTTTCGACATTAAAATATTGTCGGAAGTGCCAAAATGGAGTCAACCCTACTATTTCGAAATTTTTGAGATTTGTTTTTTTCTAAAAAAGCGAAAAGTGTCTGCGACGTGGATGCCGTCGATTGCCCATATTTTGTTCGTAATAAAATTTGATCGATAATCGAAAATCTAAATAAAAGTATCGATGATCGGGAAAAATAAAAAACATCGATGTTACTTCACTGCAGGCAGCACTGTTTTGTTTTTGCCGGCACAAACAAAATTAATGTGCAAGCATATTATTACAGGCGTAAATAATGCCTGGTAGAAACAAATTATTGCGAAACATTTTTTACAGAGCCGTTTACGATTTATTATTTGTTGTGAGCTGTTTAGGAACCAAGTGACGCTTCAACTATCGAAACAAAGTTTTAAATTAATTATTTTTTAAATTTTGGAACTGCATACCGGCCTAAAATCAAAAAAGTTTAAGCACACCGCTATAAATTTATTAAATAATAATCTTTCAAAATAGTGACCCATTGTGTTAATTGCGTTTGTTATAAAAGTCTTTCAAAGATCGGAGATTTAAATTTATATGCGGTGTGGGGTATCTGACTTTTTTTGTTATTTTTGTTTAGTGCTTATATCACATCAGCACCAGGACTACAGTCTTTGAAGATCGCAGATTTTAATTTACATGTGTGCTAAAGTAAATTACACATATAAACAAGAATTTTTTCGGTAAGTTTGCCAATTTTTATTTTTATTGCACTATATGTTTATATAAAAGATCGGTTTGGTCTAATAATATTTAAAGCTGATCTCTAGCAACAAAATATTAACCAAGAAAAATATTTTTGTGCTTTAAAATAGGATACTGTGTCAAAAGATTTGAATAACTGCATCAAGCCAAGTTCAACTAACCCCAAATACTATGTTTGCGGTCTAGTTGTATACTGACAATATGGCCTGAAATTATAATTGACGTACATCAAATTAAATTTGATTTAAATACTGGTCATCAATTACTAAACGAAAATCACAAAATGCCATAGCTGACATATGTATGTACATTACACACGTACACATACTTAATTTAGCCAGTTTTGTTTGCTGCCCAAATAAATATGCATTGCAATTTTATATTGAAATTAATTACCAAAGCATGTGGCATATGTGCGTGTCAGTGTGCGTGTTTATGGTGTATCTGTGTATGTGCGTGTGTGTGTGTGGGTTTCAGTCTGAATGTAATGAATATTTTATTACAAATGCTGCAAAGTGCCAAATTCATATGAGATTCTACCTTCGAACCACACCAAGTCCCAATGACTCTGAGGCATAATTTAAATAAAAGAAAATGGAAATCGAAATTGTCACAGAAAATTTATGTAATTGCATAAACACCACAAGGTCTAAGTGACAATTGTTTATGGCCTGGCCATAAACCGCTCCTGCCACTTAGTCGCCCTCAGTCTCTATCTGAGACATGCTCCCTGGGTGTTTGTCTGCGCTAAATAATTGAGGCAACAAACTAAACAAATGACATAACTTTCATTTTGTGACAGGCTTGCAAAATGAATCTGTGTGTTAGCTACTTGACTTGGTGGGGCAATCAAATTGTTGCAAAGATTGAGTGTAATCAATTCCATGTCTTTAATATTTTCGGCAAACGTAATTTAATGTTAAGCTTATTATTATGCAATCAATTGCCCAACAACAAAACTGCAACTGTTGAGATAAGCAATTAGATATTCAAAGGCTTATGTGCCGCAACTACTATACAAAGAGATACACTGCCGGTTAAAAGTTTTCAAACACTTGAACAATCGATACGAAACTTGTGCTTCGAAGTGATGATTAGCTTCAAAATCTTTATCCCTGCGAATTTAGTTATCTAACTTGTGCAAGAACCATTTGCTTAATTAGCAAAAACAAAAAATACATTTGAAATCATAGAGTGGTCGGACTTGTCAAATTAAAGGGTGTTAAGTCAATAGTTGCTTATCAAAGCATGATTGTGATCATTGAATCTTCTACATTTATGATTGATTTTATAAATATTGAGAAAAAGATTGTTGTCTGGTGTCTGGAAACTTTAAGCCGGCAGTGTATGGACTTAGAGACAGCGTGTGACAAAGTTTAAAGCTGCCCAAAGACCAATTTAATCACATTAAATGGACATTTAAAATTCTCTTTCGGCATCAATGCTGTTTTCAAATAGGAAAATTCCAAATTTGTGAAAGTGAAAAACCATATTTCCGCTGCTTTTACCTCTGCCTAGTTCAGTGTTTGTATATACATATATGTGTGTTTGTGTGATTGCCTGCGTGTGTGTGCTTAAAATTAATAATGCATTTGATATCGTTGCCACTTTACATTCAAATTCAATTGTGTATGCGTGCAAATTCAATTCCCAAAACTCCAAAAGCATAAAGTGAATTATTTTACGCAAAAAATTTAAATGCCAAAGACAGCTTCATTGGAATGTGCTCAACTGTTTCTGCTACTTCTCTAACCTATCTGGCCCGGCCGGGACTATTCGAGCCCCTCACCCGCCCACCGCCCATTCACTCATTTGCGTTGACAATTTCAAGTGTCAAAAAGAAAGATCGCATGGAAAACCAACCTTAGTAGCAAAGCGTTGCACTCATTTATACACGCCCTCCTCCACCCTCACTGACTTCCACACTCTATTGCTCATTTGCCCTTCCGCTTACCCACACAATCACGTTTCAATTAACACACATAGCAACAACAACAACAACAACAACAACAGCACCAACAGGCACAACAATGGCTACTCTCCCACTCTCACAGAGACCGACACACACGCACACTCATAGCCTGTGCAATATTCATATGTAAAACACGCACGCAATGGTCAGTCATTCAGTTCGTTTAATGGTCTGAGCAGCGGCTGCGGCCTAGCTACTGGTTCCTGGCTGCTGCCTGGACATCATAATTCCGGCCACAATTCCCAAACACCGCAAAAACAACAGCAGGGAGCAAGCCAAAATGTCGGGCTTTATGCCTGCTGCCTGTACTGCAACAACTCCATAGACTAACCGCATGTGCCATAGTCTCTAACCCGCTCCCTCTTCCTCTCTGTCTCTCGGTCATCCTCGTCCTCCCAATTTTTTGCATCCTTGTTTTGCTCGTCCTTGTTGCAGTTAGGTCGAGTTCTATGGAGCGCATGAACTAATTACGTTAATATGCGACAACGTTTCCATGGGCGAAAAATGTTGACTACACTGCAGCACACTGCAGTGGGTCGTTCGGCTAGCTAGAGGCGTGGCAGGGTTCTGGGTTATGCCAAGTTATGCCAGTGCAACAAAAGATGTTACAAATGCAGTTCTCCCTAAACTGTCGTTATTTTTGTGGGTAAAGCTCGTTTTTGTCACATTTTGGTTGATAGTTTGCCAACACTTGCATTCTACATATCGTTTTGGGCAACCTGAGATTTGGAAGCGGCTGCTAGAAGAAACTATGGCCAGCTGGGCTAGTACATCAACTGTCATTGCTGCTGGAAAGCCCAAAAACGGGAAAACTCAGAATCGCAAAATCTTCTCCTAGACGCACACACACACACATACAAGAGCAATTGCAAATGTTTGGACGCATGGCTATTAAGAATGCCAACACAGAATGAATGCGTATGGGGATGAGAATGGGGAGGTGTACGTGTTGAACGTCGGTTATCATATCAGGTGTAGTACATGCTAAACCCAACAGCATTACCCTTACCCAAAACGCTTTTGCATTCATAAATAAGACATTCAACGAGCCAACATCAGCATCAGCAGTAGCAGCAACAACAAGAGCTAAAGCAAGCTGGCCATAATCCAACCTACACCCACAGATACAGGCATACACACGCACATTCGATCATTCACTCACGTACGCGCTCACAAAGCCCCCGGGCAGTCGGTTGGTCGAGTGGTCAACAGCAGGTAACATCAGGGATACTAGTGGGGGATGTGCCTGATGCACGTCGTCCTGCTGCTGCTGCTGCTGACAGTGACTGCTGTCATTCATTCATTAATGCATTTTCCTGATTTTCACTCATTTAACTCTATAGATTTTTCATTTTGCCTATTACGTGTCAGAGGCCTAGGACCTCTTTTGGACCTCTACTCTACACCATTTCTATGTGCTGTGCGCCTGAAGCTTTGCTGGATTTACTTTGTTGGCCATGTCCATTAGTTTTGACGCACTTTGTGTGCTGTGCCATCCATGTGTGTCCCATTGCCCCAGGGGGCTTTAATAGACACATCAAGTACCCTAAATTACAATTGGCATAAAGTGAATTAGACCAGAAACTGTATAAATTTATCAGGTCTGTTCCCAATCTCACTTATTTCGAGTGAATTGAAATCGGCAAACTTTGATTAAAATTCTTAGGCTAAAAATTAATTAAAATTATAAGCTTATAATTCATACCGCGAAAACACGCTGAAAGTAAATTTCGAAAACGGTGAAGAAATTATACCGAAAGGGAAAACCAGAACAGACCTTTTTTTATGTATGCAATACAAATTCAGCTTATGTAATATGTTTTGTGGCTATTCCTTTTAGCAGACTTTGCAGAAAAAGTTGAGAAAAAAATCCCACTCATTGATCTAGTTTTGTGCACACCCAACGTTTAATTTCTTTTCTGTGCGGATTCTAGGTGTCCTTTTCGTTTGACGTTTTTCTGTTTCTAGCTTGTTTGTTTTCGTTTATTTGTGCGAGGACACTTCTTTTGGCTACGTTTTATCTACGACTCGATTTTCCGAGCGTTTAAGCAACAATAACAAAAACAAGAGTAAACAAAAGAAAGACCTAGGGTCTACTACACTACACTAGACTACACAACACCCAAATGACGCTCGAGGGCAACGGCAAGGACCAAGGCAACACAACTCTGAGCACTGACAAGGACCTGCAGCTGCTGCTGCTCAAAAGTCAAAAAGCTACGGCTGGCCACACTGCGACTAACTGACTTTAGCTTTCAGGTATAATTAATCTTGTTTAGCTTTTGTTGTTGTTGTTGTTGTGCTGTTGGTCTGTGAGAATTTAAGTGCGACAGTTTCTGGCCGGCCAGATGTCTGTCACCCACGCCGAAACGACGGCAACCTTTCCGCCTGTTTGTTTGGTGTGTCTTTGGGTGAGTGCTGCTTGACGACCGCCCATTCCCAGTCATTGCAATCGAGTCCAGTTTGACCCCCGTATCGTTGTGCCTGGTACTTGGTACACATTTTTCTTTAGCAATCCTCCCGGCAGTGCCCAGTCGAGCTTCGAACAGGTTAACTATTAATTTTCGGCTCTGAGCAAGATTAACGAGTGCATGATTGCCTCAAATTGTCTAGCCTGGCGAAAAAACACGAGAAGCTCGTAAGCACAAGGTTTCCATTGGTTGCGTTATAGTTAATAGTGAAATTCATAGCATACTTCAAGGCGTCACCCAACGAAATTTATTTTGCTGCAATTTTGTCACCATTTTTCGTTGCTTTGCTTGGCTGCGTTTGACCCCTGCAGTCGGAACGAAGAGTTCGAAGGTTAGGGACTGTTGTCTCTGGCGCCTAAACTGGTAATTAATTTTACTGCAAGTCACAGCTGCTATCTGAATATTTCTCCCTCTCTCTCATTTTCACTCTCTCTCTTTCTCTCTCTCCCTGTCTCTTTGTTTTGTTATATTGCATTGACTTTTTAGTTAAGATAAGCTTCCATTTCTCTAGGTACTTACCAAGGGCAAGCACAAGGTGTGCCGGCGCCTATCAGTCAGCTAGCTCCTGGTATCAAGAGAAATTTATCGCATATTCGATTTCTTAAATTCCCAAATTTTCCAGTACTTGCCAATACTCTTATTGCCTTTGTGCTTATGCCTCTTTCCGCCCTGTGCCTGTCTGTAGCATTGTTTTTCATGCATAAATTTCATTTTCACAATCTCGTCGGAGAGTTAAGTAAAATGTTTTCATTGTATATATAAAATGCTGGCACACGATTTTGTTTTTGTTTATGTAACAAAGCTGTTTTGTTGTTGCTGTTGTTGACACCTGAAATGCAAACACATTTCCACACACAGGATGCAGTTGCTCCTGTTTATATGTCTGTATGTATGTGTGTGTGTGTGAGTGTGTATGGGTTTGTGGGTCTGTGTGCAAGGTTGACAACTGCAGATATTCAACATGAAAGAATTGCATGCAAGTTACTAGTTAGCAAATCTTGTGTGGTTTTATGTTTTTACGAGGTCCTTGCTCTTGTCCCTTGACCTAGGGACAGAGCTGGTTTGTGCCCTGTTGTTGACCCTGTCAAATCCAAAAACTTGTTTCAACGTGCTGCTACATAGTTTTGGCTCCAAAAATTGGGTCTGGTTAGTTTTCGTTTGTTTGCCTTCTAAGTCGCTTATTTGTTTTGTTTTGTTTTGTTGATTATTTATACAATTGTTACTGTTTATTTTGTTCTACCTGGTAGAACAATATAATATTTTCTATTTATAGATCTGTTTGAACATGTTCAAGTGTTGTTTAGCTTTATGCGAGTTTTGACAGCAAGAAAGCACCGCCCCAGTGGCCTAATGGATAAGGCATCGGCCTCCTAAGCCGGGGATTGTGGGTTCGAGTCCCATCTGGGGTAAATCAAAATAATTTTTTTTTTTTTTTTTGGTCAATTTTGCTGCTGGTATTACTATATATGTATAGTATTTGACATTATTTATTATAGTTCCGCCTTTGCTGTTCAGTTTTTTTTTAAGATTTTTTAAAACTTATGTATGCATTAAATTAAGGCTTCTTTTGCGGGTTTCCTTGACTGTGTGTGTGTGTGTGTGAAACAAAGACGTCTAGGCCCGCCCAAGCTGTTAAATTTTGCATACGCATTACAATTCAATGACACCCCCAAAACAAAAACCGTCTAAGCGCGTCCTAACTCTTATGCTGTGGTTGATAGAAGGCAGCTTCATTTCACAGCCTCAGCCGTCGCCGCCCTCTGGGCGTTCTGGCGCATCAAACAGCAACTTCAATCGACCCAGCGACCTTCCACGCATTTGCATTAAGTGCCACTTAACATGAAATTTCAATATTTTATGCAAAATACTCGTTGGAAATGCCAAAAAGTAGCATGGCTTGAGTTCTGGGCAATGTCTCTGTTGTAGCTTCTCCTCTTTCACTCTGTTTGTCTGTGTGGCAAGTTGCAATAACTCCGGCTATGCGACACAAGGCTTCACACGCATTGACGTCTCGCCCGTGAAAATCCACTGAATCACTCATGTCAGCCTCTCTCACTCTCTACAAGCTTGATGTCTGGATTGACTGTCAACGGGATTTTCGCATTGCTTTAACAACAGTCAATACTCGCTTTGGACCCAATTCATACCACACCACAAACACACACATACACGTAGATTGAGGCTGGGATTTTATATGTTGTATTTTGGGTAGCAAGTTTTTCCGTAAAAGCTCATAACCTTTTTATACCCTGCATCCAAAAGGCTTTTATAGTTATAGTAACATAAGTTGCTATTACCAAAATCATTAGCATTCGCTTCTGGGCTAATAATGTTAGATGGATTTCGTTGATATTTGCTTCAAGCCATATTTAAAAGTGATCAAATTTGGTTTAAAGACTAATGTAACTCTTACAGGGTATCACTTTGTTGGTCGCCGTCCTGACTCATACAGTTATTTTTTTTTGGCTTCATTACAATTCATAACCACCTCACACGTGCTCACTCGCACAGCTTTATCACTTAAAATTAAATACATTTTCAAGTTTCGTTCAGAAATGGACTTTCGTTTGATACGGCTATTTAAAGGCTTTGACTTTTGCTCTTTGAGAGCTACCCTCAAAAGATTTTGTGCATTTGGACGATTACCTAATGCTGCATTGCATAATTTCACCGTCAAATATTTAACGCAAATCTTTTGCACAATCAAACAGTTTTGGTCCTTTGGCCAAAGCAAAGTTTCAAGTTTCCTTTATTTCTTAGAAGCCCTGCGTCAGTCGTGGACGCAGTGAAGCAAACGTTGAAAGGCAAACAAAGTTTTCGCCAGCGTCAGTTAATTTAGTCAATTCAGCTACCTGGCGTTGGATAGAAATGTAAGTAGGAGAAATGAAAAAATCCCGAGCACTATGCGCGAGCTGCAATTTTTATGAGCACGCCTACGTGCCCCTTGCCGCCCCTGTTGCTGACTGCCCGGCCCCCCTACTGTGCCGAGCGTGCGAAAATTTTACAAAATCAACAGAAAATTTACTTAACTTTGACTGCAGTGAGTTTTCAGCTGATTAAAATATCATCAGCATAGAAATGCAAACGGCATGTGGCACGAAGTTGTGCCAGGGCTTAGCAACGTACCTAAATTGTGGAATTGAAGTTACTGGTTTGGTTTAAATTTGCATTTTTCGAATTTCGCACGTTGCTTTTAATGACTTTAAATGCATTCGGATGGCTATACCTTGTAAACAAACCTAGGGTATAAAAGATTTGCGCAATGTATGAAAGATTCAGTAGAAATTATTTTTAAAGTAGATCAGTACCGAAGTGGGATTTGAATGCAGAGTATTTCAATGGCAGCTAGCAGCCGGACTAAATCCCATTTTTAGAGTGCATTTTTACTGGCGCCACATACAATCAACATACAACATACTTAAACAACATGTAACTATAGTGCAGGCCGACATGCACGTTCATGTTATAAAATAGCCTTGAGTCTAGCTTTACATTTTGTTTGGCCTTAATTAAGCTTGCATTAAAATTACCGTCTAGCAATTAAGTTGTTTTGAAGAAAAGTGTAGCCAGCTTTTGTGAGCACCTCTTATTTTGTTTTGTTGTACGTATATTGCACATGCCAGGGAAAAGCCTAACCCCAATATTTAACCCATTGTCGCTATAAAACAAATGGCAAAACAAATGGAATGCACCGTGGTGCACTAAATCAGTGTGATTTTCATATCGCCAAACATTATTCACTGGGCGTATGGAGCTGGAGCACACGCTTTCCCTGCGCTGTGTTTATTTGCAATTTCGTATACATTACATTTGCCACCAGTGCACCTGAATTTGTTGTCTAAGCAAACTTTATGTCCACTTAAAAGTGGGGTGTTTTTTGGTTTCAGTTTGGTGCTGCTGAAATATGAGGTCAGACGTTGTCGGCACGACAAACACGAGCAACACGAACTATGCACAGCTTAAAGTTGCCATATTTGTGTGTGTGTGTGTGTGTGGAACCAAATTTAAAAAATGCAAATTTATGGTTACACCAAGTCATTTTGGGGATAGCTATAACAAGCCAGCAAACAAAGCTGCCAACGTGTATAATTGTGCATGTCCTTGGGCAACTGGACAAAAGGAGGGAGCGTCAGAGATTGCAGGAAGCTAATGCAATTGGTTTAATGTTAAAGACGATTTGAAAAAAGTTTCGACGTATAAGGTATAACATGTGCTAGTTGCTTAAAGGAAACCTTATCGGCATACTTTCGTAACCCCCTAACCCCCGACTACCGCATTGTGTTTGCCGAAATTGCCAAGTTATGAGCTAGGCAAAAGCTCGACAATAGCTGGAGGCGGCACTTGCCGCATTTGCTATTCAATTAAGAGGAGAGAATATTTTTATGCTGATCAAAATCTTTTGGCAGAATAGAAAAACTTTACCGAAAACTGCTTAACCGCCGGCTTAACCGCATTTAACAAAACAATGGCAAGCACTCAGTTCCACTTCGATGGTATGTTATGGTTAGATGATGATGTTGGTGGGGAAGGTTGTAGGTTACAACAAAACTTCAATTTATGCCAAAACCTGTCCAACCGCACCGCAAGCGAACTTGAGGCAAAGTCAGACTTACCCACACACTCACACACACACACACACACACACTTATATATAGTTTGGCGTTTTCTTAAACCAGCACCAACAGCCCCACAAGCTCAGCCTTTATCAGAGCTCCACACTAATTTGTCGTCGTTATGCAAGGCAAGCCATTCATTTCACCTTTGCTTTTATCGTGAGAGTGAGTGGGGGAGAGTGGGGCAGGTCGTTTGCTTAAGTTGCACATAATTTACGCACACACATTTGTCGCTCGCTATCTCGCTCACGCGCCGAGCTTACATCCGTTTCCGTTTGCTGCGTGCAACCAACTTCAAGTCACTCTTCAAGTTCCCTCTCCACACCATCGCTACGCTCTGTGTGGCCATGGCATAAGTTAATGCGTCTTTATAGGCAATAAAATTTAAGTTTCTTGGATGCTGCTTCCTTTAGCTCTTTCGTTTAATTTTTCATGAGCAATGCCTCCCAATAAGTTTCACCAAAAGTTTGCTACAACTTAACAGAATTTAGTGGCTGGCTGGTCACTGACCCCCACTGTTGCTCCCCCTCCTGCCGCTGTTGTTCTTGTTAATTCAAGCGTTTGGTTACTGCAAAATTAAGTTTGTGGTCTGGTTTTTGTTTTATTTTTTTCGCCTCAACTCTTGGCAAGTTCTTTTTCGAACTTGGCTGGCTGCAGCATAATTACAACTTAATTTTTATGACATTGCCACACGCCGTGTATAACCTCAACGTTGTCTGCATGGCTTAGATTAAGAGCAACTCTAGATTCGCTCGGTCGTTCGGTCAATGTGGTTTTCAACTCTAGTTTTTAGTTTTCGGTTTTGCACTTTAAAAAGCTTTTTGTTAAGTTAGTGCATGAAATCTCAATAAGACTCTCTGCTAGCCAACTAAACTCAACTAAGCTATGGTAAGCCCCCAGGGGCATTTATTGACACGTAAACCCGACAACAACTCCCACAACTGCTTCTCTGGGTAAGTCTGTATCCGAGTTTATTTTTAAGCGTTTAGCCTTCAGATATGCAACGTGTTGTGTAAATATTTTGCCAAACACTATAAAATTTAACTAAAAACAATTTGTTATGGTTGTGTGTACGTGGGCTGGGGAGAGTTGGTGCAAATGTGCGTTGAGCTATTTTTAATTAAGGTGATTAAATTAATTTAATGAGCTCTCGCTTGAGTTTTTAAACTCACTTTAAGTGACAATTAAATTTTCATGCATGTGTCGAGAGTGACAACGTCAAAAGACGTAAACATAAATGCTGCTAGCTGTTACGTTACGTGTAATACATAACGTGAAATGATTTTTACGATGCTCGACCGTACAACATGTCTCATCAATGTCAGCAGCCAACAACCAGCTAAACCCCATACCCTAGCCCTAGCCCCTCCTCCTCAACAGCCACTGCTCTCAGTAGGATGCCATTGCTGTCAGAGTCTCAGTCAGCGTCGGGCGGCATTATCATTAACAACATCATGTGAAAGAGTCCCCCCCCTCTATCCTTTACAACAACTGCAAAAAGGGTCGTCATGTGGTGCCTGGTACATTGTCAATTGGTGCGTGACAGCAACACGGGCGGACACCCTTGTCTTGTATTTAAAATGCGCGCGTGTGTGTGCTTGGGTTATCTTACCTGTAGCTGTCTACGTACGCATGTAGCCACTGTAGTTCCGGCCGATAATAAAGCCATTTCTGTGTTTATTCTTACGCCGTGACCATAACCTCACTTGCCTTAAATGTTCTTGTCTATTTAAAGCCCAGAGTTTGTCAGATAACCAAACCTGTACTCTCTCTCTCTTTTGCTATAAATCTAGATAAAGTGATTTTACTTACATTAATTTCACTTCGGGGGCAACTAATTGTAGCTGTTAAGCGCCATATTGCCACGACGCCATTGTTGCAGCCCCAAATCCCCGTTGCTGACATTTTTCCAAGGTGCTGGTGTGTGAAATAGACAATGTTTCTACTTGGACGTGTGTGTGTGTGTGTCTCCTCATAATGTCTTTGCTTGCAAGAAAAATTGTCGTACAGTGCAGCGGAAAAGTTTGCTTTTCATTTGCACATTTTTCACTGCCAGGAGCCAGGTTGTAGTTGCTGGCATTTTGCAACACTGACACATTACCTGACAATCTGCATGCGCGTACGTGAGTAATGTGTGTTTTTTTTTGAATGCGTATACTTTCTTTACTCTTTACCCCACACTCAGAGGTGTCTTTTCATGGTAACTAAGCTATTTTTAGTCAGAACCAGGCATATGCAAAATTTGCATGTGTTACTCAAGCTGCCGTGATCATCTACGTCACATGAACGAAATTCTTGCTAGCTTTGACTTCATAACAATAACTATTAATTTAGTTTTGGTTAGTTTTTCAATACGTGAACCTTGAGTTTTTTTTGTAGTTTTAATTGCAACGCTCGACAATATAGGAACTTAGGCAGAACTTGGTATACTAGCAAAATCCAACTGCCCACGAATAAATCCATAGGCGGCATTGTTTTTGTAGTTTTTTGTTTTCTGAATTTTTCTCTTAAAATAAATTACAGGCATTTGACAAACTTTCCTTTTGAGCTGGTTAGAATAAATTGGTTATTTGGCGTTACACGCTTATAATCTTCTTCGCTGCTGAGTCACGTTATTCATGGGTTAGAAAAAAAGCTTTTTATTTATTTTGCTTCGGGCGGTCTATAGATCCTCGATTACATGTTGCTAGGCTCGTTGCGGCATTAAGAACTTAGCTGACCTTTTTAAAATACCTCATATCATTGTAGAGAAATAAAAAACTTTTGAATTTTTTTTTTGAAATTTATTTCTTGTGTTTTATTGTATTTCATTGTTGTTGTTGTTGATGTTTGTTTTTTTTATGTTTTACTTTAATGCTAAATAACTTTAAATGTTTTATTTTTGTTACCATATTCATTCATACACCTCGTTGTGGTTGTTGTTGTTGTTGTTAT
The DNA here is from genome assembly GCA_949987675.1 of Chymomyza fuscimana. Lineage (NCBI taxonomy): Eukaryota > Metazoa > Arthropoda > Insecta > Diptera > Drosophilidae > Chymomyza > Chymomyza fuscimana. Next base: position 104,184,395 of record OX465089.1, read on the forward strand.
GGATTTCTTTTATATTTTATTCTGCTGCTGCAACAATTTTCGTTGCCTTGCGGCGCTTGATTCTTTTTCATATTTTTCTTTTCTTTACATGTATAATAACTAAACTTGTTTTATAATAATAAATATAATAATAGTTAATAATGATTTGTTCATTAAATATCTTTAAAAAATGTTTGTTTTAGGAGTATAATTATCATCATCATAATCGTTGCCATCGACTTAACTTTCCGCTCCGTCTGTAACAGTCCGTCCGTCTTTGTCCTTCTGTGTCCTTTGTTTATATCATTTCTCGTGCTTCGTCTACGACAAACTTTTTTACGCTGCTTTTACTCTTACTTAAGAACTATTATTTCAATTCATCTTTTATTTTAGCTGCTTTTATGTATTGTATATATAGTAATTGTATATACTAGATTAATTTTTTCGTTTTTTGCTTTTTAATTTAGTTATTACAAAAAATTTGAAACATAAACAAATTACAAAAGTATAAGAACACAAAACAACAAACAACATTATCACAAATTAAAAATGTAGAAAAGAAAAGTAATAACTATAATAATAATAAGTAAAATGTAAAACTAAAACCGATTAAAAATATTAATAAAAAATAAACAATAAACAGTTATGAACATTTGCCAGCGCTTTGGTTAAAGCGTTTAAAATGACAAAAACATATCAAAAATTCGTTGATATCACCTGACACATAAATAAAGATCTACTTAGAATTTATACATATTTAAATATCTAGTACAATTGTATATATCTTTAATTCAATAATTACATTCACCCACTTTTGCAAGCAAATTAAAAATTAATTATGTATACGCACGCTTAAATTGTTCACACTTAGTTGCGGTAGTTATCGTTATCGTTTTTTTTTTGTTTGTTTTATTTATCGATTTTGTAGTAATACAATAAATTTTTATTTCGTTTACTTTGCAACACTTATTATTTTTTTTTTTTTGTTCTTTACTTTTCAATAAACACATCACATCATATTCACAATTTATAATCATAATCTAATTTAGTATATGTGTAAATATAAACTAAAATTAACAATAAAAACTATTACTTATTGTTACACTGTTCGAAAGAGACTACACATAACTTTATTATTACATTTAAATATATATATATAAGTATATATTTTTTTTATATAATTATTATTGGTTGTAATTCTTATGCGCCATGTACATGCGTCATGTAGTATTAAGTGTTTGTTTGTTTGTTTGCTGCATATAATTAAATAAATCAAAAACTAGAATTAATTAATCAAAGTGTACTAAATACTATATACTATATAGTAGTTGTAGTACATAGTAGTAGTAGTAGTGATGTCAAGTGTTTTATGCTCATGAGTCATGAAACTTTAAGGCAAACAAAAGTTTCGTTTCTAGTTTACATACAATCGTGTAACTCTCTCTACATGCCCAGACACATGTAAAATTACACTACATAAGTACCTATGTACATAGTAAGTACATGTTACATAACGTTTGTTGTTGTGTGGTTGTTGTTGTTCTTGTGGTTTTAGGTAAACAATAAACACCTAATGTACAATGACTCTATGATGTTATATCATAGTACATATTTAGTAGTTTGTTTTATGTGTGTCTGTTTTTAAGCTTACTTTGCTAATTTTTTATTTATAATATTAGAGTATTTATTGATTTTTTTTTACACAAAAAATTGCTGCACAGCTTATTGTTGTTGTTTAGCTTTTATTCATATATTATACTAAATAAATGTTAGTAACTGTTTAAAATTTTTTTTTTTTGTATTTTTTGTTTTTATTGCTAATATGTTTTAAATTTTTGTGTTATTAGTTTAATTTTATTTTTGTTGCTTTTGTTTTACGCAACTTGGCTTTGTCGTTCCACTTGCTGTTGTTGTTGCAGGCGTGTCATGTACATAGATTTAAGGGTCTGCTTATAATGGACGGAAACTTATTAGGCATTTTTGTTGGAGTACTTTGGTATTTTTTATTTTTTTATAGTATTTTTTTCATTGAGCTATGGGTTTATGCTAAGTACAAGATGTTTCGTTAGTTATAGAGTGTTTGTATAGTTGGTAGGATTAAGAGAGAACACGATAGCAAGAGCGAGAGAGAGCGCGCGCTTAGTAGAACGCAGAGCGAGTTTAGTTTTTAAAGTGTTTTAGTGGATAAGTTTTAAGAGCATATTGTATATGTACTATAAACAGTATATAGGGCACTAGGTTATGTAATTTATGAAATAGTTTTGAAACGAGCAGAGAAACTATAGGTATGTTGAGGAATAAGAAAACAAATTTCCGTATATTATAACCAGCCCTTAAATATATGTATATGTGTATTTATAAAGCATTAACGAACGATCTTAGCTTATGTTGATATTTTTTTTATTATTTTCTTTTACTTTTTGACATGTATAATTTGTTTTCGCTTGTGAAAACGTTTAATTTAATATTCTTTTGTATGTATATTTTATTTGATTTTTTTTTTAGCATTACATTGTGTAGTTTATAGAAACATTTTATTTATTTAAATGGTGTCAGAAACGTTTTTGTAATGCTCTAATTTAGTAAATTGTTTACTACAATGTATATTTATAAATTTTTTATTTTTTAATTTTTTTTTGTGTTTTTACCTTTATCCATCCAATTGATGTTAAGTTTAAGTTCTCTGCTAATTTAATAATGAGTTTTGTTTTCCTTTTTTTGTTTTTTTTTTTTTGTTTCTTTAAAAGATCACATTTCATGTTTTAGTTGTCATTAATAAATATATATTGTAAGTATATTCATTTAGATATATATATATATTTCTGTTATGTATATATACATAAATAAATGTATGTATATGTATAAGTTGTTGTTGTTGTTCTTGTATATAATAAGTAGTTTTCTTTTATAATTATTGTAATTGTTAAGTGGTGTGTGTATGTGTGTGTTTGTGTGTGTCTGTGTGTGTTCTATGATTTCCAATTAATTATATAAAATATTAGAAATAAAATGTACATAAAACAGCGCTAAACTGTAAATTATACAATTACTTTTTTTTTTTACTTATTTGTTGTATAGGAAGATACAGTACTTGTCTCATTTTTTCATGATTATAAACTTCGCGCTTTTAGAATTTGCCATTTTTATATTTTTTTTTTAGTAATTCCATATTTAGTATGTGATTTATGTAAATTGCATTTCAATATTATAGTATCATTTTTCTAAAGATTTCGGCTAAATTAATCATATACGAGTATACTTTAAAAAAATGTCGTTTTCAGCGTGTTTTTTTTATATATTTTTTATTAGTGTAATAATTAATTCCTTTTTTGCAAAAATGCTTAAGTTTAAATTTGATTTCTTTTAGTGTTATTTTTTGATACTTAATTTTTTTTTTTTAATATTGTATTTGTATATAAAAAAATATGCTCTTGCTGTAGTTGCTGATTTTCTCATTTATCGTCGTATTTATAAAATGTAAAAAAAGGAAAATGGCTTTAAAAAATTTTATCATGCTTTTTCAATTTTTCACTTTAATCTTCTGCATTTGGTTTTGTAGTAAATCGTTGTTGCAAAAATAGGACGTGACTGTACTTTAATTTTTTTTATTTCAGTTAATTTTTTTATTACGCAGCTCAATTTTCTTATTGTTTAACTATGGCCTATAGCGAATTTTGCTTTTTTTCCTTTTTGCCTTTTGATTAAATTTGACCATTTTCATACTCATCTTCAAAAACTATTGCAGAGTTGTTATTTTTATTGATTTCTTTAATTAATATTAACACCTTGTTTAAATACTAGTTTTGTTAAATTTTGTTTCATTTTTATTGAAATATGGAACACTAGAGTTTAAAATAGTTTGTAACTAATTTTAATGCAACTGCGTTTCCTCATTTCATATCAAGTTCAATTTTTAATTGCTAATCTTTTCATTTTTCAAATAACAACACTAAACATTTTTTTTTGTTTTTATTTATTTTATTTTTTTTTATTTACTTATATGTCTGCTAATATTGTAGAGCTGTCACTCAATATTTTCACTTTAATGTATTGTATGGCCTTTATGGCTATACTCTCTTCACTTATTCTCAAGTCTTCTGGCTATACGTACGAAAAAGATTTGTTCTCAATATAATGTTTTAGTACATAATATCTGTTGTAAATAGTTCATATCAACCTTTAATTATTATTAATGTATTCAATTTGTTTGTCGGAGATTGCCTTGCATAGATAGATATTCGATTAATTATCGGTTTTGATTTCGTCTATGCAAACCCGAACTAGAGTGTGTGTCCTATATGAAGATTTGTAGAAAATATTATGCATCACTCAACCGACTGACTGACTAAGTGACTATGTCTAAATATATGATACAACGTAACGTGTATGTATGTATGCCGAAAAACAAAATAGCTTGTGAAGAATTCTAATAAAACTTATGCTACTCAATTATATAGATACTCTAAACTCTTGAAGACCTATGTGTAGACTTGCTAAAGAGCCTTCACTATTAACCAGCAGCAGAAACTCCTGGAAGTCTCTCTTTTCGTTCAATATCAGTATATCAGTACGTATGGTAGAGTTTCCAAATAAAAAAAATAAAAATAAATAAAATACCAAAAAAGCTCTTCAACATTCATTTACACCCTACCCCTTAGATGCAAGTCGAGGGAGCCGCCATCGTAGCCGGTGTCATAGTGATCGTAGTGGCTGGCAGACCAGCCACCGTAGTGGCCACAACGGTGCCCACCTGTGTCGCATAACCATGATGCGCCTGATGATAGGTATGTTGCTGATGTTGCGGCTGTGGCGAGTACTTGAGGACATGTTGCTGAGTGGCCGGTAGCGAGATGAACGAGGTCTGTCCCGGCTGTGCCGCTGTCAAAATTGGTATGCAGTTGGAGTTGTAATCGCTGCTCAGCACCAGCGTGGGTGTAGCATCATAGTATGTGGTGGTATTGGCTGGTGCTACGGCCATGGTAGCAGCTCCGGCTGGTGCTGCTTTCAGAAATGTGGCAGCTCCAGCTGCATACTGTTGCTGGGCTGTGGGAATTGTTGCTGTCGATGTTGTAGAGAGCGTGGTGGCTGAGGAGAGCGTAGGCGAGGTGGCAATCGAGCAGGATGACGATGATGAGGCTGAGGAGGGTGAATAGGGTGAGCTGCAGTGATAGGTGGCGGTCATTTGGGACATATGTGGCGGCGGCTGCTGCTGCTGCTGCTGCTGCTGCTGCTGCTGCTGGTGGTGGTGATGATGTTGATAAATGTTGGTGGCGTGTGTTGCAACTGCTTTGTTGTTGTTGATGTGATAGTAATTGTTGTTGTTGGTGTGGTAAGCGAACTGTTGTTGTTGTTGCTGCTGCTGCTGTTGCTGATGTGGCTCAATGATGATCAAGTTGTTGTTGTTGCTGTTGTAGATGCCTGAAGCGGCTGCAGCAGTGGTGGCCACAACATTTGCAGTTGCCTGTTGCTCACTGGGATTAGTGATCATGGCGGCCATTATGTTGGCCGGGGGCAAGACAATTGGTATATGGTAGTATTTACATTGTTTGCGGCGACATTGGCTGTTGGCATGATCCCGACAGACAGCAACACGTTGATCTATTACCTCGACCTTGTCATCTGTTGCGTTGTAGAGAAATAGAGAAGAGGAGAGAGAGAGAGAGGGAGCAAATAAGTAAGCGGATTTTTGTTGTTGGAAAACATTAAAAGCCTCATATTTTATTTTTTTAATAATAATTGTTTTATGCCTGTGAAAATATATATTTTTTTTTTGCTCGAAGCTTTGGATCTTGACTGAGCTCGAATGATTAAATAAAAGTTTTGACAAATATTTTTTTCTGATCCAATTGTGTAAGATCTAAATTTCTTGCTGATTTGTGTATTTTTGTTTGTGTCATATTTTGAAATTTGAAAGAATTCACCTAAAAAAAAAAAGAAAAAACACAAAACACAAAAACAATAAATATATTAGATGCCTAAAAACTATAAATATATTAAACAGCCAATTTTAGCAAAATCAAATACAATTCATTTTGTGTTCTCCTAACTACAAATCAAAACAAAATATTCAGCTGCTATCGAAAAGCACTAAATAAGCATAAAAAGTCATTTGCGAAATATATACCAAAAAAATAAATACTAAACACAAAACTTAAGCACATGCACTTACCTTCAGTTAAATGAACGAATCTACAATTTAACCGACTGCACATAGATCTATTAAAATCTTGGCACACCGGGAGGGTGTCCAGTAACTATATAGATTTTGTTTGGATTTACGGCATGAGTTTTGATTTTTGTTTTGGATTTGCACAAATGGCAGGATGCAAACGTAGTAAATTAACCAATTATGAAAATAATATTATAAATTTTTATAATTTTTTTCATTTAAATTTGTTTTTTTTTTCGTTTTTTTTTTTTCAAAAAAAGAGAAGAGCAGAAAAAAGAAAAGAAAAAGAGCACAAATTAGTTATATTCTTATAATAAGAAATACTGGTATATGGTCACTAGAATTGTTAATGGTTGTTAGATTTTGATTACGCCTGGTATAGAGTCTCTCTTGCAAGACTTTATTGTTACTGTATTAATTCTTGTTAATTAATTAACTAACTAGAGCTTTTATTATTATTATTATTTTTTTTTTTTTTAATAAATTACATGTTAAACTAGATTTCTCTTAAATAACCTAAAAGGCAAGAGAACAAGAGAAGAAATTATAAAATGGCGGCGCAAATGAATGTAAAACTCTCTTTATGTGTGGATTGACATTTGGTGGATTTGGGTGCTGGTGTTTTTTTTGTTTTTAGGGGATTTTCGCTGTAGATTGCATGATTAAATAATATTAAATAAAAAGGGCAGGAAGAAACAAAAATATAATGAGCCTGTTTGCACACATAATTTTTTTTTTTAAATATAACATAAATACGCTTACTTTAAAATAATTACAAAATAAGTAAATCTTAACTAAGGAGTGTGACTGAAGTAGTATTGGTATAACAATAAAATAAAACACCTTTAAAGCAGCAAGTATTTGGTTAACTTAAACTAAGCTTCAAAAAGCCAACAACAGAGAGAAAGAGAAGCCGAAAAAGCCTTCAAACCACGCATTGGTTCGTACATAGTACATAATATATTGGGTGTCACTCACTTTTGCCTAAGTTTATAGAGAACGTACATAATATGTATGCTAGTTTTGATGTGAGTTTGATTGTAGCTCAAGTTTTAGGTATTACTTAAGTACTAGTGGGTTGTATTATGCAGTAACAGTTACATATCCTAATAGGCGGCACTAGAAATATAAGAAAAAAGAGAAAAGAGAAAAAAAAACGTTGTTCAGACGCCTGTTAATTTTTTTTTTTGATACCATCAATAAGTGGGGGGCCCCCTCTGGCTAAACTTGAGCATTAAATAAAAAATTTTTGTTTGTTTAAAAACAAAATAAGCTAACGTAACGCGTAATCTTAAAGCTTGGACATTGAAATTGCCGTAAATGAAAACTAAAGCACACAGAAGCGTTATATATTATTGGTTTCTATGTAGACAAAAAAAAAAAGGAAAAACAATATAGTGACTAGAAATTCTTAGGCGGCAGTACAAAAGCACACATAAATTTTGAATACAAATATAATACTAAGAGAAAAGAATATAAAATTTATTTTATAGCCGCTTTACCTAATTATATAAAATGTGCCGTTCATAAGCATGGGACACTGAGTGTATAAGACGCCCCGTTCCGGTTGGGCTATGTAGGACCAAGAATTGATTAGAAAATAAAGAAAGAATTGACAATAAATTAGGTATTATTGTTATAAACATAATTCCGTAATTATTATTAAATACGTTTGGTTTAGGTTGCCTGTAGCTATAACTCTTATTTTTAGTTTTCATTGCATTTCTATGCTCTGGCTCAATTACGACACCCTTAGCAAATATTGACCCATCAGCTAGGTGTGTGTGTGTGTGTGTAAGTGTAGTTTATGTCTTAGTGTGTATGTTGGCTAGTCAAACAGAGAGACAGACGACGCACTCAAAGGTGTGTCCATGTCACTCCAGGGTTGCCAGCTGACATCATCGCTGACAAGTTGGCAACGCCTTCCAAATGGTCGTCGTTGGCATTTTAAGGCGCCATTGTTTTCCTTGTTATCATCATTGCCGACTGACTGCTGCTCTCTTTTGTCGCTCGTCGCGCTGTCTGCTGGCGTCAGTAAGGCGCGGCAAGGCATTTAATTTGATTAACCCAATTTGGCCGCAGGGTGAAAATGTGTGTGACGTGCAATTTGTTTGCTTAGTTTTATGGACGTATGGTTTCAGTACAATTTATAAATATGTATTTAGTACAGATATAGTATATATATATATATATGACGTTCTGACGCGCTTGACACTAGTTTGCTAATACTTGCTGCTATAAATGTGTTTTATTTCTAGGTATATATTTGCCAAACAAAAATTTATTTTTATTTTTATTTTTATTTTAACACTATAAGTATTGGAAAAGGACATAAAAAATAAACAAAAAGCAATAAATTGCAATACAGTAGAGAGCACTTAAAATCAACTAAGAATGGGGTCTTAATGTAATATAAATTAAAGTAGCGGCCATCTGCCTGTAAGCCAACATGCAAAGCTGTCATATCCCAAGAGCAGGCTTTTTTTTGTATATTATACCTGCCCACTTGCGTCGGTGTAGATGACACAGGAAGCATTTAAGGGTATTTTGTTGTTTGCTACTTTTTCAATTGTCACAAAGCCAAAATCATGCAGTTTGCAGTTTTGAAAAGTTTTGCATAAATAAATAAATCAAGTAGTGTTTGAGAAAGCAAAATATGTTCAGAGGGCGAGTGAAAGTAGTAGTTGTTGTTGTTTTTGGGTGATTTGCAGTTGATTGCGGTCCATGCAACATTTGTGTTTGTTGTTTTTGTTGTTGCATTTTGCCATTTCAATCCAAATCCGTGCGTTTTCATTATTTGTTTGTTTTTGCATGCAAATGTGTGTAAATTAATTTGATTTGATTTTTTTTTTTTTCATATGTGTGTGTAAGCATGTAAAAGGAGAAAATTAGTAAAAATTAAAGTTAAATGTATATATATGTATATATATATATATATATTAATTTAAAAGTTAAATCAAACTTAAGCATAACTGCTAAATGCAACAAAATTCAGTACAAGCCATAACTCTTTTATCTTGTTTTTACGCAAATGCTGCACCAAAGTTTTTACCACAAAAACACGAGTTAATAAATGTAAATTAATGACGACACACGGACATACGGACGGACACACGCTCTCTTCCTAGTTTTTTTTTTTTTTTTTTTTGTGGACAACCAAACGCAGCTCGCCATGTGGTTTGGCAGTGTAATTACCGTTTTTACACGCCTCTTTTTTCAGTTTTTCTACTTCTTCTTCCCTTATTTTACACTGTTTTATGTAATTAACTTGTTGCGCCAAAGTTCGAGCCAAAGTTGGACTGCGCTTGGCATTGGCATTGGCATTGTCGTTGCAAATAAAATGCGCTACGCTAATTTGTTTTTTTTTTTTGCTGTACTAAATTTTGTTGGTAGTAACTTTGTGGTTAACGCAAGCAAAAAGCACTTAAAAATAACATATGCTAAGTAAGAAGGGGCTCTAAGCCTAAGCTGGTTAGTAGTTGATTGATTACTTAAAGTGTAGCATACTTTTTTGCGAAACTTAAAAGCCTTGTTAGCTGTTCTTTGCTTGCTGTAAATAAATATTGAGAGTGGCATAAATCATAAAGATACATATGTATGTATGTATGTATATGATTTATGAAAAGCGCGCTGTAAGCCAAAAAAGCTCAAAATAAAGGCGGCAACTGAAAAACGTAAGAAATAAATTAAAAACAAAAAAAAAAAATTGTACGTAAATAAATAAATATAAAATTTGCAGCACTGCAGCTTATTTGAAGCGTTTTCAAATTGTTACTGGCGCAGCAGCTGTAATAAAAAAAACAAAGACAATTTCAATATGCAGTTAGTTAAAGCACAAGACAACAATAATAAGAAAGCGACACAGAACATGGCTTAATTATAACAAATACTTACTATATATATAAAAACTACATAAGTAATATAGCCTGAAAAAGTTGTATAAAGAAAATACATGTACATACAGATACAGATACAAAATATGGAATGTATCTGCAACGTTTTCTAATACTGAAACTAATTGTTTTAGCCACTTGTTTTTGTGTGTATGCGTGTGCGTGTGCGTGTGCGTGTGTGTTCTGTAGCGCTCCAAAAGTATCTACGATTTCGAATTCCAGCACAAGTATATAGATAGTGGAAGCAACAGTTAGACGCCTTCTACTAACAGCTTTTGTTAGCTTATCTGCTTATATGCTTATCAGTTTGTGTGTGTGTGCGTGTATGTGAGTTTTTGCAAGCGTTTCGTTGGTGCCTTAAAATAAAAGCGATTCTTTCTTTTCTTTATATATATATAAGAGCATTTGACTAAGATTCACCTAAAAAGCTTTCAAGTTGCATTGCACTACTTTATCACAAGCGTTCCTTTAAATTTTAAATCTAAACTTTTTAGATGCGTATTGTTTGTATGTGTGGGCATTTTGTGTTATCATTCATGTATGTAGTAGTTTCTTTTTTTTTTCAGCAAACAGTCATACATATTATTTGTAATCCTGTAGATACAAAAAGAAAGAAAAATGTGTATGAAAAGAAAAAAAATTGGTTTATGTTAATAAATTTGTTGAATCAAGTGTGTCGTATTGATAATTTTTTTTTTGAGAAACGAGATCAGAGGTTATTTGTCTCTTATGCGCTCTGATTTCGTTAAAGCATTTTATAAAACACAAAAAAAAAAAAAACAGCTATATTTTTATATACTTAGCACATAATAATTATAGTACATACTATATAGTAGTTAATACAAAAGCTCTTCGGGCAGTGCACCAGCTTACCTTAAAAGTGCGCTTTTAGCTTTACCATCATACCACATGCCTCAGAAGCCATATATATGGTTAACAAACGTTATGTATTTAGAACGATCTCGTACATATTTAAGAGCATGATAGACAGCCAGTTCGCAACTTCAAATGTGATCGTGTGCTTGCGTTTTTGGATACTTGCTACAAAAGTTCATGATTCATTGAGCACATGCTGAAAAATTACAATACAATACGCTCCAAAAAAAAAAAAACAAAAAAGGAGAGATAAAAACTAATTATACAACACATTTATAGAAAGAAAGAAAGAAAGAAAGAATCGTACTTCCCACTAAGAGTTGCGAACTATGAACAACCTTTACGAGTTACAAGCACAGCCCATGGAGAATTGGAGATAGAGCAAGAGAGTTGAGTACAGAGAACAAGAGTTTTGAACATATATATGTATATAGTACACACATCTATATTACTGCATTGTGTTTAAGTTTCAGAGGCGCCAAAAAGCTTTTTGTTTCTAATTAGTGTAACGTTCAAAGAAAAGCTTCATTCGCGTTTGAAAATATATATGGGGGTGGATCGACCTTTTGTCGAGAGAGCATGCAACGAGCTTGTTTTTTACAGGAAGAGAGAGAAAGAGAGAGGGGAATCATAGAGACAGAGAGAGCGAGAGAGAGGAAGAGGAGAGAGAATTAATATGTACGCAAAATGAAAAATATTGAAGCATTTCTTTGAGACATTACAAAAGCGCTCTAATTTTGGTGAATATCTATAAGATGTGATTATTTATATATATATATATATATATATATATTATATATCAATATTGCTCTTATACATAAACACTACAGTAATATATTCTGCTATCAAATATTGTATATAAAAACAAATACCATGAGGTTTCTTTAAGATTGCTTGAGCAAGCCATGTGTAAAGTGTTAACGAGTATTTTGAAAAATTCCTTAAAGTGATTTTAAATGAAAAAAGAGGCTGGCAGAACTCACATAGAAATTCGACAACAAATTTTAGAAAAGCTTAAAAATGTTACCAACATGATACCAAAAATTATAATTTTCAATTTAGAAAGCGTTTTAACAAACTTCATATTATATGTTTTCAACTAAACATAAATTTATCTTTGGGAAATTATATACTAGGCGAAATTTGCAACATAGAAATAAATATAGACAGCCAAAAAAATTGTTTTTTTAATTAGTAAAGGTGATAAAAATGTACGTAGAATATTAGTGATAACTTTTCTTAGCACTTTCCAAGTAGAGTAAAAAAAAGCAACAAGTTTTTACGGTTTTTACAATAAAACGTATATATAATTTCAATATAATTTGTAGTTTTTGTTGTTGTAGTCGTTTATCATAGCGCATAGAATATATAAGACTAATTTTAGGTAAAGTTTAACTTGTATATAGCACATATAACATATTCATTAAAGTGTTTGCTTGTTTTGGTTGCTTGCTTGTGTGTATGTGTATATAAGTAATATTCTGCATATATATCCTTGTTTTTTGTTTTAAACATTTTTTTCATACTTTGTATTTTTTTTTTTTTACTAAAGTTTGCTTTTGTTTTGCTTTGCTCATTTTGCAGCAGTTAAACATACATGCAATATCTTTTGTTCATTATAAGTTTTTGTTTAGTTTTTCATTTTGTTGTTTGTTAATTGTTTTTAATTTAGCAAATATTTAATTTAAATTGGTTAGGTTTGTACGTAAATAAAAGGAATTAATGAAAAATGTTTGTTTTTGCTTGTTTTTTTTTTTTTTTTTTCTTTTAGCATATTGTGAACATATACTTAGTCAAAATGTTTGCAAAATGTTTTCGTGTTTTAGTTTTTTTTAATGTATTTATGGAACTCTGTTTTTGCTAAAATAAAGTCTATTGGAATACTTTACCTAGGGGCTAGGCGACAATTCTATTTGATTGGACGGTACTGTACTCTGTGGTACGCTAATAATTACTAATTATTGAATTGGACGCTCTATTGGTCGGTTCTAAATATTTCTCGAGCTAAGAGCTCCCTAAGTTCCTATATGTAATACAAATTGTGGTAAATCAGATTTTTGAATACAATTCGTTGCAGTTAACATTAGTTCTGAGTCACCCTCTTAAAGCTCTGTAATGACACTGCTAGCTCTAGTGCTGTTAACCTTTGTATTAAGCATAGCAAACATTATTCTGTTATGAGCGTAAATTGAAAAAACAAAGCTTTTTTTTTGTTGAGAACTTTAAGCAAAATATAATTTCAATTTAATTTCTTCTTTTTTTTTTGTCAGAAATACAAGAATTGTATTTTTCTTTTTGGTTTTCTTGGTATTGAGTAACGGCGTATAACATGCAATGAGCTTTATGCTTAGTTAGGTAAGTTTCTGCTTCTTAAACTTAATTATTTATTAAATGGCTAGCAGCAACAAATCTACGAAATACATATACGACAGTAAGAGAACTCCACAGATAGTCGATAGTTTAGCTATAATCATAATGTAATTCTTTTGATCGTATCTAACGTGTAGTGTATATAAGTATTGTACATAGCTAAGATTTGTTTCAATGACTAGCAACACTAAGTCTCTGCATGTGTATGTAGTACGAGTATAATAAGCATATAGTATTCTTATATATAGATATATAAATATATGTTGGTGTGTTGTAAGCCTGCCATAACAAATGAGTCCAAGTCAAGCATTAAATTGTAGCCAAGTATATGCATATCATATTCAGATTTTACAACTAACTAGTACTATATAAAGTATTCATACAAGTTCCAAATATTGTATGAAACAACTCTACTGATACACACAAATTGCCGTAAAAACGAAACATTTGATTAGCGTACTCTCTGTGAGTTTTTGAGATTTTTTTTTTTTTTTTTTTGATTTTCTTTTAGCTAAACTTTAAGAGTAAGAGCTTTGAATTGGTACATCGGAAGACATAGAAGTAGTAGGTAATGAAATTAGCAAAAGGGTTGAAGCAGGATATAGTAGTACACAATCAGGCAGATAGATAGGTATAGTATATAGAACGTATGCTAAAGTTTTTGAAAATGTGTTTGGTTTTGTATGAAGTAAGTTGTAGTAGTAGTAGTATCCGTAAGTTATCAAAAAGTTATTGCTTAACTAAGCTTGGGGGGTGCATAAATAAAAGATAGAAATAAGCAGATTTCCTGTACGCAGTGTGATTATTGCAGATGGCAAAAAGTGAGAGACTGTTTAAAGCGCAGTTTTTTGTGCAATGCGTGCTTTTTTTTATTTTTTTTTTTTGGCTTTTGGGGGCATGAGTAGACCAGGGGCATGGTCTGCAGAGGCTTATAGTATATATTTATGTAGGAAGCGGCACAACAGAAAAACAATTAAACTTGTGTCATTTATGTGAAAACCAAAATAAATACCAACACACGAAAAGTAATTTTTTTTTTTGTTTTTTTTTTATAAGGCTCAAACTATATTTAAATAAAAAACACAATATAATAAAACTAATAAAAAAAACTAAATTAGTGGCAAACATTCAGTTGTTTAAACATTAGAATAAAATATTATATGTGTGTAAAATACGATAAAAATTATACAATTTACAGAGATTTGAATAAGTATTTTTTGAATTGTAGTAGATGATTAAGTTTCTCAACATAGAGCGCAAAAAAATGTAAAGAGCGTTAAGTACTTTATAAGTGGCTTAAGGACTTAAGAGTGCGCCAGTCAGCGGCATTATCTTTTATCGACTTTTATTTTTTATATTTTTTTTGTTCTATTTTTAAAGGATAACATATAAACATATGAACTACACTAACAAATATATAAGTACGATACATAAATAATATATGGTTTAGGATAAAAGGTAACGTAAATGTTACATAGAGAAAACATAGAAAAATCACACGAGATCTAAAATTAAAAACTTATTTTGTTTGTCATACAATTTATTTGATTAACATACAATTTATTTATAATTTTTTCTTTTTTTAATCAATTTAAACAAAACAGAAAACATGTATAATACATCATATTTAATGTCGAGAGAGCGAGAGAAACACAATCATATTACATAGTTTTGTCAACATAAAGGTCAAATCTTTAACATAACATTAACGTAACATAATTTCAGTTGCTTAACAGTGATAGTGGTAGGTGTGTGTACGTGTGTGTGAGTGTTAGCGTAAGTGTAAGTGTAAGTGAGTGAAATGAAGAGAGCGAAAGAGTCAAAAGAGAGACTGTGTATGTGTATGTGTGTGTGGGTGTGTGTTAGTCGGGAGCGCAATATAGCTAGGTTTTGAAATTTTTTGGTGGCTATACGATTTACAGATTGTTGTGACTGCATTTTTTTTTTTTATTATACAGATAGTATATAGTATATAGTAGTGTAGTGTACAGTTTATGGGTGTGAGTGAAACAGCTAGACAGCTAGTAGTACATAGTATTCATGTATATCGTATACGTTATAGCAGCATACAGCATATAGTGTATATATAAAATTTATATAGTATATGTAAGTATATTCTAATCTATATGAACTATGCAATACATATATTCGTTAAGCATGTTCGTTGTTCCAAAATAATTTTAAACAATTAAAATTACAGCAGCATTCACGTCTAGCTAACGCGTACTAGTCTAGAAAGAGCTAGCAAGCTAGCTACTTACTAATGAAATATTAAAGTGAGAGTGAGAGTAACAGTGAAAGCCAAAGAGCGTCAATGGCGGCGGTATGGTGGGGGGAGGTGAAAAGGCAAAAACCAACCAGAGAGACTAAGACTGAGTGAGATAGAGATAGAGACACAGCTATATGGCAACTTTTTTTTGCAGCCAACAGCAACAACAACAACAAACAGATCAGTTATGGCATTATATCGATAGGAACGAAATCGATCAACATTTTGACTGACTTTCATGTTGAAAAAAGCTTTTCCATTTCATTTCCTCCCTTATTGCGTTGGTTGTGCTCCTTAGCTATCACAGTAATTCTATTCTGTTTTTTTTTTTTGTTCTTTTCTATTTTTTACATTTCTTTATGCAGTTTTGTATCTTTTTTTTTTTTATAACGTTTTCTGTGATTCTGTGATCTGTATAAATATCAAACTACTTCTAAAAGGAACTTAACTATGCTTATGCAAAAATTCTATTGTATTGTGCTTCAAAAGCTTCGTTTTCATCAAGTTTAACCTACAAAAATGGCAAATATTAATTAAGTCACCGTCGTGTCGTGACTGACTAATAAATAGTATATAACTATGTATATAACTCGAATGGCAATATATTTCGTAAAAATCAGCAAGCTGCGCGCAGAGAAGGTTGAAAAAAGTTTATAGGAATCACTTGCTTGGAGCATAGGATTTCGCATAATTAAGGGTATTCTTAAGTTTATGCTTAGTGTCATGGTCAGTGTGCTTTTAATGGACAGCTTGCATTCCCTATTTTTGAGTTCTTTCTACAGTACTAGTATAACTAAAATCTAACTTGTCTGGCTTCTCGCCAAGAAAAATGAGGCACATAATCTTACGTTGTTGTCGTTCTAAGTATTACTAAAAAAAAACAAGGTAAAAATTAAGTACATTTGTGTTTGTGTGTTTGTGTAAGTCGTCGGATAGTTTGCTTTTTATTTCGTTTTTGAAACTATCAGTGCCATGGGTTACAGCCTAGGACGTTTTCATTTTCTTGTAGGGATTCAGCACCATGGCGCTGCCAGTGGTGCCAGGCACAGTGCTCTGTGCTGCAGCAGCAGCAGCTGCAGCGGCGGCCGCTGCGGCATATTGCTGAGCATTGGGTGCTACAGTTGGCATGGCATAGGCTGCATAACCACCGGCAGCTCCTGCTGTGGGCATCATGCCAGGATAGTAGTAACCCTGTGGCGCGGCAGCAGTAGAGTACTGTGTATTGGTTGCTGCGGCCAGTTGCATGGGAGTAGCGCTGCCTGCTGCACGTAACATTGAAGGGGAGGCACTCTGGAGGTAGCCTGCAGTTGGTGCAGCAGCTTGGCGTGCGCCGCTATGCACTGGAGTACCAGGTGGCACGGGTGTGGACATGCCTGAGCTTGGCAAAGAGCCAAGCTGGCGCATTTGTGCCACAGCTGCAGACTGTGCTTGCATTTGAAGCAATTGGGCCATGGATATTGTGTGCTGTGCTGGAGGCTGTACGGGCTGTGGTGGAGCTACAAATGTTTTGTTCAGAGTCATGCCGGTGTATGCAGCGGCCGTTGAGGTATTGGGCTTGGCCGCACTGGCCACCTTTAGGGCATAGTTCTTTTGGGCGACCTCTTTAGCAAGTGCACCTGGATCGGTATAGTATGGACTGGGCGCTAGACCCGCGGCGACTGCGTAGGCAGCATAGGCTTGCTGAGCATAGGCGGCTTGTGCCTGGGCTTGAGCCTGTGCTTGAGCTTGAGCCGCCTGTTGTTGTTGTTGTTGTTGCTGCTGCTGTTGCTGCGCATGAGCCGCCTGAGCGTAGGAGCTTTGCATTTGGGAGCTGGACATTGTGACAACAGGGGCAGCGCTGCTCACGGGAGTAAGGCCGCTATAGCTTGAATACAAGTTGCCATAGGCATAGGAGGGCATGCCATAGCTCAAACGCTGTAGGTTTTGCTGTGCCTGATAGGCATTAGTAACCACCGAGGAGGTACTGGTGGGAGTTGGTAAAATGCCACCGCTGTGGCTATGCCCATGCCCATTGGAATACATTGAGCTGGCGCCGGTTATAACACCATTGTAACGCTGATAGCTCTGCTCACCGTTCTGTTTCAGTGGCGAAGTATAGGTGGCACGTGAGGGCGTGCCTGTGTAAGCACTGCTTACGGAAGCGGAAGAGTGGTACGAATCTTCTGTGGAGGTGCTATTGTTGTTGTTGTTATTGCTGCCTGCAGCGGCTTCGCGTTCAACGCTTGGTTCATTGCTATTTGACTCAGTGGTCTCTTCTGGGATCGAGTTGTTCTCGGTTGACTTGGTACTGCCATTAAGATTGTTGTTGATGTAGGACAGATAGTTATTGTTATCGCTGACAGCAGCGGTGCCGCCATTTTGTAATAGAAGTGCATGATTATGATTGAGCGAGGGAGATGTGGAAGTGGGTGGTGGAAGTGGAAGTGGTGACTCATGTGGGGATTGTGGAACTGGAGGACTATCGCTACCATTACTATTGGGAGACTTTGTCGTATCGGATGGGTTTGAGTTTGTATTGTTGGGGGGATCATTAGCTGTAGCTGTAGCTGAAGAAGCTGTTGTAGTTGTGTTGGTTGTTGGTGTTGTTGTAGTTGTAATTGTAATAGTATTTGTTTGTGTTGTATTACAATCGATAGCCGAAGTAGCAATAGTATTTGCAGTTGTAGTTGTTGTATCATTATTATCGTTATCATTAGTAGTCATAGCAGTAGTATTATTACTGGTAGTAGCTGTAGTAGTAATGGCGCTACTTATTGGAACTGGTTGGGGGTACTCACATGACACTGGCACGTAGGGCTGCATTAGTTGTTGATAGGTTGTCGCACCGGGTTGATACACTGGAATGCCAGATTTTTCGGCAGCTGGACGTTTAAACGGTACCATGCCAGAGAATTGCTATATCGAGACAAAGAGCGAGACAGAGGAAGAAATTGAGAAAAAAAGAGAACAATAAAATTAATATATTTTGCATTCAGATCCATAAAGGGAAATAGTGCTTGTATTTAGTTTTGTAGTATTTAACTAGCTTATGCTTTGTATCCATTAATATAGTTTATAGCTTACAAACGAGTCTTGCTAGAAATAAATTTTGAATTTATTCGTCACTTGAATGCCAATATTTCGTAGTTTCAATGATAAACAAATGAACCAAATTAATTAAAAAAAAAAAAAAATTGAAAATAAAACGCAAAATGAATATTATTTAAAATACTCAAATATGTCTAAATTTACGTGCAACCAAAAAGGCTTTGCAATAAATATTGGAAACATTTTAGCTGTGCTTTTGGGATAGTTTAATATCATTCCAGGTTTCTGTGGAAGTAGCAGTTGCTAAAGAGCACGATTGATTGTCCATATGAAGGCACATAATTTATCATAAAATTATAAATTATATATGTGAAGCAGACCAATGACCGAATTTAAGTTTTGGATTACCAAATGCATGCGCCGAATATCAAATTATCAATTGGGCTATAATTTATCTATATATAAAATCATTTGGCCTTTTATATATAGTTAGATTTTGATTTTCTTTTTGTAGGTGTATTTTTTGTTTTGTGTTTAGGATAAGTTGTTCATTTGTTTAAGTACTTACGAAATTTTCATAGTAAAATGAACCAACCGTTTTAACATCCATCTTTTTGGTATTTGTGCATAAGGACGTTATTATTATTGTTATCATTGTTATTATTTATAAGTATATATTTATAATTTTAGTTGATATAATATAATTATATAAGATTGTCATTGGCATTTGTTGATTGTTGTAGATTGTTGGTGTGATTTATTATTTTTTGCAATTGTTTAGGATTAGTTAACAGATGTTGGCATTTGTTTGAACATTTTAATTTCGTATTTGATTGTTTTTTGGTTTTTGATTTTGATTTGGTGGTTGGCAACAAGTAACACAGACACAAAACGAACAAAGGATCAATAAAAAACAAATGAAGAAAGAGAGAACACAAGAAAAATTAGTGATTTATTCTGGGCGACAAAATATGAGAGATATACATTTATCATACAATATTAGCAATATTAGGAATAAGTTACTTAGCTTAACTAGTGAAATAGTAATGTAAGGTTCGTATGTATAAAGTGTGTGTGTGTGTGTGTAGATGATAAAAGGTTAACTGAAATAAACAGTATGATATTCGCAAAAGCAAGCAAGAAGCCATGTCAGTGTGTGTAGTTAAGAGCATTTTCTACGAATGAACCAGCAAGTTCTAGTTAATTAACCTGGAAAAGCACTTAAACAATTAAGAAGTCAGTCAGAGCGCCAGATAGTCAGTCTGCGTTCCATCAACATATCGACATCGACATCATCAGTAGCAACAACAAAAACAAAAGTTAATAAAAACAAAAAAGCAAAGGAAAATAAGTAAAATGAATCGAGTGAAACGAGTGAATCGAGTCGAATCCGAGTCAGAGAGAAGTCGAGTCGAGTCGAGTTGACGGCGCTTTGGCAATTATCAGTTAAATCATTTAAATTAACACTTGCCAGCCAAATGTGATTTATCATATGCTACGTTTAATTGGTTAAATTCTGCACGCAAAAGCGAAGCCAAGTGTTAAGGATATACAAACTGCGGTGAATGGAGCATTAATTCAAATAGGCGTAGTGTACATATCTGCATCAGTATCTGTATCAGTGTATGTGTGTGTGTGAATGTATGCCTGTTGGCTTATTGATTAGCGTGCAATGTGTGTGTGCTTGTGTGTTTATGTGTTTGCGCTTTTCATACGCCAGATAATGACTTCATTTTGCAAATTATATGCCAGTGTGTGCGGATACAAAGCTATATATGTGCGGTGTATCTGTGTCTGTGTGTGTATGTTGCAGATGCAGTGCAGCTGATAATAAACGTTGATTGATGGCACTTTGATGTGCATGAAATTACTTAGCGATTGAATGATTGACTAAATGAATGACTGAGCTGTAGTTGATTTTAGCGAGAGCATGGCTGCTGCCAGCAAGCGCAGCCTAAAAGCATGCAACAAAAAATAAACAAATAAACAATCGATAAACATTGAGAAATCGATATATCGTATGCATTAGCATTAGTAAGTAATAACAGAACTCAACAAAGTGGATACAGAGAGATAGAGATAGAGATAGAGAGAGAGAGCGTGAGAGTGGGGAGTTAAATACAAATAAACAAAAGAAAACAACAAACAAACAATAATAAATTATAGTATAAGTGAAGAAAAACAAAATACCAGTGGAAACATATCAGTGTCCGCTGCACGCTTCTTGCCCACTTCCAGAGTATGACCCATGACAGCAGCAGCGGCGGCGGCAGCGGCAGCAGCAGCAGCGGCAGCGTTGTTTGTGGGTGTTGTTGTAGTTGTTGGTGCCGTGCCAGCGGCAGCAACGCCGCCGGCCGTTGGGATGGTGTTGTTGGCATGGTGTTGCTGATGCTGTTGTTGTTGTTGTTGGTGGTGGTGGTGATGGTGTTGGTGTTGTGTCAAGGTGGCAGCCGTCATAGGTGAGGTCTAAAGTACGTTTGTGTGCGTTGTGTTTGTGTGTGTGTGTGTGTGTGTTTGTTTGTTTGTTGGTTTGTTGGATTGTGCGTCAAGTCAATTATTGAAGCAATCATAAAATAACATTTATACCCAACATTTAAATAAATATCGTTTTATTTAATATTTATATATGGGGTTCGTTTAAATTATTTAAGCAGCATTTTTATTTTATGTTTACCCATTGACAAATTATGCATTTTAATTTGAAATATTTTTTTGTGTATACGTTTTTGTGCGTAAGTTGTGCATGTATGTATGTATGTATGTATGTGTGCGTGTTTGTGTGTGTGTTGAAACCATCCATCGAAGAAGCAATTACAGTGTGGCACAGGCGAACAGATGAAATACATAATAGTAGAAGAGATCGAGTGTTTGGTTTTTTTTTGTTGTTGTTCGGATAAATAAAAGAAAAACAAAAAAATATGGAAATCAAATTTTTTACGTGTATGAAAAAAGTCGTATAAGAAATTAGATAATTATATATTCTGTCTGGCGGAAATTATTGCAATTTTTCAAAAATTTCACACTTTTTTTTTTTTTTTTTGTGGTACCTTTTAAGAGTTTATAGAGATAAGCACATCATAAGAATAATTGAATAATGTGAGTTATAAGCTTATAAGCAAAAATTGTTAATAATCATATGTTTAGAGAGTGTGGGATATATACATATATGTATGTATGTATATATATAAATGCCATAATTGTTGTGTAAGTCGTATGTATAAAAAAGAAGCTTGCATAAGCGAGCGAAATAAGCGTGTTGTATGCTTAAATCTAGTAGTTATTTGTGTATAAAGTTTATATGCCATAAAAGTAAACTTAGCTTAAAACTAACTTAATAATATTATCAAGTACATAGTAACATGAGACGCAACAAAATCTTTGTTTTTTTTGCCAATGATTTTTATTATTAGTTGAACTTAATTTGAACAAGATCGATTTGAGGCACACACATTCGTATTTGCAATTGTAAGTTCATAAACAACAAGTAACTCATAAGGGTCCAATGCCAAGAGTCAAGAGTTTCTTATCTTTTATTATATTCTTTTTGTGGTACATACCGATGCATCGTTGCGGTCGTAAAAAACAAACCAAAAAATTACAAAAAAAAAAAAAAACAATGTTGAAAACTTGCTCTGCCAGCGCGGTTCATGTGAGTACGAGAAGTTTATAATATATTCATTTCGAGAGCAGGCACCCATTTAGTGGATCGACCCAAACGGAGCACAGCATACACGTAAATTTCCAGAGCTCAACGTTAATACGTTTAACACCGCAATTTACACAAAAATCTGAAAATGTTTGCCTGGTTTGGTTGCTACGGTTCGGTTTGTGTGGATTCCGTACGTTTCGGTTGGGTCACATGTGCTAATAACTAAGCGGGCAACCAACCATATAAAAAATCATCCGAAAATAAAATGGAGCAAACATAACTTAGCATACATTTGGGCACTGTAGCATCATTTCATTGGAGGCGGCATATGAAAGAGTACAAAAAATTTGCATTTAAATGGCTTTAAAAAAGAGCCGCAATCCAGAGTATTGGAGAGACTGAGAGAGAGCGAGTACAAAGAGAGCTGAGCTTTGGGGGTATAGTGAAAGTTTTGGCCATATGCACACGTGCCTCAAGCGGCAAGGCTGCTCCTCCCGTTCATGTCACCGGCAATGAATGCTACAAATGGATTAATTCGCTTGGGCGCGGCACTTTGCCTTGTGCTGGGTGTCAGTGTGCGTGCTTGTGTGTGTGAGAGAGATGGTATGCGTGTCTGTGTGGTGTATGTTGGCTTTTGGGGTCAACAACGGACTGGGTCTATATTAAGTAAAGGCAAAAAAAAAAAACGAAAAAGAAAGAAAAACAGAGGCGAATAAAGACCAGGCATGATGCCGTTGGACAATTCATTGGCATGGAAATCTCTGCTTTTAGTTAATTTTCCGGTTCAAACGTTATCCTGCCGACTAATCCGTGTCGTCGTCGTCGGCGTCATCATCATCCTAGTGGACATCGACCTCGACGTCGACTTCTCCGTTGCATGCATGCTACGAGAGCCCACGGCCCAGGTTGACATTTACAATTTTGGTCAGCCATTCTATTTTTTTTTTTTTTCGTTGTTCTGGACTGGTCAGATTGCGCTTACATGAGGATTTTAGTTTTTTTTGGATGGCCATGCCCCGCTGACCTGTTGTTTTGTGGTGCACGACATGACACTTTGCAGCAACAAACACCCCGTATTGGGGCTCGTTTTGAATATGTTGCCAATTTTATTGTCAGCCAAGTTTAAGACCTTGGGGCATTTTTTTGTTTGTGTGTGTAGCTGACATATGCCAGTAGGCACAGGGACGAGTATATCTTTGGCTCTTTCTCATACATACCCAATAAAATAAAATATTACAACTTGAAAAATTCAAAATAAACTAAGTCACTGGAAAACAAAATTAACATAGAATCAAACTAAATCTGTGTCTCTTTGGCGTTGTGTGTTGCAGTTGTTGGTATAAGTGTGTGGCTCACAGGGCGTATACGCAACTAGTCGTGTTCATTTAAAGCACCAACTGAGTGTGTGTGAGTGTGTCTGTGGCTGTGTGAGTGTTTGCTTTAGGCTTGTGGTTTCTTTGTTCTAGTTTCTGCGTGTGACGTAGAATACTTTATATAGAAAGATTTATGTAAAAGTAGATACGAGTTAACTAACAACATTTAGTAGCTTTTAAAGGAAAACTGTAGTTAGTTATAAGATACTATGGTATAAAATACTGTAGGTCTTCACATCAAAGATTGGTAAAGGGTAAAGACATAATAGAAGTTGTTTACTATTTAACAAAATAAAAAACTTTTTCACTTAAGCTTCACCAATAGCTTCATGCATTGATAAGATTACGTACAAAATTGACCTTATATTTGACCTCTATTGCTGAAACGTACCTCTTTCCGCCAAATTTGACGTCGCTAAATCCGAATTCGCCAACCGAATCGTGGATATCCCGATCGAGATTCGAATTTGAACCAAATTTAAAAATATTTCGAAAATTTAAAAGCTTTTTTAAGCGTTGCTAAATCTCTGAAATGCGCGATACTAAATCTCTTTAATTTGATGATCAGATTATGAAAAATAAATATTTAGAAGGAAAAAAGGATGGAAAAATATCAATGCCGGACGACTACGGCGGCTATACAGAACAATAAATTATTTTGAATTTAAATTTATTACTGTCTCATCGAATCCGAGGCACTGTTTATTTGATATTTAAAAATCAATCAAAAATAGCATAACTTTTAAGTTCTGGTAGAAGCGGCAAAAAAATTGAAATTTTGATTAATGGAATTGATCACTTTGACTATATATATGTTTTTTTTTTTTTTTTTTTATTGATTTCTTTTAGTAAGGTAAAATTCGATGCAATCGATAATTAAAAAATTAATTGCTAGAATTGGAATTAGCGACCCCAAATTTAACGGGTGCGGGTTTCAGCCGTGAGCATTATTTTTTTTTATTACCAAGTGTAGTCCATTACATTGATGTTTGTATATTTGATACTTATTTACATATAAGAGTAAACGAGTTGCTAACATGTAATATGTATAGGATATTAATGACGTACTGTATTAAATAGTTGGAAAAAAACTTTAATCAAAATGATTGGCAAGAAAGTTTGACGCAGTATATATGTATTGAACGTAGTAGAACAAAAAAAAAATATATATATATATATATATAAAAATACTATGTATGTTTGGTTTGGCAGCGTTGCATCGGGCTTTAGCTAAATGTAGGCAGGGTTTGTTCTAGCGGGTTATAAGGTAATCCGATTTTTGAAAGAAAGTTAAAATTCTAAGCAGATTTTTGGGAAATTCTTTTATCCGATCTTATGTTATAGGGATTTTGTTGCATTATTGTTTGAACTCAAATATTTCACTTACAAAAGCTAATGTGTTGTGTGTACATATATATTTTTTTGGTCTAAATAGATAAATGACTATATATAGAATAATTAAAGGCTAAAAGCATAAATAGCATGGGGACTATCAACATTGAACAAAGGAGGAATACAACGAATGCAAACAAAAATATTTACGAGCTTATCAAAAATATTATATAGTATATATATGTATATGTATATATATAAAGGCCGCTACAATCGTTTGAGGCAGGTGCAACAATACACAGCTTTGGCTATTGGCTTGGCCATAATCGCATTAAATTGAGGCCATAAAGAAAATTATGTGCTATATGTGAGCATGTCTTTGTGTGTGTGTATATGTGTGTGGCGTGTATGTCAAAGGACAATTTTATACAATAATCACGTTTGTCGTTTTTACGTTAAGGGGAGCATGACCCGGCTTGACTCGATTGAATTACGCCTAAAATGTTGCAACAATTTTTCACTTTATACGATATTATGCTGCAATTATGTTGTATGACGGCAGCGGCAGCAGCAGCACCAGAAACGACAACAACAGCAACAACAAAGACACACGACAATGACAATGACAACAACAATAACAAAACAATGTTGTTGTTTTTTTCAGCATCAAATAAATTTTCAGCAGAAAGCAATTAAGTCGCGAATTAAGTGCGCCGCATAGACACAAACACACAGATACACTCGCACACACACACACACACACACGAGCATATGGGTAATCACACAAGTGTGAGTGTATCTGTGTGAGTATATGACCTGGCTCTCTCTCTCTTTCTCTCTCGCTCACTTAGCCAGCCAGGCTGATGTGTGTCTCCCTGTTTCGCTTGTTGGCTCTGACTGCGTGCTTAAAGTTTTAACGTGTTGTAATAAATGTTAATTTTCCAACGAAAATCAACATTTATGGCGTGTTTTATGTGAGCTTCAACATATTTTCCATGTTGTTGCATGGGTCGGATTCTGGGCTTGAGTCGTGACTATGTCTGCCGACGAGGCAAACTGACAGCCCAGTCGGCATATGTGTGTGTGTGTGTGTGTGTGTGTGTATGGGATTACATAACACTGTATGTGTATTTTCCAAGAAGAAAATTGTTTAAATTCTAATTTTCCCTGTTGTCTGCTTGCTATTCAGTTCAGCCAGCATTAAATAATTTATAGCACACAAATTTCATTAACACGACAATTTTTGCTGATTAGCTCTACTCAAAGAAAAAGTCAAGCTATTTCTTTAATTTCTATAGGTACATGTACATTGTATGTAATGATGTCAGAGGCTCATGATTATATATCATTTCCGGAACCTTTGATAAATATTTGCCTTGTGCAAACATAATTAACATCATCAATGCGTTTTTAATTAGGCATGAAATTTTATGTAAAAAGGTATCAGAGTTGGGCGGGACTTAATTAAAATTACACGCAGTAATACATGTGTAAATACGTGTGAGTGTGTGTGTGTGTCTGTGCGTGTGTGCCTATGTATTGCATAATTTTAAGCGTTTAAGCATTTATTGCATAGCCTGCAGAAATGTCATTTAAACACAATTGTAAATACGATTTATTTTACCCATTTTATGTACATATATATACATATATATTTTTTTCTACTCAATATTTTACCAAACATGTCTATGTCTGCGCGTGTGTGTGCGTGTGTATCTGTGTGGAAAAAGTTAATTAAATTGTTTGCATGCAGCATTTGAGTTTTAATTAAATTTGCTTAAAATTTGTCATGACTCTACTCGGTCTCGACTTAATAGACTTGACACTCTCGCTTAACGCATATGAAACGAAAAGTTTAAGCAAATTTAAGCAGCATATCTCTAAAGTTTAAACTAACACTAACATCAATTATATATATATATGTTCTAGCCAACTATTTTCGCACAGTGTATGTGAGCAGTATCTGTGTGAGTGGGTGTGGGTGTGCGTGTGTTGGTGCATTAAGTATTAGGTGTTCAAGTATATATAGTATTTGGTATTTGAAACGCAAAAAAAAAAAAAACAAAAACAAAAAAACAGTGAGTTGCTATTAGGCGAAACTGCGTACAAAGTAACGAAACGATAACGAAAAGGAAAGCAAAAACGAAAATTAAGATCTTGAATAAATCATGAGGTAAAACGTTTAATGGCGTTGGCATAGCAACAAAACATAAATCGTTAGGCAGCAGTAGCAGCTTAAACAACGTCAAGAAAAATGCAAAAAGAATTCGAAAATTAAAAGACAAAACAATAAAGAATAGGAAAAATCAAGAGTCTTTCTTTTTCTAAAGCGTCTTCTGGTTCTTCGTTATACGATAAATCAAAATAAAATGTAAAATGTAAAAATTAAAGAGTAAAAGTAAATATAGAAATAGCCATACCGCAGCTGCAGCAGCGACAGCGGTGGCGCGTGTTTGCGCCGCTTTTAATTGTGCCTGTAGGTGCAGGGGGGGATGAAAGTAGCGGCAGGGGTCACGTGCGCATCTGCCCTTCACGGCGTCCATGCAAACCGTGATGGAACCATCATCGTGCCTGGCGACGCTCTCCTGCGGATGCGCGAACCGGCATTCGGACTCGGCGCGTTTGCAGGCGCCGCGCAAGAATTCGCGACAGACCTGGAAACACATTTTTTGTTTTTTTTTTTTGGTTTGGTTTCGTTTGGTTTGGTTTTTTTTTTGGGTATTTTGGATTTTTTTTTTGGTTCGATTGATTTGCCAGCATAAAGTTGATGTTGCACAGTTGCAGAGAGTTGCAGTTGAGTTGGTTGGAGTTGATTTAAGTTGGTTGGTTGTTGTAGTTGTTGTTGTTGGTTGGTTGGTTGGTTTGTTGGTTGTTTGGCGGGCGGCAGCAAAGATAGCAAAGTGGCAGCAGAAGTTGAGTGTGTGTGTGTGTGTTTGGCAGAGTGTAGAGAGGCAGTGGATTGATTTGGTTTGGTTTTGGTTGGTGGCAAAAGTTGCAGTTGATTTCAGATTCAGATTTGTATTCGGTTTATTTTTTTATTTGTTTTGTTTTTTTTTTTTTGTGTTTGAATTGTTGTAGGTTGTGTGTGTGTGTTTGTGTGTGGAAATAATGGAAGGATATTCAGTAACAGTTCATTTGGTTGTATATCAAAGAAAAGTAAGTATTCTATTTACGAAAAATATTGTTCCGTTAATTTTTGAAAAGTTGGTTGTTGGTTGCTCGGGTTGCTTGATTTTTTTTTTGGTTTTTTGGTTTATTTTTGGTTAGCCGATTGAGCGTTTTAGAGCATGCTGTGTTTAGCTATGGCTTAGTAGGTACAAGTACATAGCTGCCAATTATGTAATTTTGCAAGTTGGTGTTTTTTTTTTTGCAGTGTTAGTGGCTTTTGTGGGCAGGAACAGAACATTGGGTTTTGCTTTACTTGCCTTGTTTTTTTTTTTTTTTTTTTTTTTTTTTTTTTGATTTTTTTCGAATTTTGAGCGTGCCGATTAGTTTGATTTGAATTTAATAGTCTAGTGCTGTAAACAACAACAAAAATTACGGAACACACACAACAAATATAGATAAAAGATGAAACGAAAAAAACAAAAGTAACTCAAACTCAAACTTAAAAGCAAAAAACGCATTAACATAAATATTGTAGTATAACAAAAAACAAATCAAATAATCAAGGACAAGGAGGCAACGTAGAAGAGCTGTAGAGCTGGCTGTAGAACAAAACCGTGTTTTTTTTTTTTTTTTGTTGAAAAGAGTGTATCTGAGATCCTATAAAAAAAAACTAATCAATAAATCCTATTACAATATCTCTAAGAAATTTTGGCATTACTGTTTTCAAATCAAAACTAAAGGTGCATAAATTTACAGCATCTTTCGTCGAATTATTTACAGCCCAGCACAAAGGTTTCAGCCCACTGTGCAGTGGAAGCGTAAAAGCTTTGCAGCAGCTGCACTATTTGACGCTTATGTACACAGAAAGAAAAATAGTATAAAATAAGAAAAACTAATTAAAATATACTCTCTTTGTATATGACAATTATTAAGGCTTTCGAGTGTTTTCAACAATTTTGCGGTTTAAGACAAAGATCCAAAATCTAATATAGTACGAATGTGTGACAAATCAATTTTGTATTTTGTTTTTTGTTGTTTTTTATTTTGTTAGGAGCGATTTTTTTTTTTGTTTTTTTGCAAACTCAAAGAACTTAAGAAACACTGCACATTATTTGAGTTGCAATCTATATACATAGTTTAATATTATTATGTAAAACATTTTATTTTATTTTTTGTCAAATAAAAACATAAATCATTGGCATGCGTATTGAGTACAAAGTTGAACAATCAAAGAATTTAATTGTTTCATTGCGTATCAGTTGTAAAATTAAAATTAAATTAAACGTAAAATATCAAAAGCATAAATTAAAGCATAATTAGAGTACATAAGTACAATAAACATTTGAATATTCAAAGTATAAATATATTGTTGATGTTCTTGCAGCTGTTAACTCAAAGTAATCGTATCTTATTTATGTCTGACTGAACTTACCTCTAATCTGTCGGAGCGTGGTATTTTCTGTTGTGCCACCTGTACGGCCTGCGGCACCACAGGACCGAGCTGTGAGGCAACGGCCGTGGGATCGGGTCCCAGTAGAGCAGGCACTAAGTGTCCGGGCGCATAGTATGGGCTATATGTGTTGGCTGGTATGCCGGTCAAGTAGGGGTTTGCGGCCTGCAAATGGCAAATGGAATGGCATCGATGAGTTGCTTGAATGTCAAAACAAGGCTAGGCGCCAGCAAATTAATCATTTTGGAATTTTTATTACAAATATAGTCAGCCCAACAACAGTCAGTAGTCAATCAGTCAGTAAACACTTTGATGAGTATCTCGTACATATGTATGTACATACAATACATACATATATAATATACATGGTATTTGAAAATATGGTAGGGGCCTTACAAAAACATTTTAATCCTTTCACATTGTGGCGGCGTTCTAATACGCGCTAATGAAAATTCATGCATTTTTTATGCAGCAACGCACAGGCAGACGGACGGACAAACAGATTGATGAGCAGACACGGTATGGGCGCAGCATTATCCTTTCAGCTCTTATCGACAGAAGGCAGCGCCCATTATCAACGCCATCATCATCATCAGCAGCAGCAGCAAATCAACCCCTTTGTTTCACCCGCTCCCGCTAATGGTCGTTGTCGTTTAGCTTGGAACCAAAAAACCATGTCGCAAATTATTTGAGAATTAATTTTCGATTTGTTATAAAATTCCAACAAAATGCCTGAGCTTGAAACTTGAATATCTTTGCTTGTTGGCGTTGGGAACCCGGTCCATGAATAATGCATGTACAGTGGGGTTGAATCTACTGCTTCTTCTTATTTTTTTAACGCTGCTTCTACCCGGTACTCATTTACGCGCATTTTGAATAAAATTTTTCGGGTTTTGATATTCATAGTCGCGGTCAGAGGCAGTACCAGAGCCGTAGCTCTACAAGCTCTTGGCTGCTGTTTGCCTCCGTCATTTATAAATATTCATATTTCCTACAGAGTATCTATGCATCTACTAAGTGTGTCTGTGTGCACACAGAACTTTACACTTTGCTCTGGTCATGTTGTAGCAGCAGTTAGTAGTTGCGGTGGAGCTTAGAAATTCAATTAAAGTATTAAGGCGAAATGCGCGATACTTACCACAGTTGGCACTTGCCCCGATATAACCGGCTGGCCGGGCGCGATGCCCATCTGTTGCATCAGTGCATTCTTCAGGGCCAGATGATTGCGTCCATTTATCAACAGCTGATCCTTCAAGTGCTGTGGTGGATGAAAATATTTGCACGGCGGCTTATCACGATTACAACGTCCCTGCAAATAGAAAATGAAACGTATAAGTAATTTACTTTGCAATCATTTTTCAAAAGTTGCTTTACTAAATCTAGGTCTTGCTGCATATTTTTGTTGATTTTGAAAGCCAATTAAAAATAATCAAGCATTATTATGGCTAATATTCCAAAAGCCGAAAAGCCAACGACAAGTGCAGATAATTGAAAGGGCTCTGGCTTTACATGTATGCTACATGCAACATTGCATGCAGAATATCTTTTGGGGTCGCAATAGGTAATTTCTGTGGACATAAAGGCGACGACCACGTTATTTCACCCAACAAAAACCCCCCACAAATATGTATGTAAACTATATTTAATTCAGAGAAAATGAAGTTAACAAATATTTGCATACACACTGCACTGTTCTGGCCAGTGCAGCGGCATAGAGGCACCTTGGTCAACATGGGAAAAAAAAAAAAAAACATTACATAAACACATGGACACGCACATTACGTATACGTACGTATGCATAAGAAAGAAATTTTAACGTGAGTGTGTGAGTGAGTGAGCGTGTGCGTGTGTTGGTACATACATGCATAAATTGATTGTTTATTTGGGAGCTGCGCTTTCGGCAGCGCAGACACACACACACACACACACACACACACATTGGTTATTTGTAGTTGCTATTACATTTAAAATTTATAACGCAATGAAAGCTGTAAAAAAGTTCAAAAAGTTATACAGCACTGTACATCGCTCAAGCAGTCTGCTCCCTGCCCTCCCCCTTCTGTCCAGTCAGTCTATTATCGCTTCGGGTACTTTTCTTTTTTTTTTGTTTTTTGTCACGTGTGAGTGTAACTTAAATATGAAATTGCGCAAATTTGTTATTGAATTTGTATGCCATAAAGCTTTATTTGCTCTTAATGTTTACAAATAAATACATACACTAGAATCAAATGAAAACATGCTGCCCAAATATTTGCGTAAATATTTTTGTATTCATTCATTCATTCCCATACAAAGATTCGTTAGGGACCAGGGCACTTAGGTGGCGCAATCAAGTTGACAAATGTTTGTAAATCAAAAAATATACAAAAAACGACCAAATAAGATATACAAATTGTAGCACTCAGGGTTAACACCTAATGTATATACATACATAGTACGCTTGAACACGAGTGATATAGTTTAAAATGTGCTTAAATCCATGAAAATCTACTATTCATAAGTAGACCATATTAAAATTAAAAAAATAATAATAAATACAAATATTTTATTTTGTTAAAAATTGTTACAATTTGTTCTACTCCATTCTTACAACACGTTAAGAGTTGGAGATTTTATTCGATTTTCACGATATTAAAAAGTGCAAATGATCAAACTACCTACGATAAGAAGTAGGGTGGGTTTGGCATTTCAAAGAAATAAGAAATACTGCATATGCCTTTTAAGAGTTTCAACAATTTTCGACTTTGGACTTTTTTTTTAATTATTATTACTTTCTATAAATCAACAGTCAGAAAATCGGTTACTTCCCCAAGCTCTTACTAGATTTTGAAAAATTCTAATATAAATGTGATCAGCTTTCTACGATTAACATTTTTGTGTTTTATAAACAAAGGGATAATTGATTTATTTTGTTTATTATTTTATATTTATTTTTCGTTGGTTCGATTCCCAGCAGAAGCACTGGTGCATTTGCCTAGCTCTGGCATCGCTAGCTCACAGACGCTATTGCCCAAGAAAATCTCTACTAATTCAAGACACCGCCGTTCGGATTCGGCTATAAACTGTCGGTCGCTGTTCTCTTCGAACAGTTGTTCATAGAGATCCCCATACACCGCCCAGGGGTGACTGACAAAATAGTCAGAGTCAGGGAAATTATTATTTATATTTTTTTAAATTCAAAATACAGTTGATTACCTATAATGACGCTGCAATTAAAAGATTTGTCTAATTATTACAAATTCTTTCCAAGAAGCTCAAGGTACGATTACGATACCTTTTGTATTTGTTTCGTAATTTCATAAACTGTTGTAAATTATTAATTGCTTCAAGACAAACGTTCTAATCAATTAAAGAACCAATATCAATAACACAGTTAATATCAATTATTATTGCACATTTATATAT
This sequence comes from Chymomyza fuscimana, assembly GCA_949987675.1. NCBI lineage: Eukaryota > Metazoa > Arthropoda > Insecta > Diptera > Drosophilidae > Chymomyza > Chymomyza fuscimana. Next base: position 104,217,295 of record OX465089.1, read on the forward strand.
TGAGAATGAGATTATGGTTCATCCGCATGGATCGTTTGATTTCATTATTTGCATTATTAGCTTTCCAATGCGATGTTGCCTTCTGAGTAATATTTGTATTTGTGTGAGTGTATGTGTGTGTATGGGTATTTGTGTGGCGCCAATGGCTGTAATTTAATGCTTCGATTGAGCTTATTCAACAGCAGCAGCAGCAGCAGCAACAACAACAACTTGCAGCAAATTTCAATTCCATTGCACTACAGGCGGCAGCTGCGTCTGCTTCCACTTCCACTCTCTCCATTCACCACTTTCAATGTTGTACTGTGCATAAGTGTATAACTGTGTTTCTCGCATATGTATGTATATCTAACTGTTTCATTGCTCTTTCTGTTATTTTTAAATGTTTTTCAAATGTCACTACAACTGTCTGTCGTCCAGAGAGTCGGACGGACGGACGGACGGACAGACAGACAGACAGACAGACAGACATACCGTCAGCCTCATCTCTGTTTCAGAGCAATTCGCTACAACTCTCTTCTGTTTCTCCCGCTTGCTCGCTATGTATTCATCTCACACTTCTTTTCTCTCTCTCTCTATCTGTAGTGTTTGCTGTTTGCCGTCAGTTTGTGTGTCTGTCCCTCTGTCTGTCTGTCTGTCTGTTTGTTTGCTTGTTTATGTGCAGGTTGCTGTGTGTATTGATGTCATTACAACTGAAGGCACTTGTACTAATTTGCTATAATTAAATAGTAATTTGATTTTTATAACGGTACTTGTTGCAGGCAGCGTTGCCAGAATGTTTTTAGCTGAGAGTGCCTTCAATTAGGTTAATTGCACATGACTGACTCACTGTCAGTGGCTATAATTTAGTTGGCCTTGAAATTTGTCATCTTTAAATTGGAGGCAATAAAAATGTTGCACTTTTTATAAGAAATTTTCCAATGTCATTTGCAAATTTAAATTGCATTTGCACTGCAATCAAATAAGACATTATTCTTGGCACGCACACACCCACACACCCACACACAAACAGACACATTGCAGCTCTAAAGTTTCCTTTTCTCTTCTAGTTTTTTTTTTTTGTCTCTTTGTGCTTTGCATAAAATACGCCGTGCGGCAGACCCAGACATTATCTCAAATGGCAACACTGGCGTCCGCCCGTTGGCCAATTTCTTTGGCTTTGGTGTTGCACGCGCCTTGTACGCCTGCAGATATGCTACAGTTTCTAGACTCTTGGCTATTTTTTTTGTTTGCACAGTTTGACATTGGCAGCCGCCGCATTCGCGCAGAGCTATTTTACGACTATGCAAGGGTTTACTTTTTGCCATTTTTACTCATTTTTCGACTATTTATTTCTCCTTTTTTCGTACACTTTTTTTCTTCTTATTTTTTGTGTTATACGCCACACTAAACATTTTCATGTCATTTCGATTGTAATCTGCATGAATGCCTTGCACACTGTGACGCCAGAGCACGAGTGCCAGAAAAAAGTGAGTGTGAAAATTGCAAATGTTGTCCACTCACGCGCCACGGTACCGACACATACACATACACATACAGAGTTGCAGTCCCTTCCAACCAGCATATTTGCATTGTGTCTTGGTGTAGGTGTGAGTGGGTGTATCCGTGTTGGTGTTGAATTTTTACTGCATTTTTGCATTGACATTGCCCCAACTGCCCCATGTGGCATTTTGTACCCTTTCTCTTTTTTTTAGTCGTACAGATTATCCGCTTTAAATTGCAATGATTACTTTTTTCCTTTTTATGCTCGCTGCCTTTCACTTCTGGGTGTTTTTTTTTGCACCCAGTGCTTTTTACCAACCTAGAGTCATTTTTCTTCTTCGCTACGCTCGAAACAATGTCGCTGTCGCTGTCGTCTAGCCTCGATGTCCTGATGATGTCCTGCCTGCTGGCAGGAGCTGCTACTACTGCTACTTCTACGATTACTCTACTCTACGTCTAACATTGCGTTACGTTGCGTTTGCGTTCCTGCGCTGTCACAGGACTAAGGAATTTTTCATGTTTTCATGCCAAGTCCAAGTCCAAGTCAAGTCCAGTCATGTATATCGTCTCGTATCGCAGCTTGCCGTCTACACACACACACACACACACACTTCTACACAACTGCTACTTACGTTCACTCACTTTCTCGCTCTCTGCGTTTCTCTGCTCTGCTGGCACTCAGCATTTGCTCAAATAGCGACGCTGGGTATTAAATGTCATTTTGCATTTCGTGACAAGTTGGCTAATCTGACTCGAAAGTTATTTATTTCTTCTTTGTGAAGTGCAAGAGCATTTTTTCTTACACTCTGTGTGCCAACATTTACATGCCATTTTTCTCTGCCTGTCTCTCTCTGTTTCTCTATCTCTTTCACTGCGTGGTCCTTTTTCTGGGTTTTAGCACTTTCTTCAACTTTACTTCAATTCGGTGGCGATACACATCGCCTTTGAATGTTAATCATATGGATTCTTATGCAAATTTTCAACTGTTTAGCGGCTGGCGCGTGGCATGCCAACGTAGAAACCCTATCGATATGAAGAGACTCTCTAGAAATAACTCTCTACCTAAAAAAAAGTACTTTGCACTCATATCGCCTATGAAGTTAAAGGCCAGAATCATTGTTTGACTTGTTTCCTCCTCTTCCTCATCCTCTTCTCTCTACCTCACTTTTTTTGCATATTTTAAAATAAACTCAATGGGAAAATTGACTGCATAAAAAAAAGGACTACATGTTTTAGCACTTATCCACACTTAAACACACTCACACACGCACACGCACACACACACACACACACACACACACACAAACAACAAACATACAAACACTTGCAACGATTGAAAACTATTTTCGGTGCTTAACACAGAGAACTCAATTTGTCTCGCTCGGACACAACGAACGAGAGAGACAGAGAGTGTAGTGTTGGAGATGGACAAACAGCAAATAAAGATAATCAAAAAGCAATTGCAAATAACGAAATGCCAAACGCAACAATAATAGCTACAACAATGAAAACAATAACAAAACGATGGCAATTGCAATACAAAAACAGTTTTCATCAGGGCTGCAAGCCAGATTCCAGCCGAACCGGTTCGAATCCGGAACCGGACTGCTGCCCACTGCAACTCACAAAGCAATTTGGTTTTTTATTAGGAAAATATGAAAATAAAGCACAACACTAGATACATATGTGAACGATCGTTAATGAGGATTCTTTTATACGTTTGCTGAGTTATTAAGCTTTACTTTTTTCTTTTCCTTGATCCTTGATTCGAAGCAAAACCGAATCCTGCAAGAGTTTTGCAGCCCTAGCATTTTGGCCCACTCACATATTTTTTTACATAAAAAATTTATATTAAATAACAGAAACAAAATAAATTTAAACTAACGTGCAGCAATATTCTCTTTTTACTTTTCAATGCGGCGGCAATACGCCGAAAACCTATAAAGCATGTTGCAACATGGCTGAAATGCATCTTTAGCTTTACAATTTTGTTGCACTTGTTGTTTTTGTTGTTGTGTTTAAAAAGTAAAACGAGCGTTTCAAAAGCCGCTGCAATGAAAATGAAAATATTTTCGTAAAATTCAAACAAATTGGCAAAAGGCAAATGGTCAATATTTGTGCATAGAAAAAGTAAAGTGTTTGCTCTGCAACACAACGCATGTAGCATGCAACAGAGCAACACACAGAGATCTCTGCCCGTGTGTATGTGTATATTTTTGTTTGTGGGTTATACAATGGGCCATGCTGGGTAGAAACAACGGTGACTGTGGCGGAGACCAGTGATGTCCGCTTGCCTCAGACAATGGGTAAATGTGCAGCAGGAAAAGCAACAGCCGGTCTCTGGCAGTCACTGAACTCTGGGCCTATAAGCATGCTAGTTGCTTCTCTTTTATACGCTACCTATCTCACTTGCAACAGCATGCTGTGCCACAAACAATGCGCTTCCATTTTTTGTTTTTTTTCTTCTTCTTTTTTTTCAATCATGCGTTCATTCATTCATTGCAATGGCGGCTGCCGCTGGGTTGCATACTTTTGGGATTTGCAACAGATTCGCGCGAAATATGTTCCATGTGCAACGTGCGTGTTTGTATGAGTGTGTGCTTGTGTGTGACAAAACATTTGCATGACTGTTTTTTGTGTGCCACCATTTTCCACGAATCTTTTCTCTGCAGGTTTATTTTCACGGAAATACATACACAATTATCAATGCATTTGAATTAGTTTTTATTTTACATATTTTTTTTTTCACTTGGGGAAAACTCTAATCGTGGCATCGTTGTGTTAATTGAAAATGTCAGTTGAGCACACAACTGATTGTTGCACCAGTGGGTTTAATAACCTTCAAAAATTGTCCACCATTTGATGTTCATTCGCGCTTATCAGCTCAATGCACTTAATTTAATTAAAGTCCACATTGAAAAGGTGGTACACAACGAAAAAAATATAAAAACTTGCCATAAAAAGAATGATATTTTAAGCATGCCATGCTGCTGGTCATTTCTACCATTCATCATCATCATCAACATGGTAATGATGATCATCATAGTGTCGTGGCAACGTCATTCCTTCATTTTCACTTGTAGTGCACATTGCCAACCAGCGCCCCCGAATTAATTTCCGTTTTGCAAACCAATTGAAAATCCAATTTTCAATACACAGTCCGTATAACGTACCGTTATATTGTGCAGCATGCCCACACACACACAGACACACACACACAGCTCATTCATTCGCATACATTTAACTAACGTGACGCTACACTGGACGGAGCCGGACTCGGACCCGGACTCGGGCCTGAAGCCCGTGGGCTCGTGTGCCCGTGGTTGGCCCGTGTCGCACGTACAAAAGTTTGCTTACACTTAAAGGGCTTTAAAAATGCGCCCTCTCCCTCTTCCTGCACGCCGCCTAAAAGTAGGCAACAATATATGGGCATTAAACGTAAACCGGACTGCGACTGGTACTGCAGGAACGTGTACACGTAAGTGCATACACGTCTGTATGCTCTACCTACATACCATGCCTCTACCCCCATTTCTCTGTTTGTATTCCTGTGTTTATTTGTATACAAATGTATATACTACACACACACTGGGTAGGTATTTCGCATATGGCCGCAAAATGCACGCTAGGCGCTCCATACATCGGAACATGTTTGCACCGAGTGTGTGTTGGTGTGTAAGTGGGACTCATTGATTTTTTTTTTTTTGTGCTGCACCAAACCAACTGCAGTAGCACTGTGAGCATTTGATGACCACACGTTTCACCACTTTTTTTCCCGCACAGTTTTTTATGTAAAATCTATCGAGTCGAAGAGCAGGGAAACAATTTGTATACTAATGATTAATATGCAATATTATGTATCAGAGCTGCAACAGCAGGTTTGTAACGAATATTAACCGCGCAATGAACCAAATCTCTTTATCTTTTGGTTAAAAAAGAGTTTGGTTAAATTCTACAATGGAAAAAAAAATAAAAAATTATTACAAATTTATGGTTTTGTAATTTTTGTATTTTCTACGAAAAACTACTATAAAGAGTAGTTGGGATGTGGACGTTTAAATAAAAAAGACATTTATTTGTGATATACGATTACGATGTTCCTTCGTAACCTATTTTTCAAAAACCTCATCAAATCGCCTAATCCGCGATGAAGCATCACCAAAGATTAACATGATCACAAAAATTGTATCTTTTTAACGTAATTTTCAGTCTTGGGTGCTTAGCCTTAGTACATGAGTTTACCTTTAAAATGCTAGCTGGATCAGTCGTGTGCAACGTTATTTTATTGGGGATATTCCACGGTGTGGCCTGGTGTTGGCTTGGCTTAAAGCCAGCTTCTAGTTATATTAGACGCTACTTTTTTTGTGATGCACTGACTGCGAAGGTGCAAAATATTAGGCCATAGACGTGTTTAAATGTCAACTGAAGCAGGACTTGATTTGGGTTCGCTTATCTGCACAAACATCGACGCTAAACACAACAAATACACACAGATACACACACACTCACATAAATTGCGGTAACATTTAATGGTAACTCCGTTTTGGCAGACATTGATGACTTTTTAACTGCAGTCATTTGCAAGCGGCGTCGTTTATATGGAGCATACATTCTACACACACACACACACACACACAGTCGCACAAAAAATCGTGAAGATATGGGAAAATGTTTTGGCTAGACCCACACATATTGCCATGCTTATATTTACACGATCTACACATACAGATACAGATACAATGTGTGTGGCTCTATGTGTTTGGCAACACTGGCAGCATTTCCGTTTCCGCTGACACGCGCGCACCGCAGAAACCTTGCCGAACCGCACTCTGTCCGCCGCATACGTAAGCCATTTTTGCTCCGTATGATTGGCAGCAGAGAGAGAGAGAGAGGGGGACAACATTGCGGCGACATCGCGTGACTTGGCGATAAAAATAATCATCATAATAATATAAAAGACCAAGTGACTTGGTCGCTCCACTCTGTGAATGAGTGTGAGTGAGTAGGACAAAGAAATAAATGCCAAACTGCCAACCTAAAGTAAAGTAAAGTAAAGTACTAATCGATTTTTTGTTTGGCGCTTTATTCGCGTTGCGTTTAACTTTTTTTTTTTTTAAATGGCGGCATACTTTTAGGCGTCATTGACGCTAGCACCAAAAGCCAGGCAAGCCAAGTCAAGCCAAGCTAAGCTAAGGAGGTCAAAAGGACGCGGAACGGGCGCACCTATTTAATGCGATTATTTGCGATTTACTTTGTAGCTCAGTCAAATTAATGAGGCTCATAATAATTTGGTTGCATGCCACAGCACAGCCACAATAGCTACATATATATATATTTATATAGCATATTCGTTAGGCATGTGTCCAAGGTCATGCGACTTGGCTAAAAGCAGTATGATTTTTTATTTTTTTTTTATACATATATACCATCATCACATGCCCAGTAAAAGCCATATGCTTAAAGCAGCGGCGCCTTGTAACTATAAATGTAAATGTTGGCGACTTTTTGGCGCCAAGCAAATACACGGCGTATTATATTGTTGTTGTCCCGGTCTAACCATTTGCATGCTCATAAAATGAGCTATAAACTCGACAGTGGGGCGTATACTCAATGCGGTCAATGGGTTCGCTGCCCTGTTGTCACAGGATGCACACACACATACGCAAACTTCCGAGTCTGTATGTGTCTGGTGTGAGAGTACGTTTATCTACGGTGTTATTATGATTTAGATTTTGTGCGTGGGTGTATTTTTTTTCTTTTGGTCGTTTGTACATAAATGTATGCCGCCTATGGGTCTGTCGAGCTTTTTATAGCGTGGCTCAATAAAAGTTTTATCGTTTGCGTTACCTTTTATGCTTTAATAAGGCAATATTTATTTTACAAGTTTTTTCCTTATACAACAAGTATCTCAAACGCTTAACTGCTCAATAGATAACGATTAAGGTTGAACAAAAAAAACTCAATTGCATAACTTGAGGCGCATGTTAAACTCTTATGCAATAGAAAGTAGAAAAACTAATTGAAAAGGACACACACACACACAGAAACTAAACAAAAGGACAAACTTTATGGCAAGTTGTCGTTTTATATATATGTGTGTGTCATGTTAGTACATAATAGTCCTAGTAGTAGTAGTAGTCGTTGTAGAAGCGACACACGCTTTTAATAAATCCATCACATAACCCGCATTATTAAAAAGTTTCAAGACACATAGAAACACACACACACACACGCATTGACTACCAAAGTTTCGCACTGGCAGACAAACAAGGCAGCTAGCAAACAAGAACATGCAACAAACACACACGCAGACACACAAAAAGCGCTTATCAAATTTCCACAAACGATGACAATCAAACAAGATGGCAAGCGAGCGACTGGCAGTAGCATCAAGATGATGATGATGACGAGATGATTGAGGTTTTAGAAGGTGCTCCCCGTCTATAACATGTTCCTGCTCGTCCTTTTCCATTTACGTACTCGTACTTGACGTCGTCTGCTTTTGAGTAAATATAATCGCCAATAAAGTGCATAAAGCGCATATGAAAGGATCTCCTTGCACGACAATGGACATGCAACAACGATAACAAAAACAACGTCGATGACGAGAATGATGACAACAAAACTGAAAGGATTCAATCAATGTGCAAACAAAAAGCCAAACATGCAGTTTTGTTGTCTACTCCAGGGCTTACACGTACGCGCACACACATACTCGCGTATACGTTTATGTGGTATGCACAAAGAGAAATAATCGACCATGTAAAGAAAGCACGTCGATCGATTCAAGTGGAATATGTTAAGTCACAAAAACCTAAAAATTAGTATATTTTAAGAACCAGGTGGATCTTTTTTGCATACTGACATTTGGTCTTGAATACGTCTACCGTGGGGTTAGTTTGTGAACTTCATTCTATAAAACAATCGCCAAACGGGTATGAACGAGCCAGCTCAAACTGACAAGTTTGAGTTTGTTCGAACCGATGTATGTTCGAGTGCGATCATGTTTGAGACGCAACAGCTTTTCCAGTTTGCGATCGTGCGGTCACTTCAGGTATATCGAACGCATAAATAAATAGTAATAATAAATTTCTGTATTAAAAATATTTGAGTAAATGTCCAATTGTTCTGAGAATCTTTACTTTTCTATCTTCTGTTTTGTATTTATAGTAGGTCTTACCTTTCGACCATCGATCCCTAATCGTACTCTTTTTCGATAGTTTAGATCAATTCGTACTTTTACATTTTTGCTCGTTGTTTAAGTTCCTGCAAACTTTATTGCCAAATGGCTTTTTCTTTCAGTGTATATGCCTCGAGTTATGTAGAGATACCCATACAAGGAGTAGATCGCCAACGCACATAAATAATTCAATTGTCAACATGATGCGCAACATGCGATAATTTTTTTTTCTTTTTCTCTTTTTTTTTATTATGCTATTTTCTCCAATTCTACTTGTATTTTTTGCTCTGTCGCCAGCAGGGTATTAGTTTCCATCAGTCTCAGTTTCCGGTCAGCAGCTGTCGGCTTGGCCAAGGAAAAACTTTTTCCTGGTGGGCAAAACTTTATGGGCGTCACTATTGATGTGGGTGTGTGTATGTCTAGGGCCAATGGCTTGGGTGTCACAGATACATGGAGCGCTATCTGTATAAGTAGTAATATACGAGTAAAAGTAACAACTTTATCGATTTACACAAAATGAGGCTCGTTATTAGTAGCTCTTTTATTGGTCGCATATGTGCTACGACGATACGGATACGGATAAGTATACGTTCGAGTGGCTTGAGAGCAAAAGCAGTGGCTAACTACAACCACAACAACCAATGCCATATCTGGGAAAAAACGGTTGGCACTAACAACAAGCTTGCAATTGCCAACTCAACGGCATAGATGACAAACAATCAGAGTGAGATAGGGCAACTTAGAGGACTCTAGTAGGGCCTGATGATACTCCCAGTTCGTCAACAACTTTATACCTCAATTAGCGATAGGACCTTTGCGGTCAGACAGTCTGTGTAATCCTTGTTGCTAGTATTAGCAGCAACCGTAGCGTATTCTTAGTCATTGGGATAGATGTATAGATAGATAACTGCCTTTTACCCATCGCAATCCATTTTTATTGCCTTTCTTACACGCTACTCGTTCATATTTTTTTTGTGCTCCTTTGTTTTTTTTTTGGTTTTTTATGGCTTGCTTTGTTGGCTTGTCTTAAAACATCGGAGTACTCCTTCTGCCTTAGCCTCAGGGCCTGGAATTTTATGTGCCGCTTTTATGATTTGTTTCACTTGGTTACGTTTCCGTTGCTTTAGAGTTTAAAAGGCATAGAGTATGTCCTAGGCCATATGTGTGCTCCTTGTATGTGGTGCTGGGAGTTGGCGTGCTGTATGGTGAGGCAGCGTGGTGAAGAGTGCTGGCCTAGACCCAACACTTGGCAATTTTTTATTGTTAGAAAATTGTTTTCTCTTCTGCACAAAAATTGATTTCTTGTCTTTATGGCATTGTCCTTTGGTCCTCGACGCACACACACACACACACACACACACACACACAAATACACAATTTGCCAATGAAGAACTTGTGCTCTTTTTTACTACTTTTGTGCTGTTAGCAAATTTAATATGTTGTCCTTCAATGTGGTTGCTGTTGTTGCTGTTTGTTTGAAAAATATTGAATTTTTGCCCTTTTTGCCGTTGTTGTTGCTTGTGCTGCACAAAAAGGATAACATCTTTGCCGTGTTTGCGTAAAATGAAGCAACTATAGGCGGCAGCAAGTGGAAAATTGTCTCCGTCTCCGACTTTTTCAACCTCTCTCCTTCTTTTTTTGCCAATCTCGCTCTCTGCTCTTGTTTTGCAGCTAGCAAATCTTTTGTGGTTAAGTTATATCATATGGTACACATGTATGTTCGAGTGTATGTATGTATCTAGTAGATACAATATACTATTTGGCTTTTTTGTGACCACACACAGCGAAACATATGTTATGTGTATGTGTTTCTTTATGGAATTTACCTCACAGTTTTCATTGGCAACATTGGTCTTTTATTTGCCATTGTGTGTGTATGTATGAATGTATGTGTTTTTGGAGAATTTTATTTGGTAAATAGAATTGCATTTAATTTGCTCGTTTCGGTAAGACCGAAATTGGAATCATAAATTCTGTCGTTTTCACAGCATAGCAGCTTGAAGCATACTTCCAGGTGTCATAAGTGTAATGAATTTATATTATTATAGACTAAATTTATGTCTCAATCTTATTTTTAAAACACACTATTAAAGTGAATACGAAAACACAGCAGTATGTTGAATGTAGGTAGCATAATATAATTGTAGTTTATTAAATCTTAAAAGCTTTAAAGTCCAAATCTATAAATGATGTTTAAATTTCAGTGCCAAAAAAAGCCATCTAACAATGACTTAGTAAACTTAAAGTTATAATAGCTTGCTAGGTATATTTTTGACTTTTTTAAAAAATTTTTGCTTATACATATATAAAAAGTTGACCTCCGTTGAGCATCAAATAGCAGTTAAATCTTAACTGTAAATATAGTTAAAAATCATATGTGTTGCATAAACAAAACTGTCGAGTCAATGAAAAAAGAATATGTCTTTTCCTCGTTTTTTTTCAACTTTATTTTTGAAAAACTCATCATAAAAGCATTAGTGCGAATTTTATAGCAGCACTGTTACAGCGAGACATAGAGAGAGTGTGTAATAGGGATGCACATTGCGGTGTACACAAACAATGCACACTTTTGGAAGCCTGAGGGTGCGGAGGTTCAGGGGCCCAGTACAAGCACTCATGTGAAAGCCCCAAAGGGCAACATGGTGCACAAACAACGGCAATGAGCAGCTGTGCGTTGGCCGCTGCCAGTGGCGCATATCAAAGGCTTGCCACGTCACAACAACAACAACAGCAACTACAACGAGCAGAGTTTTAAAATTTTTTTTTGTTTTTATATGCGAAATTCTAAATGTTCAAAAAAAATATGCACGATGCTTTAAAAATACGGTAAAAAAATATAATATCATGAATGCAATGACTTTTAATGTACAGTTATTGCGGCGTTACATCTCTGTGTGCGCCATAACAATATGTGTATGTGTGCACAAGCATATAGAGAAATACATACATATATATTTTTAATATTGCATACTTTTTTTTTGGCGTTTTGCTTACATTACGCTTCACGAAAAAATAAAATAAACGTAGCATACATTTAAGCGTAATGCTACGCGCATTGCATGCATGGCATGTACTTTTGCAAGCATCATTGCCACTTGCCACATGCCATAGGAGGAGTAGCACAGCCAACAAGAGAGAGAGAGAGAGAGGGAGCAAGAGAGTGTGGCCATCATTGCTTGCGTTGTTCTTGTTGGCATCGCTGTTGCACATACTAATAAGGCTAAGTGGCAATGACAAACACAAATGCACACACACACACACACACACAACACAGATACACTCACACATTTGCCCCTTCCTGTGCATTTTACGCTTGCTTCGTTTTTGCGACAAATGTCACAAAATACCCCTAACGAAATTTCATGACTGTTGATGACCTCATAAGCATGCGTGTTTATTTCCTTTGTTCTAGAGCTCTTCAGCTTTAATTCTTTCTTGTTTTTTTGTTTTTTTTTGTTTGTTTTATTGTATTGTTTATTGACTTACCACACGCTTAATCATCGTCAAGTCGTAGGGCTATGCATGTTTTTCATTTCTATGCATTTCGAGAGTGGCAACTCTGGCTAAAACTAACAGCATTTCTGCATTCTTTTTACAGTTTTTAAAATTGTTCGTTATTCTTTTTTTTGTCCCCGCACACGCTGCTGCTTGTCATGCCATAAAATGTTATCTTAAAAAGTATTTTCCAAGTCAGCACACACCCGAAAAACTCTTGCTACAATACATACACATACATATATGTTGTATAGCATATAGCCGACGTGTGCAAGCGAGACAGTCTTAAGGGGCATTTTGAAGGTGTGAGCGAGAGTGTGGCGAAGTTCAAAGCAAAAGTTGTGCGCCAGCAGCTCAGTCAACACAGTGAAAGTTACAAATAGAGTTGCCATAAAATTTCATATGCTTATCACGTGCGTTCTGGCAACACCATAACCAACACCAGCACAGACTCTCTCACACATATACCGACAGACAACACCGCTCAAAATTGCACACACATGGCGCCTGGGAAAAGTATTTTGGAGACTGTACTTGGCGCCCCTTATACAAAATGCTTAAAAAAAAAGTTGGCATCAAAATTGTGCAAAAAGTTTTTTTTTTGGTTGTTGTCAGCATTTTCACACGTCACATATGTGGCGTTATGTGTGCAGTTGTTGTGTTTTTTGGCTGCTCGGCGGGACAACAACAATGCATTATAAATGGCGAAATATTTCGTTTATTTTAAGCTTACTGTGGCGTTCCAAAGTCAAAATAGTACATATGCATATATACATATAGCATTTTTTTTTTTTGAAGCTGTGACTATTTTATTGTCATATTTATCTAGAATCATGCAAAACGCCAATACATAGACAAAGTGACATCACACACACGCATACACACACACACACACACACAAAGAGTGTCGTTGACATTGACGCATATTCGCCAAAAAGCAAACCGTGCAACATTTAAGCCAAAAAAAAGTACATTTTAACTTGCAATATGTCAAAATGTTGCGCGCTTGCCGAATTGGTTTTTTTTTTTTTTTAATATTCGAGGCGAGACTCTCAGCGCTCGTATGTCAGTGCCTTTGTTGCATGTTGCCTGTTTGCCCTGACTTGACATATTGCATAGATAATGTTTGTATCGTTGGAAGTTCTATTGTCAAATGCTTTGAATCTTTGCTATTCTATTGCTACCATAATTCCACACACACACACTGAATACCAATAAACAGCTAAAATCAAACAATGTGCCAGAAACACAAAAGCAGCTCCAAACTTTCAAACAAAACTCAATTAAAATCCAACGAAAAATACATAACGAAAACTAAACAAAGCTGCAACTTTTTGCATTTGGCTGATAAGCTCAAAAGTCGACGTTCTACTCTGCCTGCCAATAAAACACTTAAAAAACGAGAGAGCCCGCTTTAATCATGACGTCACGACTCTGATATACTCTATAGCCTTGCTAATCTGTTGCGGGTTAACCCTTTTAGTTGTTCTCCTTCACTAACCTAATATACTGCTTACAGGGTAGATGTCTGTATAGACAGATATACATACATATATATAAGCAAAACCCAAATTAACGAGCACATTTGGCATTGAAAGCATAAAAAAATAAAACATTACTAAATACACACACCCTCACAAAGACACACACACTGACAGCGTGGCCATGTATGAGTGTGTGGCATACTTTTGTGGGTCCACACAGTGGTTTGAAATCATTAAATAAAAGTTTCGTGCGGGGGAAATTAGCACAAAGCCAAACACGCAGTGGGGCGGCTTGGGGTGTTTTTTTTTTGGGGACTGGTTGAGTGCGAAAGTTAACTAGTTATGTTTAACACATGTGACCCAGAAACTCGTAAGCGATAAAACTGTGTCGCCGCCCAGTGTGGATTGAGTGAGCGCCACAAAGTATGCAATGCCATATGTGACTTGGAGCTTGGAGCTTCGAGCATGAGCTGCTCATATGCCTTTCGGAACTTTATTATGAAACGATTTACCATTTGCTTGCCAAAAAAATTGTTATTGTGATAAAATGCCTAATGATATGCAATAATGTCTAGCAATTGCATTATACAATTTGGCTTTTTTTTGTTTTTGTTTTTTGGCAACAAAAGAAATATTCAAGCATGGGCAAAATTTTCGGAAAACAGGCTACTTTGCCATGCTAAATTTAATGGCCTAACATTTCCATATGACTAACACAAATATTTTTGATTGCACTCTGGCGTATTTATTGCAAATCCTCCAAACAGCCTCCATGGTCATAAATTGTAACAAATTATGCACCTTAAAAGCCAAACATTAAATTTGATTTTCATGCAAATTTATAGAATATATATAAAAATTTGTGCTTTCTTTTTTTTCTTTTGGTACCCATTTATTACTCTTGGCTTTCCAATAAAACTAACCAAAAGTGCCCAAAATTTACACAAACTCAGGAACACACGCACACAGATACAAAGGCTCAATTGCCAAGGGGTCAGAGTTGAGCAAAAGTTTAAAGGCTCTACGACGAAGGGAGAGGGAGAGAGAGAAACGGCGGAAGGAGGCTGCTGCAACAGCAACAACTATTTACCAGGTGCTCTAACGTTCGCCAGCTGCGGACTTGAGACTGACCCCTTAATCTGCATAATTTGTGCAGACCGAAAGAGCCAAGCTACAAGCTACAAGCTACAACTCCTGCTGGCATTATAAATAGTGAAAGATATTTATTTGTAATCAGCCATACATAGACCCAGCATTAGCTGCAGGGGTAGTCAGTCCACTGCCCAGCCATTGGCAGAGTTTGTCTTGAAGCCCTTAAGGAGGGTAGTTAAGTTTTAGTTTCTGCTCAACTTTTGTTCAATCAGAGCGGCAACATCTGTTTACCAGGGTCAACTTTTTGGCGCTTAAAAAAGCCAAGTTCTCGAACTGATGATGAGAGTTATGTTAATGAGCTACCTTTTTTTTTTGCTTTGGAGTACTATGCGCCTAGAGTTGATTAAAAATTGAACAAGAATTTGGTCAACTATGTAGACTGACCTAATCATCAGTTGCCAACACCACAGCAAAACAAACCAAACCACAAATGAACTTTGATTATTTAATCAATATGAGCACTATTTACTATTTCCACGTAATTGAGTTTATGGCTTGACTGAAAACAATTTATTATGGTAAAACCATGACAAATGAATAAGGAACAAAGCACCAAGCATTAAATGGCATGGTCACACTAGGTGTTCTGCCCCTCCCCGTAGCAAGCACCAAGTGAAATGAATTTGTCATGAGGTTATTTTCTGTTATTGTCGCTGCTTAGGAAACCAGAAAAAAAAAAATAATACGAAAAAAAGTGACATTTACACACACATCTACTTGTCTGTTGGGTGGACTGAGGCTAACATTGGCGTGTTTATAAATATAATGCCAATAAATACAACTGTAAAAATATATCGATTCACCAAACATAGACTGAATATGGCAACGAGTTGGCAGCTCATGTCACAAACAGCCGGCAGTCGATATACACGTATTGTACAAAGTTCCAATGCTCTCTATAGCTAGAGAGCTCTAGGCCCCCCGTGTCGTAATATAACATTATGATGATGAATTATATTTGCAAGCAGTAATTGACGCCAGAGGGCGCTAATAATACGCGATATAAGCTGACATTTAATACCCGTATGCAGAGCTAGTTGTTGTTGTACGGACTCTATTTTAGATTTTTCCTGAAATTGGCAGCTAAACTTGACAGGTGTTTGGTTTGGGGGTTGGACTGCAGGCAGTACTTCCGTTTGCAAAAAAGTTTTTTTCTTTTCATTTTTTTTTAGCCGTTCTAAATGTTTAATTATGCAAAGCATGGTCGAGAGTCGAGTGCAAAACGCTGCCCAATGTCCAGGAAGCAATTACGTGGGCGTCGGCCAAGGCACTCTTGAAATACACAGCACACCGAGAGCTGGCTGGGGTAGCTGAAATCTGATAGTGGTTGAATGCGAAGTCAGGGTGAGGGTGAGGGTGAGGGTGCGAGTGACTCATGCAATTTACACATTTCTGGGTGTTGATGACGTCAGCTTAACGCCCAAGGGTCGCTTAGGCAAAAGTCGAGCACAAATCAGAGTGCCAAGTGGTTTCTTATTGGAAAGGGCTCGGGCAAAGCGCATAAGAAACTCGAGTCAATTGACTAAAGTTAGGTTAGGGGTTGAGTCAACCCAAACTGAGCAGAGCTGAGCTGAGCTGATGAGCGATGTGTGAGCGTTTTCGAGTGTAAGAGAGGAGTGTGTTAAAAGAGTAAAGTTGTCAAAGAGCTTAGCAATTGATTGCATACGCAGTTGTTGTGACAATCCTATTAGATTGAATGCATGTTCTCACATTCACATTTGAAGACACCACCAAGATTTGCGCAGACCACAATTTGGCACAT
The DNA here is from genome assembly GCA_949987675.1 of Chymomyza fuscimana. Classification (NCBI taxonomy): domain Eukaryota; kingdom Metazoa; phylum Arthropoda; class Insecta; order Diptera; family Drosophilidae; genus Chymomyza; species Chymomyza fuscimana. The sequence goes on from OX465089.1 coordinate 104,233,847, forward strand.
TCAAGTTTAATTAACAGGAAAAACTTTATACAATGCCAGAAAAGAAAGTAAACAAGTTTGTGTTTTCGTGAACGCTTCCTTCTTTTTTTTTTTTCGCAAAACTTTTTTGCACGATTGACAACAAGCCAAAGATGAGACCAGAAAAACAACAACAACAACAACAAAAACCTTCTGGTGAATGAGCTGAGAAATTTCCGAAAGTGTAAATCTGTGAGGGAATCGCCCAGGACAACAAAAAGCACAACTTACATTATTAAACTTGAACTGGCTGATGTTGACAGCAATTTGACAGCAGTCAAGCGAAGCAAAGGGAAAAAGGCAAGAAAGAATGGAAGAAAGAATGAAGCTGAAAAAAACGACGAAAGGCAAAAACGCACACACACACACACACACCAACCAAACCAGTGAAAACAAAAACATTTACACAACCAAATAAAATAATAATAAAAGGCAAAGAAATTCCTGGTAAAAGTAGACTACAGCAGGACTAGAAGGACGACGACTATGGAAAGCAGCGGCCACACAGACAATTTGCCAAACTTCAAGTGTCTGTCAAATGTGCGTAAAGAGAGAATTTTTTCTTACTACTTTTTTTTTTTTTTTTTTTTTGGCTCAGTAATATGATTAAGGGTTGACACTTTACAGAGCTCACACAAAAAGGATAACGAGCAGCTTCAATAATCAGACCAAAAAACGATGAGAGAGTGTAAAAAAAGAAAGAGGCAAAAAAAAAAAATAAAAATATATAAAACAAATTTGTTTATTGTTGCCGCCGTCACGGCCCTTTGGCATTGTCAAGCGTTCAGCATCAGAATGCGCCTGTGTATCGGCACCTTAACCTTTCACCGGCATTTTAGATATGAAAAGGGTTACTCGGTTTAGGGATTGAAAGCATGTATCCCGAAACGGGATACAAAACCGGTATCCTTATTTTTTTGCGATTAGTTGAGTTGAGAATTTATGGGCGTGCGGCTCGCTTTTATTATTTATTTGCCGTTCATCTTTTTGGCATGCTAATTGCGCGACACGTTACTACTTGGGTGAGCTTTTGCTCTACTGCTCCGTTGTCTTCATATCGGAGTACGGACCCCATGCAGACTGCCCAGAGTTGTCTCTCATGTTACACACGCGTCGAGTCTGTGGTACGTGCCGCATATTTCAGGTTTGCCTTTCTTTACTCTCATCGTCATATTGAATACGCTGCGCATTTGGGACACTTTTCTTTTTTTATTTTTTCTTTGCTGTTGTTGGGTTCTTAGCATTCATGCGGGTAATTTATGTAAATTTATTGTGCTTTATCTTGAGACCCATCCCGCTGATTATTCCCGGCTTATTCTTTGGCGCGTGCTTGCTGTCAAAATATGGCACGCTTTATGGGTATTTGGCATTTTTTTTTGGATATTTGTATGACTTGTAATGCGCTGGCTTAATCAATTATTAAATGAGGTGTGTATTGTTGTTGGCATTAGTATTGAGAACAGGCACAGCTGCTATTTGTCTGCTTATGAGACATGCTTTTTATTGATCCATTCACACCATCATCACCTCCTGTGCCCTTTTAAATCACATCTATAGCTATTTTATTTATTAATACACAAGTACACTGAGTATTTCGTTCCTGCTGTTTGGTGCCTGTCCTTTTTCTTTTGCAATTTTGTCATTTGTTTTTATTGTTTTATTTGGCCTTGGACTGGGTACAATGACAGCGACACATAAAGCCATCCCCCTTGAAGCAGCCCCAAGCTGCCTCAATTACGTAATAAAAATTTATGAACGCACAAAACGCATTAAAATTTTGCGCTAGCTGCCACAATGGACAAAATGGACTCTGCCAGTATTTCTTATTGATTTCTTGTGCAACATAATGGTTGGGGGGGCGAACCATCCCCACCCACTTGAGCCGGCACTAAGTCACATTGATGGACATTGGTAGTACATAAACCTAAATCCAAAATCATTAATATATATGAGCTGACGTCTGCTCGCACGCACACACAGGCGCACGCAATCGTTGACCCTCATTTATACGTTTCAGCGACACAAACACATGTAATTCATCTCAATAAAACACAAAAATCCGCACAACTATAAAATACATGCACACACATGTATATGCTATATACATACATACATAGTTTGAATGTTTATCGAAAGAGTGCATAAACAACATGCCAAGAGATAAGCATCAACAACAACAACAAAAAAAAAAAAAAACAAGTTCTAGAAGTTTGTCGCATGGCAGCCGCGTGTCCCATTTTGGAATGGTTTGCTCTGAGTTAGTGTATCCTGTACGTTTGCCCTTTGACGGGACAATACTCGTAAACGCAAATGCTTTCAGGCATAATAATAATACTGGCCTTGGGGTGAGACACGGGTCAATTTATGCAAACACATGTATGCGTGTGTGTGTGTAGTTTAATTTAGTTCGGTTGGGGGATGGGGTTTTTAACCCTAGACTTAATGACATTACTAAATCGGTTTTAGATCCAGCACTTTAATTCACAACAGACAAGTTAGTTTTTCTGTACTACTTTTTTTTGCAGCTGCTAATTTGACAATTGTGAAACGTGTGAACGACTTTGGCTTGACCTTCAGACAACTTTGCTTTTGTTGCAGCTGAACTTGTTATCAACAGCTTGCAGGAAAAATCAAAAATTCTAAACAAGTTTTTCATGTATTCATGTATTTTTTTTTGGGTAAAATTCAGCTCTAATGATGAGTTGATCTTGGCATGGGAAAGTCGCAGGCGCAACCCTTTTTGTAGCGACCCTTAATTTTCTAAGTATCTAAACAGCATGTATGTGTATTTACATACATACATTTATAAGCACATTATAATGCATTATTCTTGTGTGCTTTGTCACATGCACAGCTCAGCATCAGCATATTAATGATTTTGAGCAGAAACCTCTCCTAAGTAAATCTGGTGTTTTTTTTTTTTTTTTTTGTTTTTGGCAACCCTTGCCTCCTGTGCATATGCACATAAATTAATTTTCTTGTTCGCTGACTTTGTTCAAAATGGTCAAGACGCTGGCAGCTAAGGGGTTGGGGGTTGATAGCTGGCTTGGATGCTGCCGTTAATGATGATCAGAGACCCGACGAGAATTGTGGTAAATTTTATTTGCTTTCTTGGAATTTTTATGTGCTGTTTGCTTCGAAATTATTATAAATTCCTAAAGGGCACAATTTATGCTTGTTGCTGACACCACGTGTGTGTGAGTATGTGTGTTTATGTGTGTGTCAGTCTTTTTAATTGAAATTTCCTAAACACATTTACCCCAGGCCTGGTATAAATTTATGGCGCTGCTTAAAATTTTCTTTAATTTTCATTAAATTACTTACAGACTTAAAAAAGATACTTCAAATGGTTTTTATAACATACCTGTAAAAGAGAGAGAAAGAGAGTTAAGTTTAATCAGTGAACTTTAATTGTATCTATTGCAGTAATTGTATATCGTATATATGTATATTAGGGCGGGTCAATTTGTATGGGCCCGAAAAAACCTTATGGGGCTCACTCGGATTTTGATTCTTTGGATAATTCTAAGCAAATTTGCCCAAGAAACTATGGGTCTAAAATGAATTTCGAGTCGCCCACTTTTTCAAAATAGGTTTTTTTCGACATATTCAAAAATCGACTTAGAAATTCATTAGAAGGCCAAAAATCGATATTTTTTCTCTAGCCAAATGTGAATTTGGGGGTTTTTGGGGTCGAGGAATTCATTTTTGACATCTATTTTTAATTTTGGGTGCCGCCAGAGGGCGCTTTAGTGTTGGTTTTTGATTTTTTTCGGTTTTTTTTCTTCAAAAATTTTGAAAAAGTGGGCGACTCGAAATTCATTTTAGACCCATAGTTTCTTGGGCAAATTTGCTTAGAATTACCCAAAGAATCAAAATCCGAGTGAGCCCTTATACCGAAAAAAATTGACCCACCCTAATGTATATATATATATATTTATATATTGAAAAGAAAACCAATACTAGTAGGAGTCTCTGCTACGCGCCATTAAATTTAGCTGCCACTAAAAGATACATTTCGTACTGTAGCTGGCTGGATTATTCTTGTTATTGTAGCTAGTTGTTGGCTTCGAGTTTGTTTGCCATGACGCTTCAAGGTCATTAAACGCGCGCACAAATAAATAGAACTCAAAGCAGGGCAATTTTTAGCACTTTTACTTGCTGATGAAGAAAGAAAGAGCGAGCAACCAAAATCCAAGTAAACCACAAAAAGTCACGTATCCGTGCATCAGATTCAGGCGCCAAGTCCAGTGCTTAGGTTACCCAAGCATGGATGGGGCGGGGTAGCAAGTAAGCAAGCAGCAACCTAACAAGTCAACAAAATGCTTAAGTGTGAAAAAATGAAAATGAAGTATGTACTTGTAGTAGTAGTATACGAGCGAGTATGGAACTGCATGTACATATGTGGTGTCGTCTAGTTCGGGCGGGACAAAGCAGGGGGTCCGCTCCGTCCGTCTGTCCAAAACTGCGGACGCGGCTATTGTGGGACTTAAGTGAAACCCTTAAAGTGCCGTTGCGGCAACGGAGCTTGAGTGTGTGTGTATGCGTATGTGTGTGTGTGTGTGCGAGAGAGGGTAACTGGCGGCATGGTGTCCCATGTGGCAGTCCCTACAAAGACTTGAGCGACAACAACAACAACTGAGAAATCTTAATGCCTTAATGGGCCACACAATCTAATTTACTTTTGTTTGTTTTGTGCTCTCACTCGCTTGCACTCTCTTTCTCTCAAAGTAACGTTCGCATTGCTCTGCTCTCTTTCACTCTTTCTCTATTCTTTGTCTATTGCTCTGGCCTTTTCTTTTCTTTAGTATTTATATATAAATTATTTTTTTTCGCTGTTTATTGTTGTGTTTCACTTGCGTTTTAATTGTTGTAGTTGTTGTTATTGCTGTTGCTGTGGGTTTTGCCGTTACTAATGCCGTTAGCTTTGCTTTAGCAATGGCGACCGCTTGTATTTATTGTATTGCATATAGTTGTTGTTGCTGCTATTCTCGTTGTTCGCTGTTGTGCTTCCTAATCCTATTAACAATGGCGCCGTCGTCGTCACTGGCTGAGCTCTTTCTACATATACATTTATTTGTAATGTATATACATATATACACACATATTAACCGTTATGTTTGCCACCATTTTCATATGTTCGCTGCGTGTTTTATTGATTTTTGTCTTTGCTTTTTGCCCCTCTGCGGCGGCCTATGATGGTTAATTAGATTTAAAGTGCGTTGAACTTAACTGCTGTTTGGAGCTGTCAGAGTTTGATTTCTATTCCATTTAAATCTAGTACTACTGAAGGCTACTTAGACTTTAGACTACTGCATATTTCTCTCTTTTTTTTCTTCACGTTTTAGGCCCTTGCTGCTTTGCGTATTAAAGTACTATATGGAAAATTTCCAACAACATTCTTTTGGGGCACAAAGACAGCTTAATCCCAGCTCACTATAAATCACACAGATGCACTCACACATAGATGCAAACACAGACACACACGCACATACAACAGAAGACATAGTAAGCTCCCAGGAGCATATCAAGTTTGAGTTTGAATATTCTAGTATACTTTTTTTTGCCCATTTTTTTAGCTTTACTTTTGTTGTGTGTGTGTGTGTGTATATTTGTTGTTGTTGTTGTACTCCGTTGTGAGCTGAAATTCTGTGAAGCTTAACAAGTTTAAGTTGCAGCAGCAGCAGCAACTCAAAGCTTGCAGCAATGATTTTTTTTTTCTGTGCAACACACACCCACACATATAAACAGACACACTGCAGTGTTATACCACAATATATGTATATAAAATAGTTTTAAATTACATAGGCAGCGTGTATGCTATAGCAAAGTTCAGAGATATTCAAATTTAAATTAAATTAAGTTAGAAGTCTCCTGACTGTAGCGACTGCTTGGTTTCTTTTCTAGGTCTGCTTCTACTACCTGCTGTCTAACAAATTTGATGCAAAAGTGTCTCAAGTTGTTTGCCATTTATTTATATTTCATGCAAATTAACTGCAGCAATAAATTGGCAGCAACACTTTCACGCCAAAAAAGTTGGCAGTCAACTAGCAGACGTAGGAGAGCGACCTCCGACGCCGTTCCTGCAAGTCGAAGAGAGTGAACAAGCGAGCAGCATTGAGGTCGGGAATGTGCTTAACCCTTTTTGTGAGTTTTGACAGGCGCGACATTTTCTGCTTGTTTACCGCTTTTCAACGTTGACGCCGCCGCATCAACATCAACAACATCATCATTCACAACAACAACAGGAACAACAATCAGTACAACTGGTAAGAGACCAGGTGGAGAGGTGGCAAGCCAAACTTGTGCGTGGGAACTTGTGGCGCTTACGACATTTTCCAAGTTAGTTTTTCTTTGGGGCTGCACATGTCTAAACTGTGACAGAAACTGAGCGTAGTTAAGCTATAAGAAACTTTTGGTGATTTGCTCTAACTAAATTAAAACTATGCTTAAATTGAATTCATCTGCTGCAGGTATCTGTATCTGTATCCCAGATAGTAAATGTGGCATCATGTGCTTAACAGATGTTCAACAACTTGGGTAAAATATTTTTGTTTGATGTCTTTAAATTTATTGACCGTCACCACTGTACGTGAGTTGCTCATTTCCACCGTCATATTGGCAGATTATGTATCTGCATGCATGCATGTATCTGTATCTATATCTACAACAGAATGGCGCGACATTTGCACTTAAGTTGCGCGCACTTTGCATGTCTTGCAAAAGATGATGTGCCCCTCCTTCGACGTCGTCTTCTTCTGCTTCTCACCATATACAATATGCGCAAATTTGTCGCAGCTACAGTTATAGCTACAGGCGCATCCTTAAGATACTCGTATGTTCGGATGCCTGCCTGGTTGACTGGCTGACTGGCTGACAAGCATACGCTTGACAAATTCGCTTGCAATTATTTATAGAAGTGTCGTGACAGTGACTGCAACTGCAACTGCAACTGTGACGGTGACGCAGACTACTTGACTTCATGGCAAATAAATGTATGAATGAATGCATGTGACGTCGAGTAATTCCACTCTCACAAAGCCATACGTTGCTCTCTTTTTGGACAATTTAATTACGCAATTACAGTCTGCACGACAAGCTATAGATTCAGTTTTATATATAGATATAACTTGCACCCTATATTCGTATATTGAATGTAGGGTATGAAAAAGTTGTAATTTCACTTGCTTTCTCTATGTTCTCTATTCGATTTCTGTTGTTGGAAACTGCAAATTTTATGTTATGCGTTCTATGACAAAATGCTTCATTTATTTGCTTATGCTTTTAATTTTTGCCATTTTGGCAAACATTTTTCTTGCTTGTTGGCAATTAGTGTCAAAATGCAAGAGAAGCAGAAAAGAAAAAGATTATTGCTCTTAAAGTCAAATTTAGTTTCTTTTTGATGCGGTTAATTAAAAAAGTTGAGCAATTTGTTCAATTTTCATAATTTACATAGCTAAAACGCTGATAAAAGATAGACAGACAAAAGACAAGATAAAACGTTCTAGTAGTAAGTAGCAGACTCATGAAGTTAAGGCAAAAAAAAAAACCTAGGGCATTAAAAAATAGAATTAAAAGCTGCATTTAAGCCCACATTTATGATACTATGGCCTGGGTACTAGCGCTAGAACACAGCGAAAACTTTTCCCGTGGTCTCTATGGTTTGGGCAACAAATGGGAAGGGGGGCGTAATTAAACGATGCAACAAGTTAATTAGCAGGGACAAAGCAGACACTCTGCATAGAAGTTGGTAGTTGTGGCACGGCAGCTGGACAAAACAAGCTGCTCATAGCTTAGTATTAAAACAAAATAGCAAAAAAAAAAAAAAAAAAAGTCAAAGCATAGTAAGTGGCGTTGGCCATTATTTCAATAATACTAGCAGAGTTTTTTTTGTAATCTCTAGCTTTATATCTGTAATACTCTATTGGTTGGTGGCATGGAGCTGGCTCTAAAAGTCATTAAAGGCAGCTTTGAGCATGCAAAGTGGAGCGCACCGCAACATAATGGAGCATCTGCTGTTAACAATACGATATGCCAATGCACAAAGCAAACAAAAATGGCCGACCGACCGCCAGGGTAGTCTATATCTATATCATATCCTAGTGCATTATTAATCATCAGAAGGCAAAGTAATCAGAGAGTAGTTAATGTCTGTATTTCTTTCCATTTAGAGTATCTCTCTCTGTGTGTGTGTGCATTGGCCCAAATTGACTTTAAGCTGTAAAGTGCAGTAAGCCTTTAATAAAATTCACTAGAATTTTATGTTGCTTTTGTATTTTTTTGGCAGCTGTCTGTCATCTACCTGTGCTTAGTTTTGGCCCGGCACAATCTTCATTAGCCAGACAATCAACAAAATGCATTTCAAAATGTTGTTGCCAGTTACCACCCAACACAACATAGCCATGGACATAGACAACGAACATACAGAGACCAGTACAGAGAGTCAACCAGTGTTGCCAAGCTGGTGGCGGCCTCATGTGTCGTGCTGCTGCCATTTGCCTCCACTTTTATTATGTATTTTTTTTTGTTTTTCTGCCCCATGTTGTTTTTGGGAATTTTATTTCAACTACGCTGACAATTTTGGCCAAGTATTTTTGAACTTTTTTTCTATGTTTTGTTTTTATTTTAATTTCGCTTTTAACCCATTCGCCATTTTTGTAATTAACTAAAATGGCAAGTTTAGGTCAGAAAAGAGTGCAACGGTAGCTAAAAAACCAGAAACTGTACTGGGTCCTATACATACACATATGCATATATATACCACATATGTATATAGAAATAAAATGCAAACGCTTTGCAGACAGTCAAGGATTTAATTTAGTCTACTCTGTTCTTATTTTTGTTGTTGTTTTATTTTAAATTAAATTATTTTCAAGTGGGTGGTAAAGTGTATTGAATATCTCGGGGCATTTTCATATGCAACAAGAACGTTAACAGCAGCAGCAGCAGCAGCAGTAGCAGCAAAAGAAGAAGAACGTAACGTTTACCCTAATTCGACATAATAAACTAATAAGCGACTGCAAACTGTCAAAAGCACTTAGGAGCAGCACACATAGATACACAGCAGCAAAAGATACTTGGCTGGACGATGCTCATAGCTAACAGCAAAGGGCTCTGACTATGACTAAACAACACTTTGCACTACAAACTGTATGCTACACTCAAAAAAAAAAAAAAGATAAAGTAGAAACTTCACGTGTCCAGCTGCTTAACCGGCGGGCTTATTACGATTTTCAATTAGCAAAATTAAATTCGCAAGCAAGCGTAACAAAAATGGTGGCAAAAGCTGCTAAAAATGCACACAGGATATACCTACACAAAGGACACGCCAGCCAGAAGTTCGGCAAAAAGCAATGGCAAAAATAAGAGAAACAACACACAAAAAACTACTTCTAAAGCAAATCAACAGCAAAATAAACAAATAACCACAGTTTGTTTCAGTGCGTCTGTTGTGGGCGTTGTCGATGTGTGGAATGTATAAGGTCCAAGCTGGTTATTTTTCCATTTCCATTTTTGCCAATTTTCTAAATTAAATACAGCAAATGGTCTAGTACTGAGAGCGAAGCGCCTTTAAACTTGGCTAGGAACTCAATGGGCAGCAGTACAGCAAGAGGAGCAGCACGTCGTCTGCTGCTCAGTAAAGCATGCACCCATAGCCCGCGCGGGCCGAATCATCGTCGTGTGCTCGTGTCATTCAGTCAATAAAACTGTCTAGCCGTGTACCTTAAGGAACAAAGGGTATGCTAAGTTACCTACAGTATGATCAAGGTGACTAAAGAAATCACTTTACCAATGTCCGTCTGTGTGAACGCCTATATCTCAGAGGTGATAAGAGTTATTTTAGTTATATTAATGGCTCATGAGCCTAATCGATTAACTCCATAAAACAAATAGTTGAGAAATATGAGAAAACAGTATATATTGTAATTCAAAATTCCAGTTAAGTTCTAAATTCAAATTGATGATGTAGAATGCATTACTGCAGATGTATATGGTATCTAACGCCATATTGAAAGTATAAGATGGATAACATGGAATATATCGCTATTTTTATTAAAATTTCTATATGAAGTAAAGCTAGTGAAGAATATTATTAATTCAAAATCAGTTTTAAATTTATTTAAATTTCAGAAAAAAAAATAAATAAAAACTGCCTATATTTCTATGAATTGATTGATTCATCAGCAATATAAATGATGTCTTTTTCGTTAGCTGTATTTGAACTCCGGTCATTTCGATTTGTCCTGAAATTTTTATAATAGTCAGGAAATAAGAGGAAAGAATTTCAACAAGTCTATCATATCTTTTCTCTATTCTCTGCCGTTTGCATGCAATAAAGGATTGTTGCATTTCCAGTGCATTTTGAGCCAATTTAATGGCATCTTTGTAACTGTTGCCTTTCTGTTAATGATAGAATTTTCTAAAGTACTTGTAGATGAAAAGTCCGGATGCGTCATTTGAACCATATGAAACGGTACTTTCTTTTTACTGGTTTTTATTAATTTGTACCAATCATCTGGCGAAAAAATGATTACAAAAAAATCGGTTGGCTATACCCTACGGTCAAAAAGGGCATAATTCGTTTGTTTATGCAAATATCGTAGCCAAAGTGCTTGAGCAATATACCAAATTTGATTGCAAAATGATTATACAGGGTATCTCAAAGTCGACCGTGCCCGACTTTAACGTTTAATTCTGTCGTTTTTTGCTTTTCAGGTGTGCGGGTGTGGGTACACTGGATCCTTAGATTTTAAGTTTCGAGGTGCAGCAAGCTGAGGAATTAGCTAGGAGAGGGAGGAAGAGCAAGAGTCGAACAAAAAACACAAAAAAAATACGCAATTAGTAAAGTTGTATTAACTTTTTCATTCTAAAATTAGCTCTGCAGTGCACTACGTAGTCTCAAACTAAAAAAAAAAAGGACAAGACAAATTCGAGTACAACTTTTTTGTGTCTTCCTCTTTGTTAATACGAGTAACTAAAACACACATTATATGATGTTAAGAATTTTATCAAAATACATTTATTGATTATGACATTAGCTAAAATCTTTAACGGTCTAGGTCTATTAATCACATGACTATCGCTATTTATGACAACAAATCAACAACATTTTTGATGAATTTAAAGGACAATAAAAATCTAGTATACATGTAGAGGCATGGATCATGTAATTATGAAAGTATAACAAGCTGGCGTAATGTTGCTGTTGTTGTAATTGGTGGCAGCGCCATTAGCGCAAATTACAAGCAATTAAGTGGTAAAGAGCGCAAACAACAATGCATTCGAGCTGAAGCTGATTGCTATAATACAGAGTAAGAGCTTCAAAGCTTTAATTACAACAAAAAATATATATACCTATATATATGTATATGTATAATTTATAGTATATACTAGAGAGTGACCTTAGGCTTGAAGAGCCCAATAGGAATGCATTAAATTAATGGAAAGCATTAAACGCAAACAATTTATAATCAAGTAATTTGCTTGCAATACCAGGTAATAGTTCTTGTATACATATATTTACAATATATACAGTACATAGAAGTGCTCAACCCCTGAACCGAACCAAATGGCAAAAACGTTTCATTCTTTTTCTATATTCGCTTTTTTCCCCATTTCTATGTTTTCAATCAATTTGCAATTACTTTAAGTTCATTGAAATGCGCTAAACACGAAATCGTCATAAAAAAGCAAAGAGCAAAGGAAAGGGGAGTAGTAGGGGGGCGCGGAAATTGTACAGAGACAGAAAGAGAGAGCCATTCGCCATGGTGTGCAATAAAAACTGTTGGAAATGTTGCAAATGTTGAAGAGAAAAAAAAGTAAGTAAAATTGTTGCATAAATAATTTAGCAGCATATGGTAGTATATGTGTATGTCTGTATGTGTGTGTGTGTGTGTGCAAAGTGCATGTGTATCTGTGTGTTGAAGAATCCCCAATGGAAATCAACATAATACAAAAATTCATAGCATCAGGCAAATACATAGTTAGATACACATATGGACATTCTGGGGGTCACGTTACCATGCTCTGCTCTGTCTAAGTGGTAAAGGGGGGTGGTTTGCTAGCTACTAGTTACTTAAAGGCGCTTGCACTTTGCTTGTGTGGCGGGGTGGGGTACAAAGAAGGCGGGGGTGGGGTCATGTTGCAAGTAGTTTTAGTCATCGTAACAAAACTTTATGTATGCTACATTTGGCTAATGCTTGTTTCATGTTGCACTGTACAGTTGAGTGCGCAGTTTTCATTGCACACTTATGAGGGCAACTGCTGCTTGCAGCAATAGCTTGACAATTGTTTCATGAGAATCTAAATGCCACTATCCAAGTGGAACTTAATTTTGTGGCATACAAAAACATAATGTAGCAACTCTTTTTCATGTCGTGCTTTGTTGTGGCGCCTTTAGTTGTTTTTTAAGTTACTTTCAGCTCGTTTTTTGTTGTTAGTTGGTGTTTTTTGTGTTTTTATTTTTGGCTACGTTATTGCGGCCTAAAGGATAAACATCTAGAAAGGCGCTTTACTGCATGCAAATGTGCGGCTGTTCCCATTCTCTCTCTCTCTCTCTCTCTCTCTCTCTCTCTGAAGCCCACACTCTGCTCTTTGTTGTCTGTTTTGCCTGGGCCACCTTTGCGCATTTTAGTTCAGTGTACGCTTTTTGTCTTTCTTTTGTTTCACTTGGCCGTTTTGTTTTGGCCACTTTTGCCATGGCAACGCGTTAAATAATGGCAAAGAACGGAGCACGCTTACAAAAACGTTAAGTGGATTGTGTGCCGCATATCTAAACCAACCTCTAGTTCGCTGGAAATGCCCAAATGGTTGCTCTGTGGCAGGGAAGGAGTGAATGAAGAGAGAGTGTGTGGCATTCATTGTCCCACACAATGCATGGTAATTATATAATTTTATTTATAGCAGATAAGTGTGGTGAAAATGCAATTAACAAAGAGCGCCAGTTGAAAAGGCTCTGCTACACAGATACACGCACCCACCCAGCATACTAGCACATTTACGTAAGTGTATCGTTTAGGTATGTTTTAGTGCTGTTTTTGTATTTTGTTTTAAATTGGTTTTCATTATGTTGAATGTAGCCGAGGTTTTTGTGGCCATGTTTTTTTGTGTTTTTTGTTTTGGGGTTTCGTAAGGTCTTATGCTAGACCACATACTAACATAAATGATTGAGAAACACACTACACCGCTACGTACGCAGCGCATACTTAAAGATGGCTTTATGTCCTGGATCGTGCTGCAACTATAAAGAGCCATAACTAAAATTATACCAAAATGCAATATATTCATTTACTTTTTTTGTTTTTGTTTATGTTTGTTTATTTCCAGACAGCTGCAAAAATAAATATATAAATTTATTAAACTATAATTCAGCGTGAAAACGGGAAAAAGCACTTTGACTCACACCTACGAGACGGCGGCGGCAACAAAAAGTAGCAACAACCAGGGAAATGGCCAGCATAAAAACGAAAAAAAAAAAGAGGACAATGAAACCGAGGACGTTGCCAAAGTGAGAGGAATGCCACGACGCCATTGCCACGTACATAAACAAGTATGCATTACGTACCAGTGCAAAGAAGTAAGTAATAATACGGAAAAGAAAAGAAAAAATAACAGAGAGCAAACAAAATGGTATATGGGATATACAATATAAATACATATATACAATATATATCTGTATATACATATATAGAACAACAAACAAAGTATGCAGGCAATACTCCGTAGTCGACAGTCGACACAAGGCAAATTCTCATATTCTTAGCATGTATTTGTAAGTACGTTTGTGTGTGAGCTGACTTAGCGTGCGGTGCTCGATCCAGAGCAGGGAAAAAGTTTTGTTTGCATGTCTGCGGTACATTTCCGCGGCAGGCACCAGTATATACATAGCTACAAAAACAAATGCAAAAGCAATAAAAACTTAAAACACGGCACAAAAACTGCAGCACAAATTATAGGTTAGCTAGCTAAGTAAAATTATATACACATATGTACTGGTATAAAGAGTATATGCCAGCATTGCTGGGTGTGTGTGTGGGTTTTACACCTGCCCTCCCCACTCCCACAAAGCCAAAAGAGAGTGAAACTTGCTTCTATAATAGTATTTACCGTACATCCCAATGACGCATAGTTCTGCGACATTACGAACAATTACGTAAACCCCTTTCGAATGTACGTTCCCCCTTGCAACCGAGGAGTTTGTTAAGCTACGTCATTGACAAGTTTCGTGTGCCTTGCTCGCTCCTTGCAGTTGTTGGTTTTTCTTTTGGCCTGGTCAAAAGGCAAAAGGGCAAGCAGCAAAGAGGCGGGGGCAAAGGAGCTGCCAACAGTGCGCAAAAGTGACTGAGTGGCGCCATAATGTCGCCGACTGCACCCTTTGCATGTCTGCATGTGACAGTGTATGTCCAGTGTATGTTACACAGATACACACTTGCTGCTGTTGCTACACCTAGGCCAACGTGCTTTTTATTATGCCCCGAGTTGGGTCCCAAGTGGCAAAGTCAAATACTAACGCAAAGCCCAGCGAACACTTATTGCTGAGTTTCTATAATTAATACGAGGGTTGATTTTGGTATTCCGGAAATGAATAAGTTTGAAATTTTTTAAAGCCTTGATAATAGTGGTCCGATTCTTTTGTTTCCTTCCATGCCATAGGTCCACAAATTCGTCGTCCAAATAACCCCTGCTCCCAATGATTCACAGATAAGCTCCAAAATCCCCATAATATTTTTTCCAATTTATTGTTTTTAACGATTTTTTATAAGTTGCTGAAATTGCCGATTTAATTTCGTCAGCTGTATATATTCCTGGTCATTAGTTTCACTATTTTAAACTTCATATTGCAAAAGCTTGGCGTCCATAAGTTTTTTTTTGCAATGGATAAAGGGGCGTGTTAAAGAAATGTCTCCAATGTGTTGATCTAATGGACCATTTCTCAAAGTCTTGCATAGCTTTGGCTATAAAACTGTATGTTGTCTCCATATTGTTGCAGATGCGGTCTGCGGGTGAATACCATGGACTAAGCACGAGAGTATTATATACACTCCATATTGCTTATGCATGGCCGTCAAGAAGGCAATTCAGGAATTGTAAAAACAAGACCTACTGCATCATTTCCGAAAGTGTCGCATTTGAGAAAAAAACAATATTCTGGCTTTGGCTATACAACTATACGTTGTCTCGCGGTCTTAGCCTAGTTGCGTGTGAAAGCTATTTTATCTTCACTTCAAGCACATAATTTCTCATATTTTTGGCCACAATTCATTTCGTTTTAAGCCCTTGTCCGTTTGTTTGTTTATTTATTCTGCTACAATAGCTCGATAAACATCGCGTCTAAGCTCAACCCCAGTCCCAACTCCGTCCAATCCAATCTCAATTTTGTCTCCCCACACTCGCCGACTGTTGCTACAAGATTTACAGCACGCCGAACACAACAGTGAAGAATAAGAAGCATAAGAAAAATGTTAAATTGAGAGGATAGAAAAAAAATGAGCAGCTAGCAGCTAGGAAGAGCGCAACCAAATCAAAGGCTTTGTGCCGTAATAATCTGGGACCACATTTGAGATTTCAATGAAAGCTGCTGCCAGGCACACACGGTCTCTCGGTCGCTATGGTTGGAACAGCACACACATCCTCAACAACTACAACAAAAATGATTTATTTTCCACGTCGATAAACGAAAGAAAGCGAAACTTGAAACTCACCCGGAACCCGAGAGTTCCCTCAACCATGCTCTGCTCAGTTCATGTTTTATCGTCGATAGACTGAAGAAGTGTAGCGAATTGCGTATAAAATTTTGCACAATAGATTGAGCATTTCCGTAGCTCGACACAAAAACGAAAAAAAAAAAAAAAAAAAAAAAAAGTGCCAGCCTTATAGCAGACCAAAACATGTGTAGAAGTTTAATTTAATAAGTTTTCGTTTGCTTTGGCTATGCTGCCCAGGATATAGGATATGTTAAACATGCCGATATCATGTAAGCCTGCTGCCTGCAGCTTCAAAATAACAAGAGGACATCCCATCATACAAAGGAACAAAATGTCCTAAACTTTTTATTTTTCTCTTTTTTTTTGGTGTGTGTATGTGTGTAGCTTACATGTTGCTAATTTTGTTTGTTGTAAAGTTTGTTTCAAAGAAAGTGAACAACAAAAGGCTGGGGATTTCAAAAGCGGGCATAAATCATGCGTAAAGTAAACATAAACTTTGGCTGGGTTCTAGAGAAGGGGTCGACCAGAAGGACAAAACACATATGTTACATAATTTGTAATTTTAGACGTTGTTTTTTTTTTGTGCTTCCTTTTTTTTCTTTTTAGTGCCTGCTAAGAAAGTTAACACATTTGTTTAAATAGCTACGTCTACTAAAAGCCAGCCAAGGGTTGGCTTGTAACGATTTGTAAGCCAAATAGCTTTATCTATTTAATTGGCTCTTTCTTTGAAACACATCCCTCAAGTGGGCAGGCGGCAGGCAGAAGTGGAACTGGGACTCATTATTAAGCCCGAGTGGGTCGCTTTAAAGTTCGTTAAGCAAATACAAAGCAGTAAAAAGGCAACTTCCGGCTGTCGGCGTCCAGTTCTAAGAGACAAAGGCAAAGCCATAAAGACGTCAGAGCAGCCACAGTTTCCTGCGTGTATCTGACAAGTGCAGCGCATTAGCCAGGCCAAAGTGAATCAATTTGGGCAATCAAATAAAAGAATGAATAAATTTGACAGATTTCTTCATGTTATGTATAGTGCTCATTCTAATTCAAATGCTTTGTTTGGTTTAACAAAAGCAAAAGATACTCCTTCTTCAGCGTCTCTCAAGTGTTCACGCATTACTTTAAGCATTCGAACAAGAGTTGAGAACCTTTTTTTCTGTTGTCTTTTTTAGACCCATTGTGCTGTTGGCTTTTAATACACAAAAAAAATAACAAATAATAAAAGAAGAGCGAAAGTGTTGATTTGTGCGTAAATCGTAACTTGAGGCGAAGCAGGTGCTTCCTGGTAGGTAACCAAAAAAAAAACAACAAAATTTCAAGGACGCAAAGAGAATATCAGCTGTCAGCCAGTGCTCAAGGTCGATTTAATAGCTTGGTTTTAAAGAATTTGACAACTTTAGTCTCATCACATATTTTACGCAATCTGATATTTTTTTACATTTCGAGGTACAGTGTGTACATGCTGGCATAGCACGCCAGTTTCATTGGTGTCCTATACCGATCCTGAGTATCTGTTTGCTCCCCTCAAGCAAGACACCAAAGTACATATTGCCGGCAACGAAATTACAACTTGTCAACTCAATCAAGCGCGCTTTATGCAGCAATTTCCGTCACTTGTGTGTGTTCACACACTTTTCCACCCATACCCACCTCCACACACACCCAGGCGTTGGCAAATGAAAGCTTGCTGGCAATTTGCCTCATCCTTTGCTTGCCACTTGACAATAAAACGCACATAATCAGCCAATATTAAATTTGTATGCCGAGCTAAACTGAGAGACGAGAGTGAGCTAATAATCCTTTTTTGATGGGTGCCCCAAAAGCAAAAAAAAAAAAATAAAAAAAATTACACGTACAATGCCGACGACAGGAATCAAAGTGGAGTTGTTTCTTGTTGTCGAGCACTAAGCTGCAGCTTACCTGCGCCATATTCTCCAACTTACAGCGCCTAATGTTATGCAGCAAAAGATTGCTTGGTATTCTTTTTGCTTTAAGCATTTTAATTTCATGCTGTGGCATATTTCCTGCCGTCCGCGTATCCGATGCCGTTTGGTTTAGCGACTACTTCCGCTAACGCTTCCGGCAACAGTTGCCGTCTGTCAGCAGGGTTGTCATCGTCATCATCGTCGTCGGCGTCGTCCCATCTGCTAGGCGGCAACTTACACAGCTACTTCAATTTGCCGCGAGCATCTTGCTCATGCTCAGTCTCCTCTTCTCTTCTGTTCTCTGTATCCTGCAACTTTATCTCACCACTCTACCTCTTTAGTTGTCGATGTTGTCCTCGCTGTTCATGCTACTGCTCCTGGCTGCTGGTTTCTGGTGATGCTGCTAAGCTGCTGAGATTTTGTGTGAGATTTACGTAGCGTATTTTTAGCACTGCCTTGGCATACTTTTTGGCGCTTGTCACGCTTTAAGAACTTAAAGAACTTGTTCCACTGCGCTTTAGACCGGCTCAGTAGCAAACTCATGGTGTTGTCAACAAAAAATTCCAAGTAACTAATACCCACCCCATAATAACCACTATGCCAATTAGCAGCAACCCTTAGCATAAACAATTGCAAACATCGATATCAAGGCACTGACTCACGATGGAACAAACTACATAGTCCACAGTTGACTACTGAACTTGTTCTTGATCTTGTGATTCTCAAACCGATTCAATGCAAACGAGTTTTACTTTCCAAATTCCTAATGAATTGAACAAGTTACTCCCTCAACTTCATTTGCCATTTTTACGAGATTTCTTGTGACAGTGAAAGAACGTGAGTAAAAATAAGTATATGGTATGCAAGTCCCCCGTGTGTCATTTGGCCAGAACTTGGCCGAGGGTTCGGGCACGGTTGGTTCCTTGTTCCTTTCGTTCCTTTCGTTCCTTACGACTAAATTAAATGTGCATTAAATAACAGTTAACTGCTAAAGGCAATAGATTTGTATGCGGACTTGTCAAACACTGTAATTTGACATTTTATGAGCCAAAAGGGCGGATGCACGCACAATGGGACAAATTTAGTAAAAACACAAACAAGTCCATGCCCTGAGTTTTATCCCATGGTAAGCTAGAATTGATTTTTAATTTAAACGCGTGAGTTTTATGACTCAGGCAGCAAATAGACGACTGTCACGTTGATTTGATTTTATTGTAGCCCGTTGGGCAAAGAAAAGTTTTTAATGTTGCACCAAAATCATAGCATACTTATGGGGAGCTCTCTCTCTCTCTCTCGACTATAGTTACTTTGCTTTTATATGCTCTTTAAATGTCCTGGCTGGCATAAATTATGCAAGACGTTGAATGGACAACGTACATAACGTCTATGTCAAATTTAAAGGGCCACTTATTAGCCTAATAAATAGCCAAAAGTTTAGGTGGCAGGTCACGTCTAGCTAGCTAGGTAGCTCTTGGAGTGAAAGAGAAACTCATTCTCGTTTTGTGACTTTTTTCTCTTTATGACGGCAACCCGCAACATTTAATAACAATTTTGGCGTCAAAACATAAAAATTCCTACCAGGGAGTTTTTTTTGAGCCAGGTTTCCTGCCACTGTCTGATGACTGCGTCGCTCTTCATAAAAATTTGTTTTATATGCTGTCACACACACACACACACACACACACACACACACATAAGTAGTAAAAAAAAACGTCACTGCAGCTAATGGAAGAAGTAGTCGGAGAAGTAGTACTAGAGTGCTCGGTCGGAGGAGTATTTGGCTGGGCGGGCCACATCACAAGGATGAACATAACATAAAAAAAACCACAGAAGCAACAGCCACGGCTGCGGCTAAGGCTACAACAATAACCCAAATGCCAACAAGTATGATAACCGCAACAGCAACAACAACT
The DNA here is from genome assembly GCA_949987675.1 of Chymomyza fuscimana. Classification (NCBI taxonomy): domain Eukaryota; kingdom Metazoa; phylum Arthropoda; class Insecta; order Diptera; family Drosophilidae; genus Chymomyza; species Chymomyza fuscimana. The sequence continues at coordinate 104,253,398 of OX465089.1, forward strand.
ACAACAAATATCCACCCACACAAACACACACACAGTCACTTGACTTAAAGATACAATCTAGTACAGACGGGGCCCAACACCAACAACAACAACAATAGCAAAAGAAAGCACAGCAAGTAACAGGAAGATGTTGTGGCACATTTTTGTACTGTTATGAAATTTTTATATTTTACAACTTGTCTGCGGCGGCATCTCCTCTTAAGTCCTTTTTTTTTTTTTTTTTTTCTTTTGCTTTTGCCCCCTCTTCTTCAGAGTTTTCGGGTGCAAAAGGTTGCATGACAATGTTGGATATTTAGTTGGTGGCTAACCGTTAAAGTGACTACAAAAAAAATAAAGTATACGCATCGGATTGACAGTTGATAAAAGCCACAAGAAAGATTTTTGACGGGCTGGCTTCAAAACGTCGAAGGTTAAATACTCTGTAGGACAATTTTTTACGTGGTTTGTGTTTCAAGGAACTCTAGCTTTTAGTAAATCTTTTTGGCAGCTATACGATATATTATTTTCAGTAAACGGCTCTAAAAAAATTTGTTTGGTTTAAGTCATACTTAATAAATTTGTTTAGCGTATAAAAAACGAAAAATTCTTATAAATTCCACAGTAAAACAAGTTTGTTTTCTGCAAATTCGAACTTAAAGTAAAAGTGTCTCTCTTATGACGTCACAACCCTATTATAAATAGCGCATAGTTAGCGAGACATCAATTGAGTTTAAGTCTTGACAGATTTGTGCTCCATTGTTGATGGCTACAAAAACAAACACTTCATATGTTAATTTTCCAATTAGACTAAGGAAAAATGGCACTAATTACATGCGGTACTCGCAAATTCATTGCGACAACGAGAAAAATACAGAAAGTGGCCACTTGAAGCATGGGGGGGGGGAAGGCACAACGCTTTGCCCCTAGCCAAGGCAAGCTAAAGTAAATAAAATTAATTTTATATACCAACACACACACAACAATAATAAAAGCAACAAAAAAAGTCTACCCGAGTGTCGTCTTGGCGTCATGAAGGCGCAACAAAAAAAAAACAACAACACAAAACCGCCCAAAGAATTGCTGTAAATGTCTGGCCTGAAGTGCCACGCTGCTTTATGTATGCGAGTGTATGTGAGAGAGTGTGTTTGAATATGTATGTGCTGGTATTGGTAAGTGGGTGTGCAGGTGTGCGTGGTATGCGAGGGCATTAAAACGAGCGCTTGACACGCGACGCGTTTGCATTTTACACACAGGGTCCAACAGCTGGGAGAGGCACAAAAACAACAACAAAAACAAGAACGAGACCGCATTGTGGGCATTGTTTCATGTACAACACACAATCACACACACACACACACACAAATACACTCAAGGAGGCGGAAATATTAACCGCACTGTACAATTCTAATTACATTTTGCCAGCCTCCTACCCAGACGCCGTCGCCAACGTCGCTGCCGCAGTAAGCGTCCAAGTCGTCGACGTCGCGTGTGCCTTTAATTTTATTTATTGCACAAAATTGCTTGCAGGAGCTGTAGTATGTGTGTGTTTTATATGAGCGTGTGTTGCAAGTGCCGCAGCATCGCGTGTTGCACAGCCATAAAGTGCAACACAACAAGAAAAACAACGGCACGGCTGCCGCCCTTTTTGCCACAAGGTGTGAGTGTTTACATGCTTATGCACGTGTGAACAGAATTGGCTTCTCTTAAGGAAATGCCTTAAATCCGCCATTTTTTTAGTGCACCAACAGAGAGAGAGAGACAGATATTCTCAACATTTCCACAGATTATTATGATTTGGTCTTGCTACAAATTAAGTGACAACAGTTTGAAAAGCAGCCAACCAGCTAATTATGTAAGATGCTTATTGAAAGAAAAAAAAAGCAACAACATGGTAAGCAATAGTACATGGTTAAAAAAAAAAAAAACAGTGCCCAAATTGACAAATAACGGCACATTTCACGCTTAATTAAGCAAGTTCAATAAACCGAAAGCGAGTCAGGCGGCAGGCAGCTAGCCGAGCCAGAGTCAGAGCAAAACCCGGAGTCCATAAGCGGAAGCTTCAGTGTTCCGACAACAACCCTTTGCCAAAAGAAAGAAAAATGCTGCGCCCTGTTATTGTTTTTGTTGTGGGTTGCTGTTGCATAATTGCCAGCATAATTCATAAAAAGGCAATGAAACAGGAGGAAGCAGCGACAGAGGACGAGAGAGAGCGAGAGTGGAAAGCAAAATCATTGACTTTATTTTGCAAGCATTTAGGCTTGGCTCACATTACACAAAGGCAACTTTTCTTTGCGTTTTTTTTTCACTCTCTCCTTCTCCTTCTCTTCCTCTGTCTTTTCTTTTCCATTTAGCTTGCTTTGACACACGCAGCGAACAGCAGATAGCAAACAAAATGGCGGCAAAATGGAAACAGTAGGAAGAAACAAGCAGTCGGGTGGACGGGCGGACGGACTCCTCATCAAATGCACTGCCAGCCACTTGCTTTTTAATTAAAATCCAAAGTCATTTGCATGCGCTTTGAATAGAAGCAAAGAAATTGTCAGTGATCGAGAGCACCGAGGCATACGGGAGGCGGAGGGTTAACGGGAGGTTGCATTGTAATGTAAGTAGTTTGATGGCTTAAGGGGCGACGAGTGGAAATGGCTATGACTATTATAATCATTATCAATTGCCAGCGCTGACAACGAGCTTAACAATGGAGCACACAAAACCAAATGCAACCCAACGACCACCACAAAGGCGCACAAGACGCATAGCAAGTAGGCAAAGTTAAAGTGAAGTGTATGACGGGCATGGCAGGGTGCAATGTAGTGTGTAGTGAACTGAAGTAAAGTGAAGGAGTCCACGAAGGAGAAGAGGCAGAAGCAGAAGAGGATGGCCAGCGTGGCGGAAGGAAGCGGCCAGGCGCAAAGGCCGCAGCTGCAGCCACAGCAGTAGCTGCTCCCGAAGCAAAAGCAGGCACAGCGCAGTGCAGCGCATCGCAACATAGCGCCGACCGGAAACGCAACGCAAGCGGAAACGGAAAGCCTTATTAAGCGGAAACATTTCGCCTTTTGGCTTCGTGCGAATGGGCGACGCCGATGATGGCGCTGACGATGGCGTCGCGTTGCTCATAATTTATGCCAATATTTTTACAAGTGGCAAACCCCATTTGAGCTCGCTCTTTTTCTCTTTCCTCTCTCAATCCTCTGTCTTTGCTGGTGGTTATCATTTGTGGTCCCTTGGCATATAAATTGAAAAATTGCAATTGCCGGCCGCAAAATGTCTTGTAAAAAGCAACGAAGAAGAAGGAATCAGAGTATAAGAAATGCTCTCAAAGGATTTCGCCGGCTTTTGAAGTGTAAATCACAGTTGTCTCGTTCTCTCGTGGCGACAAAATGAAACGGCAATTGGACTAGAGCAATCGATGGCAGTTGATGCTGTGTTCATCGATTACTCTGGCTCCTGAGGTGTTGATGTGGAAATTAATGTTTACCGTCGAGTTTCTCTTGTTTTTCACTTTTGTAAATTTATTCGACATATTTATGGCTTGTGTTAAGTAGTTTTTTGTTAGACTTTAATTAACTCGATAAATCATCGAAGCCTACACAACAATAAAAGCCCACAGGCTGCTCCTTTGTCCATTCTTTCAAAGCCAAACTATGCTACTAGCTAGGCCCACACAAAAATCTCTTGTACGCTAACTAAACTACATTGTAGTGGGAATATTATCATCAGCCTATCAACTTACCAAGAAGCAGGCCCTGGCAAAAATTAGCTTACTGAGGCAAAAAGAAAAGCAAACCAAAAGCTGCAAGCAAACTTTGCTCATCATTAACAAACAAAATATTGAACATGCCACGCAGAAACCCAACTCAGATCCAATGGACTCGGACTTACATTTCAAGTTCTTCTACAACTACAGTGGAACACAACACAACAGACACAGTAGACTGCTGAAGCAGAAGTTGCACTCAAGTGCCTATTTATCTTATTAAGATGAAGCCGACCAGCTTGTTTGGGGCTTGGTTCCTCAAATTCAAGGGCGGCGCGTAGGTTTCAGTTGTGCCTCTCTCATTCTCTGTGTGCGTGTGTGTGTGTGTGTGGCATTGTCAGTTTTTGGCCCAGTGCTTTCAACAGTGCCACATAGTTAGCTAGTTAGCTGGGTTCTGCGCAGAAACTTGCAAGGACATATCTTGAGCTTGCTTCTTTTTTTTCCTGTTTTAGTTATTAGTTTATTTTGCTGCTTGAAGTAGTTTCCAAGTTCCTACCAACTCCCCGAACGTCCAACTAACTTGGCTGTATTTGTTTTGTTAATTTGATATGTATGGCAATGCTCCTCCACTGCTCCACTCTAGCCACAAACTCTCACTCAGTAAGAGGCATCAACACAAAACGAGAAGAATGAAAACCGAGTGTATAGTTCTGTTGACATGTCCACTCTTATGCAACATTTTGTATATGCCATCCATGCTTGGATGTAAGTAAGCAAACAGAATCCTCTTGTTGACATATTGTGGATGCTATGAATACATTTAAAGTGCCCCAAAACTTGTTTGATTTGTCCATTATGAAGTGTTCATGAAAATCTATGCTAATTGGCTTTGTTGTTGTAAATAGAGCATTCGAGTAGTGTCCTACTGCTACTACTACAACAACTTGTATTATCTGTCGAGTAGTCCTTGGATTTGTGTGCAGCAAGCATATTGTCCCAGGCACTTTTGGTCATAAATTAAAACCCAATTTCTATTGCAATTTGGACGTGTTTATGATTTGTAGCATTTTATTTGGCCAACTTCAGCTGCGTTTTTTTTTTTTCCCCACTCAGCGGCATTCAACTTTTTAATAAACGAAAACTTTTCGCTTACTTAATTTATTAAGCTCTTGAGATTCGGAACGCACTGTTCTACTATACATGTATCTATGTAGTGTTCAAAGTGGTGACCCAACAAAAAAGCTCATAAATATCGATTTCATGGTTATGGTTATCAGCCGGACTAAGGCAATCCGAGCCAGGCTCTCCGTTTATCAAGTAGTGATCCACATGCCGTGCTGCTCCACCATGACTAAAAGTTACTAAATTTTCCGGCCGTTTGCATCATTAATTTCCAAAAAAAAAAAAAAAAAAAAAGAGAAAAAGAAAACAGAGTCAGTAAAGAAACAAGCCACCTTCAGCTCCAGCTCCTCCCAATCACGCAATTCAAGCAAATCCAATTCATTGAATGGCATGCACAAAAAAAAAGTTGCTCGAAATAATGGCAGGAAAAGTTTCGCGGCAATGCGATGAGCTGAAACCGCTGATGGCCAGGCACTGATAAGTATAATGGATTCGGGCTGTCCTTACAACAGAAGCCCTAGCAGCAGCAGCAGCAGCAGCACAAGCAAATTTATTCATTGACAATTGAGTTGTGGCTGAAAATTCAGTTTTGTCCAGGGGAATCAGAACAGGACAGCGCAGAACCAACATTGTCTTATTTAGACGCCTCAACAAAGTGCTCATCTTCATAGCAGTTCTAGCAATATCCTCATTCACGTCATCGTCAGTTCATCGCAAGTAATTTCAATTGTGATTCAAACGCTTTCCTTCCTCTTAAAGATAAAGCGTTCAAATAAAGAAAATAAAACTATTCAAGGTTTTAAGTATTTGTCTCAAGAGCTTGCATCAAATTTCGGAATACGGAATGCAAGATAATTTGATTATGAAGTTTCTCAATAGATAAGGTAGGAGATCGCTACAATCGACGACTATTAAGTAAAAAGTTAGAGGGTCCTGCCAACCCGTGTAGCGTTCTCCAAAATTAATTAATTAATTTAGAAATATTTTTTGACCCAACAATTTTTTGATATAATTTCCCTGACTGATTATTTAGTCAGTCGCCCCTGGGCGGAGCATTTATTAATAACTGTTCGAAGAGAACAGGGACCTACAGTTTATAGCCGAATCCGAACGGCGGTGTCTTGAATTAATAGAGATTTTCTTGGGCAAACGAATCGGGAATCGAACCACCGACCATCGGGGTTGCAATGCGAGTACGCTACCACTACGCTACCGACGGCCACAATTAATTTAGAAATATTTTTTGACCCAACTATTTTTTGATACGACTCGGAAATCTACTTCAAAATGAAAGTTAATAGTATTTTCAAAGTGAATGTATAGTTTTCAACAAAATTTTATTACTTGAAAAATGTTTCTTCGTACAGGTGGGTAATAATATTTCCAGGTCTTTCCCATTTTACTTTCTTTTGGATATTATTAAAAATTTGTTAAGCAAAAGTAGAATATTTTGTAATAATTTTGGTTAAAAAAAAAAAATTAAATCGTTGGCGTTTTCTCTGCGAGGCAATAAAAATGTACGCACATTTCGCATGCTCCAAATTCGATGTAAATTTAAAGATAAAAAACATAGTTTGCAGTCAAGTCATTGTATGACTCATGGCTGACCAATTCTTGAAAATTCTTGGGGATTTCTTGTTCTTGTCCTTATATATTATTTCACTCATAGCGTTTACTTCACGTGGCTGCCATTTGCTGCGGCTTTTTACTACAGTCTCTCATTTTTTTTTTTATATCATTTTATACTTTTTCATCTCATTTTTTTTGCGGCATGAAATAGCTGTCTACACTACTGTAGCGCTGTCCCTCTCATCATCTCTCGTCGTTTGGTTGTGGATGTGAATGTGTGTGTTTTGTATAAAATCTAGTTCCTGGCTGTTGCCACATCAAATGCCACAAAAGATTGATTTTTTTTTTTTTTTTTTTTCGTTTTTTGGTGTATGGGACACGGATGTCGGCGTCGTCGTAGCAGTTGTTGTTGGTGCTGCAGCTGCTGTTGTTCTTTGTTGCTGGCAACTGGCCAAACACAAATTTGTTTTGAGTGCCCGAGTGCGCCAAGAACAACAACGACAACGTCAACGACACCAACAACGTGGACAAAAAACAAGTCCAGGCATAGAAAAGAATCTTATGGATTGGATGCTAAGCACTAGTATATATAAAGAAGATATTGTGGCATGCTTTAAAATTCATGACTGTTTAAAAATTACAAATTTAATATGGCAACTTCTTGGCACAAAAAATGAAAACCCAAAGACTAAAATTATAAACACAAATCTCAACTAAAAAAAAAAAAAGTAAAAAGAAATGTGCCACAAAAATAAACTTTTGCGGCAAAACACGTAATAACATTTAAAAAGTGCTGATGATGATAATGATGATGCGTACCACACACTCACACACTCATACACACACTGACACAGTACTGCAAGCTGTTTGTCTTCTGGCTGGGACGATGTAAATGACGATGTAAATGACGATGATGATGTTGGCGATTTTGTTGTTGGTGCGTCTTGCTTTGGGGCAAACGTGGAAACAACTTTTGCTGATTCAACACTCTCGCTTTTTTGCCACGGCTCTTCTCTTGCTCTCTCTCTCACTCTCTTTCTTTCTTTCTCGACTGCTCCTGCTGCTTATATATTTTGTTTTGTGTTTCATGCGCTTGAAACATTTTCGCATTTATTCTTAATTATCAACGGGGGGTTTTTTTTTTTTTTTTTTTTTCGTTTTTGTTGTTTTGTTTCTTTTCTGTGGTTTCTGCTGCCGGCTGTCTGCCGTCTATAAATCTAGTTGCCACACTGCTACTGCTGTTGCAGCTTTCATTACCACACTCACATACATACACACTCATTTACACACACTAAGGCCGGCCCATCTCGTCGCTGCTGCCCACTCTCAGATACACTCGACATACTTTATCATGACGCGCGGCGTATTTCAACATATCTTCCACACTGACAGATGAACCAACACACCAGACACACTCACACACGGTTATACACTCATGTAGGGACTGGACAGTCAGACAATGTCAGATCGTTCTGACAGACAACACAGTCCATAGTCCATGCCCATGCCCAGGACCGACCAGGTCTAAAGCTCAGTCCACTGCAGACTGTCGTTTCTCTCGCCTGTCTGTCGTGTCTGTCTGTCTGTTTTGAACATATGACAGTTTAATTTACTTTTATTTTTGTGGCAAGCGCGCGTGTGGATTGCATTCCACTGTCCCTGCAAGCCATGAATAGGCCCGGGGTATGAGGTGCTCTGCTCTGTCGGATGAGAAATGGTTCGCCAAGTGTCGGTGTCTGTTATTAAAGTTTATTAAACAGCAAATTTGTCATTTCATTTCAATTCAATTATTCTACAGTTTCCCTTTCCTTTAATTATGCGCTTAATAATTTATGTTTTATAGTAAAGTTACAAGTTATTAGAATTTATGTTCTGTTTCTGGCAATGGAAAGCAGTCAACTGTGGAACAGACTACTACTACTACTCAACAGATCCAGCTTTAGGGCATTGCAATGCATACGGCTTGTAAATAAATGGATGCGTGTATTTCTAAATTGTACACAAATCCAATATTGTATACGGCAAATAAACACGAAAAACCAATCAACGATTGTTGTTGCTCTTGATGCTCCAACTCGCCATCAGATTGAGGGGGGTAATAGAAAACCAACGTTTACAATATTGACAAAGAAAGAACACAACAACGACGACAAATTCGAAAAGAACAATGTTTTAGAGATACAGATACGAAGGAGGAGACACTACTACAATGCTGGATGCCAAAAAAATGACAACAAGAAATCAACGCGCCGAAACTGACAAGCGACAAATGAGTAACTGAGACTGATTGTGAGTCAGACATTGTGGCGTCACGATGCGGAGCAGCGTCACGATGACGCCATCGCTGCCAGATGAGTTGCTCAGAAACATTAACTTTGGGGGGGTCCAGAGCGCAAAATTTTTTTTTTTTCTTTTTGCAGTGTATACAATATTTGGCTGATAAGCAGCAGTCAGCCAAGTCAGTCAAAGCATACAACTTGTACAATTTTCAATATAAGCTTAATAACTAAAAGCCACATACATATATGCAAATATGCCCAACTGTCTGGCTTGTCTACACCACAATTGTGGCGCCCCAAAATACTTCCACTCGAAATGTGCGTCTCTACAATTCTTCTTTTCTTGCAGCTCTCAAGAGATTTGTTTTGTTTTCGTGCACTTGTTTACTGCGTCTTTTGCAAAATACTAACAAAAATACCCCAAAAAATAAAAAGGAAGTAAAAGGCAAAAAAAAATAAGACAATGGCAACAACAATTCAGCTAACCATATGCCGGCATTGACGCTCTGAACCCACACGAAGTAAGAGCGTGAGAGAGAGCGAGTTCTCATGTTCACATGTCCAAGAGTCTACGACGACGACGACGACGACTTTGACTACAACTATATATGTACATATACACATAGTACATAGCTGGCTTTTTCTGTCTCCATTGTTGCTACTCTGCTCTGGGGGATTTCTTCAGGAACACTGAGCAAAAATGTAAATTTACATTAGAAGCAAGTAAATTTAAATAATGCGCGGAAAAATTTACTACTTTGTTTCCATCTTCTTTTTTTTTCACTTGTTGTTTTTGGACTTATTGCCAAGTTGCATGTGTCTCTCTATTCCTGAGTGGAAAAGTGGCAACAATGCAAAAAGCTTTAGATAACAGTTATGCTAGTATGTATGTCTCAGTTGAATGGAAAATATGTCGACAGGCATAAAGCCAGGTGGTTACACGCACGTGGCTAGAGCATAAGAAATACACTGTGCAACCCAAGGGATTCATAACGTATACATACATCTATGATACCGAGCGAGGTTTTAGATAAGCCGATGATCACGCCTGAAAGATCTTTAACTTTGTCGCAACAGTGACGCGTGTGAAGTAGAAAGGCTCAATTCGATTTTCAGGATAGGGCATGCCGTTCCAGTAAAATTTCTTTGATGTGACCAGAGCCTTTGCTCTTTGGAATGACATTCCGCTAGTGTGAATCTAGTGGTTATTGCTTTAAGAGTGTCCAGCGCTCCGCCTTCCTCGGCACTAGCATCAAATAAGCTGAAGATGTCGGCATGAAGAGTAGGAGTCTTCGCACTCTAGAAGACGCTTATCTTACTCCTTTTAATATGTGCCGGAGAGTACTCTAATACCTAAAAAAATAAAGCAGTTTCACATGCAGCGGCACCTCGACTAAGCTTGTCGACTGTGTCCCCCAAAGCTACTTTAAGTATCTCGAGATGAAGAGAAAGCACTCTCCATACTTTGCCTAAAAAAAAAATATATAAGCCTGACTGCACCACAAATGTTGCTCTGATCTTGTTGCTGTTGTTGCAACAAACTTTAGCCGCACTTGCTTTTACCAATTTTGAAGATATACAAACAAAAAATAGGGAAAAATAGAGAATGTGGTATGCGGCACACGAAGGCCCAAAACATAAAAAGCTTGTCTAATAAAAGTCTAGTCGACATTATTTTCAACCCTCTGCAAATAATACACAGTTTGATCCTTTGTGCCTTGCCTTGTCTTGCCTTGCTAGTCGCTGTTTTCTCTCTACAATTTTTTTTTCTTTTGCAACTGAGTCTATGACACTGGGTTAGTGAGCGTGTGTGTGTGTGTGTGTGTGCGCGTATGTGGCAATGCAATTTTCGTGCATGACGCAAAAACGTGGCTGGAATATCCAAGTAAGTCCCACATTATAAATAAATAAGCAGCCATCCATACAGCCAAACCAAGAGCTACGGCCGGAGTCGAACCAAAGAGCCAGTTATACACCAGCCGGCATGACGAAAAAAATAAACTACCCTCTTGTTGGAGATAGAGGGCGCTGCTTTTGAGAAGAAATGATATTACGCAAAACGAAAACGGGCGAAAACATTTTAACAAGTCAATAACATGTCAAGTGAAAACTTTTTTAATATTTTTAAATTGTTGTCCTCGTGCTGAACAAACTTGGTGTCAACTCGTTTGCCCTGGTGGCACACCCCCGCAAACAGTCAAACCCTCAACCCTCAACTACTCGCACCCTCCCAGTGGATCTCATTTGTAGCACTTTAAGCTTGTCAAAGACAAGGCGAGTATCATGTCAAAATCTTTAAGGAGTGAGCTGGAGGAGTGTGTGGCTTGTGCTTTTTGACAGCACAATTAATCAAAATTTAGCATAATATTTTACGCTACTCAAAAATGAATCTGTTGGATAGCTTTATACTTTGGAGATTTGATTTGGTTTTAGTAGTTTGTTTGGCTTTTGTTCTGGTAAAGGCCACAAGTTGACAACTGTTTTTGAAGGATCTTAAAGAGTAGCTAAAGAGTGTCGTCTCTTATCAGAGTAAACACTTAGCTTGATTTCATTTAAAATCAACTCTCAACTTGCTCCCTCTCGCTGCCTCTCCTCTTGCTTCTTAACCACCCGCCGACACTGAAGACTTTTCCATTTCAATATTAATTTCAATAAATCAACAAGTGCATTTTTTAAATTAACAAAGTTCTGCTCGTTTGGCATTTAAAAGCCATTGCTTCCACTTGCCACCAACAGTGAGAGGGTGAGAGACAGGGAGAGAGAGAGAGAGAGAGAGGTAGTGAAGTGGACAGCAGCAACTTCGTTTGGTTGCATGAATCAACGGAAACTAGGCAATAATGCGCCATGAAGCATGCTGCAAATTTTTTCCCTCAACTATTTCTACAACTTTGCATGTAAGTGTGTGTGTGGGTGTACAGTAAAATCAAGCTAAAAAGTATTTGAAAAAGTTTTTGCATTCAAATGCGTTTACTTAACGTATTAAAATGTTTCTGTACCCTTGGAACGACCCAACAACCCAAGCAACATTGATTATGTTCACTATGAGTTATATGACTTGTAAGACACATTATATAATACATTTGTAGCCAAAAGGCAAACCTCACACAGATACACTACACACACACACACACACACACACACACACAAACACACTCGCATTCAATGCCATATTATATTAAAAAATAAAAGTGCAAGTTTTCAGCAATATGCATTTTCCGCCCCCTTTTGCCATAGAGTGTCTGATCAAACCCCCTCGCTGCCCTCTCCAACCAACCATCAAGCAGTGCCCGTTGACTTTAACAGTTAGTCGATGTTGCAAAAGTTGAACTGCCATTTTTTTAAATAAAAAACGCCTTCGGTGCCACGAACTTTTTGCTTATGAACTTTTTTACTAATGCTTTTTGCCAGAGTTTGTGTGTGGCAACTTAATGTGCAACCTCTTCGCGAAGTCAGCCACTTATATTTTTACTTGCAGCAGCACCGTTTAAAGTTTTACCATTTTTCTACTTCATTTTCTTTGCAGGACTCAAAAAAAAAAAAAAATTGTCATTTTGTCTTGTAAAATTTATTTATCTTTTTTTGGATTTTTGTTGCCACCCTTAAAAATCAGCGCAAAGTTTAGCCAACTACATAACCAATACCAATATGCGAATGTAGCTATGTGTGTGTGCGTGAGTCAATGTGCATAAAAGAAGTCAAAGTTTTCCTTGGGGTGCATGTCCTTTTTGCAGCTACGACTCTAGTACGTCTGTGCTTCTTTTATTTTTACCCCTCCCGAACCCAACTTCTCTTAGTATCTTTTTGTGGGTTGCATTTTGCCAAATGTCATTACTCTTGTCTTTTTTTTTAACGCTACTTTAAGCGTTTTTCGTAAAGTCGTTTTAACTTGACTTGTATGAAAAATGTTTGCAAATATTTCGCCCCACGCACGACATTTAGTGCAGCTTTTTGCAAGTATCAAGAAAAATGCACCAAATAGTTTTGAACAATATTAAAAAAATTCCTCAGCACTTACGCAATTCTAAAGATATTTTGTAGAAAGTACAATGTACTTGGTTGCAGTCGACTTACCTAGAAAGAGAAGAGAAAAATGGTTTTTGTAAATAACTGCGATAATGTACAAGTTCGATAATAGCCTTAGAGGTATTTTTTATTTAATAATAGAGTACATGTTATGGTAGTACAGTCAAACGTCCACGTAGCAAACTGACGCGGCAGCAGAAAAAATTCGTTTTAGAGGAGTTTGCTATAGGGAATTTTGACTGCACTTACATTTTGAGAGATGCAACTATGCTTATTTTTGTTGGATCGGTTTTTTTGCAAATTCTTTTATAAGTATTAGTAGTCTTTGATTTTTTAATATTTGTTCTATTTTATAGATTAATTCGTTAACCGAAACCTCACCTCTACATTTGCTCCATATCGGTTTAAGACTATTCTATGTGGATGGTATATTTGAAAATTAAAGGCTTGCGAATTGCTTAACCACAGAAATTGTTGAACAAATGCAATTTCAACTGAATCCAATCGCAGAGTTCGTTTCCCTGCCCCCGCTCTTGAACTAGCATGTGATATTTGTTTAGCTAACAAACTATGTTGCAACTGAATGCCGAGCTAACTTTATTTTATTCTAGTGCCTTTTTTCTGCTACTGTTTGTTGTGAATTGTTGCCAAAAAGTAAACTCTCTGCTGTTTGCCAAAAATCAAATGCAATCAGCAAAAACAAATAATGGCATAACGTGCCGCCATCGCCAACGCCATAGCAGTTGCAGCAACCGTATAACCGTGCCACCATAGGTTGATGCAACGTGTAGATGGTAAATAAATGCAGGGGCAGCTAAGCTAATAAATATTGAAATGGTCAGAAAAAAAGATTTGCAGTTTTAGTTACAAATCGCCAAATAACAAGCTTTAATTAAAATGCAAAATTTATTTATAAGCTGCATGAAAATGTTTTTTAAAATGACGACTCGTAAAAAATGCATTTGTGAAAATCAATAAAAAGTCCAAATATACGGCATAAATAAAACATATACATGTAAGATTGATTATTATGATGATGTTTATTTATATTATTGAAAATTACAAGTAAGAACCTATATCTATGCGAACAACTGACAATTTGCGACTTAAACGATTCGACTCGATTCGACTGCTGCTTACGACGGCTTTTCGTGACTAACTTCTTCCTCTCGCTGACGCTCATCGCTGCTGCCTCAGAACTGCCAACTCGTGTCGCTAGGCACCTTGAGGTGACAACTGCCAACTCTACTTCTTACATTCGGCCCTCCTGATCATCCTCATCTGACCCAGATGACAAAAGCTCTTCGTTTTCTGCTATGAACCTCCACAACTTCATATTGTCACAGCTAGTGTTGGTAACATTTGGGCCCTCGACAGTTGCTGCTTTTCGGACGTAATATCTACCGTTTCGCTTAATCTTCACCACCTCGTACGGACCCAGATATTCGCCTGCCAGTTTGCGACCTGCCACAAATTGCGTCCTCTTAATAGCGACTAGGTCACCCAACCTGTACTCCAGCTCTGCTCGGCGTTTCTTGTCAAAATTGCGTTTGTATACCTTTTGCGTGTGCTCAATATTTTGCTTCGCTAGCTCACGCAACTTCTGACGCTCATCATTGAACTGAACAACCAATTCGTCGTTAAGCAATTCCAAAATGCGGTCTTCAGCTTGAGTATGCATTTTGGTGCCAAATAAAACTTCAAATGGCGACATCTTTACGGCTGCATGCACGTGACAATTGATGATCTTCTGGACTTCGGGCACATATTTAAACCACTTGGTTGGTTCGTCTGCTGACAACTTCGATATGATAGCGACAATCGAACGGTTCACACGCTCAACTTGACCATTACCTCTGGCTACTCCTGTTGTTGTCCACACATGATCGACCTTGTTCTCCTCTGTAAACTCTTTAAAGGCTGCGCAGGTAAATGCCGAACCTCTATCGCTTATAATACGTTTAGGAAAGCCAAACACATTGGACCAGTCTTTCAGCCTCTTGACAACCTCATCATGACCATTTGTTTTGGTAGGAAACAGCCATACAAACTTGGAAAACACATCAACGGCTGCTAGGATGTACTTGTACTGCTTTGACGACGAATCCATGGGACCCAAATGATCAACGTGCAGCGTGTGTAGTGGCGTGTCCCCTTTCTCAATACAACTTAGAAAGCCTTCCTGCTTGCCCAGCTTTTTACTGAAAATAATACACTTGATACAGTTAGCAATCAACTTTGATACCTTGTTCTCCAAATGCGGAATCCAAAACTGCCGCTGTATAGAGTGCATCGTCTTTTTGGTATCAATACAAACTCGGCATGTATCATACTTCTTTCTGGCAACTCTGCTTGCAACATTTGAATTCGGCTTGCGTACGACTTCCTGCTCGACCCACTCTTCAACTTGCTTCTTTACTGCTTCGGCTTCATCTGCGGACAATCTAGCGGGGGAGTGACGAAACGGCTGAATCACTTCCCCTGGCACCATTTTCAACTCTATGGGACAACTTTTAACAGCTTTAGGACGTGTTTCATAGCTACTTTCGATCAACTGCTCAACGGACTTCTGATACTTTGTCGGTACTTCATAAACGGAGTCAACAGAAACATTATATACGGACGCATACTCCTGCACAACAACATCGTCTTCTTCATCCTTCAAGAACGTATGCCCATGTTTATTAGATATCACTCGAAATTTGGCAATGAAATCGTCGCCCAATATGACATCGTAATCCATTGCCATACTCGGAACAACCAAAAATTCTTGTGTAGTTTCCAGCTGATCGACTACAACTTGAGCATTAAAACGCCCATTGGACTTTGTCAAGTTTTTACCAAAACCGCGCAACATTGTTACCACTTTTTCAACTTTAATGCCCTTTAAACGCTCAAGAAAATTTTCTCTGATTAGTGTAACATCAGCTCCCAAATCAATAAAGCTATCAACTGAGACATCATTCACTTTGATCAACTTATTACGCCTTCCATTAGCAACAATGCGAATGTTTTCAACTTTGTTGGGGCAATTACGCGAAATATGTCCATTCTGATTGCAACCGAAACATTTTGTTGCAGCTTTACACTCGTTGCGCTTATGTTCTACCGAGCCACAATTAAAGCAATGTTCTTTTTTACCGTTTTCAAATACGCGCTTTGGTTTCTGCTGATCATGTTTTTTCTCGCCAATATTTAAACGCTCGTAAATATCAAACTCATCTTTTAACTCTTTAAACGACTTGCAACGGAACATAGCGTATTTGTACTCGTTTTTAATGTCAAGGCCATCTACTACATACGAAATCACGGCAGCGTCTTCTACTTCACCTAACACTGCTATTTTTTTCATATGCAGCATATACTCATGCAACGACTCATCTTTTTTCTTTTTTCTGTCTTGCAACTGCTTGTGAATATCAGCACTGTTATAACAACGTCCAAACTCATCAACTAATGCATATTTTAGTTCTTCGTATTCACACACACTTTCGCCGTCCAAAAACAATTTAGCGGGACCACACATTTTGCCTCTGGCTTGCACATACTTTTGTTTTTCTGTTAGCCCATATGCGTCTGCATTTTTTTCGAAAATTTCGAACCATTTCATTATAGGCATCGATTTGCCATCACATTCGCCCACTATCTTTTCAAAATTATCAACGTTTATTTCAACTTTATTTTCTTTTTGTTCTTCGACTTGCAACTTCAATGTTAATAATTGCAGCATTTGTTCAACTTTTAATTCAACCGCATTGCCAGGCGTACTTTCAATTACGCTCTGCCTTACTGTGCTCTCTTGTGAGAACGATCGCGACGGTGCCTCTTCCATTTCAACTTTTTGCTGCGCGCCACTGTTTTTCTCGTTTGCCTTTTTCTTGTTCTCTTTGTCGCTCTTACTGCGTGCTGCGCGACTAGCCGCCCCACGCTGCGACATCGCTACAACAAACACACACGTACAAAACCAACGAAAACGGATTCTCAAACAACCGCACACGTTTCTATGTGCTAGCTCTCTCGCTCGCACTCGCTTTTGCTACCGGCCTATTTTTCCTTGGAAAAGTAACGGCTTCTCAGGCGCCTTTGTTCAACGCGAATTTCACAACTTTTGTAAATTTCAGCCACAGGTCAACTGCTAACACGACTGTTCAACTTTAACTATACGGCAAACAACTTAATACAACTTAAAACCATATATGTAGCTCATCAACTTTAGATTGTTTTTGCAGAGACGCGACTGATTTTACCGACTTTTATTGTCAACTTTGAGGCACAAAAAACCGTACGACTTTTTCGACTTTCGCACACAACTTTAATTCACACAAACACAAAGATCTCCAAATGTAAGATTCAACTGGACGAGCCCCCAAATGTAAGATTGATTATTATGATGATGTTTATTTATATTATTGAAAATTACAAGTAAGAACCTATATCTATGCGAACAACTGACAATTTGCGACTTAAACGATTCGACTCGATTCGACTGCTGCTTACGACGGCTTTTCGTGACTAACTTCTTCCTCTCGCTGACGCTCATCGCTGCTGCCTCAGAACTGCCAACTCGTGTCGCTAGGCACCTTGAGGTGACAACTGCCAACTCTACTTCTTACATACATATATATATGTCCACACATTGTGGATGGTAAATAGTGTATAAAACCAATGACAACAACATCAGCGCTCATCGGGACTTTAAAATTCCAAACGTTACTGAATATGAAAAATTCAACCAGAAACCTCTTCGTATTCGTTCTAATTGGCATCCACATGGAATACATAGCAGCTTAAAACTGTTTTATACACATCAAAGTTAATTGTGCTCAATTTTTAAATTATTTAAACAAATTAACGGCCGAGTCGTAAAAACTTTAAGCCACATTGTAGCAGATACGGTTGGCTGGCCGTTGCACTATGTGGCCAGTGGCAAGTGGCATGTGGAACGTAAAATTTAATATGCATGGCCAGCCCATCGCTCTGGCTCATGTTATATTGGCGGTTTTGTCTCTGTATAAACGCATACATTCAAGTAACTATGTGTGTGTGTGTGTGCTGTATTTACATCAACAGCCACAGCAATCGCATGTGTGTGTGCGCCTGCATGTATGTGTATGTTTGTGTTTTCATTTCACTGTAACTGGGATTTACTTTTTGCCAGCGCAGAGGGAAGAACGAGCAGAGGCCGAGTGCACATACGAAGCGCGTAAATTTAAATTAGCAGCAACACCAGCTACGCACACACATACACACACATAAATACTCTGTATGGGTTTGCATGCATATACACACAGATAGCCCCATACATGTACATAAAATTACGCATACACCACGTTGCACCACATTTTGACTACTTCATTACCATGTTTAATCAGATCATTGCGTACGGCGTCTGCTGCAGTTGCCTGCACTCTGAAAACTGCATCACGTCTCCTGCATCCTACCCTTCCCTTGCTCTTTAGTGCACTGCTGCAGTTCATCGGTTTGTATTTACAGTAGAGCTTCGTTATAACGTATGTTTTATCTTTTTTATCTTGCGATAAAGAATGAACATAAAAGCCACAAATAAGGTCTTAACACCAGCATTGCCATTTGTTTCTGACATCTTAAGATCTTGTCAATCGAGTTTTATTACATTTTACACTTATATTACGATATAATCCCCAAATATTATGAATTACTTTAACTTAAAAGGCATAAGTTATTTTGAAAATTATATACAAAAATTAAATTATTAATATATTTTTTCTATTTTTCAGATAATGTTTGACATAAAAAATTGGTACAGCATCATCAAGGACTTTGCAAAAGCGGCTTTATCATTTTAGAATAAAAATTAATTTTAAACTATATCTATATATATATTACACAAGGCCGTTTTTTGTGACATCAAAGGCTCCTAGACGGATCGCGCGATTTTAACAAATGAGGTATCAATCGAAAGCCATTTATTCCTAGATGTGCAATAAGGTGTTATTTTTTCGATTAAATCTATATTTTGGTGGATATCGCTAAAATAAAATTTCAATCATTGCTATAAAAAGTGCGAAAAGGAAGGCCGATTGAAATTACTATGCGTGGGTGTGAAAAGGTGCGCATATTTTTATTTGCAGTGAGCGTAATAAAGGCAAGCGGGTATGTGTAAGAAGCAAAGTTTGCTCTCTTTGGTTTCTCTTTGATCTTATTTTGCAATTGTGCATTGAAGACAATAGGTGTAAACGGCACGGCTAATCTGTGTCTTTTTTTTTTTTGTCAAACTTTCTCTTACAGGGTTGCCACATATGGCGCTGCATTTTAGTTTCTGAAGCAAAATCAAAGATCTTATTAGAAACTGACATCTGGCTACCCTACGATGCAGATACCCTGCAGATGTAAATTACGCGATTGACACGTTCGGCCAAGCGCTGCAGTTTTATTATATATGTATTATTTTCTGCAAAGCTATTTGTATATTATGCAATGAATTATCTGGCGATTTTCGCCACAATTATTTTCCACAAATGCGTCAGCAAAAAATTAATTTTTGATGCAAAAAAAAAATTAAGAAAATTTAATACTGACACTGAAATTTGAATTTAAAATCGTTAGTCGACCAAAAAACAATTTGTGTAAGTTTCACTGTAGTTGTATAACTGTCTGTCAGTTTGCAGTTGTTTTTGTTGTCGTTGTTGTTGTGTTGCTATGTTGACTTGTTTGTGTGTTTGTTTCTGTTGTCATCATCATTTAAATGTTGTGCATTAATATTTTAAACTAACATGCACACTCACACACACAGTACACTGCCATTGTATAACTAGTGTTAGTGTTTTAAATAACAATTTAGCTTAGCATAAATTCTCGTAGGAAAATAATGATTATGTTGTAGCTGCAATGAGCTGTGAGTGTGTGTGTGTGTTTGTATGCGTCGTTTTAGTGTGTGTCAATGCACTATAGACAAGGATTAAAGGGATAGGTGAAACGTGTAGCATTCAGAGTTGTTTTGCTCGATGAACTTGGCGTGTCAGCTATCAATTATATTTCATCAATTGTCGAGTAAAAATTTCACTTTTGCCGTGCAATTTGACATGTGCCAGGCGGCACTTTGCCCGTGTCTTTTTGATTTATGCACATCAATAACAACACAAGCAAATAACAAGCATAAATTACACGCTGTCACGCACACACCACAGATACAAACAAACAATTGTGGGAGAGAACAAAGAGAACAAATATTTGACTAATTTCAAGACAACGATGACGTAGATAAAACGCCTACAGCATGCGAAAGGGAGAAAGAGCTAAAGATAAAGTGCGAAGAGTACAAGAATATACAAGTTGGCCAGCTGGCAAACGTTTTTGACGGCTGCTGTATTCTAAAGTTATGGGCTCTGACTCTAGGCTGGTAGAGAAAAAGCCAACAAGGATATAAACAAAATTAGCATCAGGAGCTTTAATTGATAGTTATAACGAGCATCACACACACTCATACAGAGAGAGAGTGAGAGAGAGCCAGAGCTTAAGATTGAATGAAAACTGTGAAAACTTTTGGTTTTTGCTGTTTATTAATGTCTACGGAAGCCTGTGCCGACGTCAGAACGTTGTGCTTGTTGTTATTGTTGTGGACTTTCTGCTACACTTTCATGCAACTCATTTATTGTGAATGACAGTTTGAAAAGTTGATGCACTTGCGGCCAGGCCAACAACACGCACATCAACATCATGAGCTGCATTAATTTCAGCTATCGTATAAATGGCTTAAATTACGACACACTCACAAACTCAAACACTTACACACCCAAAAGCCATTGCATACTTTTGGGTGCCTTGTTCGTTTGGCTTATCTCAGCTACAGCTCATTGCCTATCATATATCTTGGCTGCTATGTATGTTATGTCGTTGTTTCTCTTGTAAATTTATTAGCTGCAGTTTAAATTATTTGCAGTTTGTTTCCATACCCGCCCATAAGCATCTCCTCCAGCCACTCACAAATGCGTCTGCGGTTTTCATTGTTTAACATATTGAAGGAGCTTTCTATTACCTGCATAAACTTAATTGTCAGATATCTATCGACATGTTTTCCTCTACATATATGTACATATATTTATACCTTTATCAATGTGTGTATGTGTTTGTGTGCACACTGCCTGCATGCAATGTGCAGTTAGTTATAGCCATTTGATAGCCGTTATCTGGACTGCGGTTACTTGTCCATTAATTTGAAGCTCAACTTATTGGGTCAATTTTATGGGCAGAGGCAAAGCTACACACACATAGTTCAGCCTTCTCAGATATCAAAAACAAAAGAGATTAATCGTTCAGTTGTTCTAGGCATTTATAAAGACCATCATCCAGAACAACTCAACAGAAGCAATGCCAATTTCTATTGCCAATTTACATTAAAACATTGTGTATTATGCAATACCAAAATTTTCAACCAGCCTGTCAATTAGAGCCATTGACGCAAAGTAGAACAAATGAACGAGTGCGAGAGAGATGAGACACGTGCATATTTGAACGAAACTAATTAGCTGTCAAAATAGCATAATATCAACTGTATATAAACAGATGACAAACACACATACAGTACACACCCACACACACGCACACAAAGTGAATGCAAATAAAGTCAAACTGTATTATGTATTTGTTTTGTCAGCGCCTAACGTAAGAGACAGGGAGGGAGAGAGCATGGAAATACACAAAAATAAAAAGAGTATACAAACGACTGCTGAATACCCAAACACCCTTTTTATGCACATGACATTTTGGAAGAAAAGTCAACAATAAAGCGACACAGACAAATGCATTCATAGATACAAATGTATCTCTATATATATCTCTACATCTCTCTTTCTGTGTGTGTGTGTAGTTGTATTCATTGTGGCTATGGCAAGTCAAAAAGTTTTGAACGACAATATTTTCCATAGTCTATCTGTGTGTCTGTCTGACTGCGTGCTTGTGTGTGTGTTTTTGTGCATAATCGAGCGGATACAATCATTTTAATAGACACGCCGGTGTTATAATTTATATGCAAGCGTATCCTGTACTGCTGGCCAAGCCTCGGCAACGACCACAACGATGCGCATTTCTATGCCATTTTGTAAATTTGCATATGCCCGAATATCTCTCATTCTGCACTCTTTCTCTCTGTCCTCTCTCTTCTTTGTTGCTGTACGAGCACGATGGAGTGACTTGCTGGCTATTATTGTGTTAATTTTCAAGCTATAAACGAACAAATGCACACACGCACACACACACAAATAAATTGTACGATGTAGCTTTGTATCTGTGTGAGTGTCTGTGGACATATGTTGGCTGGCAAGTTTTTATTGTTGCCAATGTTGCGCATATAATTCAAAACAATGCCAAATATTTGTCGCTTGTTGGTCCCTTAGTTGACACGTATAAGGTGGGGGCATAAATGCAACAATCTGTGCGTGTGTTTGTGTGTGTATGTAGTGGGTGTGATGGCTGATTTGAGATATTTCAATAAGTCCACTTGACGATTATCATATCATATTATTATTTGCAGTGTATTTAGTCAATGATAAATGCAATTAAACACTAGCCGACTGCCTGCCACTAAATGCCTTTGATAATTATAAATTTTTAATATGGTTACTTAAAATTTTTTCACTGCACAACTCAGTATTTTTTAATTTAAATTTTTTTTTTTATTATTAAATAATTGTAAAACTCATAAAATATATGGGCTATGGAAATAATAATTTAATTAACAATATACCTCACGAGTGAGCATAAATAAAATAATACAAAAAATAAAATAAAAAATGATGAAATAATATAAAATTTGAAGCGGTAGCTGAAACCGAAACCGAAACCCAAACAGCGTGTATTATATACTATAATATTGAATATATAGCTGCAACAAAGATGCCTGCTACATGGCGTTAAACAATAAAAAAGAAATTAACTTATAACAAAAAAAAAAGCTACAAGTGGGCTGGATATATTTCGTACACCACGACTTTAATCTACACTGTACTTTGCCAAATTTTTACAATGTTCATCCTATTTTGAGTCGCTTCGGAGACTGAAGAGTAAAAAGAATTCATACACTTTGGTCTATACGAGTCTTAATACTGACTGCAGCTTCGACAAACATATAGATTGCTTTTATTGAGATTTCAAGACAAAAGTTTATTTGTTTTATCTACTACTAAAGTTCGTAACAGATATAAAGTGAGAAGAAGTAGTAATGAATAAAATGTATGAGCCAAAAATTCTATTCTATTCGGGAAGAAAAACTTAATGAGAGTGAAAATAACAACAACGGACGGACATGGCCGAACCGATTTCTTTTGTCGAACCGATCATTTTGGTTTTATACACCACTTTGTTCTTGCACCAACTTAATATACCCTTCCACCCAAAGTACAGGGTATTAAAACAACAATACCAATAAAGGGGCATTTAAAGCAGAAAATGTGTAAAAAGTCAAAAGTGAAATACGCAGATTGCCGTAAAATGCTTTATGTGAAAATGTTTGAAGTGGGCTTGGCTGCCACATTGTGTGGGGCACATAATTATTATGCACACACACAAACACCACAACGTGGACGAGCTCAAAGCTACGACGTCGCAGTGAGAGATAAATATCAGCGATTAATTTGAAATTTATTGCATGCATTTAATAATTTATTAGTGTGTGTGTGTGCTGGTGTGTGTTGCAAGTGTGCTGTGATGTGTGTGAGTGTGTGTGATTTACTATACGCAATCGGCTTTGCTGCTATTGCAACTTTACTGCGGGGTACTTGCAGTTGCACAACGTATACGCCATGTTGGCCGTCGGACGAGCAGCCTACCGTGAACGCGTATATGTGTGAGTGTTTTTTTATGTATGCGAGTGCGTGTGTGTGTGTGTACATAAAACAATTGCATTTAAATTGCATACAATTGTTTGACCCTTGCTTGGACATAAATTTCCAGTCACAACTTAATATAAAGTACGAAGAGGCTCCAAAAATCAATGCTGGAAAATACCTACTAGAGTAAATTCCTTGACTGCAAATATTTGCAGATAACTTGCGCATTAAGCGCGTATTATACTCAAAAATTCCAATTGTCATTACTTGCTGTTGGCGTTTTAGACGCCACAGCTCCAGGACCACAATCCTGTTCAGAACCACGCCCACACTTAACCGCCCACTGGCATTGCAACATGAGGCAATGCGTCGTTGAAGTTTTTCTTAGCTTTTTCTTAGCACTGAGAAGCATTTCGCTATTTTTCATTTCGCGCTGCTGTAAATTCCAGCTGCTCTTCGGTTTTTTTTTCACTTTCATCGCCTTTGCCTTTACTCTAGATATTTTTTCTCCTTGTTGTTGGAATTATTTCTACAGCCAAATTCCAAGCAGCCAGAGCAAAACTTGGTCCTTTGCGGCTTGCGATTAATGCGACGACGAGCCTTTGCCAGTGCTGCTTGGGATTCTTTCTCTGGATGCTTTTGCTCGGTTTTTGTGTTTTTGGTTTCGACGTTGTTTCGGTGCGAAATGCCACAAGGTGTAAAATTGAATAATTGAAATGAAGCAAGAACTGAACTGAGAAGGACTCGAGGCAGGCACAGAATAGCAACGTAGAAGAAGTAGCAACAACACAGCAGGCAAGAGAATTGTTATAACAAAGTTCAGTTAATTGTGGTTAATTTTGATGGATTTGTGCGTAATTAGTGAGTAATTTAATTTTACATTTCTTTACAAAAGTTCCAACAGTTCCAAACACTGGCAGTTTTGACTAGTTCTTGTGGTCGGGCCAAGTCCGAGGCTTGAAAGTTGTCAGCACTTGAAAGTTTTTACTACACTATAAAAGATATTCTAGTACATAAATCTCAACACTTGTCATTTAAAATATCATCATCTTTGGGGCATTAAAATGTTTGCACGTGCAGCTGAAGGCAACTGCCGCTCTCTCTCCCTACCTCTCTCTCTCTCTCTCTTCAACCTTAACCTAACCTCACAATCCATGATGGCGGCAAGGCATAGATTTAACAGAACTTTTTAATTAAAAACTTTTTTCTGCATCTTTTTTGCTGCTACTTTGTTTTGTGATTTTCCTGTTGGGAAACGCTTTTCTTTTTGCTTTAAATTTGTTTTTTCTATTTTTTTTTTAAATGCGTCTTTTGGCTGGCGCTTGTCTGCTGCCTGCCCTGCCTGTGTGGGACTGTGGCTGTGGGTGGCAAAGCGGCTGAGTGCGGGGTGACCACAAAAAGCAGCGAGTGCTGCGGTGGCAACAATTAAAAGTGAGCCACTGTACGACACTTTTTCGCATTCCAATGGCAACAACAGCAACAGCAACAACAACAACAACAACAACAACAACACTTAATGTCACATTTCATTATGCGTATTAAAAAAACAAGGTGCGCAGTTAGAATCGTAATACCCCAATTGAGGGTTGCTCTTCTTCTACTCATTTGTTGTTGTTGTTGTTTTGTTGCTGTGGTTGTGCGCCATCGTGCAACACTTGCTTGCAAGTGCTTTTGTGGCTAATAAAGAAAATGTGTTGCATAGCTGGTGGTTAAGAGAGCATGAGAGCATGTCTTATATGTTATGCGTAGAAAACAAAATAATTCTTTTAAATCTGGGCTGCTTCGAACCGAAACGTTTTAATTATAAAGATATCTGCGTTTTTTTGTGAAACGGGCAAATAACCAAATCTTCTTTCCCATAGACAAAGCGTACGATTGAGATTTCGAATGAAGATGACGCTATCAAAACTGAACACGAATAAAGAACATATGTACAAAAGTGAAAGACGATTGAAAAAGAATTAAGGGATTCGAATATGTGTAAAAGTTAAAAGATCTCTTGAAATACTAGTGGGCCCATCAGACGCTGGTCTGCACGACAGTTATTAGCAAGTTCGGGCAAAATTGTTTGATTTTCGAATTTTCTATACACCATAATCTTTTTAGCAGTATTTAACTAAAAAAGAAAATCGGAGAAAATTCAGGTCAAATTAATAGCATGTAGAAAGCGCTGACAAAAAATTCTACATTACCTCAATTTTGATGTGGGCTAACATTTTTCAAATTCTACTTTGGTTTTTCACTATTTTCAATTTTACCTTGCCTTCGGGCAAATTTGTTTGATTTTCGAATTTTCTATAATCTCTTTAGCAGTAGAGAAAAGAAAATTGGAACTAATTCAGGGAAAATCAAAAATGATTAAAAACGGCTGTCAAAAAATTCTAGGCTAACATTTTAAAATTCTTCTTTGGATTTGGATTTACAAACATACTACATGACTCTGATTTTTATATGCATATAATATATTCCAAAAATAAAATGTTCCATTAAATGTATTTACTTAAAATTTTCAACCGATTACGGGAGCAACGTTTGAAAAATACAATACAAAAGACAGCATGGTTCAGAGGTTTCCTCAAAAAGGGTTTTCCAAATTGTTTCCACGGCTTGCAGCACTGGTTTAAGTTACCAAGCTGGAGTAACATTTTAAAGCCCAAAAAAGTATGCATCAATTTAAGGTCATTCGATTGATGGTTTACATACACACACACACACATAGGGAGAGAGAGAGAGAGAGAGCAATGGCTGCCACTCGTTTTTATTGCGTTTTTCATGCGTCTCATGTGGTTTAATACAAATTGATTTTATTATTGTTTTTAAGCCACACACAACACACACACACACACACACACGGCTCTTAACCATCCGACCCACACGCACCGAGTGTGCCAGAAACGATGCGAGTCTGTTTCCAGCTACCAAACAACGAGCAGGCAATGAGCTGTAGGCGTCGTTTGTTGTCGCTTGTTGGTTGTTGGTTTTGCTGTTGCTGATTTGAAACTGATTGCAAACACTCGCTTACACACACACACACACGCAGACACAACACACCGTTGAGTGCAATTTCCGTTAGGCATACAAAACCGAAATATGTGCACACACATAAACACACAGATGCGTGATTGTGAGTGAGTAGAGTTGTGTTTGTCTATATATGCGTATGTGTGTGTGTGTGTGTGTGTGGCACTCATGTTCAATCAATTGTTTAATTAATTTTATAATGAGTTAATTTTACGCACCGCCATTTAAATTGTTGCATATTTCTCGCATTTGAAATGTTTAATTGCTGTTTTTGCCATGGTTGTTATTGTTATTATTGTTGTTGCATGTTGTTATTGCTGTTTTACATTTTTAGCTTAATGCAGTTTCGTGTTCATTTGGTAAATGCAGTTGCAATTGGGGCCTAAGTCAAGCTTCGATCGTCTGTGAAATTCAATTATAAAATGCTTACATTGCATTTGCATTTTTGTGGTCTTAACTGAGCCCCCCTCCCTTTTGAAAACCCCTTCCCAGTTAAAAGATTTTATCGCATTGTATATGTCAGTTTGTTTGTTGTATGTTATAAACATTTGCCACGCTCAGTTTACGTTGCCTAATTTTATTTTCATTAGCCATTTGCATTGCATGCGTCACAAATTCGTCGACGAATTCTTTCAGTGCATCAATTTATTACAGGTTTTCGCATTTATTCATAACTTACACACAGCAAAGAAAAATAAAAAAAAAATTTGACAATTAAATGCTTTAAATTTACAAATTTTACGTATAACATAAGAGCGGGAGCAAAGTATAAATTTGTGTCAAATTATAGTTCTCGGCCTGTTAGATATTTTAAAAAATTGGCCAACTGCCAGTTGGCGTCATTGCGCCAACAACTGAGTTAGTGTGAGTATGTGTAATTGGCAACAACTAAATTATATGCAAATATTTAATGTCAAATAAGTAAGCTGTTCGAATTAAAAGTGTTCCATTTTATGACTTGGGTACGGGACTTATGCCAAAACAAAAAAATCTTATAGTAAAAGGACGCATCTGCATATGGAATTATTGAAAAATTTTCGAAATTCCCTGGACAAATTGTTAATTAATTATCATATTATTATTTAAGTTACAACAACACAATTGACAATTTGTTGGTTTAAACAGCGGGTTTTGAATCATTAGTCGGAAATACTTGAGAATTTTGTAATAGTTTTTAACGTTTATTTCTGATTCTCTTAATTTTATAGAATAATTATGGTGAGTATGGACTCCTCTTGACAGTAATGATATGCAATTATCTTTTGCCTATATCAATTTACACCATTTTAAAAGCCAACATGGCTGACACTTTGACGGCAGCAAAAAAAAAAAATAAATAAAAGCATGAAGTCAGAGACCCAAAGAAGACGCAAAAAAAAAACTTTGCCATGACAAGCTATTTATAAAAACGCTAATTAAGTTACAAAATGCTGACAAAATTATAGACACTGCGACACACTCACAGATACACACATACACACAGTGCGACATGCGTAAGTGTGCGACTTAAGTACACAGATACACAAATGCAGGGGCAACAAACAATAACAACAACTACAACAACGACAAAAAATGGTTTGTTGGCTGCCTATAGGCTGATATGGGTACAGGTGCAAAGGCAAGACAATTGAGCGACGCGCCAACTGGCAACTGCCACCTGACACTGCCACCAGTTAACAGTTACGAGTTGCAAGTTGTCAGCTTCTCCCACACGTGAGAGGGGCTAGAATTTGCTTGGGCTAGAAGGATCTGAGCATTTTTTGAAGTATTTTATATGCCGGCGGCAGCTTTGCGGCTGTCACGTTTGTGTGCAGACATGCGTATGTGTTTGTGAGTGTGTGAGGTGTGTGTGTATGTGTGTGGTTATGTATCTAAACAGAGACAGAGCGTTGTGGCAGCGGCTGCAGTTTTATGTCTACGTCAACGACTTTGTGTGCTGCCTGGCCGCCATTTTCAGAGTTTAAAATGTTGACATTGTTGTTTTAACTTTCTGCTCGTTTTTTTTTTTTTTTTGTTATTATTATTTTTACTGCAAAATGTCAAAAGCTCGAAATATTTTGTACTTCTTTTTGGGTTGGCTTGTCTGTTGTGGCAAGTAAATGTTTTCCAACTTGACAGACAGCTGCAACAATTAAGCGACATTTGTTGCTACACATTGTGTCAATGTAAGAGTGTCGGAACTCGGTGGTGACAGGTAAGCAGCAGCTCTGTCTGTGTGTGCGTGTGTGTGCTGCATATTTAATTAAATTTACCATAATTGCACACACAAATTGTTTATTAATTTTGTAAAATATAAGACTCTTTACCACCTCACGTCTCTTTAACAAGCTTTACGTATGCATTCTAGGAGCCATTGAAGAATGTAAACAAGGCTTAGCAACTCTCAAACACATACATACACACACTCTCTCTCTCATAACACTCTTCAAGTCAAACTTGTCTTGCAGTTTTGTTTTCGCAAAGAGAGAAAGAGCAACAGACAATGTGCTTGCATAGTATCTGTGTGAGTGTTTGTTGTTGCTTTCTGTCTTGTGCAAATGCATAAATGCCTTTTAAGTCACTTTAATCTCTTTACATTTCAAGTTGTTTGCTGTTACTGCATAATTAATTAGTGAAAAATAGAAGAAGAAACCAAAACGAGTGCGAGTGGCAGGAATAAAACCAAAAGAAGCTAAGAAAGAGCTAACAAGAAACAGTCAAAAGGGTGGCAAGCACGATTGATGAGTCTTCAAAGTGTTGCAAACATACACACACACGCTCTCTCTCTCTCTTTCACGTTTCTGCAACTTCATTATTATCATTATCACTTTGTAGCTGATTATTTTAATGAAGCATCTTTGCGTTTGTCAAGTGTCTGCTTTTACGCCGCTTGGCTGTCTCTCGAGTGACTTAAAGTGCGATCTACGCGGCGTATACTTTATGCAAGTTAGCTTTCATTTACTTACGATATATATGTATATAATTTTTTTTTGCAGAAAACAGTCAAATAATAGTACATACCTGCAATGAAAAGAAGTTTACAAGCATAATATTAGACATTTGTCACATAATGGTATGTATTATGAGATTAGCATTCTATCGACTTTTCTGTGGCCGAGTTAGGCCATTAGCTGAGATTTATGCTGCAAAGCTTTTGCCTTCGATCAGCAATGTGCACTTGATTTACGGCTTAGGAATGCACTGCTTGCTTTTTCATCTAGTGCCACGCCCACGCCCATGTTGCACGTTCTGTTCCGTAAGCCAAGTCTAATGGTTGCAGCCACATGGCGCACAAATGACAAGGCAGATTATGCACTCAGCTTTCTCTCTCATCGTTGTCATCAGGCTGGCAATTTCTGCTGCTTCTTATTCCTTTTGCATTGTACTCTCAAGACCTAAGCGCACTTAATGTACGCCCACACACACACACAGATGGAGAGTGGGAGCAATTGGGCCAAGAGGGCTGCAGCTTGCAACATGGCCAACAGCGCGGGCTTTAAATGTAACAAGAAAATTGGTAATTGCTTCGGGTCACACGGTTCGTTCTCAGTGACACGCCCCACATCGACCCACACAAAAGGACCACAGCAACCGCAACAACATCTTCATGGCTATTATCAGCAGTGGCACAAAACGTTTAGCATGCCATTAATGTCATCAGGTAGTCAGTTTCGCCTACTTTTGTCACTTGCCACGAACGTGGCCACGACCACGTGCCCCAACGTTTCTTGCCACTTTACTTAGAAATGAATGACTTAAAGTGCTGCCATCAGAGATATTCATGTAATTTCAATATTTAAATTATTATTTGCCACAACAAAGGTGTCAATCATCAAATTTATACTCTCAATTCTCAACTCATGCCCCATGGGGCAATGTGGGGCGGCGAGACGCTGGCACATTCGTCCAAATCACAACAGACACTTAAAAAGTTTTCGCTGTTGCAGCAACTGTCATAAAATGAAACGAGCAAAAAGGCAGAGAAAGAAGAGGAAGAAACCTGAAGCAAGGAGCCAAGGATCCACGCAGCAGAGATAAAGGAGTGTGAGAGAAAACTTTCACCAACACTGGCAACACTTTAAAAACCATTTGAACAACCACAAAATGGCGGCGCATCCAGCGCGCATTGTCTTAATGTGCCCAAGCAACTTGCCACAAGCTTCAAATTCATGCGAAATGGTCAACTTGGGAGCAACTGCTAGCTAACGGACATGGGCACGGACTCGGACTCGGGACTCAGCACTCATTGCACGCGGCAATGGCAATCGGTGCGACGACTATGACTACTATAGCTCTACCAGTGCTCCGGATCCGGCAGCATATTTTGCTGCATTTTATTTTTATGTTTATTGGCTGCTTCTCGGGCCTTACTGTAATTTAGTTTGATGGGCGTGTTGGGCGTGGCAGACGCCCATTTAACAAAAACAAAAAACCAACAGAAGTAACAAAAATCAAATGAAATAAGCAGCAAAAGCAACTGTCGTCCTGTGCTGCCACAGCGATGAGGACCACGACGACGCCAACGACGACTACGACTGTGTTCCAACAATTATTGACGTAGTTTGAAGGTTCGAACAACTTTGTTCGTTGCAAGTTTCATACATTTTGCGGATTATCCAACGCCCTTACAATTGGACACGCCACGCACCGCCCGCCGCGTTTTATGTATTTGTAATTAGTTTTTTAGCAGCATGCTTGGGTTGATGAGGGTCCCCCCCACTTGGCGGAAGCGGAAATGAAATTGCTTGCAATCATTTTTCAAAATAGTAAATGGAATATTTTCTAATTTTATAAGCGCCAAATTACGTTACAGATAATAATAAACAACAGCAGTTGCGCTTGGCTTGGCCTGGCTTGTCTTGGCTGGGCTCTCTAAGGGTCGTCTATGACCCGAACTGCCCGAGTTCTTTGGTGTAGGACGGAGGTTTGACTGTTCAGCTGGCCATTTAGAAAATTTGCGTTAATATCGCGCGTCATTTGAGCGCTTAGCTCAGTGTTTGCTGACTTCTGAGTTTTAGAATATCTTAATGAAATATTTACTTAAAGCGTAGACTCCTGCTGTGTCCTATATATGCGTATATATGTATAGTATTTTTAGGGGCGTGGAACGTGCACTGATTAATATGCTAAAGTGTAGTATACCGTAATTGGAATAACTTTGTATGCTCTTTATGCGGCTACTTGGACTAAACCAAAGGCCAAGGTGCTAACAAAGCTACGCCTCCTACATTAAAGTCCTACAGGTAAGTGGCTGTTCTGTAGCAGCGGAGTCGGCGACATTATCAACATCATCATTAAATGTCATTATGCAAATAAACAGGGGACAAAAAAGAAATGGAAAAGCAGTATGCCCTGATTTGGACAACTTTTCAATATCATTACGCGAACTTAAACAAAACCCGGAAATTTATACACACAACGGCACGCTTAATAAAGTTAGGCATAAATATGCGTTGACAATTCCCGCAAGGCGTCATCACTCGACTTAGGGGGAGGGAGCGACGAAGCCGCCGCGAGCTAAGCAAAAGATTACGCATACGCCGTGTGTGACTGAGCAAACAGCTAAATTAGACGCAGTCGTTGGCAATATCAGAAGCAGTTCCAAATGGCAGACACAACAACAGACACTCCTTTGCCCGATCCTTGGGAGAGCTTTAATTTGCTTGTTTGTTGTTTGTGTTCAGGCTTACTTCTTATGCCTCGCTGCGCGCAATGAATTTGTTATGAATTTATTTTCGGGCCTGGTGGCAATACCTGTGCCGAGTATGGATAGGCGGCAGGCAAATGAAAGTAATAAGTTCCATGTGGCTGGCTGCATCGGCAGCGGGCCCCATAGAGCCTCGCGACAGCGGGACACTGGTATACATAAAACGTGCGACAAACGACAATGATTACGCTTTCGAGTAAGACAACAGACAGCAGACAATAGACAGGAGCCAAGAGACAACGAGACAACAAATCCACTCAAAGAGGCATGCGGGCGCCGCAGCATTCAGGTTAACTCCAATTTTAGGGCACATAATGCTGACAATGTCGTTTGGCACTGCTGGGGTGTGGGAGTGCTATCGAATTTAGGAGCAAGGGTGCCCACAGGCGCCTGCTAACGACACGCCGCCAAGCCACGCCAAAACATTTCTATTTTGCATTGCTTTCGTTTTCAATTTAGTATCTTGGATTCACGTGCGGGTTAGGGGAGGTAGTGCCGAAACTGAGCTGTACTTTTGTCAGGTTTCCGCGAAAAACAATAAATATTAAAATAAAATTTGTTATGTGAGGCAAACAGTAGACAAACATACCTACATAATACTGCGTAGCAAAAAGACGACCGACTATTAAATTGAATGAATGGTTGGAGCAGGATGCTCTTGGTAAATACTTTAAGCAGACTGGCAGTTATTTTCCATGTAATTTTAATGTTGTCAGTAGAGTACGTACGGTACAAGGTGTCTATCTTTGGGGTGGAACAATTGGCGAATACCCAAAATTTATACAAATGAAGCAAAACACGCACAAGCTGCTTCTATGCAATGCAATATATAAGAGGAAATTAAAGTTAAGAGTAGTCGGTTGAAAGAAGAAGATGGAAAAAAAAATATACTGCATACCAAATGATAGTACATGGTAGTAATTGTATAAAACTTTGCAATTGCAGCAATGTGAAGCATGCTTTTGAGTGTCTCCTCCCCCACAGCTCCCTCCCTCACTCTCTAGCCTCTTGCCAACGCACACCAATCAAATTATTTAAAATTCCAAGAGGCAAGTGGCAAGCTCTGCAAGCAGCAGCAGCAACAGCTCCGGCTCTTGCTGAGTTGCTGCAAGACGGCACTGTTTATAATTTTATCAACTTGTATAAATATGACAAATCGCTTTATGACTTCTCACGCAGCGGGTGCACCCACACATACACGCACAGACATCATCAAAATGAAGGAGCAAGTGCGAGACGTTGCAACCTCAGGCAACATAAAGACAGCATAACATTTATGCAATGGTAAGCAAGTGCCACGAATAAAATTGTACAGATAGATACGACTCTACACCCAGGCTTCTATTCTATATACTATATAATAATCAAGAATAATGTTTTCCACTAAATCAGCAGTTGGCCAAGTCCAAAGGTTGCTTTTTTTTTTTTCTTTTTTTTTTTCTCTTGCCTCGATGTGCGGCAAAGTATCATGGTAGCATAGCGCAAAAAGCGGAAATGAAGCCACAGAAGAGCCCCGACCATTGTCGGGGCTGACACTCCACAGCAACTTCCTTTTTACATAAGTATTCTTGCGGTTTTTAGTGGCGTGCCATTTTTTTTTTTTCCTTCTTCTGTTAAGCAAAATTATGTTGCATGTGTTTTACGCGGCGTATGCGCAACTTGCAGCTTATGCGCTTTTCCGCTCAATGAGCTTTTCCGACAGCCACAGTGTCGCACACAATTTTTTTTTTTTTGTAAATGTTATCTTAACTTTTTATACACTTTTGGTTCTTTCATTTTTGCCTCAAATAATTTGCATAATTATGATTTTTTTTTTTTTTTTTGAAACGTGTTAAATTGGGCGTTAAATTCGTTGTTTAAATGTTTCGACAAACTTAATTAAGTGTTTGAGGCAAAGGACATACGTAGTATGTGACATGCCATAGTATAACTACTTGACCAAGGATAGCCTTGTCTACGGCCTACGGATTCCTTTGCTTACTTAGCTCTCTTACCAACACAGCCACATAAACATATATACATATATGCATGTATATGTAATGGCAATGCCGCCTGAGCGTATGCTACATAATTTTGTCACTAATCCTGGCAATAAGATTGTTTAATTTTGCGCTAAACTTAACGCTTTCTTGGGTTCCTTTTTTGGCAGCAGCAGCAACGTATTTTACTGGCTTGGCTTGTTTTTGTTTCTCTGCCCCACATCCCAGAATCTCATCTTCCATAACATCCTTCACAGCGCACTCCTACAATCTGGCCCGGCTAGCTCTTTGCCCTCACAAAGCTATGCAAATTTTGGCGCACCTGCTCGTGAGCAGCGTTGGCAGAAGAGTCGTCTCATGTGCATTGGCATACATTACCTAGTAAATGTTACAATCTAGCTGGCAGCCCCCACTGTAAAATGCTTTATTTGCACACGGAGTGCTCCTTCCTGGCCAGGCGAGCCAGCAGACGCGTCCGTCGTCCTTTGCACGCTTGTTGGCTCAGCACTGAGCACTGTGTTTGCCTCATTTCGTTTGATTTCGTGCTGCCTGCTGCCGCATGTGTCTGGCTGGCTGTTACTTTTTATAGATTGCTGGCTCTTGATGGCAGTGGAAGTGGTGGTGGAACCTCTGGCCCCCAGTTTGGGCACGACTTCTGGCTGGGTTCGTGCCTTAGCTTGCGTCTTTGCCTTTTGTGTGATAATAAATTTGCTTTGGTCTAAGGCAACAACAGGGGGATTTCAAAGCACAAATGCGCTCATGTGTATTTGTGTGTGTGTGCGCCAGTCCGTGCCAGCCTTTTGCTGCCTTGCATTATAGCACACAAGGTTCTCTCACACTCTCCCCCACCACACTCTAATACAAACACACACACACACACACAATTCACTTCTCTCTTTAGACGCTTTTATTTCATATATTTCTTGCTTTTCGTTTCCTTTTCTTTCTTTTCGTTTGCCTTCTTTACTGTACTGTTCCTTGGTGTGCTCGTTTTTTGGTATTTTTATGCAAACAATGCTCGAGTGTATGCAAATATTTGAGTTTTAAGTGTGTTTACTCCCTACACACACACACACACGCGCACTCGCACATACGCACACACTCATGGCAATTCGAGTAGAAGCACCCAGGCACAGAAAAATTAAAAACCGACACAAATGAAGCAAAAATATATTGCACTTGTCGTCTGCTCCGCACACCCCCGTCCCACATTCCCCACACATTTGTTCATTTTGTTTCAATATATGTGAAAATTATTAAATTAAGTGGCTGCCTTTTTTCTTTTCATTACAATGCCGGCTGGAACCGGAGCAGCCAGGGCCAGGGATTGGCCTAACATATGCGCCAACATATTTTGTCTGTTGTTTTTGCCATTGTTCTTTGGTTGTGGCCCGCGGCGGTTTGGGCATTTTGGACTCACTGCTTGCCGCCAGGCAGTGAAAGTGGTTTTATGTTTATAAGCAAATAAATTACTGTGTAAATAGGCTAAATTCCCTCCTATGAACAGCAAAATGTGCCCCACGGGTGGGTTATACTCAAAATGCGACAGCAAGTCAATGATGACTACGATGACCAAGACGCTAGGGCTAGGGGATTTCAAGTGGCACACTTGTGGACTCGTGTTCTAATTTCTACTTGGAAATATTGTGGCTTAAGTGTCTTCATATTTAATTTGACAATTAAATATGCTGGCTGGTGTTGCTGTTTCATACCATACTATCTCGACTTAGCGACCAAGTCCATGCGCAACTAATCCCAAACAGACTCTACGTTTTTATTCGGGCTGACATTTGCAACATGTCGCAGCAATGATAAATTTGTGCAATGAAAAATTATAAAACGAAAGTAGGGAAATAATTACAAAAATGACACAAGGCAGAAGAAGAGCTGAAGCTGAAACTGGGGCTGGATAGAGGAGACAACAGACAAGTTGCCCAAATGAAAAGAAAGTAATTAAAAAGTACGACCAGCCAAAAATACAGATAACAAAATGAAAATTAAAAACGAAATGAAACGAGACGAGACGAGACGGGACGGAACAAAATGAGACGAACTTGGTTGATGTTTGCTATTAAGCTTAAAGCTGTTAGCTGTCAACGCTGGCCGAGCGAGTTATGAAGTCAACCAAAGGATTTAAGCCAAAAGTAATGATAATAATAATAATATGAAAAAGAAGAAGAAGACGAAGACGAAGAGTGCCCCGGCTCAGAGTTGTCACAAGTTGTTTGGGTTTGAATGTGCAAGGCACATTGTGAGTCTTGGATAGACAGCCACAAATTGTTGAGCATATTAAGCCAGTGTTGGAAAAGTACTATGACCTTGAGAGGTCACACAAAACCCTCATCGTTGCAATCAAACGACGGTGACGGTGACAGTGAAGAGAGCAAGCAAACAGCAAATGAAATTGACTGACACCTGTCAATAGGCGTCGTATTGAAGGCGTGGCAGCTCGATCTAGCTGGTAAATAAGGTCACACAAACCCACACTAGCTTATGGTAACAGACGGCACAGATGTTGACGTTTATGATGTCAGAGCCTTATGGGATAGTCAGTCGTCAAACCCTCACCGCCCATGTACGTGTACCATACATATTACTCATACGCAACGTGGACCAAATTGTTTTGACTGAGTCCTTAACCAGCGGCAAGGCAGGCTGGCAGGCACTTAAACTTCCAGCCGTGTCATAGAGTGAGTGAGTGTGTCTGTGTGTGTGTTTTTATGCCGCTCAAGTGTAAGGTAAACAAACACAGACACCCAGAGTCGAGAGAAGGCAAGACGCATTTCCTGCCCAATGCCTTACCTTTCTCTCTCGTGTGTGTGTGTGTGTGTCTGTTGGAGTCTGTGTTTGTGTTTGTGCTTGTGCTTTTCTCTTGAAACTATTATAAATGTTGACAATAATGGCTTTTTAAGCCTATTTCTTGCACCTACGTCCCAACCAAACAACAGCCTCCCCATCAAATGGCACCGCCTGCTCTCATAATGTTTTTCCTTTTTGTCTGTACGCGTGTGTGTTGACAATAAATGCCATTTAAATGAATGCATAATAAGTCACTTTGATGTATGTGGCATTTAAAGTGTGCGCAAATTAAAATTTACTTCAGACACACTTGCAAACGCCTCTACGAAAATCGACGGTATTTAATGAAACCAGTCGAAAGTGTTGTTGTCTTAGACGGTTAGATAACACGCTTACATTTAGTTAAAGTAGGAAATAATTTAAGCAAAATATCGCAACGATCAATTCCCAACTGGTCTACCAGTCATATTTTTTCCTGCTAATCCGCCATGTTATGAATTTCTTGTGCGAATCGCGGAATTGTAAACGGCGAAAGTCAAATTAAAGATTATGTGCACATATCAAATTGATAGCCCGGCCCGCTTTAATTGCAAACAAAGCTTACAAGTGGCATAACATGGCTAAAACAGTGGGAGAGATAAAAAAACCAAGCGACAGTGACAAGGGAAAAGTAACAAGGCAAGCGCATCTTTGATCCCCCAGTTGGAAGACAGCCAGTTAATCTATAATCTCTTGCGCTACTTGCGCCAAAGCATATGCAAATCATGTTTGACAGGGAAACGAAAACGAAAACGACGAATGAAAATGGCACGGAAAAATGCTGGAGAAACAGCAGCAAAAAAATCACTCACACACACAAGCAGTCGTGTAGACAAAAGCATATGCTTGTATATAGTATCTATGATACATGACTTTGCGCAGAGATTATAATGCCGCTGATTGTTTAATCGCTTGGAAAGTGATGGAAAAGTTGGCTATAAGTCAATGTCTGGATGTATCTGTGTGAGTGTGTGTCAAAGAGCGTAAAGTGACTTAGCTAAAGCACTGTCAAAGATGCTCAGAAATGGCATTACTTTCAATTTGATTTTAAGGTTTATTTTGTTTTCAAGTGTTTTACGGCAAAACGGCAAGTATTCGTACTGCATGATCAACTGGTTGTAGCCAAAAAAAAAGTATTAACCATTATTTAAGAGTTAGACAAGGAGGCTTAGCTTCAGGCTTAGGAAGCTCAGCTTAAGCTAAAGTTTGTTTAATTTTTTCTTCACCAAACATACATATATACATATTTAATATTAATAATAATATTAATATAAAATTTAAAGGAAAATTACATTTAACTTTTTCTAGAAATTGTCAGCTGGCTTAAATAGTAATACGATAGATAATATGTACACAAGAGAACTTCTTCAAACCTTTAGGAAAAGATGTCCTCAGAAAATCAAATTATAAAAAAAAACTTCGTACTTTCATATATTATTTTATAGAAAAGGTTTTATACTCTTCTATTTAAGAAATCTTGTTAGGAAAAATGCTTTTTATTCATATCTCAAGTCAAACTAAGAAAAGAAAGTACGAACGTTACCACATATTTCTGCGATAAGAAGAAAATTCAGACAGATTTTATGTCAAAACAAGACATTTCTGTCCCAAGCAAAAATGTTGGTCAAATTGTTAGGACAAACAAAAAAAAAATGTATTCAAATGTCGTTACTGCAGTTAATGGTTGTGTCTATGAAATGTGTAGGAAAGAGAACAGCCCGTTGCTTTTAAGTCGACAAATATTTCGTCTTCGAGCTCAAACTCAAATTGAAAATGCGCAAAGCACCATTTTAAGTATTTCAATTGATATCCATCAGTAAAGTGACACACACACACACACACACGCAGTAACAACGAGAGTCCCCGAAGAGAGGTGACAGTGAAAGAGAGAGAGTAAAAAAAAAAAATCAATTCAATCATGCTTATCACTAAGAACTCATCAGCAGTAAAGCGGCAAACATCAGCAGCGAGCAGAAAGGAAAAAAAAAATTACTATTCAAAAAGCATTTTGGTATGTTTACTACCGCTGCAAAGTAGGCAAAGTGTCTCACTGATGTCTGTTAGTATGTGTGTGTGTGTTGGTGTGTATTGGTGTGACTTCTGGGTGAGATGGGATGGGCTGGGAAGGCGTGGACGACAACAATAAAATCGAAATAGAAATATAGCAAACTAGTAGCAATAGCAGCAGCGGCAGCATCAAAATGATTTACTACGTTTTTGCTGTTGACGACTGCCAGACAGAGAGTCAGACGGACAGACAGTCAGCTAGATTTTTATCCTTTTGAGGGTTGCTAAAGCGCCGTTGGATTGGTTGCCGTTTTAGACATTTTTTGCTGTTTACTGTTTATAACAACACGCACATACAGACACACACACATAGCCATAGACAAACATATCTATATCAACG
Organism: Chymomyza fuscimana; assembly: GCA_949987675.1. Classification (NCBI taxonomy): domain Eukaryota; kingdom Metazoa; phylum Arthropoda; class Insecta; order Diptera; family Drosophilidae; genus Chymomyza; species Chymomyza fuscimana. The sequence continues at coordinate 104,292,797 of OX465089.1, forward strand.
TGGCGCCGAGCAGTCGCGCTTGATTTGAGCAGCAGTAGCAACAACGACAACAACAACAATGACAATAACTACGATAAATAAGCAAAGCCATTTGCAGCAAGAGATTTCTTTTTTTCGTATCCTCTCACTCTGTTGTGACTGTATTTGTGGAACAGTCTAAATGTGTGTGTGTGTGTGTGTGTGTGGGGGCTTAGGGCATTAGCCATGCATTGTTGTGCCATAGTTGAAAGGCTTTTTGAGTTTACTCAATTGTAGCGTATTGATTTTTTGTCTAAAACCTACGAGTGCTACGAGAGCTTGAACCAAGTGGCCAGCTAAGTGCATATTGAGCTGCATTGAGCCAGTTTCTGAACTGATTGCTCAAGTGTGTCACATAGTCGGTAAGGTGAATTTGTGCCAGCAGGATTTTAGTATTAAAGTTAAACAAACGAAATTCTAAATATATTAAGGATGGCCAGTCAGAGCAGGTTGGCACTCAGAAATCTTTTACCAAAAAAATATTTAAATAAAAAGTTGCAAGTATTCAAAGCATTTCTAAGCCGCGAATTTATTCTCACAAGCAATTTTTAGTCTGCAGCCCTGATTCTCCTTCACTCGACAACATTTCTCATAATATGCAAATTAGCTTGACAACTTTGTCAGTCCCACAGCAAGAAATTTTCACTTATCGATTTCTTTGCTGATTAGCATTCCAACGATTTCATCCGTTTTTCATTAAAAGGCGAGAAAGCAAACAAAACAATGTCAAAGGTACTTGACAGACACAGATACACACACACACAGACATTCTGACAACTCCTAAAACAAACTGAATAAATCTACCTGCCGTCAGACCCTCTTGTACCAGTGGCCGTAACGATTATTTACCTAAGCTGTAATTTGATGCCTGTGTCCCACAACTATTAAGTAAATTGAAATGGGATTTTAAAAACCATATATTTTGCTTTTTTCTTAAATACAACAACTTTGGCAGTGAAGTTGAGTTGACTTCTAAATTACACTAATGGAGACCGAAATGTAACCGAGCAAAGTTTTCACTTGGAATGGACTTCATGGTCTCATCAAATGGGCGAAGGCAAGTAGCACGAGTAAGCAGTAAGCTCGGAGAGCTCACTAAATAGCTGCGCTTCAAGTGTTGCCACAAGCAAACTTTTGACCATAAATTATAACATTTATTCAAAGGCAAACCCAAGCAGACAAACAAACACACACTCACTTACATGCATGCAGGCAAACATAGTCACACATACACACACAAACACCACATGTTGGTTGAGCTAGCTGCTCATCATCATCATCAGCAGAAGCGGAAACGGAAGCAGCAGCAGGAGCAGTAGCAGCATCAAAATGTAATGGAGACATGCCGTTTCATGCTCTCTCTCTATCGTGTGTGTGTGTGTGTGTGTGTGTGTGTGTGTGTTTGTTTAGGGCACATTCATTTATTAGCCACTGCAGCCAAAACTTAGCTCCCAATTGACATGCCGCAGCAGGCATCCAGGCAGTCAACCCGACAGTCTACTGTCGAACCGACGACTCTCAGAGTTCTGGAGAGTGAATGCAATTGAAGTTTGACTCCAACCATTGACCATTGAACCACTCACTACTCTGACAGTTGTTGGCCAACCGTCTAGGAATTCAATTTTTGTTTGCCGTTGCAGTTTTTGCTTCCAATCAATTTAATTTGGATGCGAGCACCGAGAATCCTTACTTTGCATAGAATTCGCTTGCTTTTAGGATATACCTAAAACCTCATCTGATTCTATTCTGGTATGTATTATGTTAACAAACGTCGAAAACAACACTACCAACAACAACAAATAGGAGTAAAAAGCGCAAGTTGCGCCAATGGCGCGTGCTATTCGAAGGCGCTTGCCGCATGCCACAGCTTCATTAAATTTGTAGCAGGAGCGTTGCGGAGCAGGCGTGTACAGAGGCGGGCGATGGCCTAACGACGTCAACTTCAGCACACAATAAGAGCACACTACAGAATATGTGAGGAGGTGCTGCAGCCAAGAATAAAAAAAAAATAAAAAAAATGGCAATAGAAAATTCCACAATACACCCACAACATGAAAATGGTGCAGAAAGGAAGACTACTCGACTGCCTTAAAGGCAATGCCAAGCTGCTGCACAGTGGGCCAAAATCATATGTACAAGCTTTATTTCTGTCAAACGAAGCCAGTTTCCACTCTCTACCATGTTAGAGCGGCGACGGTGGCGACAAGAAGGCGTCGACAGCGACGACATTTCGCGTGACCTGAATTATTGGTGGCATATTGCCACTCATTGACTCTACTGCTGTTGTTGCTGCCACTGCGGCAACGACAACGATAATGGCAAAAGAAAATGCCGCAGGAGACAGAGACAGCTAGAAACATTAGAACAGTACAAGCGAATGTGTGAAAGAGAAACAACTTAAAGTTGACTTGGTAAACAATTTGCACGCCTTTAATCAATTTCTGCTCAAAAATTTAAAGGCCAAAACAAAGAGACGAGCTCAATGAATGAGCTCCTTGCCAAGACTAAGAACAAGAACCAGAGCTAGAATCCAGAACAACTGCAACGACAACCAGCTTGACAATTGTTTGTTCAGTTTGTCAAGTGTAAAGGCAACAACAAACACAACAACAACGACAACAACTTCAACTGCTGCAATGCAACAGCCGCCAACTTTTGTGTAGGTTCGTGCTTTGGTTCTTCTGTCTTCTGGCAACGCTGGCTAAAGCTGCCATTGTAGTGGTCCTCGAAGTCATCGTTGAGGTTGATGTTGTTGTTGTTGTAGTCGTCGCTTATATCCTTACAAATGTGGCGCTGCTTTGTTTGTGTGTCTCGCATTATTTTTCCTAGCCACAGTCGTCGACATTGCGGTTTAATAATGTGCAAAGTCAAAGTTATTTGATATATACAACCCAAACACACACACGTACACGTACACACACGTGTATCTGTGTTTGTGGTGCTTGCTGCACTTTGTCAAGAAAGGAATTGTCTGTTTGGTCTATTCGGATCTAGCTGGGCGGTTTCTTCTACTCTTTTCTTACGCTTCCTTTTCTTCTTTAAATTTATTGGATTTTCTGGCTACCATTATTTGTGAGGCACTCATCGGCACCACACTCCCTTTAGACATCCACACACACACACACACACACATATACACAATTCTTGCCACGTTTCATTTCATTCGTGCTTTCGCTTCTTTTTTGAGCTTGGCAAAATTGAAAATAAATTGAATGACGTTTTTATTGAACTCGATTTTCGTTGACGCTGCAAGCATTTTCCTCGGTTACCCAAACTTGACGCTTAGCTGTCGCTTAGGACAGATTGAACAGCTCTTGCAGCAAACTGAAGATGTTGCAGTTACTGCTTAAGCACTTAAACTACACTTTTTGGCCAAAACAAAAACTCCCAAAGACATTTACAACTTTATTTTATGCAGCATACAAACAAACCGCCGCCAACAACTGTCATCAGATAATAAATATATCCAAGTGATTGACAATCATATGAATATATAATCCAAGTGAAATTCCAAATCCACTAAAACTCGAGTGCAGGCAATCGAGAGACAAACAAAAAGCTGCTAACTTATTTTCATATGCACTTTTGGGACTGCTCACTGCATTAGCAGTCATGGGCTGGGTAGTTGCCAGCCTCTGCTCGAGGAGCTCGCGCTCCTTACTACATAGTCCTTTAAGTAGAAGAAGCGGCAGCATTGGAACTTGTGACATTTTGCTTGGTGCAAAAAGTTTTCGAGTGCCGGAGCTGGTCGTCCAGGACCAGGAGAACCACTCGAACACATTTATATTCATCGTGCCGTGCATTAGTTTTTATTTTCTTGACAGAGCTGGAAACTTTTTTTGCCGTTTCAACTGAAAATATTTGTTGGCACTTGGCGCTGAACTTGGGCGCCAACTATGGTGCGTTTAAACCAAGTACAATCTAGAAAAATCTAGACACAAAAAAAAATGGAGTCGGAAAATTTGTTTGCTGGTCAGAGCGACGGAATTACGAATTAGAGTTGGAGTCGGAGTTAGAGTCAGCATCGAAGTGGAGCCAAGTGCAATTTGTCAGGCTCGTGCGTGTGGCAGAGTCCTTAGTCGCTGCCGCTTCATTTGTTGGCTTAAGTAACTTAACAACTTTACGCTTGCAACACGCGTACGCGCTGGCGACTACGACGACGTCGACGTACTCTTGTTTATATTGATAATGTGCCATTTATTTTATTTAAGACATGCAACGAACGACGAGGTCCTGCAGACTTGCGCTCAATTTGACGCTGCAGTCACGTCCCGACAACTGCGACGCCAGCGGCGAATGAATTGTGTTGGTTTCAACAACTGCAAAATGGCTGCCACATATGTATACGTTTGCGAATGCCTCTCTCTTTCTGTGAGTGTGTGTGTGTGTGCGTTGCAGCAAGGACATGCCACTACTTGCTGTTGCATAATGCATTAAGTGTTCGTGGTTCGTTCGTTTTAGGAGGTAGGTTTTGGGTGGAAGTCTTTGGCTTGTAAGTTGCTGAGTTATTGACTTGAAGTTTGTTGCGGAATTTGAGAGTGCAACGTGTGTAAGGCATAACAAATTAGGCACTAGGGGAACATTGCTACTCCAAGACAGTTGTTTTTTGCAGTTGTTTATTTTTACGATAAATATCATTGCATTACTTTTGTAAGACGACAACAAGGATGACGACGAGATGGCGAAGATGTCGATGAGAACGAGATGAGGGCGGCAAAAGGACGTGAGCAGGACATTCAAGTTGCCCTGTCCTGCATAATTTTAGTTGATTTGAGTTCTTTTTTGATTTTTTTTATACGCTTCTTATCGATTTCAATGCTTGCACATTTCTTTTCTTCTATTTTTATGGCAAATTGGTTTGCAAAGCAACTTGGTCAAGTAGTACATAGTTATTTGGGGGACGACAAGGCAAAATTATAATAATTAAAAATAATTGGATGACATCAAATTTCGTACATTTCAGAAATACGAGCAACTCTATTGAGTGCAGTTTGCATCAATTTAGGATACGATATCTGCTGACGGCTACTACGACCTTGTCAAGTTGTTGTGTCATCTTTTAAATTTAATTATCAAAGTATTTCCGTAGACAAAGCTGGATCCAGCACTCTTACTATAGTTCCCTATTGGGTTTCTTCTCTATTTGACAGTACTTTTAAATGCCGCAGGCGTTTTTGCAGGAAATTCAACCGTCAACCGCACTTACTGTACAAACAAAAAAGAGAATGTAATAAATACAACAATATATATGTAAAACTAAAACAAAACTGAGCAAGTGGCGCGCCTTTGTATATTCGCTTATTGTTTATTTTTTATTCTATTATTTTTTCATTTTTATTATTTCTCTTGCGGCGGAAGAGTTGCCATTTTTCTTTTGCTTTCTTTCGTTTTTGTGCACTGTGCGAACCTCATAATTTGCATCGCGCAACTTGACTTTTGTTGCCCGGAGAGACTGAACACAGAAGAGAGTGTGTTGAGAGAGAGAGCATGTAGAACGCGGAAAATATGTTGCAGCGGCAGTGCTGAAAATATAATAGAAAAATAAGGTACCACACAATATGGCCAAGAGCTTTACAGTTGGTTAAGTAGCAAAAACGCGCGCGCGAAAGGACAAGGCGGGCAAAGTGGCGACCCCAGCGGCTTCCACCAGTTGGCAGCTCTGTCAGGGTACAATACTGGGCGGTCGTCGGTTTGGCGCGATGGTGCCAAAGCATGGCGTGAAAATTGTGTTGACAAGAAAATTATAAGCCGGAAAATGTTTTATGTTGTGGCTGTGCGATTTTTGCCAAGGGTTTTCACTTTTCTTTTTTTTTTAGTTTTTAATGCTTTTTAAAGTTGTACGATAGGGTGTCCCAAAAGCCCTGCTGCTTGGCTTGCTTCAAATTAAATTGAGAGGAAATTGGCAGTGAAATGATGATGCCATATTTTGGGCTCATATTATACGCGCGCATTATGCCAATGTTATCCCAGTGAGCGTAAATACGAAGTTAAACATTTGCTTATGGCCCAGTTTTGAGCTAACGCTGAAGGTTAAATCGTTGCCACTTACTATGACCTGCCTCAAAAAGCAAATGCCATTAGAGAGCTCGGTCGGGTACAAAGCGGTAATTCAACTATACATTAATGTCCCGCCAATGTGAAAAAGTTTACGCACACACGAGGCACACAGGCTCCGACGACTCTTGTTGGCAGCCATTATGCTGGTTACTTGCACGTTTAAGTTCGTTATACATTTAAAGCGACTCTGCACATGCCCTTCTCTAGGAGCAACATTTCTGCTATTTGTGTGTCAAGCACACACAAGAAAAAGAGAAAAAAAAACACGAGAGAAAATAGGTGAAAATGAGTACAAACACACTCAGTTGCAATTACAACACTTCTGGCAACGACGGAAAAGCAGTAAAAACAGAAAAGCTACAAGAAAAAAATCATACGCCTGGGACGCTGCTTGGGGGAGGCTGGAAGGTTGGGTGCCAGAGAGTCCCTCGATTGCTTGGCAACTTTACTGCATAGTTAATTAATAGGATAACACAATTAATTTGTGGGCAATGAATGTCTGAGGTTTATTTGCCAAGGCAAAGGCAAAGGCAAAAACTAGCACGTGTATGCGTATGCTTTCCATTTCAACAACAGTAACAGTCGGAGGAGCAGCTGCTACAGACTGCCACTTTATGTGGGTCTATGCCTAGTCATTTATGTTGGTGTCAGCATGCTTATCTCACACACAGCTGGGTTTAGGGCCAGGCCAAACCATCCGAAGTAATTGCCAAAGGCTTACACAAATTTCAGGGACAGCAAATAAAACTCAGCTCAAGTGAGGACCCAACTGCAAATTTATGGAATGATGCAACACATGTAAGTAGTATAATCATAATTAGTCGTACAATGATTTAAATTTTAAAGCTGAGGTCACTTAAACGCTTTAAGATGCATTAATTAAAGTAAAGTCCTTTCCAGCTTCTGCTACTATGGTCAATCGCCAATGGCTCCGGCGGACAAGGCAAACAAGCCAGCAATGTCCCAGTGTCCCTGGCAGTGGCTCAATTAAGTGCGCGACGCGCGTGACGTCAGGGCGTGTGAAACACAAAAACAAAGATGGCTGCAGTCCTGACTCGACCCGGCATAGTAAAGCCATATAGCCTATTGTAGTTGCGTGGCGAGGCGAGGCAAGGCGGGTCTACTGCCCCAAAGCACTGCTTACAAACATAATTTTTAACTATTGTTTACACACTTGAGTGCATGATAAGAGTGGTGGGGAGAGTTGGGCTAGGGTTTTGTTAAAATAACAAAATAACAAAGGAACGCCGCACAGTTAACCAAACAAGGGGCAGCCGACGCGACGCCTAAAAAGCGGCTACAAAATTTGCAAACGTAATTTTTTATGCTGTCACAAATTTCATCATGATCATGATGACTATGATGCTGATGATGATGACCATCATGATGACGATGATGAAGATGGCGGCGGCGTTGCCATTTTGTCAACAAAATGTTGCGTTACATATAGAAAATACTTTATTTTGTGCTGCCTTTAGTTGTTGTGGCTGTTGTTGATGTCGGCTGCCTTTTTGTTTCTAGAACCGCCTCCCACCCATCCCCATCCCGCCCATGACCTTGCAAAGACCACAAAAAACCAAAGCTTAATAAAGGAAACACAACCAGGCAACTTAATTTTTTATGACGCCACCCGCAGGTACAGTCGCCCCATTTGCTTTTTACCCCCCTCAAACCCAGAGCCTCTTGTTCCAATTGTTGTTTGAGCCATGAAAGTGGCAAGATATTGTTGTCATGTGGCGCCTGCCTTTTTTGCTACTGCTAATTTCCCATGTTTCCAATTTTGTTTTTCGCGCTCCTTTTTCGAATGAAAATTCAATATTACTTTTCCGTCAGTGCAAACAGAAGTTGGGTGCCTTCGTTTTGATTGAGTACAAGTTGATTTAAAGGCTTTTGAAAATCGTTGCTGTCACTTTAAAATGTTGCGATCAGAGCTGGAAAAAGTTTTAACCAATAAATTAAAGATTTATTAAAAATCACCTTTTTTAAAACGTTGAAAGAGGAGTTTTTTCAATCAGGGAAGAAGATAACTGATCACATTTTAATGATTTGCTCAGTATATCTAACCCAAACCCAAAAGGGGAATCTGGACATATGGAATTTTATGGTGAAACCCTGGCCATTCTTAAGATTTCTAATATAAGCAGTCCTGGTACAGGAAATGAAGTCTTTTTTAGAGGGCAACTGTTCGTAAATTCATTTCTATTGGTTTTCTTTTTTGGAACGATATTTAGCAATACTTTTTCTTATTCTTATATATAGACGTAAATAATACCAATACAAAATGTGCATCCTTAAAGCATACACACGCCTAATTTATACATAATTTTTGACCAAATTAAACCATACAATATTAAAAACAATATTTAGCATTTTATTTACCTTGAATTTTTCCATCTTTAAACGCTGTCGGCCTAAGAGCTCTCAACTGCGATTATAATTTGTTATTATTATTACCAAAAAGTTTCTTTATTTCTTACTAATATATAGCTTTTATGTTCACTTTTATAAATTAATAGTTCTGCTATAAAACATTAAACTTTATGTCTCTGTAGTTTGACTCTCTTGACGCCAAGCGCTGCTCTATCTATGTACTACTCAAAAAGCGGATGACCCAAGTCAAAAGCACAAGCATAACCCTTTCCACTAATATATAAAAGCTTCAAAGCATAAGGCGCTGCTGAGCACTGACTCAGTTCAGGTTCAGTTCATTGCAGCTCAGCTCCGCACTGCTCAGCCAGGCTCAAAAGCAAAGCACACAGAGATTTTGGCAGTTTGGGCAGGCGGTCAGGCGGTGGTCAGTCACTAAGCTTCAACTAGGTAGTACCAAAGCACAGAGATACCAAAAATAAGACACATAATCAAAGCACATAAGCACAAACAACAAAAGCGAGACAAGATCAGTTTTCATTTGCCTTTAGGGTACAGGATACACACAGAGGCGGCGGAGAGTTATCGTTTCTAACTTAAAATGGTGTGGCTGGTGTGGTCTTAGGCTTGGATTGGTGGTGGGTGTTGTTGGATGGTAAGCCATCAGAAGCAATGATGGAAAATCAAAACAAAAAAAAAAGGAAAAGCTTACAAACTACGTTTACATTCAAGTTTAAGAAGCAAAGATTTAGTTGAGGGTTTACATTGGATTGGATTACTAACCTTGATGCTGTCATAGCAAGCGGTGACTTTGCCATTCTGGACCTCCACATTGGCCGGCGGATGGGCAAATTTGCATTCAGTATCCTGACGGGAGCATTTGTTGCGTTGAAACTCACGGCAGACCTCTAGTTGAAGCCAACGTGAATCCTTGCCATTCAGCAGACTGCTCATATTGACAACGTTGGCCATTATTATTTGTTGAGTTCCAAGTTGGTTTGTTCCGGGTGTGTTGAGTAGTTGTTAATAAGTATATAAAATATATATACGAATGTTTACGGGAGCACGAGCGAGTAGTACAAGAGGGACGTAGCTTAGCTGGCGACTAGAAATTGTTACTTGGCGTATACTTGATATTTGACGCGTACTCGTTGAACTGGATGCCCCAATGCGTTGTCTACTTTTAGGCGTTTAGCTGGATAGATTGCTCACACCAAAATTAAACAGCTTATGCTTAAGCTTGTTGCATATTATATATAAATATATATATTATGTATGTAGTATATGCAAGGTCTATATAGCATTTATATGTTGATAAATATATAGATATATGGTAGCATTTATATGAATTTCGGATTTGTGTGCTTATAGCGTTTACACTTAGAAAACAAAGCTTGGGGGTAGCGCTGCTTTGGGGGGTATTCTGAGAAGCCGTTCTTAGTTCTTATTAAGAGATCTTAGTTTTTTTTTTTTTTTTTGTCTAAGAGTTGTTCTTGTTGTTTTGTGTTTTAAGCTACTTCAAGAGTTTAATTTTGATTTAAACGTTTTTTAATCATACGCTGACGTTTCATAAGTTTATAAGTTTAGCGGGTTTGTGTGGCTTTTGTTTTATTCTTGTTTAAACAAAGCGTTTTTTTTTTATCAATATATTTTTTTTTTGCATTGAGCATACGCTGATTTTACATTATCTGAAATGAGAATAAGAGAGAGATACAAATTTAAAGATATACATTTTTTGGCATTTCTTGCTGCGTTGGAGTGGACAAAATGAAAAGACCAAAAAGTCAAAATAAGGCAAGACAGAAACACATAGAGGTAAAGAGACAGAGAAATGAGTAAATTAGACGCAGTTCTGGATGTTTTCCTGAGTGTGTGATCTTTTTATATTTTTTTTTCTTTGGATTAGTAGCGCGCAAATTATGATGAGATTAGTTTAGTCGTTTAGTGCAAATTAATGGATGCTTAACAAAAAATAAATAAGTAACTAAAAGAAAATGTATATTTAAAATCTATGTGCTGTCTATAGATTATGATAATGATTCATATCGTACTAATTACAAAGTGCTACATTTAGAGAGAGCACCAGCTTCAGCGGCGGTGGCGGCGGCAGCGGCAGTTACGGCAGCGAAACTCCAGGCATAGATACGGATACGGATACAGCCAAAGGTTGCAACATTCGTGTGCTTTGTGATTTGTAAATTGTGATTTGTATTGACAGGCACAAAATCATACAAAACTAAACCAAACCAAATGAGGCCGGGCCAGCGCCCAAAATCAGCAGCAATGCACATACGATATACATATATGTAGCTATATATTCATATAGGTATACAGATAAATAGATACATAGATAAACTACAAAATAAGTAAACTATATTGCGCAAAGTTTTAGATTTCACCATTTTCCCCAGCGAATTGACCAGCGGTGTTTAGCGTTCAGCGTATATTTTAGATACAAAAAAAATTAATATTAAAAAAAAAACAAAAATAATATACAAAATATATATATTTTTTTCTTGATAGCAAAAAGCAATATACATTCAAAGAGTGCGAAAGAGAGCAGGAGAGACAGAGAGAGCCACTTGTCTATATATTGCGCGACTATTATGTATACTATAAATACAATATATACGTATGTATATGGCACTAGAAAGATAAAAATATTTGATTGATGTACGCGCTTTGCAATACTCTCAGACCCTTAGCATAGCATTTTTAAGAGAAAAAAAAGAATAAACTCACTTACCGCTTTCTATATATCTGTTTTTAAAGATTTATCTAAATAGTTATGGTATATATAGGTATATTAAAATATTAATATTGTGAGCAATGCTTATAAATAAATATCTGACTGGATGTAATCCAAAAACAATTATTTGATCATCGTTGGGGTCTGTAACGTCTTTGTTTGTAGCGCTTCTTTGTTTTGTATTTTTCTGTTTACATTTACTCTGTTTGATTTTTGCAATAATTGTACATTGTAGCCACTCCTATTCCTATCTTATCGAGACCATAAAAGAATCAAAGTCTTCATTCAAGACGGTAGTATTTGTTAAATGATAATAAAATGTTATACAATTGTTGTTTTGATCATGCATGTATGGGTTAGTTGTGTGTCTAGATATAAACGTGTTCTTGTGTATTTGAGCTTTTCCAATTAGTTCCAGCCTCTAAATTTATAAATTAATTCCATAATTAATTAATTTTTGGTCATTATATTAAGGTCATATCTTTCGGTATTTCAAAGATATCACAAAAGCACCCACAACGGCGCATGAAATGTATTATCTTATGTTATTTTTGAAAGACACAAAATTTTAAATTTATCTAGTTTGCTTGTATTAAGTATACGCGATATACTATACAATAAATATCTACTGGACAGTTGCTGCATGATGTCAGCTGCAAATTGTTTTTCCGTATTTCAAGTTAATTTCTGACGCTAACGACAAGATACAGATACAATATACATATTCAAAATGTTAACTCAATTTGCGTATCTATACACGTCTCTTCCTCTCTCTGTGTGGGCTTTAGTTAATGTTTATTGCGTGTATTAAAAATTATTCTTAAGTTTTTCGAAATCTTTTTTTTTTCCTTCTAGATGCAATCAAATGGCAAAAACTTTTAAACATCGAACCAAACACCCACGCACAACAGACGCCGGGCCAACAACGTGTGCGAGTGAGTTGGCAGCAGCGGACGTGCTAGGAACCAAGTGTATCTTTATATATATATATATACATATGTATATATGGTACAAGTTTAGATACTATAGAGAACTGGCAACAAATTAGCGGCATGTCAGTGACGCAGTTGCTGTTTTGACGCTAGGGTTGGGAAAATTTATAGCCTGCCGAGTGTGGAAAATGCTTATGAAAATAAACTGACTATATTGGCGGTCAAATGGAAATCGAGCAAGGAAACTTGTTTATAAAAAATTGGGGCAGCCAAAATCGAAACTACTTAAATAATATTGATTTAAATAAGTTGTCGCTGACTGACCTACAAGTAACCTTCAGAAGGGATATTCTTTCGTGAATGTTGGCTACCTTTTGCTCATTAATTACTTGCGAGTTATTAAAAAAAGATTAATATAATGTGTATTAACAACTGGTCTGGCATAAAGCCAAAAACTCCAACAAAAAGATGCAAATTGCTGCTGGCCGTAGATACAGATACAAAAATGCTACAAATGAAGACCGAACCGACTGTGTTCCGCAGCCCAAACAAGTTCAACAAGTTTTACTCGCATCCGATTTTTTCGTATCTTTTATGTGAGCACCTTTTTAATATTTTTTGAAGGTTAAGCTTGGCAAAATTATCAACTGACCATGAGAGCAACTAAGCCCAAAAGCTGCGAGCAAGAGTGTAGTAGCAAGAGAGCAACAAACAAAGCTGCCGATTGAAATCGAAAACTGTTAATTTTTAAACTGTTAACACAATCTCGCCTCAAGTGTGAAACAACAAAACAGCTGACCCAAAACCTTTGCCAGCGAGAGAGAGACTCTGAGAACTGATAGAACCACAGCATATCCATCCAAAGACTTGTCAACAAACTATTTAAAAGCGAAACCAAGCTTTTATTGATGCACATATGCCCCAAGGTATAGAGCGCTTTTGGGTACAATTGAGAGCACTTGTTGTTTGTTGATAACGCAACGCGGCCAGCTCACAGCTTGTTGCGAAGTTATTCTATATGCTTTATTTGTATTGGTTTTTTGTATTGCTCATACTGGGGAACAACAAAAGTATTGAATAACCAATAACGCAAATGGCATACTCTATCCGGAGAGGGTTTTAAAGCAGGTGCATTAACTCATGGTAATAATGACGACACAGCAGCACTTCGGAACGAAGCCCTAGTAAAAATGCTAAGCATTCGGTCAGTAACCGCTTTTGTTGATGCAACATTATACAACATAAGCCGCAGACGCAGCCGGAACCGAAGCCAAAGACGATACTGATGCCGCCCCCAAAGCACCCCTATATAAGCATGACACATATATTTAACGATGCGCTCATAAAAACCCAAAGAAAACGTTAAAGCTTAAAAAAAATAAAAATAAATAAAAATAAAAAAACAGAGAGCAGAGAGCAAAGAGCGAAGAGTGGAGAAGCCTATGAAAGCGGGCATAAAGTTTTGTTGCAGGCGGCGGGTGACAAACTGTCGGCTGTTGCTATCAATAAATGCGATTAGATAAAAGGTAAATAAGCCAGGTAAATGAGGGTAGGTGTGTGTGTTTGTATTTATGTATAAACATATAATATATATTCGTATATATTTGAGTCAGAGCTGCAATTGCAAGCGATCGATGAGCTAATTTTTTGTTGAGCTACAACTTTCCAGCAGAGTAACCAAAGCCATATAACTGGCAAGTGGCATGAGGAAATGGCAAAAGCCACCAAAAAAAAATAAAAACAAAATACCACAAGTATCCACATATAAAACCCACTAAAAACTAAACAAAGACCGAAGCATCGTCCCATAAATGGCAAAGACCACAATGAGATCGTTGGATGACTCGGATAACGTGTTTAAATGACGCGCAACAAATTTGTCTTGGTTTTGTTCCATGTCTCCGATTTCAAAGGTTTTTGACGTTTCGGGTTTGGGGCGTATTGTAGATTATGTCATTGGATGTTACCACGATTGACATTTGGCTCACAAAACACACATATATGGCCAAGAGCGGCGTCGTCTGCCACCTGCAGCTGTGGGCGTTGTCTCTGAACTGTTCTTCAACTGCCTGTAACTAAACGAAAGTTGAGCAAGTTCAACTTGGCGCGCATAATTAATTTTTACTGTCATTTAATGCCGCGCACAATTAATTTTATTTCACATTTCAATTCCAATGCGTGGGTGCAGGCAGCAGCTAAAACACTGGCCAAGATGTCATAAAGTTTTAACCATTTTTATGCAGTTGCCAAAACGATTTAACCCGCTGCTGACTGATTCCGATGACAGCTATTAGTTGACATCGTGAAAGCTAGCAAGCTGATTTTTGGAAAGTTTTGCAAAATGTATCTCAGACTTGCCAAAAACTTGAACTTAAAAGGTGTCAAGTTACTAATGCAAATATATATTTTTTTTTTTTCGTGCAGCCCACATTAAACGATTTATAGATTCTATAAAGAGAGGCACGTTATATATCAAAATGGTTTTCTAAAGTGCTTCAGTCTCATTTCAATACAAATTATTTCAATACAGTTCATTACAAGCGATTGCCAAATTACGTCAGAGTCTAAAATCTATTAGATCACACTAACACATAGAAACGTCTAGCAGCCGTAAGCCTCTTGCCTCTTAACAGCCAGAAAATTCAAATTAAATTCAAAAATTCATAAATGACGCCGAATATGAAGAAGTGCCCAGTTGGAAAATGCACGATCGACAATTTTGTCGGAAACATACCGACTCAGTTGACCAAAAATCTGATCTGCGAATCGGCATAAAAGTAAATATTCAAATTTTAAAATGGACCGGATTTTCAGAACACAGCAGAAGCAAGAGCTAACTTTAGACTATTTAATATACATATAATCAGTAAGTTTTGAAATTGAGAGTCATACGATAGTATGGTGTCTATATGAAATGCATTTGTAAACACCGCTTCAAGACTGCGGCGCCAAAGTTCCTACTGGGTATTAACAAGCGAGAGAGTCAAGTGAGATTCAAGCTACACAAAAGTAGGGAGAGCGCTGCCTTATAAAACATAAATTTGGCATTTTTGTATAATTTTAAACTTTTGCTTATCTTAAAATACAAACCAACACACTCACACTCTCACACACACACACACTCGAGTATTTAGAGACCCCTATTGGCTTTTACATATGTTGAAATGTAGCGCAAAAGCCACACAACTAATTTTCAATTCATTTTTGCTTAATTAATTTTGGTTGAATTTGCTTTGCTTCGCCACTAACAAATTTCGCATGTGCAAATAATTTTTAACATATGTTTAAAAATAGAAATTTTTAATACGCTCACAGAAATGCGATTAAATGTACATACATATACACAAATATGTAAATACAAATGCACATGATCGTTGTGTTCTGCTCACAAAAATAATTAAAATATCTCAAGTGCGTTCAGAATAATGCGCCCAAAGACAACAACTGCAACAATTGTTACAACAACCAAGAGCAATGGAATTAAATTAATCTTTGAACTAATTTGTATGAGAGCAGACTCTCCAATGCGTGTGGCCTTTAACCCCACAATGCCACAAATACTATGACCGTGCGGTTGTGGGTGTGGATGAGGGGACATGTGTGTGCGTCTCTGTGTGATTGAAACTCTTACGCTCTATGCAAAGGTTAAACAATCAATTTCGCCTTCAATTGATATCAATTGGATAGTAGCAGCAGCTCTGCATTAAACAGCCCTGAGAGCATCTCTTTCATATGCAGATCTTGGCTGCAGTCGTCGTTGATGATTTTGCTTTAGATTGCACCAAATTGTATCTGAGTGCCCAAAATATTGAGCAGCTGCAGATGCAAGAGCAAGTTTGTACACAGAACTTTTAGCAGCTGTCATTTTGAATATGTAGATACTCGTATAAACGTAGGTATTCTTAGAACTGGCATGGAAAATCCTCAAATCTTAAATATTTCAAACTTGCTACAGTAAAAACTGAAACTGATTTCAGATATGATCAATCTCAAAATGTCCGTCTGACAGACTAGCGCATAATTCTCTCTTTTCCTGAATTTCAAATAATTCGGGAAGACTATTTCTTTTAAGATATTTTCTGTTGAAAGCGAACGTAAAGAAATACAAAAAACTTTGATATTTATTTTTAGAAACGTGCGCACATGTTTCAAAATAACTGAAAATATTCATATACATATATACCAGACATACACACACGCGTACACCCAACACATTGTAGCAGCCACAAAAATATACAAATTTGAAAGGAAATGAAATGTTTATATAAATTACCAAAAAAAAAAAAAACTAAACCACAAACGGTCAGCGAAACAAACCAGAGACAGTTCCACGAGGGTTGCCTTTAATATTTGGGGAATATCAGTCATCTCCCAATCTTGCAATCTTTCACTTTGCAACGATGAGCTAACACTGAATTTTGAAAATAATTTATAATTTTAAATTATTCTAAACAAAATATGCGTGCGATATTAGGAAATATTTCTTTGAGCTATTCTGATTTACTGAATCCCTGAGAAATTTAATCAAATATACCACTTCTGTTTTTTTTACACGGTAGATACGCTCCAGAAAAAGCCATGTCAAAAAGACGAAGTAAATCCTTAGGCTGCTATGAAAATAAATTAGAAAGGGGAATTCCCTAACTAAATTGATAAAAGATTAGCTTAATCAAAATAAAAAATTTCATTTAAGTAGGTTTTTTAATCGTGCTGCTTTAATTGAACAAAATTTTAGAAATAATTTTTTTTCTAGACCGTGCTATTGCAAAACCGTATAAAAACAAAATTGGACGTACTTTCATAAAAAATGAGATTTGTGCAATAATTTTTCGGCTGGTGAGCCACTGGAGGTCGTAGTAAAAAAAAATGAGATTATCAAAAATTAGATAATGGAACGTAATGCTTTGTTTCTTCAGCCCTATGCTCCGACTAGGAGCAATATCTTGTATTATACATACATACATAATATCAAGGAAATTAAAAAAAAAAAAAAGCTTTTTTTCAAATATATACAAGACCCTCTGAATCTTTGCCTTGCGAAAAATAAAAGCCAGCCCTCGTACTAATGTACTTACAATGCTACAAAGTCGATCGGAAAAGTTCACAAATTTGCCTCTATGTAGCTAATACAAAATGCATGAAAAGATTGAGCTCTTAGCTTTGGCAAAATTTTAACATCGTGTCTCGCCGTCGACCTTTGACACCTTTTGACGTCTCTGGCACTCTGGCTGTCGCTGCCTTCACTCAAATGCAACTCACTCAGAGTGCTCTACGGATAGGCGGCCACTTGACTGGCTTACAAATTCTTCCAGTGAATTTCAACTTTGTTACGTCAAACTCGAAAAAGACGAGTTTAAGACCCAAAATGAAAAAGTGCCTCAAAAGCAAAAGTGTAGCTGCTATCGATATTTATTATTATTGTTGTTCGAGCTAGAGAGCGAGAAGAAGGAGCAGCACAAAACATAGCGCAAAGTTATACATTTTTGTTTTTGGCATGACTTTTGGCGAAAAATCGAATCGATTAGTCATGCAGCACGTTGGCCCCCCCCCTCCCAGCTTCCTGGATCATCAACAATCAGACATTCAGTGCGCTCTATAGAGCTGAGTTCATTTTGTGACTGGAAGCAAAATTTTGCTGCGGTTGCTTTTTATTTATGTTTTATTTTTTTTTTTTTTTTTTTTTTTTTTTTTTTGTTAAGCGCTTTTTTGTTTAAACTTTAAAAGTGAATGACTTGGCAGCAGCCAGACACAGAGTGATGATGAACTAAAGAAATTCATGTGGCATTTTCCAAGCAATTTCTTTCGCTCATTTATTAAAATTTGACAGTTAGTGTTGCTGTTCCAACTCAAAATAGTCAAAATGTGCTCGAGGTGAGACAAATCACGAGCAGCTGCCTCAAGAGCGGAGACAGCAACAGATTTCTGGGTATAGCAAAAACCTTTTGCTTTTATTATCGAAGAATTAACAACAGAAGCGTGCGAAAGGGACCGTAAAAAAACGTAAATATAGCAAATTGAAATTGTAGTACTATGAAGTACAACTTGAAGCACACATATAAATTTAATGTTTACGACATGAAGTTACGCGATACTTGAAACATGCCAGCAACAACAACAACAACAACAACATAAACAAAAAACAAAGTACAGAACAACATAAAAAACGTGACTTTTCATAAAATAACGCCAAGCAAGGCGCAACAACAACAACAATGCAAATTGTATCTCGCGTCAAAATCTCGCACTTGAAGTTTAAGTAACAGCAAAAACAGCAACAGTATTTTGAAGCAAGGGGTCTTGCCCCCCACCACAGCCTCAGGCATTAGAATAAAAATTACTAAATTTGCATTAAATTTTAACCGATGCGTAGCGCCAAAACACGAGCTTCACTTTGTGTGGGTGTCCGTCCGTGTGTGGGCCAAGGTGTAGATCATTATAATAATTTTCTAGTGGCGTAGAATGGGGGTATTATGGGATCAGTACAACCCATTAGTGTTCAAATGTCACTGTATAAAAAGGGCTCTAAAAATAGGTATTTGATTGAAATTTTAAAAGAAAATATTTTAATTAACCTAATCGTTCAGAAATTTAGTTAGGGAATTCCCCTTTTTAATTAATTTAATTAATTAATACCTTTTTAATGCGAAATAAATATATTTCTAGTTTTTCGATAAGTTTATAAGAGTAAACTTAACTTAATGCGAAATAAATAAATTTACAGTTTTTCGATAAGTTTATAAGAGTAAACTTAACATTCTTCCATTTAAACGTTTAAGCAAAAAAATTCAAAAAGATTTAAAAGTTGAGATAAAAGTATTGCAACTCATCTTATTTTTCTGGGTAACATAACACTATTGAAAATTGTTGGATTTTTTCAGGCGATATCAAACATTTATGAGAAAGAGCAGCTTTACCTTCAAAAAAAAAAAATAAAAAAATACGGAAAGTTGTGTTATCTTACCACAATAACAGCTTAAAATTTAAAATAAATTCAAAAGTTTTCGGTCAGGTGTTTACACGATACCAAACAACAATCATTTAAACTTTGGCTAAAAACACAATTAAACTGCTTAGGGACGATTATGAATCTGAATTGTTAAGTGTCTTATTTGGAAAGAAATCGCGGCAAAATGACGAATACGAAACGTCAATAAAATGCCAAAATTTTTTGTAACAAAGTTAAAAGCTTAAGTTGGCTATATTTTAATTTTGAGAAATAATTATTGTCTCCGACCAACAGACATTGGCAATTATTTTTGACATAATAAAAATTCAAACCACCAATTAGCTTACACGTTTGTGTACAAGTCAAAATTTGATTCGGAATCAAGTCATCTACATATATCGTCGTCACCCATAGCAAAAAAGTTAACAACGCCACTGCACACATCAAGTTAAGTTTCTCTCTTTGTTTTCGTATTGCTAAAAAAAAAAACTTTCTTGGAAACTCCTCTTCGATTATTGCAGAGGCGTCTCAAAGAAAAGCTCAAATACAAACAAAAACGTGTTAAAAACTCAGTCTTGAACAAATAAACCAAGTTTCATGGTGAGCTAAAATTTAAAATGTCGTAAGAAAAACCTTAAAGATAAACACCTTGTGATCCAGCTGATGAGCTCCAGCTCGTTTTGTTTGATATCGTTGTTGTTATTGTTAGTCGGCTGCTGTTGCTTTACTTAGTTGTTTTTTTGCTTGTGCTCTTGCTGTTTTTTTCTTCTTTTTTTGGCTGCTGTGTGCTAAGCACACAATTCACACACACACTTGCACCGCAAAGCACAGTGAAACAGACACACACGCGCACACACGCGGCCGTCGAACAAATACACAAATACACTGACAAGCACCGAGTTGCTGCTGCTTCTTTAACTTTGTTTTGTTGTAAATGAAGTTATGGTTTTCTTTTTTATTTTTTTTTGGTAAATTAAAATGTATTTTTACCTCGTTTTATTCATCTGTTTTAGCATAAAAAAAGCAGCGCACCAAAAAACTCACGCACACGCGCCAACAGCAGCAGCTGAGAGTATCTTTTTCTGCCGTAAATCGACGACGTAGACGTAAGACGAAAATGAACAGACTGCGACGCCGGCAGCGATATGAACTTGCGGTTTGGTTGGCGTTGGCGTCGTTCGTGACGGCGACGGCTGTGTAATTTGTTGCTCTTATTGTTGTAACACTGGTCGGCGTGACGTCATTAAAATGCCGGTAAAACAAAACGTTCTTGCTCTTGCAAACAGATTAAAGCGATTTTTTTCTTTTTTGTTGCGTTACAGCCTGACTCCAATGCTCTTTTTGTCTCAAATGAAAAAATGTGACACTCGTCGTCTTCTCATACACACACACTCGCACACAAAGAAGGCAATGACAAAAAATGCAAAGCCTGCTTTGTTGTTGTTGCTGTTGTTGATAAACTTCCTCCTCTTTAGTTGTAACTGACAAATGACAGCTGGTCTAATCGACAAGAAGCAGCAGAAGAAGCGCGCGCGTTTAAATTATTTGTTTTGCTTTTGACAATTTAGTTTTTTTAGCGCTTCAGTGTTGCATAATTTGTGGTTTCAATAGTGTCTAATTTGACGTTGCGCGACGTTGCTAACGTTTGTAAATATTTTACTAAAAATTACAAAATATTAATTACGTTTTATATCTTTCGGTTTCGACTTCTTGCGGCGCTTGCAATTTTTCAGTGCCAATTGGCTCTGATTGGGTTAAGCGGTTGTCGGTTGTTTTACTACTTTGATATTTTACACTTTTCACTTTTTCAGCAGAAATAACACAACTCTGCACAACGGCGCTCGCAAACGAAATGAATTCGCCTGATTTCGACAATTTTGACATGGCCGAACAAAAAATTCCAAGCCAACACAGTGCGCAGCAACAACAAAATGCAAAGCAAACGGCTCTCTTGAGCAACACTCGCGCGCTCGCTCTCTCCTTTACGCTCTTGTAACTGTGCGCGCTCTTATAAGTAACGTGCGCTCTTGTTCTTTTGCTGGAGTTTTTAAGAGCGCAGTACAAGTTGCCGAGTCTGTCATATTGTACTCTTATTTATTTGCAAGTTGCTTGGCTACTATATTTTGAGTGAAATTAAAGCAAACAGAAATTTGGCGCTAAAGCTGCTTTTAGGAAGCTTAAGTTATTTAGTCAAAGTAATGATCTCTTTTTCGTATTGCAAAAATTTCAGCAGAAATGGAATATTTTTGCAATAAATTATATAATTTTCCAAGTAATACAGATAATTTAGCATTTCTCTTTTTTATATAAAAAATATTTGAAAAAAAATTAAAAATTTTATAGTCGTTAAAATTGGTATAATTTTATTATATTCTAACTTTATATTTTGACCGTTTAATTAACACAAATTAACGAACCAATGCAAGTTCATGAGCCGGTTTGAGGAGTCTTTGTATTTCAGGTTCAATTTGATAAATCATTTAATTGCATTAATTTTTTAATAAAAATTTATGAAAAAAATCTGCAAAAATGTTGCCTTATAATTATTATTATTTTGATTTTAAAATGAAACCAAATTTAGATCGCCTTAATTGTTCTCATGACGTCGTTTAAACCTTTAATTAATAATAATGTTTTTTAAACTAAACTAAGTACGCGCTTTATGTTTGAAAAAAAAAATGGTATTTTTGGTTATTGAAATGTTTTAGAAAATCTTAAATTTAACAAAAAATATTGCATTGATCGGTTGGCATGGAAAATATAACAAAATATTTGAATTCAAATTTAATATTGTTATTTTTAAAAAAAAGTTGTTATTAAAAATACAGGTTGTTATTTTTTTATAAATAAATTTATAAATATAAATTTTATAAAGTTGTTAAAATTGGTATAATTTTATTATATTCTAACTTTATATTTTGAGCGTTTTTTATGTAATATAAATTAACACAAATTAATTAACCAATGCAAGTTCATGAACCGGTTTGAGGAGTCTTTGAATTTCAGGTTCAATTTGATAAATCATTTAATTGCATTAATTTTTTAATAAAAATTTATGAAAAAAATCTGCAAAAATGTTGGCTTACAATTATTATTATTTTGATTTTAAAATGAATCCAAATTTAGATCGCCTTAATTGTTCTCATGACGTCGTTTAAACCTTTAATTAATATAATGTTTTTTAAAATGAACTAAGTACGCGCTTTATGTTTGAAAAAAAAATTGGTATTTTTGGTTTATTGAAATGTTTTAAAAAATCTTAAATTTAACAAAAAATATTGCATTGATCGGTTGGAATGGAAAATATAACAAAATATTTGAATTCAAATTTAATATTGTTATTTTTAAAAAAAAGTTTTTATTAAAAATACAGATTGTTATTTTTTTAAAAAATGAATACGTTTATTTGGGTAAAATATCGGTGGGTGCTATTTAAGTGACGTGCACTGTAATATCTTAACTGTAGGCATGCATTAAAGTTTAAATAGATTATATTTAGCTTTTGTTTGAAACATAATTGTGGCACATACGATCAATCATAAGACTGCGTGTGTGTGTGAGTGTGTTGGTGTGTGTAGTAGACTAGCCAAAAATCTGCCAAAGTCACCTTCAGGCTCTAATAATACCGATATGTAATAAATGAAAATCTTGTTCAATAAACTCAAGCCAACTGCATGTGTACAGCCTATAAAGAGATTGTGTAGATATGTACCCGTACCTATGTATAGGTATGGGCGCATAATGCTGCCTCCCTCTCTGACTGCCTCATGCAACAAACTAACCAAAAATAGCACAAACGAAATGCAAAGTTTAGGTGTGTTTGTATGGGACAAGGCATATACATACATACATTTTGACATTTCTATGTCATAAATTCGTTTTTGGTTTGGATTTTGGCAGCATCCAACCAAAATGTTATCGCACTCACTCCTCCATACTGCGCTACATTGGTCGGAGAAGGGACGGGCTGGCGCTGCACATTCCTTGTCTCATTAGGATGCAACATTTTTATGGCCTTCATTGTGCTAATAATACACGACATATTTAGAATACATATCGAGTATATGTATCTAGCACTATTAATACAAAAAGTGAATGGAAATTATTTGAAAATAAATGTCCATTATGGATTGTACTCCAAGAGCTAGAATTGGAGAGAAAAAGTTCAGCGAAAGACAAAGCGTTGAGACAACCAAAACAACACAACACAACAACACAACACAACAACAACGTCGTGAAAGCAAAGAGAAAATCCGGAGACGCCCCCGCAAGGCCTTTGCTTTGTTTTTGTGTTTTTTATGGTGATTATTATTAGAAGCGTCGACATACAGATACAGCATGCAGTTGCCGAGTGTATCTGTGAGTATGTGTGTGTCTTTGAGTATAAGTGGCATAGTGTGTATCTGTGTGTTTTATTTTTAAACTATTTGAAATTAGAGTTGAGAAATTATATTAAGGTCCAGTGGCTACATTAAAGGGGGGCGGCAAACTTGGTCTGCCACTAACACGTTGACTGGTTAAGTGAAAGGTGCTTATTAGGGCACAGTGCGCTGAAATGCGCTAAGCTTGCCGCCAGCATTGGCATTTCAATGCACATGTTCACACGCACAAACACACCTTAACACCTTCCAGCGTGCAAAATGCATTGAAGCCACATGGTATACAATGCGCCACAGTAGAGTTGAGAGCACGCAATGCACAAACTGGAGTTGCAGACTTAAAATTCAATTCAAAAACTTCAAGCAGACGATACCATGAATCTCAAGACAAGTACACTAAGGGTACCAAGCCAACCGACAAACAATTAAATGATCAATTTCCCAAAACCAAACTACTCACCAATGTCTCTAGACTAGTTTTGCCTCAAACTTCATTGCCAACTCAGACTCCCATTGACCAGTTGCTGATTGCTTGATTCCGTTAATAGAGACAACGACGGGTTGCTGTGAGGTTGACCCCTAAATAGCTATTTTTTTATATCAACCGATATTTAAACTAATCATGTAGGACTGACTTTAAGAGACAACGTTTTTGTAACGTTAGTCGCCTGTCGTTCGCTTACTCGTGGTGCTCCACTCTGGGCCAGAGGGGGTCCGTGTGGTACGACAGATACAGAAACACATATCGCAGCAGTTACACAGACTCCGAACCGGTTTCAGGCAAAATCAAAAGTTGCGCTTGCGCATAGACGCCGCGTTGCGCCCGCAGCAGCTGAAGCTGCTGGCATACAAAATCCGAAGTATGAAGTTGGAGTAAAAAGCAAAGTTTTTGTCGTTCACAGCGGTATACAGTACACAGCATCCAGCTTGGTAGGTAAATCATTTGGGAGCTGCTGCTGCTGCTGCTGCCGGTAGCTTGACCAGCTATTGAAACGGGTTTGCCTCTCATTTCTGCTTCACCTTTTACGCCTGTTCCGAGAACCGACTTGCCCAAGGCTTCGGGGTGTGTGTGTATTTACAAAAAAGGAAAAGGAGGTCGCAAAATCCACTCACACAAAAGACAGCGAAAACAAAGCAAGGGATTGGTTAACTACAAAGACGCAGAGAGAGTGGCAACGCCTTTTTGGGCCATAGGCCAACACGCGACTTGTCTTTCATTAGCTCAGCAAATGTATAAATCTAATTAGAATCTATAAGTGAGAGACATGTTAACCATCGCACACATTACACTCAAGCACACACAGTAAAATATATATAAAGCATGATGATGACATGCGATCAATTGGAGCGAACAATCAAGAGACCGGCTTTTATCGTATAGATACATTCGTCGTACGCGGTTTGCATGAAGATTCGTTGATATAGAATAACTTAAAATTGGCTTATGGCATACATAAGGCAAAGAGCGTATAAAGAATAAATGCAGGCGAAATAAAAGTCACGTAAATCCGCAAGTCCAGAAACCAGTTTACGGGCTGAGCAGAGACCAAGAGCACCAGCGAAACAGATAAACAATCATCAGGCCAGGTCTGCCCAGACGAAACGCATTTCAATGACGTCGGCGGCAGCGGCTGCACTCTGACTCAGCCCTCAGTCACGGCAACGATCGTAGCGTCAAAGAGACGATCGCAGACGATTCTCTTTGGCAAGTCTTAAGAGAGTCGAAGTGTGATCAGCTGACAAATGTGGTTAACCAGATGCCAGATGCATTGGATTTATAACTAACTGCTCTTGGGAATTGAGCAAAGTGGAACTCAATTGAGTGTTCCCAGATTTAAGCTCAAACAAGCTATCTGAGATTAGGTTAGGTCGAAAAGTCTGACGGGTGTTTAGTCTAATAAACTAAGACCGTATATCGGCCTGTGGTAGTGCAGTAGCAAATTAAGCAAATATATTGAATGTATTATTAGGAAAACTGCATTGTGACCCTAGATCTCCTCAGCTAGAACAATTTCGAAGATAAAGTTATTTATCTTGGATGGTTTCTAGCTTTCGGGCTATTAGTCCGATAAACTAAGACCGTAGATCGACCCGTTGTGATGCATTAGGACTAAAATCCAAAAAGTCTTTGAGTCTTGTGTTTCGCAAAGTCAGACATTACCAAATGAGAGGCTACCTTTCTTTAACAAATGTTGAACAATCTCGTTGAACCGAAACATTTAACTGCCACTTGTATATGTGATATCCCGATAGTAAAAGAACGCAGGCTCCAGAAGCAACTCTGTAGTCTGCGAGATACGGAACAATTGGCATCAGATCAGATTAATAACAGAAGGATCTTATAATCGATTATCAATCCCTTGAAACAGGTTGAAAGCCGAACGAAACTGCTCTATTCGAATTCCAGACTTCCAATTATAGATTCAACGGTAATTCTTTAAGAATAATAACAATACAGGATACCTGTAAATGAAACAATTAAAACCATTATTTCCCAAAGTCTTGAATTTGTCGACAAATCGCTAAGCTACCGACCACCCACCCACAAACTCTCAGGCCAACTCCATTCGAATTCAAATTAACCAAATTACCGAAAATTTGTTCATTTGCTTGCTTGCTTTCTTCTTGCTTTAATTACTTGCAACTAACTGCCGTTGAGTGCACAGAGTATTGCCAATCCGCTACAATTTGCCTCCCTCGCCAACCCTGCCACAACCATCAACCAATGCAATTGAAACCATTAAGAAAGTTACACTGTTCGCATAAGCCAAGACAAAAGCAAATACACGAATGCACTGGCAGCCAAAGGCGAGGGCAGGGAACGGGTAAAGAGGCAGTGCCAGACATCTGCACTGTTGAAGAAATTACGCTGATTGAACACTAATTTATTTGTTTGTTTGTTTTAACATTAAAATGGTGGATAGGAGGGGTAGCGAATCGTGGGGTGGATGGGAGGGTTCTGCAAAAAGTTTTTGTTAAGCGTCGAACGCAGCCGGCGGCGATTAAAATGCTGCCAAGGTGCGCAGCCAGTGCATGTGTGTGTGTATGTATCTATGTGTGTATCTGTAAGGGAGTTCCTTTAAATGAGCGTGTGTGTGTTTGTGTTTGTGGGTCCCAACGCACGCACTGTGGACTGAAGACAATGAAAGTAATCGAAATCAATTTTAAAACATACATGAATTTTCAAAAGGAAATTTTCGATTTTTCAAATCGGAGTTAAAGGTATTAGAGTTTGTAGATACATTTTTCATTATTTACTTCCACCACAAAGGATCTATTATATTAATAGGAAACTATTACGAAATTCAATAATATGTTAAATTTATTGTAGTCTATGCCCTAGCATAATTTTCAGTTGAATAAGTTGTCGGAGGATAACTTCCAATGTCAGTCCCCGGTTCTGTTTTTAAGAACATGCAAATATAGACGGCGGTAATAAAGATTTTATTTAAATGTGGTTTTAAAAAAGTAAATCTGTTAGAGAATGATACCTTTTAAAAAGTAACATACAGACTGCAGCAACTCACTCAAATATCATTCATACCAGTGTGCGCCGACTGATATGGAATGAAAGCCTCTGACTGCTTTTCTATTACATTTTATTTGGCAGTTTGTTTTATTTGATGTTACCTTTTTATAGTGGGCAGCTAATTTACTGTAATTGAACCTTGCTTGGGGGGATTAGCGTTGTTAAAGAAGTTAAATAAATTAGACATTTAACTTGCTGTATGCACTTCTTGGCTCCAATTGGAGAATTCGAATATAAACACTCCAAGTTCCCTATCACATTAGCAAACAAAACACAAAAGCAAACACTTTAATACACTCATATTTACATAGATTGAAGTTGGAGCGTAAGAAGGGGGGCAGCTTAAGCTACAAAATCCGACAATTAAATTATTGCATGACAAAACATGCACCACAAAATATTCAAAACGCGCCAAAAACAGGATGTAAACAAAACAGACAGACAAACCTCAAAATACACAAACACAACACACTGAACACACACACTCATACGACCAATATCAACACCAACAACATCCACACACTCAAAACAATAAACAAAAAAAGTGAAAGAGGAACAAAATGTGAAAACCCGAAACAAATTCATCTTCCGGTAAAAAAGAAAGAGAGAAAAAAATACATCAACAACAACAACAAGCTGAGGAAATCGTAAAAAATGAAAAACACCCTGGTACACACACACACAGGAAACAAAATGACGCGATAGAAAAAAGCAAAAGCAGCGACATGTCCGCCTCGACGATTCGACAAAGGCCTCCTCCAACTCTATGGCAGATCCTGCCACAGTGTCCCGGACATAACCTCTTTCCGCTAACCCTCACCTACGACCAGGCCAGGGCAGACATAGTGCTCGTGGCAATAATTTGAAATTCGATTACCATAACCAAGTACTCGGAAAACACAAGCATACACACACACACACGCACACACTGTAGAGACAAGAGCAAAGATACTCTAGCATAAAAAAAGGCAAAATATTTACATGCATGTGTGTGTGTGTGTGTGTGTGATATCGTGTGTGTGTGGGTGTGTGTGTGATGTACGCTGCGCTACAGGCGAAAAACTGCAAATGGCGAAAACGTTCGTTAAAAGGTCGCCACGTCTGAAGGCAAAAAAAAAATACTGATGTTTTACAGATTCTTTTTCATTTTTTTTTTTTTTGTTCAAAACCCAAAACGTGAATATATCAGAATTTTTGGCCAAACAAGGAGGCATAAAAAATACGCCAACTATGCTAGCTTTCTAATGTATATATCTCTCTCTCTCTCGCTCTCTCTCTCTGTCTTTCTGATGTCAACTCTGCTCTTCTTTCATTGCATGTGCTGGCATTTAGTATATGTGTATATATTTTTGTATGGGTGTATGTATGTTTGCATATATGTGCGTGTTTGTCCAGCCAATGTGTGTTTAGGTTGCACAGTTTTGGCCTCAAGTCAGAGTCAAAAAGCCAACGTTTCAACTTGTCGAATGTCGAAGAGAACTAACCAAACTGAAGATATCTGATCATTTGTGAAATGGGATTTTCAAAGCCTTGATATTTATCGAATATTTACTCAATTTATGGTAATTTAAGTCTGCTGCCGTTTAAATGCTTTAAATATTTTTCAATAATGGGGGTTCTTCATGCTAGAGAGCTAACCTCAATAACTTGAACCCGAAACACATGCGCTGCCCTCGTCCATAAACATGTGTTCATGTGTGCGTAAGTGTGTGTGGTAGAGGGTGTGTGTTGTGGGGTTCCAGGGGTTTGCGCGGATTTTGTTTAGTTGACTTTCAGCTCAGTTTACTTTGGACGCTGTTTAACTTTGAGCTTGGAAAACTTTGTCCCAACTTATATTTTCTATATATAGATTTCTAGTGTAACTATCTCTCCCTCTCTGTGTTTGTGTGTGCGTGTGTGGGTAGCTGTAGATGTAAGGAAGAAATATTTTATGCTGTGCACGGTAAAAATTCACATAATTGCAGTTGGAATTCAACAAACAACAGCAAAGCGTAAATAGAAAGCGCAAAGTCAACACATAAAAAAATAAAAAAAACCGGAAAAGCAGAAAGAAAACGTTATATGCAGTTGGTAACTGTGGCGGCTACTGCCAAGTCCTGGTAGAGTTAAAACGCCAACACATACACACTCACATGCAACACAAACAAACAAATGGTTGGCAACCTTTGGTTGGCCATCCACTTCAGGTGCACCAAGTAATTGCAACTGAAACTGAAACTTAGCAAGTCGAGCAAAACGAAAAAATAAAAAAAATGAAAATCTCAAATTGGAGTCTTGGCCATTGCTGGAATAGAAGAACTTGGCCATAAGCAGCGGGCAATGGATACAAAGCATTTCGATGCAGGTCATTGCGGCTAAATTAAAAGAAATTGACGCTGTGTTGCAATCATCTCGCTCCATGCCCAACCAGTGTTCCGTAAAAACCCATGCAGTGAGCAAGTTGACAATACCAAAGATAGGGCAGATGGAAAATTAGGTGAGCTCCGCACCTTCATGCTGCTGCTGCAGCTGCAAGTTCTACTGCTGGGCGGACTCCTTGTTGATTTTAATTAAAATCCTTAAGCTGCTGTTGATTATTAATTATTATGCAGTTGCAGTTGCAGGTGCAGGTGCAGGACACTAAGCAGCTGAGCTACTCAACTGCTGCTGTCAACAAAATAGTGCCAAGAAAGATAATTGCGTATACGTCATGATGGTGCTGGGGTGTGTTGGAATGACAAAGCAAATGAAATTGCTCGTAAGCAGATTTATAGCTAATTTACCATAGGATTTCAAAATTCATTTTAAATATTTTTCAAAACTGCAACAACAACAACAAAAATAGAAAAACCACAAACTTAAAATTATGTTTATATTGCGGTTGCAAGAGGATTGCAAACAAAAATGCCTAGTGGCAGTTGCCTTCCAAATACGAACATTGTGGCAAGTATCAAGCAAAAAAAAAATGTTTTTAGTAACAGCTTTGGTTGTTGATAAAAAACAGCTTTGACGGCAAACTGTTGTGAACAAATTTAAAATTTTATTAAATCCTGCATTTGCAAGGACGTCAAAAAAGAAAGCGATGCTCGGGACACAACAAATATGTATTTCCGAATTCTTTTAGATTTGTGGTGCACGTAAAGCTAGGAAACCAAAAGTAGCCGTCACTTTCCTCAACCCTTAACTTAAGCATTCGAAAAATTTGCAACACATCTGCATCTTGGTAATGTTTATTTAATTTTTATATTGCAGCTAACAGCTAATTTTCTATTTATTATATAAAAAAATATTTTTACATCGTCTTCGTCATTTACTTTTCTGTCTAAATCTCGTAAGTAAGTTGCTTCCGCTAGATGGCGACAACAAGTCGTGAAAGGGTCTAGTTGGATAAGCTACCAAATACAGGCATCAACGAAATTTTTTTTATCTAAGTTGTCAATCAGACGAAAAAATTTATTTTTTTTTACCAACACATTTTTAAAAATTAAAAAAAACATACATATAAGAAAGTAAGAAAATTTCATTTTATACAAAATATTATATCTATATATATATTTTCTTTGTTTTTGGGTATTTTTCTTTTATATGCCAACACGTCTTTTGATTCCATTTTTATATAGCGCAAATATGCATCAAATCGATTAAGTGCAACAATGTTAAACAAATTAATGAATAATTAATAAATTTCTTGTTAATATGACAAAAAAAAGTTAATTTATTTTGCATTTGAAGTAAATGAAGTAATGTCAAAAAAATATGTGTGGGTTACCTTCAACACAAAAATTTGAACAGAACAGAGCGTCCGAGTGGGGACATGGGAATCTTGTTGTTGTGTTCCTTTCATTCAAATTGATCCTATTCGATTTTAATTAAATATTTCTTCTACATATCACAAGTATTGGCGCAGACGTTTGCCATTTCAACTCGATTTTAAAGGCATATCGGACCGATCGTGGTTGAGAAACTAAAAACGAACTTGTGGTATACTTTGAGGTCTGCCATCATCGCTTGCCATATGCCCCGTCCTTTCAGTATTTTACTTTTGTTTTATTTTATTTTTGTTTTTTGCCGCATTCAACCGACTGTCACGTATGTGTTTTAGTTTGCTTTGAGTTTTCAGTTACGAGATTTGGCAAGCTAAGCAATCACCAAATAAAAAGCGGAAAAAAAAACGCAGAGTGAAAGAGAGAACGCTGGACAGTTGCTGAGCTGAGTTTCAATTTTCACTTAAAACAAAGTTGGCACATGGCACAAAAAAAAATGTATACACCAAAAACAAAAAAAAACAAACGAAATACTACGAAGAATTTGTGGGCCGCTCAGGCGTTAACAAAGCTCGCGTCGCGTTCAAATTTTGCAGAGCGTTTTTCTTTTTTTCATTTGCTGTTGTCCTTGTTGCTTTTGTTGGGTTTGTAATCAGAGCAAAGTAGACGCAGACATATGCGCTCACATGACGGAACTGAAGCTGAAGCTGCCACACAGTCCTTGCCCCTTGCAGCTTACGTGATTTTGGCTGTTGTAGCCTTTTTGGAAAAGAAAAATCAGTTGCAACAGCAAACATGTCATGAGTGAGCCGAATGAGAGAGGAGCAGGACGGGAAGACAGTGAGCTAGAGATAGGGTGCGATAACAAAAGAACTAGTAGTCACATTCTAGGAAAAACTTAAATAAAAAATATCATCACAGTGGCAAAGAAGTCAAAAGGGGTAAATAAATATTTCCACTTGGTGTGGTGCTGGTAAACTGTAAAGCAGACTTAAAATACTCTATGTACTTGTATATGTATATACATATGTATGTTTCTATGTAGGAAATCGGAAATTTGGAAAGAAAAAAAGTTTTGAAGCTCACGTGACATTTGTTTTGGCTAGTGATGTCCTCTAATGCCAGCAAATCAACGTACCTGAAACACAAAAAGAAAGATGAGACTTTACAAAAAATATTCTCCGGTTCTTAAGACTCTTAAAGCTAAAGTTCTGCACTGTAACAAATGCTTCATTTAAATATTTTTTACGCTTTTCAAGCAATTTGTTATGCTGATAGGCGATATTATTATATGCAGCTGTTTATACAACGATGTATTTATTCTGTATTTTTTCAACTCCAGTAGCTGCAGCAACTTTAAGAACCATATCAATGCATCTGTATCAGCGCTACCTGCTCTTTATGTGCCTCATGACTCTTATGCTCTCTAAGCCAGGCGCCAGTATGCCGTTCAAATGCGGCATAACCTGCGGCGGCATCCACCGTAGAACGGCTATAGTCTGCGATAGAAATTATCACTGGAACAAACATGAGGAAAAGTGTGTACGAAACTTGTACAAACCCGGAAAACGATAAACTCGGTGCACTTTGCCAATTTTATAATAAAAAAAATTAAAACTTTTTAAGCTTGTAACATTTATTTTTTATTATTTCCGCCAAGACCTTTGCCATACCACCAATATGGACCAATTGGTGCAGGAGGTTTTTTTGGTGGCGGCCTCGGCTGTGGAGGTTTCGGAGTACCCCTTATTTTGCTCCACCACTTGTTTATAACGCCAGGACTTCCCGAGTTCTGGTATTTGATGCGATAACATTTTCCACTCACATAGTTATAGGCATAGCCCCATTTGCAGTTACCTTGATAAGAGCGACCTTCTATACCAAAAATGCACAATTTATCGGTATCATTCCTTGTAGAGTTTAGTGGACATACAGGTAACTCGCTTGAGAAATTTCCACTGTCGTTCGAAAATCCTGTGCTTTTCAGTGCAGACATGTTCGTCTACTAACCTTAGCGGTTCTGGTCTGATTGCATTCATTGTGCAATAATTTATTATAATCAAGCATGTAATTGGAGGCGAATCAAAAAAATTATGAAATTTTTTACGCTAACACAATAACGATATACCATGTGTTGGAAGGGTCTACTAGAATTTTGCAATATATATTACAGGCAAGAGCACTCAAAATTCTTATCATAACATCAAGATTTATTGTTTAATATTATAATCTGAAACTTGACAAAATTGTACATAAACCAACCACCCCACCCATCCAGTTAACACCTACCACAAAAACATTAAATGCTTTTTTAAATTCACTTTCAAAAGACATCGAAATTGCATTTAATGTCCGGATGTTAGAGATTGAAAATAATACTTTGCCATTAAACAAAAAGATTTAAGGGTATTTGACTATTGGTCTCACATCTTATAGCAGGCTTCAGATATTACGCAAAAGCGGTTCATTTTAAATTGTAAAACCAAAATTATATATTTTCGCTCTGTTTGCGGTTGATTAAGAAAATTAAGGTCGAGAAACATTTTTTAAGGAAAAACGTCGTAGTAAGTACGAGATTTTGACAAAAAAAAAGAATGTATAATAATTTTCGTGTTTCTCGACTTAAAATTACACTAAAAAACTCTTCATTTTCAAGGTTCACTCGATGACCCTGAAATTTGTAAACTAGTGTTATAGGGAATAACCTTTTACAAAAAAAATGTTCAATATTGTTCAGGAAAGTAACAAATATATATAGTGGGAACAACCTGGGCATCGGTATCAGTGGGGGGTTGACACATTTCAAAGTGCTTGCTTTTAGGCACAACGCAATAAATTCAATTTCCAACAAAATAATCGCTGTAATTAAGAGATACCGACGCACAGATACGTGGCTCTTGTGCGGTCGTGCCAAACACAAGCTCACAGCTCCACACACACACACACACACACACACACATCAAGCAGACCAAATGCCATTAGAAGCAACTTACAGGATACGCTTTGCCGGCAAAATGTTCGCTTTTCAGTATGCGGCCGTTTAAAATACCTGAAAAATTTTCGCATGCCATTAAATTGGGCAATACGCGTTAATGGGTGCCTGTCTCTGTATCTGTGTATCTGTATATCTATGAGTGCGTGTGTTCATATGTGTGTTTGAGTGGGCGAATGGGATGGAGGGGGTAGTTTGCCCGACGGTGTGCTGGCATTTCATCAATGCCTTTGCCAGGAGCTCGTTGGTGCTAGCATTACAGCCACAACCACCAGCTCAAAAGTGAAAATCTATGCGTGTGCTTTTAATGAGTGAAATGAAGTAGACTACTTGGCACACACACACACACAGCGACTCACATAAGCAAAATGGCTGCACGGTAGGTAGCCCAGTGAATGCCACGCACTTCCGTTTGATCGTGTGAAAATGGAAGTCATTGGCTTTTTGGCGCCACTGGTGGGTCCTGTGCACACAACATGGCGTATGCGTCATTTGCTAATGTTGCGCGCGTAGGTGTCGAATCTCGATTAAAGTAAATTGAACTGATGCCAGTCGAGGCTTAGACGACACACACACACGCTCTTACACTCCCTGATACAACAGAAATTCGAGCAAACGTCAGCCAACCCGTCAGCTCAACTCAAGTCAAGTCAAAGAAAGGTAAAGTCAGCTTCAAGAACTCGAAAACTTTTCACAAAAACAGACAAATGATAATAAAAGTTGAGGCGGCGTTACAGGTGACAAACTTACTCCCATTGCAAAAAAGGTCACACAGTCTTGGCCAAGTGGTGAGGTCTGGGGGTCGTTTGGTGTTTTCAATGAGTAGCTAGCTCATCTGACCCTGCCGACAGATGTTTGTTTTTTCGTATGATTGTTGGTTTGTTGCCTTGTTTGTGAGTGTGTGTGTGTGTGCTTGTTTGTATCTTTGTCACTCTGTCACTTGCACAGAGTGCACTAAAAGTGTCGCTTTACAGGGCGAATGATTGTTGTTACCTTTTGCTGTCGAGCTGCTGCTGCTGGGCAACAGTTTCAAGTTGACTAAATGGCATCAAGTTGCATTGACGACTGACATGAAAAGCGAAAAGAAAATAGTTAGTGCTGCTTCTTGCCACTTTTCTTTTCTGTTTTTCTTTTTTTTTCAGTAGTAGTAGTAGTAGTAGTATTTAATTATTTGAAAATATGCAAAGGCGTCGTTTTGAATTACCCATCATCAGGTTGACTTTCGCCCAACTGCAGTTGAATTGAAGAAGTCGGTGAAATACAAATACTTCGCAGTAATCCTATAGTCGAAATAGTTGCATGCAACAATATTATTCAACAACATACAGCTTTTCATCGAATATATTTATACTTTTACATTGTTTAATGTTTGCCACAACAAACTTATTCAACAACTATCTACAACAATGACAGACTGACAGACAGACAGACAACATACAGCAAAATGTTGGCTGCGGTGGCTGCCAAATGACATGATTTTTCAGTTGTGATTCAGTTCAACTTGAGCTCAAGAACTTGCTGCAACTGCATAGTGCAACAGTGAGACAACTTTTGCTTATCTGCCCCCGAAGGTCCCAGCCCCGTTTCATCTTACCCAGTTACTGCAATGGCAACGTCTTGAGGAATTCTGAATTTTCTTTTCTTTACATTTCCTTTCATTTTTTTTCTCTTCTTCCTTGTATTATTTTTCCTTTTGGGTGCGTCAGTTTGCTGCCGCCATTTCATTTCTTAGCACGTTGTTATTTCTTCACATGGTTGCATGTGTGTGTGTGTGATAGTGTGTTATATAATGGTAACTCCTTGTTGTTGGTCTGTTTCATTTTATTTGTTGCACAAAATTGGGTTTTAGTGGATTTTGTGGAAAATGATTTTTGCTGCTGCCGTTAGGCTTGCATAAACTTTAATTTAATTTTCCGACGGTATAACAGAAGTTCTGTCCGGGCGGCGTGCCAAAAGTTAACCCGTAACAAATACTAACAAAATATATAAACACATACTTCATAGTCTTCCTGGTTAAAACACTATACTACGGATCCCTAGAGTCTTCCATACCGACTACTATAACGAAATCTCAGTTACATCTCCATTTGAATTATTTTGCATAATTTGTGCACAAATTTACAGTTCGTATAAGGTATCTAAGACCTAAGGTTTAACTCTAAGCCCTCTCGAAATTCAAATCTCTCCATCTTGCAACATATTTTCCACTTGGCGCACATTTTTACAGCAAGCCACAAACATGGCCATCAATTCTAATGTGGCTTTGCTACAAAAACCAAATGTCAGTGCTAGACCAGGCACAATCACAGTGACAAGCTTTAAAAAAATAAAAAAATAAAAAAATAAAATGCACAAAAGTGCAATTGACTTGAAAGATGTGTGGCAAGGAGTCAGCCAGAAGTTGAAGGCTTTCAAGCGTTGCTGCCAAGAAAAGCCATAGAAATGGCAGCACCTAAATGCCGGCACTGCGGTAAGGTGCTCAATCGCGCACACATGTATACACACACACACACACACACACACACACACATATAGGGACACACTACATATACAGGTGAAAAATTATAGCGTAAAATTCATATTTGATGACTTTTTGATTGCCAGCCCGAGAGCAGTAGAGCAATGCGTCGACTCAGGCGCCTTCACATAATGCACCGAAAGTACTTTCAATGGCGTCATTGTCAAAATCGTCTTTGCGGTCTTTCCTATCCACGTCGTCCTCGTAGTCCTCACCATCCCCATCATCATCATCGTTATCATCATCAGAGTTGATCTAAAGCACTGCCACCAGGCAACCAGGTATTAGGTTCAAGCTGGATTTTTGCCATGTTATGCAACATGAACCATTCTCCCCTTGCCAAAACTTGCCCCTGTAATTTTTCTTAATATTTTTGCAGTTTTCGCTTTCAATGTGGCATTCTTTTCTCTATGGACTCGTAGGCGCATACGTAATATAATTTGAAGCTTTGAAAAAATTATTCAAAATGCATCTACAATCCACCTTTGCGACTGCTAACAACTGTCAGTTACCGCCATCTTTGCTTTTGCCATCATTTATCAACAAAATGGCGTCGAGTGTCCAACAGCTGTTGCTGTTGTTGTAAAGCTCAGCATGAAGCAATTAATCTAAGGGTTTTTATGAGCTGGCTAATTTCAATTAATGTGTGTTACATACACGTAACCACATAAGTTGTGTGTTGTTTGTTGTGTTATGTACAGAGCCTTTGTTGATGACACTAATGCGACACTCTCACACACCACACCCACATTAATGTGTTAATGACTCCACAGCAACAACAGTCACAACAATAAGTCAACTGCCATTCGTCGCTAATTTGCATTCTTTCCTCTCTGAGGTGGCATGGTCAACTTTCCATGTGCTTGGCTTACAACCTTGACGTATCCTTTTGCCGTGATAAGATTGCATTCCTCAAAAAATGTTCCTGGAACCATTGCTTTGGGTTTAGCTTACTTCCAAAAGTTGTCTTTTTACTATTTTGAGTCGAATC
Source organism: Chymomyza fuscimana (assembly GCA_949987675.1). Classification (NCBI taxonomy): domain Eukaryota; kingdom Metazoa; phylum Arthropoda; class Insecta; order Diptera; family Drosophilidae; genus Chymomyza; species Chymomyza fuscimana. The sequence goes on from OX465089.1 coordinate 104,330,018, forward strand.
TAACCACATCAAAAAAACAGCTGTTCAGTTTGTTGGCACATTTTGTGGCGCTTCCTTGCGGCGCCAGAGTAAACGCGATATTACCCGCAACAATCCAAGCGAGCTTATGGCTTATGTCATACAATTTATAAAAAAAAAACTTTTCGTTGGTTACATTTTTAGAAAATTTACGCGCAATTATGACGCAGGAAAAAGGAAAAACAACAACAACTGCTCGACATTTTGTCACACGCTGACCTTAATTACTCGGCACTTAAGTGCGGAAGTTTTTATAAGGCCATTAAGTTAACTTTTAAATTATCTCTAATGCACTGCATTAAGTACTGTTCTGCATTATAAAAAATCAAGTTATAAATGAATCTGTATATTTTATATGCCCAAAAGAGGATACAAAAATACATTGCAAAATCAGTTAATTACTTTTAGTCGTTGCAATTCCTATTCCAATTTGTGCAAAATTTTGAGTCATTCACTGACTAAGCTGGCGCTTGACCAGGAAAGGGTAGTGGAGCTGGAACTGGAACCGGCACTGATGGCAAACATTTCTACGATTTTTACGACTATAAGCCATTTGCCGATTTTACAACTTTGCTGGCGCCTGACTTATGCCAAACCCAAACCAACTGTGGCGCGCTTTTCGGCGCCATCCGAGCACTAAGCCGGACTGGACTGGAAGCCCTATCTACACGCATTCGCGTGTCGTGCCGGGTGGGCCGGCCTTTGCTCTGCTCTGCTCTGCTCTGCCATGTTGTCTTGGTTTGTTCTGGTCTCTGCTGGTTTTCTGCTCTACTATTTTTTCGTCGCCAAAATGGCGTTGCGTGTTGCCACGAAATGTTTGTAAAAATTTGCTCAACAGCAAGCTAAATAAAATATATTCATTCCCATGTACTAGATGTGAACGATATCGAGGGTTGGCTTTTCAATTTTGGGAATGTTTGAAGTTTGAGCACTTAAGCTACTCATAAAAAAAAAATTCAGTTTGGCAACTGATGACATTTTTGTACAGCCACAAATCAAAGTCATTGGGTGCCAAATTAGCAGTGTACGCCGGAAAAGCCACCAATGCGTCGTTTTAGGTGTCCAAAATGTCGGTTTTGTCTAAAGTTGCTTTTTAAGTGTAGTTGCTTTGAAGTGTAATTCGACCACGAACAAATTTCGATAAAGGATCGTATTCGAAGATGTATACAATTGATTTCTATTTAGTTTCGGAATAAGAAGCATACAAAAATGTTATCTCCAATAAGGTCAGAAGTACAAAAGAAATTGTCCGTGTAAATGTCTAATCGCCTCGATCTTGAAGACTATAAGTGCTAGGGTAATGAAAACTTGTCATTTAGACTCCAGCCAGAAAAAGATTATATTCGGCTGTGCTCCAGAAAACGAATCCGAACATTTCATTCGGATTCGCTTTGAAACCGAATGTTTGGTGCTCCCAAATCCATCAAAACGAATTTTTCATGTGGTTTGAAACCGAATGATTTTTTGCAAGAGGAATTAAAACAAATCGGAAACATAGGTGTAAAAAGTATAAATTTTATACTGAAATAATTCAGTAGTAATATAAGGGAAATATACGAATTAATCGAAAATAAATAGGGAATTAATTACCCGTAAATAATTTCATTCGATTAATTTGTCAGTGGCAACCCTCGTATAAATATTTATATATGTGCTTGCTATGTGCCATTCGCCGCGTATTAGCGAAAACACATAGAAATTTGTATGCGTCACAGAGAGAAAAAAGTCATTTGGCGCAAAAACAAAAATCATAAAAAGATTTATGGCGCTTTCAAGGCGAAGACACTAGGACACGGAGACACTGGGACGGCATCGAACAAGGAATAAAAGACTGAGACATAAACCGTCAAACTGCGTGCGAAAAGTTTACTTTCTATGAGAAAGCTAGTAAGTAAAATAAGCAGTAAAGGGGGACTTGGTAGTATAACCAAGTTGATTACCAACTAGAATAGAGTCAAGGCTTTGGACATACTGCTGAGATTAGGAATAACAACATTTGTGTTGGGGGGGAGGGGGCACACTATAATATGAGGCACGTGTCTGCGTTGCGCTACTCTCTTTGTTTAATATTAATTTTGTTGCGTAACTTAAATTATGTAATTGCTTGCAATGAAGAACAAATAATCCTAGATTTGGCTAGCTAATGCCATGAATCAAATTAACTGCATTCTGACCCCATTCTTAAGACTGTCAAAATGAAATAGGTGTGGGGGCAGGCAAAAAGCTTGCATTTTATAAAGTGCCACGTCCACCCAGTTTAACCCAGTCCTGCCCCTTGTTCGCGTGCTTAAAACGCCAAACAGATTTCAACCAGCAAAAGCCAATGCGGCGCTGGCGTTGCCAGATTTTATTTTTTGTGCTGAATACAACAATTTTATTGTTTTAATGCATTTGCAATTGTGCGCCAAAGTTGAGTCGTGGCGTTGCCACGGCGCGAGCGGTGGCGGTAAAGTTTTGCAACTGCACTAGGGCAGACAGTCAGTGGAGCTGAAGCGAGGGGATTGATGTTGGTGCCGCTGCTGCCTATTTTCATTGTGCAATGGGAAACTTTGTGTAACAATAAAATTTTGTGCCGTGCAAAAGAAGGAATGAGACAAAATAAAAGTAGAGGCGTAACAAAGTCAGTTGATAGGGTTGCTCCGGGAGCTGCATGGAGGAGGTGTAGCCTACTTATGAGCGAACAGAGCAGAGCAGGCGGCAAGTACGCGGCATTTAACTCTCGGCTTCCGCGGCGACTTCCGGCGTGGTGAATTATGTTGGCACTGTTTTTGTTTTTATTTTTTTTTTTTTTTCCTGCTATTTTGTGCTTATAATTGTTTTTGTTTGTTGGTGCAGGCGCCTAAAAACAAAAGCAACAAAAACAGGAGCTACAGCGACAGCAAAGCGCAGCCTGCAGGCGCCATATATATAATTTATGAACTTTGGCCAACGTGCGTTAAATTTATTGAGTTGATGGCCCGGAGTCATGAGTTTAATTAGTATGCAGCCAATAACTTAATGGAGGCTTTAAAAAGACGCATTCCCCTTTAATAAAAAATGAAAATAGAAACCAATGCAGCCAATGAATCATGTTGAACAACCACAAAATTGATGGATTTGCGGTATGTGCCATGCAGCATTTTGACAGGTAAAACATGGCATTGCCAGCCTTAACCAATGCGCACAGACGCATTTTGAAGCATTTAGCTGTATTTTGTCATATTCTTTGCTCTTGCCCAGCTGAAGGAGCTGAAGAAACCGTCCAAAAGGAACAAGCAAATAGTGACTTTTACTTTGGCTCGTTTGGCTCGAAATGTTGATGGACTGCTGCGACTGATGGACAGATTGACTGACAGGCAGACAGCAGGCAGCAGGCGTAAAGTGCAGGACATCAATCAGGCAAATAGTTCAATTCTGTCGTGCGGCTCATACATCACATCATGCATAAAGACCATGACGACTATGAAGACCATGACCATAGCTTGCAATCGCACTGCACCTTTACTAGTTAGTATTCCTGGAAGTATAATTACTCTACTTTAAGCCCTAGACAACAGTAGAGCTAGTTTCTTCTCAAGTTCAGCAGTTTGCACTTTGCCTGCCTTCTGTGGTCGTATGCAAATCTGTACATTCCACTCCCAGATCTAGCGTCTCTGTAGCTTCTTGTGCAGCTGTATGTATATGCGCATGAAATTAACACCATGAAGCGTGCGGAATGTGTAAACTCCCTCGGATACAGTCAAAATGCAAATGCAAATTGCATTTGTTTGCGTTGTGTCATTTGTCGCTTGGATGCTTGCTTGTCGTCTCATCTCGGCGATGGGGTGGACGTCTGGAGGAAAGCATGGTCGGAGTGGATTTTGCAAACGAATACTCAGTTTGTGCAGCAAATGTAGCAAGTTGTTACAAAATTCATAAACTTATGAAATATAAATCACGACCCCCGCCCCACACACACGCACACACACATGCATACACAGTAGTGTTGACATAGTTGACATGTCAAATGTGAATACGGTTGCAACTGCCACTTGCTCAGTCTGATCTTTACTAATGTCTTAAAGTTTAACTCAGTTTTATTCTAATTTGCAGAGTCAAAGCGATGATTCTGGTTACCATTTAGAGTAAAGAGGTGTAAGAAGTTATACTTGACGGGTTCGGTAAAAGTACTGTGTATTTCAACATTGGCGGAAGTCACAAATGTGTAGCAATCAGCTATATTGTCGATCGATTCAGTCCAAATACTTCCCCGGGTAGCAGCTAGCTACACCATACCGGAAACGGTGTCCAGGGTGGTGCACAAATAAGTAAACGGGTATTAAAATGCTCAGCATTGGGCTTAAGTTACCAGCAATCAACCAAATACTGCGCATGTGCAAATTGAAAGCACACATTTCCAGATATTCTGTCAGTTCTGACAGAAAAGCCAACTACGAAATTATGTGTACTACAGTGGAGCAAAATACTTTGAATAATGTCAAATATAGATTTTCTCCCTTTTTTTGTACATCCGGCCCATTGTACTTAGCACGAACCGAGCATTGAATAGAAACATAGTAAGCTAAATTTAGCAAAATTTTGTATACTTTTAGCCAAGACTCTAACATCCTCATTCGATATTCTGAACTTGTACGAGCAACAACTCTAAAGACGACTACTAAACTATAAACAACTAAACAAATTAAACAAATTGTAAGTACAAAAAAAAAAAAATTTAAAAAGTTAAAAAAAAAACTAAAAAAAAGAAAATTTTTGTTTGCTAGAATCAAACATGTCTGAGTCTGCAAATCCTGGAAGCGATGCTGGTGGAGCTCCTGCTGCTGGTGGCGGCGGTGGCGGCGGTGGTGGTGGTGGCGGCGGTGGCGGTGGCGGTGGTGGCAAATCAACGACTGCGGGTGCAGCTCTCTTTGGGCCGAATGCTTGGTTGACTGCGGCGGCCGTAGCAGCTTATACGACTCGCGCCATCTGGTTGAAGATATCTCAGTTTGGACAAGCCAAACAAGAGGACAAGGAGCCTGATGAAGCATATCAGGTGGAAAAACTGGAAATGGATGCTGTCTTGGAGGACAAGTTCTCGGCTTCCATGCTAGATGATGTACCAATCCAAGGGGCCCTGGACACACAGTAGCGATCGAAGCTTTGACCAGTTTGAGAGGATAAGGATATCACACACGCGCACACACAAACACACAAATACATTCCACAACACACACGCATAAATAAAATAACTGTTGTTGCATTGTTGCAAGTCGATGAGGGGGATCACTTGTAGTACAATCAAACCTAATGAATAAACGTAATGTAAAGATACAAATTTGTTTTCAATTGAAAATGCAAATGTCAGACTCCCAATGGCCTAAAATCGCATGCAAATATGTAAACGATTTGTACATAATCCGCTTTTAATTTTGTTACCAGCAGAAATCTTGTGTTTTGCACAGATAGCGACATACCAAGGAGAGTGCCAGCGTTTTTTGGCTGTGCTAAGTGACTGGGCAAATGACAGCTTGCGGACAGCTTTGATGACCAAGCAAATATGGGCAAGAGTATTTCAGATATTTCAGATCTAAGTGACCGTTTGACATTTCATGCAACTGTCATGCCAAATATGAATAATATTTTCATTGCTTTGTAACACATTTGCGAACTGACTGACCGACGGACTGAGTGAATGACTGAGATCTCACCAGTTTTTGTTTGTTGGCTTTTCCGATGGCGTCCACGACGATGACGACGACGACGAAATGCCATCAATCAAAGCTGGCTGCGGCGTCATTATGTCACGCATGCTTCAAACTGGGAATGAGTGGGGTATCAAGCGATTGGAAACTGGAGCATATGCAACATGGTGGGGTACAAACATTGTCACCAGCAACTGCCAACTGGCAGCCATCAACCGGGCTGCCATTGTTTTTGTTGATTCAATTTTCAATTGGGGCATATCAAGTGGCAGCGTAGGTCCACCACTCGCTGATGATGTCCCTGTGTGTGTGTGTGCGTCTGAGATGGAAAACTAATGAATGCAACTGTCAATTAGCGCACTCTCCGAAAATATCGTACCACGGATGTGGATATCCATAAGGATTGATAAAACTGCGACAATATTTAATAGGTTTTGCAATAAAAATCGAATAAACCAAGATTGTTAAACTGCTTTCAATTTAGTATAACTGCCTTTTCCTACAATTACTTATTATTTGTTGTTAATTGGTATTACTATCCGAGCGGCCGACCATTTCATAACACAGGCCTCAAACATGTCCGCACTTCAAGTGCTCTAAATAAGCAGACCAAGCCACCGTCAACTTTTTTTTTTGTTTGCCTATTTCCAACTCAGACATTTCATATTTGATTTCTTTCTGTTCGTTCACTCATTACCCTACTCTTGGAGTTGATTAGAGTGTATTGAATTTGTCATGTAGTTTGCACTTTTCTCGTGAAATTTTTGTGCTTATGGATAGGATAATATTTTCGAAAGTAGTGTCTGATCAAAATTGTACTGGAAGAACGGAAATTACTCAAAGTATTCAGGCAACCTTAGTAGCCTCGGCACGTACGTGGCTCAATGGACACCAATCCACGGAGTCCAATCAAAGAATTCATTTCAAACAAATCAATCTGGTAAGTCCAAAAGAGTAAATCTTTTCACACTACCAACATCCATACTATTCTCAAGTAGGTTTGTAATCAGTACATTTTAGAGAGTCATTCGGGTATCTTTGAGATATTTTGCCAAATTCCTTTCTAACATAGGAAACAATTAAGTCTTTGTGAGTTCCTTGGTAACTTCTTAAAAACACAAAAAAAAAATCGTTTTGGCTGTGCATGTTATTTTTTGGGTTAAGTCCGAAAAAAAAATAATTAAACATAATTGTCAGTAAATATCTAACTTGAAGTTGGCATAAATATAATCTAAGAATATAAAAGAATATTTAAAAAATTATTTCAGTATAAAAGTTGTGCTTTTTTAAACCTATTTTTCCGATTCGTTGTAGTTCCTCTTGCAACAAAACATTCGTTTTCAAACCACATGAAAAAACCCTTTTGGTGAAATTGGGAGCTCCAAAAATTCGGTTTCAAAACGAATCCGCATAAAATGTTCATTTCATTTTTAGTTAGTAATAGTTTTTAGAAATCAATATTCAATGTTTTTAAAATAAGTGTAACACCATTTTTGCGACACCAAAACTTGTTTTTCATTAATTTGTAACGGACAGAAATTTCCCACTAAAAGTGATTTCCAAAACATACACGTACAAAAATGAAAAATTTTTTTCTTTATATTGCTTTAACGCTGATCGATTTACTTGACCGGTTTTCCCCCACTTTTCAGTGCGATGAAAAGGCTGCTCCTTTATCCCCACTCTATGTCTCTCTGTCTGCTCGGCTCCTCCGTTTGCCGCATATAATAAACGCGCTTTTTTTTGGCATAATTACCATGGCAGACCACAAATAATGCCAGCAGCAGCTAAAGCAGACTGAGAGCGAGCGGGCGGCATCGGCACAATCGATAATTATGACGTTACGTTGCATTGTGTGCTGTGTGTTATCGTCATCAGCTGCAACGATTATGTTCCGTTTGCAACCGCAACAAGCGCAAAGCGGCAGAGCTGCCGGAGCTGCTATGTAGTAGTAAGTCATCCAACGAGTCGACGTCTGCGCTTTCATGTAATATTTGCTCGCAATAATTACGCGACACCACAGTCAGTTTGTTGTTGTTATGTTTGCAGCTTGTGGCGTCGCATGTTGCAATAACATTTTGCTTTCGCTTTCAAACGCATAAGCCAAGTGTTGCTTGTTTTTTGCTTTTCATGCAACGATGGAAAAGATGGAAAGTATGCAGTGACGGTGGCGCAGCGGGATCGATTTTAATTGTGAGTCATTTACGAGCGCGCTTTAAGCATATTTATGGTATGAGGCATGCGGCATGCAGCGGATGCAACTGCTTGATGGTGGTAACAAATTGTCAATGGACTTGGTAGGCCATAACAGGCATTCTATCGCTTCATTCGTATGATTTGTCTTGGTTAGATCATTTTGGAGTTATTTTAAGACTGAGTGGAGACTACTTTTTATTATCGAAATTTTTAAATGAGTTGAGTTCATTTAAGTTTAGTTAGTTAAACAAACTAGTGCATAATGAAGTCAGCACTTCATAACTCATTTGTGGAGGGGTTGTACGTTGAGAGCTTGTGCAACATATTTCTTTTCTTTTTTTTTTTGTATTAAAATCGACTGAGCAGAACTTTTTCACTTAAAGTTTTAATGCATGCACTCACAGCAGACATAACAAGCGAGATAGGGAGTGCAAGGGGGCCGGAAAGCAAAGATGCAAAGCAAACATCAACAAACAACAACAACAACAAATGAGCAAAGGATTACAAAAGTTTGTCGCTTTTTTTCTGTATTCAATTTATATTTAATTACTTCAAATGCCAACTTTTGACACACATTACAAGCAGACAGGGGTTAATGAGTCAAGTAAATGCTCCTTGCTCTCATCTTTTCAAAAGGCACAACTACGTCATGACTGGAGGCACACAAAATGTCCCATCATTATGTCAATAAGTTTAACGCTACTCATTTGTCTTTTCTGGCAATCATCCAGTCTTCATGTTGTCTACTGCTATTTGTTATTGAAATTTTATGATTTAATTGTAGATACTATACATAATTTGTGTCTATACTTGGTATACATATATATAATACATACAATAAGCTAACAACAAACAGCTTATATACATAGATATGTCAAGTCTGCTTGGAGGCGCTTAAAAGCTTTCTGCCCCTTGGCGTTGTCATTGCCTTTAATCAGATCAGCATCAGCCCACCATATACGATTCCCATCACCAACAGCAAAAATCCTTTTTCTATAAGCAGCTAAGTGACTATAAAGCAGGCCCAAGGGTTTCCCGGACTACCCACATCTTTAGCTGTTGCTCCGGGCAATTGCCCTAATGTCAAACCTTTTGTCACCACTTCCGTTCATATTCCCATTACAATTGTTTTTGTTTTATACTAATCTGATTACCAATGATATAATCTTTAAGCGTAGGTGCTGTCGCAATTCCCCCCATAAGCCTTGCGCAAAAATGAGTCGGAATTTACCATTGCAACACCTTTTCAAATCCATCCTTTGGCCTGTTTAATTTATTTTTGTTTTTCAAATAAAATTTGACTTAAGAGCTGCAGTAAATTTTAGGAGAAAAAGAGGCAAAAAAGTCGAAATCGCATGTTGCTTGCAACATTCACTATTTGGCGTTGCACAATTTCAGCAATGACCATACAGTGAATAACTGAATGAGTTGAGTGGCCATGCCTCCAACAATTTTGGAATACTGATGACTTGCAAGATGATCATTTTTATGTTTGGTGGCAGTCGTTAAAACTTTAACGCTCATTATCTTGCCTTTGTGGCCAAGAGCTAATGCTTCTTATTCTAGGTGTGGTCAGGTCACATCGTCTGGAAAGTATTCATTTTTAAGAAACACTAACAAACATGTAATTATACCCTGTACCTATAGGTACAAAGGGTATACTAGATTTGTGCAATGTATGTAACGGACAGAAGGAGGCGTGGCAGACCCCAAGTCCTTTATACCAAAATGCTTATCATAACTTCGGGTAGCGATTGAGCCATGTCCGTCTGTCCGTCCGTCCATCCGTCCGTCCGTCCGTCCGTATGAACGCCTAGATCTCGGAGACTATAAGAGCTAGAGACACGAAACTTTACCACCTGGTGCGCATATTTCCTCAGAAGATGAAGTTTGTTGAATCATGTCATTATCTTTCCACGTTCCCCCACAGTAGAGTTTCGCGGTTTTTAGCCACACCGTTGTTGCTACATGCATCTGTGTGTAAAAAATGAACAAAATCGGACAAATACAGCAAAAGTTATAGTCAAAAATATACAAATTTCAGCACCCTTGCCTATAAACTGCATCAATATTTGACTCTACGTAATTATGGTTACAAGTGACCTAGAATCACAATTTTTGGTAAGCTGATTCATGTGGCTCTAATGAACAAATCCACATCCAAATTTTATCGATGCGGTCCCCTCACCCCCCGCAATCGATTTACCGTGTTTTCTCCCACACCCCTCAATATAACAACTTGAAACTTATCCCATATACTTTAAATAACGTCTTTGACGTAACATTCGAGTTTCATCAAAATCGGTAAAAATGTAGGGAACTTTCAAATACAAATATCGAATTTGACCAACAAAAAAATAAATTCCAATTGGAAAGTTCTTAGAAGGAATATGCAGAAAAAAAATTGTTCGAGACAAAAGGTACAGGGTATTCCCCTGTCGGGCACTGCCTCGACTGTACCACATTTGTTTAATATTGCTATATGTTAGTGGTAACAAGCATTTTGATTTTTACAGGCACATATCCTTTTATTGCTTGGTATGAGCAATTATATTTTGGGTATAACTTTTTCCTCGCGGTAAGTTTTCTTTAATTTCGGAAGACAAGCCCGTCTATTTGTTTAATTTCTCTATCTCCAGCTTTAAAAGGTACCTACTTTTAGTGTCTATTGGACACAGAAGCAAGTACCTCTAATTATAATAAAAATTAAGATTTTAACATTTTCTTTGTTTAAAATTTAAACATTTTCTTTGTTTTAATGTGTTTTTGGGTGATTCATTGATAGGCTTATTTTTCACCAAAAAAGATGGCTTACGGTAAATTCGGGCGCGGACGATTTTGGGGTACCCTGTACCACCTCATTGCAAACAAATCCGGTTTATTGCTCAAAAACTCCACAAAATATTTATTTTTTGATTAAGATAGTTTCATAAACAAAAAAATAAAACAGTCAAATTTGGTTACGATATCTTCATAAAAAAACCAATTATTCATCTAAAACTTTTGGTATTTTTCGAGGTCCTCTGAAACACTCCTATGGGAGCTATATCATATAACCCCGATAATCAGGTATCTAATCTGAAAGTTTTGTTACTCCAGCTCATACCATCCCTGAGAGCTGGACGGACAGACGGACTTGGGTATATCGACTTCTCTAGTTACCCTGGTCATACTTTATGTAACTTTGGGGCGTCTCCGACGTCTTCTTCTGTATGTTACATACATTTTCGGCTTGCAAAAACTTAAAACACACTTTTTACCATAAGGTACACGGTAAACAAATTTTGTTGTAAAAGTAAAGCCATAGATTAACTTTTCGGAGATTTCTCTACTGTTATGACAAGAAAATCTTATTTCCCTTTAATCGATATTTTTCATGGCTTTAATTGTACGTTAAAGATATAATGCATTGTAACCCAAAAAAAAGTTAAATATATGTAGCTTTACAAAAAAAAAAAATGTAATACAGTCGAGGCGGAGCCCCTGTACCTATTTATTTTTTTTTGGTGAAATTTGATATTTATACCTATAAGCTCAATAAATTTTTACCGATTTTGATAAAACTCGAGAGTTACGTCAAAGAAGTAATTTAAAGTATATGGGATAAGTTTCAAGTTGTTATATTGAGGGGTGTGGGAGAAAACACAGTAAATCGATTGCGGGGGGTGAGGGGACCGCATCGATAAAATTTGGATGTGGATTTGTTCATAAGAGCCACATGAATCAGCTTACCAAAAATTGTGATTCTAGGTCACTTGTAACCATAATTACGTAGAGTCAAATATTGATGCAGTTTATAGGCAAGGGTGGTGAAATTTGTATATTTTTGACTATAACTTTTGCTGTATTTGTCCGATTTTGTTAATTTTTTACATACAGATGCATGCATAAAATGCATCGCTCTATTAAATTTCAGATGAAAATATTAAACGGTGTGGCAAAAAACCGTGAAACTCTACTGCGGGGGAACGGGGGAAGATATTAACATGATTCAACAAACTTCATCTTCTGAGGAAATATGCGCACCAGCTTGTAAAGTATCGTATCTCTAGCTTTTATAGTCTCCGAGATCTAGGTGTTTATACATACGGACAGACGGACAGAAGGACATGGCTCAATCGCTACCCGAGGTTATGATAAGCATTTTGGCATAAAGGACTTGGGGTCTGCCACGCCTCCTTCTGTCCGTTACATACATTGCACAAATCTAGTATACCCTTTGTACCTATAGGTACAGGGTATAAGAATTATATTAGGAAAAAATTATATAGTGCAGTAAAAGAAGAGTTTCAGCTGGAAAAAAATACTTTTTTGATGAAACTTTCAGGGATTGTTTGGGACCCTGTTCTTAGTCTAAAACCGAGTAATAAACAATCCCTGAAAGTTTCATCAACTACAATAAGTATTTTTTTCCAGCAGGAGTCGTTTTTGAGCATTCGTTTACTATACTAATAATGGCTATTGGAATTAAGGCAGCTGTGGGTTCTGCTGATATGACATTTGCATTCCTAATATAGGGACGCAATTGTTTAAAAGCTCTATACAGTTTACAATTTAAAATAAATACCAAACTTCTTCGTAATCGGAACTATTGAAACAATTTAATATAAATAAGAATTTAGGTAGTAAAAGGTATCTTTGGCCATAAGCTTCTGCTGAATGATAGCCGTGCCTGCCCATAAAAACACACAAATCTGGGACGCCCTGGGATGTGCTTCATTTGAGTAAATAAAATGTTCTCGAATTTTTTTTTGTGTGCGCTCACACACACACACACACACACACACAGACAGATCCATAACACTAATGGTTATAGTAACTGCTTCAAATGAACTGCAATTAACAGTGCAAAAGGATGAGCAACCGCAATGGCCATAACCACAACAGCAGCAGCTGCAATAACAACAACAACAGCCACAATAACAAGAGCAAACATTTGCCACTATTTCATTTTTCTTTTTGCACAATTCCAAATTGTTGCTGTATTTGCAATAATTTGTGTTTGTTTGTGTGTTTCTGTGTTTCTGTGCTTGGTGCACAGTGCAAATCATCATTAAATAAATTGCTCATAATTATCGCAAAAGACTCTTGCCATATGATTGCCTTGCCTAGCCTAGCCTAGTCCCAAAGCTGCCGCACACTCTCCCATCCAACATATTTGGCCACATTTTGACTAATTTCGCGCATTGCGTATACGCCCCCCATAACACACACTCAAATTTACTGACCAGCGGGTGAGCATTCGTTTGCATGGTAAGCTTGCCAGTGGGCCAAGTTGCTGTTGTTGTTGTGGCTTTTGCTTTCTTTTGGCTACTACCAAAAATGGGCGGCTTAGCTCTTTCCATTTCATCATTTTTCTCTCCATTTTGTATTGTGTAATTTAAAAAAAACAAAAAAAATTGGATACTTATGATTGTTGCTTGATAAATGCATAATGGACTGACCAGCAAACTGATATCTTTGCTTCCTGGTTATTAAAGCTGCCGGCTGTTGTCGGAGACAAGTGCGGCTCAAGTATTTGCCTGGACTGCCAAGCTGTCTGTCAAGTAAGCGCCCAAGTGGCAGTTGATGATGAGCTCATAATAATGAATTTTTGGGTTCAATCAAAATGTTCAATAAGTGGTTGAGGTAAACAAAACATGGTCAAATAGGTGTGTAGTCAAACAATGCTTGGAGATTGTACGCTGGCAATGTATGTGTGTGTGGGCGCGTTGCGATTTTTCTTTTGTTTTTAGTTTGCACAATAACCAGGAAATGGGCATAACCCATTACAGATCATTTACGACTGCAGGCATCAGCAATGGCCATGCGTCAAGAAACTTTAACTATTTGGTTAGGCAAGAGTTGTGTCTGCCTATAAACAGCTTTAAATATGACTAAACTGAAAGTTTAAGCATTTGGCAGAAATTATAGATACCTATTTGTTGGCCTTGATAAAACAAAATGGCAAAATTTCTCTATCAGCCAAGTGCAGCTAACAATTTTGACAACAATAGCAACAACAACAAGAGCGTGTGTTTTTTTTTAGAGATTTTGAGACTCAACCTTTTCAGGTTTCGTTTTGTTTTGTTGTTATGTTTGTGTTTTTGGTTTTGTTTGTTTGTTTCCAACAAATTTAACGTTTTCATTAGATTTTCTTTGCGGCGCAGGCACGCATACAAAACGACAAACAAATCGACAAACCGACGCAGAGCTTACAAGTTCAATAGAGCTTTGGTCAATTCATAGATACAGATACAGATACAGATAGAGATACACACACACATGTACATGCTTACGCAGTCCTCACACATACTAATGTGGGGAGTGAATGAGTACGCAGCACATTCAATTGTAATGCCCAGGAGAGTGATTCAATTGAATTTGTTTGTTTTAGTATACGGTTCATTTATTTGCAAAAACGAATGAATAAGAGTCAACTAACCAGCCCAACCCAGCCCAACCCGAAACAGACCGATCTCCTTGTCTGCTTAGCTCCTCAACTTGCAACTAAACAAGCGACCCGATTGGAACTTGGAGCAGATTCAAAAAACAATGCATTGTCGTTACCAACAGGGGGGGGGGACAGCAGCAGAGATCTCCGTCTTAGTTCTGCGCAATAGTGATGAGCGATACTATGAATTTGCAGTCACAGCGACAACTGTGACTGTGACAAAAAAATATCAGTGACAAGGTCGTGACAGTGACACCGAGAACATAGTAAAATTTTTACGAAAGAATATCGCGGATATTTATTATGCTTTTAAAAACAAAAAAATTATAAAATTTATAGTTTATAAAAAATTAATATCTTACAGCTTTGGGTAATTCACACGTTGGATGTTTCCTCTGAATATGTTTTGATAAATAGATTGCCTTGCAATATTTGCAAGGCAAAATTATCATCTAAAACACTCAATAATTTCCAAATTTTACTTACTTTGCATGTGACCCTTCTTCATATTGCAACAAATATCTCAAAACTATTGTATTCATTAATACTAGCCACCTATTGTGTAACCGTTCATAAAATAATATACAAAATGCAAAATACGCCCCAAGTATTTACCTGCAGTATTTACTCTTGCAATATTTTGTTACTATTGGTACGGAAATACTTGGCGCGTATTTTGTAACAGTTCATAGGATCTTGTGCTTACGAAGATTTTGTCGCAGTTCATACGAGCTTATATATCCACGAGTATTTTGTCATCTTGGGTTGTGACTGTGACAAAATACTCTCGCAGTATTTGCGCTATTGGTATTTTTTAACAGCTCATGTTACCCACGAGTATTTTGTCGCCGTGACAAAATACTTGTCACTGATACGACTCGTTACATTAAAATACTTGTGACAAATCACAGGTACGTAAATATTGCTCATCACTACTGCGCACATAATTTGAACTTTGTCGAACTTCCGGTCAAATGTTGCACTTGTGTGGCTGTTTGGCTGTCTGTCTGTGTGTGTGTGTATGTGTGTGTGTTGAGGTGTTTTGGTTGGGGCGGCGAGCATATGTCTATGTGTAAGTGTATGCGAGCTAAGCATATAAATGTGGCATTGTTCAAGTGCAGAGTCAAGTAGCTCTCATTGTGGGCCTTACAAATTCAAGGTGTATTTGTGTCTGCCTCTCTCTGTACTATGCCGTTATGTGATTCTGTTCTGTGCGAAAACTTTTGCCTTGCAACTTTTTGCGCACTGAAATATTTGCCCAGGGGAGCGCTTAAGATTTCATTGTGTAAATTTACTGCGGCATTTGCTGGCTAAGGGGCGGATGTGGTATGCCTCACACACACACACACATATATATATATACACGCGCGTAAAGGTATACCCGAATGTGAATAGAAAGTGGAAAAATGCAATAGAAATTCAAATCGCGGGCTGCTTAAAAATGAACAACAAATGAAATTCCCATAGGTAGAACCATTTAAACGTTATACCTTAACTGCCGCCGGTAACACGTGGCGTATGCTCAACTTGCGCACTTCAAGGCATTCCAAGACTCTTTAGTGCCGCATAGCCAACGCCGTCGCATCGCAGCCAAAGTTTTCGCAGCTAAGTCATTCTCACTGACGGTCGCTCTGATAATGCTGCATTGCGTCGCTGTCTTTTGTTGAACCACCAGCCTCCTGGAATCCCCCCAATCCCGCCTTTTGACAATGTATTGTCTTGATTTTGTCTCCTTGATTGTCGTTGTTGCTGTTGTTGTTGTGCACACGGGTAACATTTAATGTCATGTTTGTAAGTTTCTAGACGATGCCAACATGTTACTTGAGCTGTGTATGCCTTAAGATCCATCCGGTGGCGCCACTTTTACAATTTTCACACTTGCCTCGACGTTCTAACACCACCTTCCACACTATTGGCAACATGCCTTAAAGCTTTGTCTGCTTATGCTTGAGACGATGCAGGCAAATATCATACCATAGCTCTTAATCAATATCTTACTAAATCAAGTTGTACGCACAAATTGACCAAGCCCCAAGCCCCAATTCGTACTATTGCAAAATAGTTGCAACAAAATTGAAAGAAAATAAAACAACAACAAAAAATGCAAAAATGTTTTCACTTGACTGACTTTCTGGCTTCATGCAATTTTCACACTCTAGTGGAGTAATTTGCGGCCGCCACGAGAGCCACGAGCTTGGATTGGCTTGGCTGCTAGCTCGCCAATCGAGACTTGAACAAGTCCATTTTGGTACGCTGTTCGCTGAGCGATTGTTCAACTCCTGGGGCAAGGGGAAGCTTAGACGCGCACATGACATAATGATTATTGAACATGGACGGACATGATCAAGATGGTAGTAGTGGGGAGAACTGGGCAACAAGGTGAGTGCGGCAAACATTTGTTATGGCAACATTTTGTACGCAGCTTTCAGCATTGCAACATGATGCTGATAATGGGTTTCCTTGTTGTTGTGTCCACATCTTTGCCACAACTGGAAAGAAAACCTTTCATTAACAAGACCAAATTATGAATGTTGCTCGACGCATTGGCGACAAATGTCAGCGTCTGACGTGTCCGATGTGACGATGATTGGTGTTGATGGACGCACAATTAAAGTTTGGCTAAAAGCCATCATCTTACATAATTCCTACAGTGATTTACACAAATTATTTTTTTATTGTGCGTTTGTAACTTGCTGCATTTGGGCTCGCTTAAAGCTGCAACAAACTACCCTATGTCCCTCTTACGCTCTTTCAATGGATGCCTGCTCTGAGCCCTGAGTTGGTCGTGAGCCGTAAGTCAAACAAATCAGTCGTGCCAGAAGATTAATGGCGGCATTATAGTGTCGCCTGCATAGTCATTGCCGTCATCGTCATCATCATCATGATGCCACTGCTGCTGGTCATCAGTTGGGGGCACATGTTCATAGACAGCTCAAAATGCGTTGTCCTTCTTGTTGTTGCTGCACAGGCAAATTCACCTCTTGCCTTCTGCTGGTCACATGGGGGGGGGGGACTACCTCCCGCTACAACTTTTTTCATTTCTCCCGTGTCTGTGTGCAAAAATGTTGCATGCGATTTTTCTTACAGTAAATAATTTTTCATGCCAGCTGTCCATGTTATGTCTGCCGTTTGACCATCCACTTGTCTGTCCCAAGTATTATAGCCCATTGATCAGTTTGTTTTACAGACTCTACCCTCTGAGTCGAGACTAGTCTGTTTTTGTGTACATTTTGGATTATGAACTCTTTAAACCGCTTCGTTGTGTAGATGTTGACGTGGATGCTGATGCTGATGCTGATGTTGAGCGTTGCCGTCGTCAACGGGGAGTTTGTAGTCTGAACTTTGCATATATATCCGCATAGTGGCTGATTCCAGCGACTTATTGATACTTATCGGCAATTTTCTGTTTTTATTAAGCTGTGTTTGGCCATTCTCCTCTAAACACTCTGGGTTGTCATTTACATTTTAAAGTCGAGTGGGTTATGCAAATTTGTCAAGCTTATTGAGCTGCTGCTCCTAAAAGCCCCCAAAAACAATTTCAAGTTGTCGTTTGCTCTGCACTTCTCAGCTGCTGCAGGCCTGCAGTGTTGTAAAACTTTGTTGGGACAAAGAACATTTAATTAAATTCCTTTGCACCTTTAGTGCTGCGCTAAAAATTCCAGTCCCAGGCGTCTGCTACCAACTGCCAGCCTAGGAACAACTATTGTACAAACTGTTCACTAGCTCCGACTGCATGCATATTTGGCATGGCAGCAATAACAAATTAATCTTTGCGGTTTTTATGCCACAAACTGGGTGGAGCAGTACGGAAGTGTAGCCTTAACTGCGACAGAGATGGAGACTGCGCCTGCGGCTGTGGCTACAACTATGCCCGTAAGCCTTACAAATGAAGCATTTGATTTTAAAACTAGCGCAGCAAAAGTTACCAACAAAACCGACCAACCACCAACAACAACAGCCACAACACCAAACTGGGCACGCCATGTGGGTCTGTAGCCGTTTAATGCCGCTTGCCGGTTTATGGCTGGAGCTACATTCAATCAACTGCTGAATTATGTTGACAAGGCACGCACACTCGAACCTACCAAAACCAAACAGATCCAACTAAAATACACCGAAAACCCAGCAGAACCCACCGTTTGCCAAGAGGTAACCAACTCGGCCTGCAGTCAAACTATGTAGCATACTTTCAGGCCAACGACAACGATGGCAAAGTTTTCAATTTACGTTTTTAAGGCTTGCCACAGCCACAGCCAACCAGCTACCCGGAACCCCAGAATTGCTGCACTTCGTCTTCAATTTCGCAAATGCGCCTTAAGTCAAGCCACGTAAGCGGAAGGAAATGCATAACAAAGCGTTTCTTATTAGCATGACAAGCGGCTGGAAGGCATGGAGCAGCCATAAACCAAGTGGGGCATGACACATGGGCACATGGACACCTCTTGGATGCCCCTTGCAGTACAGCAGACCACCATATTCCACCGCTACCCCACCGCATTCCGCTGTTTAATCAATAAATTTTTAATATTATTTTATTTGTGTGATTTTTTTGGATTTTTTTGCAGTGTACGGCCTACACATGAAACAATTTGACAACTTTGCGAATCCGGTGCTTGTCGGAGCCGGGTTTCTTGCGCCTACTAGCCAATATCCAAACGCAAAACAACTAACAGAAATGGAAAAAATTTAAGAAGCTAAGATATAAAAAAAAAAGTAAAGGGTGTAAGAAATTGAAACAAAAAATAGTATGTAAGTCATATAAGTATATGTAGAAGCTAAACTTTTAAAAGGACTTGGACAGCAGCTAGTTTAACTATTCGATTGACTTTCACGCACACATATCTCAAGCGCCCGTCCTCTTGGAAGAATCCTCGTCATCATTGTAGCCATTGCCCAGATGACGCCCGCAGCAACAGCAGCGTTTGTCCTTTAAGCTACTTGGCATCTTTTCTCCTTTGGGGCAATCAATCCGTGTTAATGGCTCCGTAGCTAAATCAAAAAGATTGCGGCAGCATAAAAAGCACACAAAGAATGTTGAAGCAATCGGGAATATAGCAAACTGAGTGCAAAAAGGATTTTTTATACCCTGTACCTATAGGTACAAAGGGTATACTAGGTTTGTGCAATGTATGTAACGGACAGAAGGAGGCGTGGCAGACCCCAAGTCCTTTATACCAAAATGCTTATCATAACCTCGGGTAGCGATTGAGCCATGTCCGTCCGTCCGTCCGTCCGTCCGTCCGTCCGTCCGTCCGTCCGTCCGTCCGTCCGTCCGTCCGTATGAACGCCTAGATCTCAGAGACTATAAGAGCTAGAGACACGAAACTTTACCAGCTGGTGCGCATATTTCCTAAGCAGATGAAGTTTGTTGAATCATGTCAATATCTTGCCCCGTTCCCCCGCTGTAGATTTTCGCGGTTTTTAGCCACACCGTTTAATATTTTCATTTGAAATTTAACAGAGCGGTGCGTTGTGGATACATGCATCTATGTATAAAAAATGAACAAAATCGGACAAATACAACAGAAGTTATAGTCAAAAATGTGCAAATTTCACCTCCCCTTGCCAATAAACTGCGTCAATATTTGACTCTACGCAATTATGGCTACAAGTGACCTAGAATCACAATTTTTGGTAAGCTCATTCATGTGGCTCTAATGAACAAATCCACATTCAAATTTTATCGATGCGGTCCCCCCACCCCCCGCAATCCATTTACCGTGTTTTCTCCCACACCCCTCAACATACCAACTTGAAACTTACCCCATATACTTTAAATAACTTCTTTGACGTAACATTCGAGTTTCATCAAAATCGGTAAAAATTTAGGGAACTTATAGGTATAAATATCGATTTTCACCAAAAAAAAAATAAAATCCAATTGGAAAGTTCTTAGATGGAATATGCAGGAAAAATTTTTTTGACACAAAAGGTACAGGGTATTCAACTGTCGGGCACCGCCTCGACTGTACCACATTTTTTTTTTCTCCATTTTTGTTTTATTTTTTTACATTAAACTGTTGGAAAATTGAAAACTTTGGCATAATATTTTGCCACTAAAGTTGGTAAGAAATTTTCTGAGCTAAGCAGTGCTTAAAACGTTGCAAGTAAATTTGTTGTAATTGGTTGTGTATGGCATGCTTAAAGTATTTAATTACATGCAACTTGGCCAAATCTGAACTTATCCATACCAATCCCGGCCACAACTTTGATGCCCTCAGGCGAATGGCAAAAGTAAAGTTTCCAAGAAGTTTTTGACCCACACACGCATACACACACACACACACATACACACATATGGTTATATAACAAACACACTTGATATGCTTTTAACAATACATCCGCCGAACCACACGCTCTTCGAGAGAGCGAGACAGGGGGTGAAGGCAAATGCAATTTGTATGCCCGTCAAATACGCCTCGTTATTGCGAAATTTAGAACTACTCGAAATAATTCCTACAAATTTTCCGTGCAAACGAGGCAGACGCACTAACAACAATAGTAATGCCAAAACCATTGCCAAGGCCCACAAACACACACAGACAAAATTCAAAAAAAAAAGAAACACATCCAGCCGACATGAAAGCAAGGAATAAAATCGTTTAAGCCAGGATACACTTGGCATATACAAAAGGGTTTCGAGTAGCAATGACTTTTACGGCTAAAGTTAAATTTTTTGGTGATAGGTGCTAACTTTATGCAGGAGTACGTTCCAAAAAATTGTGAAGAATGCATAAAACATTTCGACAATTTTTCAGAATCAACTCAGACCCAGCCTTGCATGCAATATAGGGTACTTACAAACTAAACGTCAAAATTGTCGATTTTCCTGAAACCCAATCGGGTTCAATTGTGTAAATAAACAAACCAAGAACGCCCAAAAGCCATTAAGAAAGAGTTTTGTGGCTTATTCAAGTCACTTAATATATAAAACAAAGGCGACTGGCTTGATTATTTTGATTACCAGTTCTACAGGGCCTTAAATTTGAAATTCTAAAGAATGCTTAAGAACTCCAAAAGACATATGATTGACATATTTGGTTAAACAAACGAAACAACGAACTTTGTACAAAAAAACCTTTTTTCACCGATTGGTCCTATGGGTGCAGTAATTTTAGCAGTGATTCGCAAATGGACATTCGGGTTATTAAATTGTTTGCTGTTAATTCATATGGCACCCAAACATCAAGCTTCTTTGAGTTCCAGCTTTCTTCAAATGGTTGATAGCTGTTTGGTGATGAATGCCTAGTTCCCTGGCAACGTCCACGCTGCTTATGTGCCGGTCTTACTCAATAATTTCATCGATTTTCTTCAGTGATTGGTCGACCAGAGCGAGGTGCATCTTTAACATCAAAATTATCAGATCGAAAGCGAGCCAACCACTTCGCTGCTGTTTTTTTAGTTACAGCATCGTCCCAGTAAAGCAAAATATGGCGATAATGTTCCGAATTGTCACTAATTTTTGAACGTAGATAACTTTTCACAGAACAATGCGATTTTAATAATGTCTTCTAACAAAATTAAGCATAAAATGTCAACTTTCAAACAAGCTATAGCATTGTCAGATGCAATTAATATTACCACAGATATAACATTTAAGAGCCACCTAGCGAAAATTTTAAACCGAACTTTTTCGAATACCCAATATAAAAAAAGGCGATTTGATTGATTATTTTGTTTATTACAGGGCCTTAAATTTGAAATTCTACAGAATGCTTAAGAAATTTGGTACAACTATAAAAAACTTCCGAATGCTTAATTTGGTTAAAATATCTTTATAAACAAACGAATTATCCATCTCAAACTTTTGGTTTTCTTCGAGGTCCTCTGAAACACCCCTATGTGAGCTTTATAATATAACCCCGATATCAAAAAAATAAAATAAACTTGTCTCTCGTAAAATAATAAGGGATCTAATCTGGAAGTTTTGTTGCTCTAGCTCTTACCATCTCTGGAATTCAAGGTTTTTGAAACCGCTTTTTTTTCGAATGGCTTCACGAATAGCTCAGTCAATTTTTAAAAATCGGAC
Source organism: Chymomyza fuscimana (assembly GCA_949987675.1). NCBI lineage: Eukaryota > Metazoa > Arthropoda > Insecta > Diptera > Drosophilidae > Chymomyza > Chymomyza fuscimana. The sequence goes on from OX465089.1 coordinate 104,352,354, forward strand.
AAATACAGCAAAAGTTATAGTCAAAAATATACAAATTTTCGCCACCCTTGCCTATAAACTGCATCAATATTTGACTCCTCGTAATTATGGTTACAAGTGACCTAGAATCACAATTTTTGGTAAGCTAATTCATGTGGCTCTAATGAACAAATCCACATCCAAATTTTATCGATGCGGTACCCCCACCCCCCGCAATCGATTTACCGTGTTTTCTCCCACACCCCTCAACATACCAACTTGAAACTTACCCCATATACTTTAAATAACTTCTTTGATGTAACATTCGAGTTTCATCAAAATCGGTAAAAATTTACGGAACTTATAGGTATAAATATCGAATTTCACAAAAAAAAAAATTCCAATTGGAAAGTTCTTAGAAGGAATAATCAGGAAAAATTTTTTGCGAGACAAAAGGTACTGTCGGGCACCGCCTCGACTGTACCACATTTTTTTTTTTTCAAACTTATGCCATTTTTTTCAAATTGATATCTTTGAAAAACTTTACGTGGTTCACTTGCTTTTGGTCTATAGATTAAGAGGAACATTTTTTTTTTGTATATTTCAAATCAATAGCGACATTAAAAAGCTGCAGCCGTTGAGTCCTCTCCGAAAATTAGTCATGTACTCGTAACTCTTTACAGGCGCCATTTTGTTTTTTATTACTTTGCAAAAATTAATTTTTGTATCTCAAAATATGTATAAATTCGACACCTATTCGGATTTTGAATATAAAATAGTTTCTTTATAAATAAAAAAATAAAAAAATTACCTTTAAAAACCATACTCCACACAGGTGTTACCCCTTACGACTTTTAATTTGAAAATAATTGGTTATGTTTTGAAAATTGTAATTTTAGAATTTTTACCTAATTCGAAGATTTTTGTTGTTGTTATTTTAAGAGGTATGGTCTTTTTTTAGGATTTTTGGTATTACTTTATGTATAAGAATCAAAAATAAAAAAATAGCTTATGAGACTAAAATATCTTCGAAAACCATATCAAAAGGAACACATTTGTAGGATGGCACACAAGCTCAAACGAAGTTACACCAACAGAGTTATTCCCTACAAAACGCACTACGGTGAGACTACAGTGAGATTTATTCGAGTCAGTCGAGCCAGTCGCTGCACGTGCATCAAAAGTTTTACGCCAAAGTTGTTGGTGCCTTTGCTGGCAAACCGGAAGTGGCAGTAGCGGTGCTTGCAACATACATAAACACTGGCAGAGGCAGCACGAGTAGCAGCTGGCAATGGCAAGTGGCGGAGTTGGATGAAGTTTAATTATGTAGAAATCGAGACACGCACTTTGTGCATCCCCTCACTCTTTCCTTCGCCCACTGTGGGGTTTTGCAATCGACACGCCTACTTTGCTACATCCGACCGTGCAACTAGCTGCAGCCGCCTGAATGAAGTAACGCAAAATTTTGTGGGTTTTTCTATGGCTGTCATCCACTATGCGTGCGTATGTGTGTGTGTGTGAATGGGAAAGTGTTGGTGTGTGTGTGTGTGTGAGTGCGATTATAAATTCTGTTGCATTTCAGTGGTTTTCATAGTTAGATGCATAGCTGCTCAACGTTGCCACGTTGTTGGCTTGCCAGAGATGCCAGCCAGGTGAAAATAAATGTCTCGAATGGCATTAGGCAGCCGTCCCTTTTTTGGTTTACTAGCTCTTTTCAGTTAACACTAATGTCTTTAGTGGCAAGAGCAGCTGAAATGCCACCTGATGCTTGGGCAAAGGATTCTGGTATGAACGCTCTGCCATGTACTTGAATAATTTAAAGTTTAATAGCAAAATTAAATAAAAATAGCAAAGCAAAAGTAAAACTTTAGCAAAGGCCACATAAATTTTAATCAAAACAAAGCCAGTAAAAGCTAGACAGTTTTTGGTTGTTCATATTAAAAACCCGTAGGAGACAGTCCGAGTCGTTTATATCAATTAACCATGTCTGGCGTGTCACAGCAGCAGCGCCAGTAGACCCGCGCAAGGAGGAGCAGACTTGAGCTCTACCCATTATTTGACTAAACCATGTGAGTAAAAAAAAAAGGTGTATACGCTAATTGATTTATTTTTTACAAGTTTCTCTTTGAGTGTAGTAAATTTTAAAAGTCTGAAGTTTGTTACGTTACTTATACTTTCATTAATCATATGGAACATTTTATTGGAGTTATTCAGTGATTTCGCCTTAAGAACTTTCCATGAACAGACACGCACTTTAGTTAATCCCACACCCAAACCAGAGCCAAGAGTTGAGCAAATGGAATACTAGACAAGTTGGCTAAAAACAATTCGCGTTGCCAACGCAATTTCACACTTTACCAGCTACAAATTGCAACATCATAGCCCAATGGACTTGGCCCCTAGCAACCTCCTACCCCCCCTACAACCAACATTCACTTGCAGACTACCACACTACTAGACCCTTAGTCGCTTGGGGTGTTCAGCCTTGCCAGATTATAAAGATGACGACGACAGCGGAGACGGAGACAGACGCGTAGAGTTGGGGCATAGAATTTTATGATTTATGAGTGCTTCGGCCAGGCCAGTGCAGCTACGTGGCTCAGGCATTTTTCTTAACGTTTTTACACTTTTTTTCGCATTTCTTTTCCATTTTTTTTTTTCCTTTTTTGCGGGCAGCTTTTACCAAAAGTGGCGTTGGGAAATTTTTACACTGCCATTTCTCATTGCACTGGTCGCAGGCATTAGGTCAGGCGTCGGCTATTTGATAAATGAGTTTTCGACTTTTGTATCGATGCTTGTTCCCAGTGACTCGAGCGGAGGATCGGGAAGACCAAGTGCTGCCAGCGTAAAGTTGTCGCTGCGGTAAAAGAGTTGAATTATGAGCGACGGGGCGGCGTCTGTTGCTTCAATCTGTCAGGACATAGCAAATTGATATGATGCTCATGCCAGCAATTGAGTGAACAACCAGCAGATGGCCATCTGGCTATTTGGACAGTTGGCTGTGGTCAGTCAAGCCCACTGGGGACTGGAGAATGTGGCAAGTGGAATCAATGTGAGTCAGTTCAAAAGGCATAGAAATTAGGGATTAACCCTTAAAGCCCCAAGCGTACAAGGGCAACTAATTGCTCTAACCACTTGGCCCGCATTATAAGAGGTGTAAAAATTTGCAACAATAAAAAGGATTTAATTAATTTTCGCATGTGAGATTTTGTTTGTACACTGACACTTCTCTCTAACAGCCCTGGGTGGCAGGATTACCCTCTTTTATTTACACATATGTAATAAGCCTTGCAGAGGAAATACAATTAAATTCATTAAGTAAATGATATTAATTTATATTTATTGAAGAAACGATTTCGTCAAATTTTATATACTAGACAGACTCATAAACCTGCGATCCAACCATCTATATGGTTCTCTGCCCAATTTGAAAGCGAAACAAATTTGAAAATTGCTCTCTAATTTGTAGTTTTATCACAGGCAATGTTTTTTTTATTTTTTATTTTTATTTCAATTTCAAGCCAATGCTGCAGTTTTTAAGCCACAAAAAGCGGTTGGCGCCATAAAAGTAATGCACACGCACATACACATACATGCATACATATGTATATATTTATACATAAACTGGTAGCAGTAAAAATGTTGCAGAATGCGGATGAGGAGGCTGCTGCAAGAAGTGTTAGTCGATTTGGCTTGCCGTGTTCTTTTATTATTTTATTTTCCATTTCGCCAGAGTCAAACATTGAAAATTTATTTATGGCGCTGATATGGCAACGCCAAAGAAATGCACACTCCCGCCTGCCAGTTAAAACGACCGCAGCAAGTGGATCGTCCGCACACTACCAGGATGACTCTTTTGAAATGGTAGGTGGAGAAGGTGGCCTGAGCCTGTCTAGCATTTATGGCGCGCTTAGAATTTTCAACTGTTGCGCAATCCATTTTATAGGCAAAAAAAAAAAAACAGGAAAATTGTAAAAAATAAAAAATAAAAAAAAAAAAACACAAGCAAACTAAACCCAACTCAAATGGCAGCCATGTGAATGAAAATGAGAAAAGCTGTAAGGAAAAACGCATAAATTTTATGACTGAATGAGCGACGGTAGCAGAAGGAATGAGTTCGTTGGATCCCTCAACTGCACTCAAATAACTGTAGCCGCCGCATTTTCACACAAAAAGTGCGCCGAAATTTTCAACTAAATTATTCATTGAGCGCGCAATTGAGCTGGAAATGCGCTCACACATATGTGTGTGAGTGAGTGTGTGCGGGTGTGTGTGGATATGTATGAATGTGTAAAACCATTGGTTTGATTGTCTGGCACTCATTCGCACTGTGTCTGGCTGGCACGTATAAATGTTGTGGCTGAGACTTTTGCCCAGTGAAAATATGTTTTAAAAATGTGACTCCACCGACAAAATTAGAAGTATTGGAGTTGGATGTGTCCCTTGGCATGCTATGCATATGTGAATAGTGTGAATAGGCACAGCTCAACTCGTGCATGCCATGCAACAACTTGGACACGGAATGCAATTATTTGAAAGAAATATTTCAAACAAATGGATCGATTGACAAATAGACACTAGCAACTCTTAGTAATGTCCCCTTAAACCCAAATGAAACCTCAAATTTCAATTCACTAAACACTCACTTGACCCAAGTCCAACTGAGTAACACTCTGCTTATACATTTGAATGAGCTGTGAATATTCAAGTCCATTGTCTACATTCGGTATGCAGCAGCTCTTAGTCTAAAAATTTACATAGCTTCTCATAGTTTGTCTTCTTAATTAGTGGCAAAGTGGAGTTCAAGACTATCTTAACAAACCAACTTAATCCATACAGACACACACACACACCCACACCCATTCAACTGTCTGTATATTCACCGCAGCTCCCCAGCCGCCGTCCCAGCCGCAGTCTAAGTCCTTCTGTCACAGTCCTTGGCAGAGGCAGTGTGTTTGCTTTTTGGATTATGATTATTATATGGCAATTATGCGTTTGTCTTTGTCAATTTTGTAATAAGTGATTGCCTCCTAAGTAAATTCAGACCGCATTTTGACTCAATTTGAAAATGACGCTCTGAATACACTTGTATTTGTCTTTTTGCCATGTGTTGTCTTTTACTTTTGATTGTCGTATTTGAGTTGCTATTAAATTTGCATCGAATTTCGTCTTAGTATTCGGTTCGGTTTTGGTTGCAAGTTCCAAGTTCCTCCAAATCGATAGTTATCGAATGGCATCTAAACGAGCATGGCATATATGGCAGCACCTAACTACGAACATAAACCATTAAGCAGGAGTATCTTTTCAACTAAGTGAGGAATTCACAGTATCTGCCATTGTTTCTGGTGGCCACTAACAATATGCCACAATTTGAATTTAGGTACGACGCTCAAGCAGACTTGATAAATGTGTGATGCAACACATTCCGGGGTTCCAGCCACATCGGCGAGTATCTCTGTGTGTGTGTAAGGTGCACCTTCAATAGACAAATTAACATTTCGACAAAGGCAACCTAATCAAATGTCAGAATCACGCATGCGGCTGCGCTTGGCAGGTGGCCATCTCTGCCCTCTAGTCTAATGTGGTGCTGGCATTGGCATACCACCCACTTCATACTGCTGCTTCTCTCTGCCCATAACTTTCACTCTTGTCAGTTGCAAATTACGTTGCACGTCTGCAGTGGGTGTGCAGCGAGGGGTTGCGCCTGAAGTGCGGCGTAATTTAAAGCTTATTTTGACACTCTGACTCTGTGCCTGGACAAACAGCAGAAGCCAAAAGGAGAGCAGGCAGCAGGCGGCAGGAACAGCAACTCCGGCTCTCCTGCAGCAGCAACAACACCCAATTTGCATCTTTCAAAATCGTGTTTTGTTACATTTTGTGTATGCGCAAAAATTTGCATACGACAATTAACACTCCAAAAGGCGGGCCCAGGGCGAGGGCGAGGCCGAGGGCTAGGGCCACAGAGCTCGCATGTTTCTAAGGGCGCATACAGAGTCAGAAAGTAGCGGGTAGTTGGAGGGAGATGTTTGGCACTCACTTGAAAATGCAACAGTCGTTACAGCTGCCTGTAAAACGTTGCGTATGCGTGATGTCATTCTGGAATTTCAAGCAATGCCAAAGAAGAAACAAGAGCAGAAAAATGTGAAATGAATTAACACGATGCTGTTGCATTGTCAAATAGACACATACACACAGACACAGATACTGATACAAATACTGTGGACAGAGGACAGAACAAGATATGCAAATGAAATGAAATGCCTGTGCTATACGCTTCAACTATTCTGATTCTATTATGTATTTAATTTGAAAGCCAAACATATCAAAAACACTATATAAAATCTATCAGTACGTACATCTTTCAGGGTATAGTATATAGTAAATTAATCGAGATACTATTAAAAATGTATTTCAAGCATAAAAGATTTGTTGCTGCTGGCCTCTGAACAACATAGAACTACACAACATAATCAATTCAAATATATTCATTCAAAAATTCCCACAATTATGTCAATTTTTGCATTCAAGGGTACAACAAGCCATCCTCGTCACCTCATATTACACCAACTCTTTGGAATACATACTTCCACCAAATTTTGAGGGTAACTGAGTTACTGCATTCCAAACAATGATTGAATGTTTGATAGCTCTTGTCAGTGGTTAGCTGTGATTATGCACGCTTTGTGCCAGCTGTCTGATGATCTCTGTCTTTCCCCTCAGTCCTGCATATATGTACGTAGACATTATTCTGACAAGTTAATTCAGAAGCGCGTAGCGATTCAGGTTAATGGCAGCTCGTAATGTCGATAATCGTCCAAAGTGTTTAATACTTTTTGATTGATTTTTAAGCGCGGCATTAAAAAGCGCACAACTTTCATTTCTTTGCAAACGCTGCCTAATTTTCATCCGTATCATTGTTGGCAATTGGCTCATTGGACAGTTGGATGTGTCCCCATTAATGCGCATCGCATTTCTACATGAACAATGCAGCAGACTGGTCAATATGCAACCGCCATGAGTGTTGCGTTTTGCGTGTCAGGCCCCGTTCAGGCTGCTCCCGGCAATCCTTCCTCGGCGATGAGGACTACGGAAGCCGCTGCCGTCATGTCATAGCATTCACTCGTGCATACATGAAAGTTAATTAAGCGTATTAAGTGTGGCTGTGTCCATGTGTGTATTCAAATCTGTTTATTCGTGTGTGTGTGTGTGTGTGTGTGTGTGTGTGTGTGTGTGTGTGTGTGCGTGTGGTTTATGGCTGGTTTTGGTATCAAGTAGAGCCCCAAACAAACGCACAATATCAATCCTGTCTGTGTAAGGTGTTTGCGCTTGATTGCGGTTCTTAATTTATTTTAAGATGTGCTACTCAGACCACAATGCCAACTTTCGATTGAATACTAAGATAGTTTCCGAGTGTATTTCTTAAGCCGCTTAAAGACCAACAACAGCAACGCATGACAACTGACAATGGATGTAAGAGATGCTGAGCGTGGGTTCTGTGTGGATTGTGAAGACCCCTGCCTTTAGCTGTCGCTGTTACTCTCATGCCTCGCATAATTCTTAAGTGCATTAAGCCCTTTCTGACTTCTGCTTTTCTTGCACTTCAACAAATAAAATATGAACTTCCTCAACCCGTCTCCGTTTCTGTGCCTATTTGTTTTTACGGCCTGCTTGCCTCTGCGCCATGCTGCATCAAGCTATCAAGCCATGAATAAAGTCAATGTCAGGCAACGCCAAGAGGAACTCAATTACACACACACACACACACACCTGCAAACACAAACACACACATAAATACAGATGGAGAGAGAGACAGACACAGACACATACATCACTTTTATTTATTTACATACAAAAATGTTGCTATTGCTTCTGCTTTCATTTTGTTTCTTTAGCTTTAGCCTTATGTTTATGCCCGCTAAAGAGGACAACACAAAGGACAACAACAAGGATGCAGGCAGGCAGCACAAGCTGGCGCTGTATGCAACTGGCGCATAATGAGCGCAAAAACATCCTCTGTTGATTGTCTCTCGCCCGCTCTCTCTATCTGCTTGAGTGTGTGGGTGTATCTATGTGTGCGTATCTGTGTGTGTGTCGCATATTTGCTCCGTTTGCTAAGATTTGTGCGCTTTTAGCACTCGCATTACCGTGTTGAAGTTTTTGTGACTTTTTAACGCGCAGGACATGAATGCGAAGCTTGTGCCAAATGCGTTACAGTGTATCTGTGTGGGTGCCCTCTGTCTGTTTGTCTGTATATGTCGCCAGTTTTGTTGACGCTGCCCGCGTCCTTGCTGCTGTTTCCCGCTGGGTTTTTTTGCGACACATGTCGCATTCTTCGCTTCCTGCCAAAGTTAAATGGATCCCGTAATTGTTGTCATGGCGACACCGAGTCTTCCATGGTTTCACTTTGCCGCTCGTTGGCTTAATTGTTTTCTTTTGCTGCCCGGTTACTGTATTGAGGCGTATTTTATAGAAATTGCGGTTTAATTGCTGCATTTTAAAGCAATTGAAAAGACATTGAGCGTGTTTGCACTCACTCAGATGTCGTCTGCATTGAAAGGATAACTTTGACTGTAGCCGTGACATGTCTTTGTGCTCCATTGTACTTGAGGGTTTTTGTATTTTGGCTGCAAGTTTGTGGCATACTTTAGGGGTGACTGCTGGAAGTGTTGGCTTGGATGAACTCTTTTGGGTGTGCGTGCGTAACTTGTATGACTTGTGCATCATGTTCAGCAGGTGGCACGCATAATGACTTTAAAATTGAAAACTTGTGTAAAATGTTGCATTTTTGGCAAAACTTGTTTTTTAACTGGATTGCAGAAGACGCTAGTAAAGGAACCAAAATATAGTAAGTGTGCTATGGAAATAACATCAGACGCTCGGCTTAGCACGTGGAATCCTGTTCAATTCGGCAGATCATATTCGTGTACGATCGGTATGTATCCATCTGATTAGTGGGCAAAGATGGTATTACGGTAAAAAAAAATCATGCTAATGAGCTTAGTTAATTTTGTTTTTCCATTTTCACAAGTTGGCAACTTGTTAGATTGGAAATCAATGAACTTGTGGGGACGGCATTGCCAGCACTGAGCAATAAACAGCTGGTGTTAATAGCTGTTTTGGAAATTATGGCAAATAATTCGTGAGCTCTTTATGTGCACTTCAAATTTGACAGTTTATAATAGAAAAGTCATCTGCCAATTTGCGTTTATCGGTAAGCTCGAAATTTGTTAACTTTATTTCTAAATTAATTAATTAATGATTTTAAGTTGATAAAACGGCCTTAAGAACAGAGTTTCTTCGTACGGCCGTTTAAACGGCTTTTAGTGAACTTTGACATAATTCTCGAAATACTGAGGTATCCCAGCGGTTGTTCTGGGTCAAAAAAGTATACCTATTTTTGCTACAAAACGCTTAAAGTAGCATTTATGCCGAAATCAAAACCATCCAATAAAACCAGCTTTACTGTGCTTCAATGAATCGGCTTAATATAAAAGTAAACCATCATCCACACTGGGGAAATATTCAAAAGGTAGAGCAATTTTCCAGCATTTTTCATTTCATTTTACTGCGTTGCACATTCTTCCCGCCTTCCGTAAAACCCAATGCGATTTTTTTTTATGGTGCACAAAGAGCCACTAGGGAAATTGTTGCTGGTAATGAAACGTCTATAAAACTCAAACGAATGCACACAAATCGCAAATCATTTATCATAAAAGCGCATAGTGCACACAATGTGCATCCTTCTCACCCAGACTTTTCTCCTGCCAGCTCTTTTAGTAAGTAGTATATATGTAGAAGCGTTAATGCAGCCGAATGCTTCACTGCATTCCAGCCTCTTTTGCTAATCAGTGGCTTTTGTTATCATCTAGAGATTACAAGTAGCAAAGAAAATAGTTTACGTACCTGCAAAGAAGATGAAGAAAATTAAAATTTAAATATTTACAAGTCGAGACTAAGTCACAAAGTCAGTAGGCCAACAACCTGATGTTTAATAAAATTATATATATGTACATATGTTAAAGGAAAGCAACAAGCCAGTTGGTTTAACCGCTGGAGCTGGGAAAACGCATAACTCCACTCAAAAGAAAATTAATTATTTGCCTGTAAAATGTCACTTTCCTACAAAAGCAACAAACAACCTGAAACCGATTGGCAGTGAATGAATTGGTGCCGCTTTGGTTACGAGTGTGTAAACCGATGATAGATTGGCAGTTGTGTGTACATAATTAGACCAAGTGATGCATAAATTGAGAGAAAGGTGCTCCATTAACATAACACGGGTGTTGTGTGTCCATATATAGAGGGTATTCAATGTTTCCAGCAGGTTTTGCAGCAAGGTTTGCAATTTTATAGATAAGTATAGGTGAACTTGGTTTTTAATGTCCAAAAAAAGATTAAGAAGCATTATTTATACGATTGGATATGGAGGATAAGAGGTTATACTCTACACATTTGTGATGGTTTTTTGCGGGGTACTTTTTAATCTAAAAATTTTTTTCGTAAACGAAGTAATGAAGAAACGAATTTCTAAGACCTTTCAAAAATCCACGTTTTCAGCACCAGCGTAAAACTTTTAATTTCGTCAAATCCTTCATTCTCGAACAGCATCGGTATATAAGTGAAAGACAATGTTTTCGATTATTGATATAATATGAATAATTCTTCAGAAACGGTCGTATTACCCCCCGTTTAAACAAATTTTAATTTAATTTTAAATTATCAAAAAACATCGATTTTAAAAAACTTTCGAATTTTCGAAAAAAAAACTCATCAAAACTGTCTTTTTTGGAAGACAAGTTTGTATAACGCCTTAGGTTTACTGCAGGAAATTGTAAAAAAGAAGAGTTAATTTTTTCATAAAAAAGTATGGAAAGCGTAGAAAACGCTTTTTGGGACACTTCTTCATTTTATTTAAATTTAAATATTTAAAATACTTATACACTAAAATTTTGCATTATTTCGTGTATGGTACCATTCATGTAAGAACGGTGGAAAAAATCGAAGTCGAAGTTGAGTTCGAACTTGAGCCATTCTTTTTTTGGCGACACCAATACGATCTTTAAGGTTTCAAAAAAGTTTGCAAACGCGTCTCCGCACATTGATGTTATTTTCTTTGCAACACTTGCAAGTGGTCATGAATACCCTCATGCTCTATTTTATTCAATTATTTAAAAATACGCCTTTGAATACTTTATGATATGCAATATGTCGATCCATTTTCATAGACCCCAAGGAGAAAATATGGATCATGGCAACGCCTTGCTATACTGTCAAATCCTCCTCAATGGACTGTCCATTATACGTTGTAAATATAGTTTTTCCAAGCTCCATGTTTATTTACTCAGGCCTAGAGCAAGTTACATGTCAAGTGGACTTCAGGCCTTGTCTGTTAATTGCCACAGCTCCCATACTAAACTGTCAAAGTGTTTAATTTACGAGTTAATACTTTAGATGTTGCAGCATTAAACTGATGCCAGTTTATATAAGATAGTGGCTGGTTGGTCAGTGGTCCATGCTTCCATATTGGAGCTGGGCGTCGACATGAATGTAAATTTTCCAGCATTTTCAAATGAATTGCCAGCAACGACGAGGGTTTTGAAATATATAATCTAATGGTATTTGACTTGAATAAGAATTTGTTGCATTTATTTGACAGTTACGAGATTAACAATACCGGCTTTAATTGTCTGATAATAAAATCTTTAGCTAGCATCAAAGATCCAGTTGGCAAAATCTGTGTGAGTTGCTATTTGAGGAAATTTTATCTGTAGACGTTTTCACATTATCACATTATATTTAATGCAAAAATATAAAAATTTTACTCATTTTTTATGACTTGATGGTAGTGCTTTTTTTTTCTTGCATAATATTAGTTAATTTAAATTTATTTTATTTGCAGCAAATAAATAGCAGTTAACAAACAAATCCAATTGATATTGCATTAAAAAAAAAAAAAAAAAAAAAACATTGAGAGCTCAAAACAGAGTTTTACGAAAACGCATAAAGTGTAGATTATGCACACAAAATGAAAATCTGTTGCAAATTTAAGCATTAAGCTTTGGAAATTTTCCTCTACATAAATTTCGCAAGCAAGCAAAATGTGCATAGAAAAATCGAAGTTAAAGGCAACTTTATTGAGCAATCTTCTCGCTGCTGTTGCAGTTCTAGAACAGGAGCCATTGCAACGTAGCAGAGTGGCCGTGGCCGGAAACAGCCCGCACAGCATGCGGCGCCTCGTCAAAGGCAACAAATTCAAGTGGCAACATGTTTCGACAACAACACCAGCAGACCTAGTGGCATCTACAGGCAGCAAGCCAAAGGCAATGGGAACTTTGTAAAACAACAAAAACAGAAACTACAAGAACCAATGTACAAGAACAACAGCAACAACTGCGACAGCTACGACTCCTGAAGCCTGAAGCCGGAGCAACGTTGGGGCAGCTATTGAAATCTGCTTTGCTGATTGACGTCGAATGTTGTGGTTTCGGTTTCGATATTTGGAACCAAAATACAAGCGAACCTCCAGTAGAAGCAGACCTTTGCACACACATTTACACACTGTTGGCATTTTGTTGGACAAGTTAGTTTTCAAGCTTGGAGCAGCGCAGGAGGGCAATTGGAGGAGCAGCAGAATTGGCCTTTTTGTTGCGAATATGTATACAACAAAGTTTCCAATGTGTTGGATCTAAATTAAAGACGTTACGACTAAATGCATGGAAATTTGATTTCCATTCAAACGTATTGCTCCTTGCTATAATTCCAACTAATTAGCAAAAGTTAGCTTAAACTGCATTGCATCGAAATGTTGCAAGAAAGCTAATATAGAAGCTGTCACAAATGCATGTGGTTTGTTTGGTGAATCAAAGGTGAGTCGAAAGGTGGTTTCTGAATAGCCATTCCATGCCTATAAAAATTTAAGACCAATTGGTAAAGCGAATAAGAAATTAAAACTAATAGGCTAAAGAATGTATTTGGTCAAATATATTTTTGTAAAAGGATATCTATAAGATCATAATAAGTTTACTTATATGGGCTACCTCGTTCTATGCCTTTTAATTGATTTCCAATGAAAGTTCAGCGAGAAAGCTGTATATAAATTTATCCGCCATAAGTCTTTTAACTACCCAAGTAAAGTACAAAAGCAATAGGTCGATGTTTCAAAAATATGTTTGAGAGGTTTTGGAAATCGATCTAAAAGTTTGAGATTTCTGGCCGCTAACTTATTTAGAATAACGATTTTCATAATCTTAAAAATTATTAAATTGCCTTACAGCTTGTCACCAGCAAGTATTTCAATTTCAAAAATAAGCTACAAAATTTTGGAACCTATCGTAAAAAACCTTTATTTAAAAAAAAAAAAAAAAACCAACAATTTTCACTATCTTGAAAATATTATCTGCTTAACTTTTTAATTTAAAACTCACACAATATAAAAATAACGAATTAAACAACCTCAATATTTATTTTAAATTTAAAACATTAAGGTTTGTTTTTTTTATTTTAATTGCTGTTTTTTGATATACACATAAATTCTACAAGATCTCTTTTAAGAGATCCATTCAAATAAAAAAATATCTTATATCCTAAATTGGTGTCATTGAAAAAATTTCTCAAGGAAGATTGCAAATAAATTTTAAGCAAGCCGGACCTGAGATTTGTGGCCTCTAAGTTATTTCGAAAAACTGAAACAATTTTCAAAAGCTTGAAAATATTACCAGAGCTTAAATTTGTAATTTTTTATGTTATTGATTTGAAAATTTTTAACTTTTAACTATGTTGATAGTTATTTTATGTAATGCGATATTACAGGAGCGATCAGATTCCCTTTAAAAGATCATCATTTTTAAGCTTGGCATTTGTAAATAATTCTGTAAAATAGAATCAAATAAAACAAAATGTTTTTCAAATAATTTTTTTTTAATAAATAAAAAAAATACATTGCAAAATATAAATAAATTTTACACTTAAAAAATAAATCAAACTTTCAAAAATTTTGGTACAATTTTTTTAAAGGTTGTTGGCAATACCTTGAGGAGAGTAGACTTGTATGCTATGTCCTACTCATAGTAATATTAAATATGACTTGACTCTAATGTTTATAATATTTTACACACTTTAGTTCCTTTGCAGTGTTCTTACATTAATTGGTCACTTTTAAACTCAATTCTTGCAGAGAGTCCAACTTCAAATTTGTCCATTTATTATGTAATGTAAAGGTTTCAATTATTTTCAAGTTAAACCCGGCACCGACAATTTTGATTAACGTTATGGCTCTCAACTCTTGCCAATTTAATAACACATTAAAGGCCAAAGATCGCGAGTAAGCAAAGACGCGCGCAAATTAAAAGGCGAGCCAAAAAAAATACTTTGATTACTCTGCCGCTGGGAGCCTGCAAATCAGCTGATCCACTGATCAGCAAGCAACTATGCAGCAATGCAACAAATCTATGCTGGCCAAAAGCGTGGCAAGTATTTGCGGAAATTAGTAAAACTTTTGCTCCTGCTGCTTTTGTTTATTCGAGGCTAGAGGCGATAAGTTCAAAGCGCAACTTTAAACGACGACCACGGCGACGAAACTAACGACGACGACGAGAACCGTACGTAGACAATGTCGGCTAGAGACTGAAGCCAGCGCTAGGAGCAGCCAAAGGCAATAGTAGAAGTTGCAGCAGCAGCAGCAGCAGCAGAGGCCGTAACGGCGGCAGCACCAAATGCAGCATTTGCAATGAAATGCGGTTCCTATAGTACGAGTTGCGAATTGTTAGCGCCAAGAACGATGCACAAAATAGTCATAGAAGGAAGCGACGACGTCAACGCCAGCAGCGACTGCGACGCTAGTTGCACTCGACGCGTCGCAACGTTGACTTTGTCGTTGCACTCAAAAAACTGCTCAGATTGCCATTCGCATAGGTTCTGCGGCCGCTGAGTTCGGCAGCAACATCGTGTGCTGCGGCAGCGCAGTCATCGCAACGCAACGCAGCAGTTTGCACAAAAAGCAAAAGGAAAAATAACAAGCGCATACCGAAGCAGAAGAAGATGCAGAGGAAGAAGTGCTGGCATGCAAAAGACGCTGAAACCGAAGACATTTTCCCGTTCTTAAGCTCTCTTGTGGGAAATGTTGGCAGCAGCAGTTGGTGAGTGGGCAGCTCCATTCCTCTGTGCGTTAGCAGCGCAATGTTAAAGCTTACAGAGAACAGAGAATTTGTAACTTCGTGTGGCCAGCGAAAGCAGGAAGTAACTTGCGGAAGTGGAAGTGCAACAACTGAAACTTAAGGCGAAGCTCTTCGTACTCTCTGCACTCAAGAGCATCGAAGCGTCGGCTAAGAGAGCGTGACCCAGCAGTTTGCGGTTTATTGCTGATTTGTTTATAAATTTATATGTTTGTTTATAAAGAGCGTTACGCTCTCAAGTCGGCTGATAGATGAGTAGGAAAATGCCTTAAAACCTTGAGTTTTGTAATCCTTTTGACTTTACTCCTAGATTATACAATTTTGCCCAAGGCGCTAAATTTACTGTGTTATTTATGCATTCATTTTATTTGTAGTTCATAAATATTTCATTATCTGTTTCCATATTATGGGATATTCCATATGTTATGCTTTTGAGCTTGCTACCAAACACCATATGTTTTTGACTCTTGCATTGGTATTTGCAACATTTTTAAGAGAATGCTGCCACTAAAGAGAAATCTCCGCTCTTTTAACATTTAATTTCGAAACTCTTAAATTTGTGTTTCACTCAATGTCGACACTCAGTTGAGCTAGAACTCAATATTTTGAGATATTCGTAAAATAAGCTTTTAACCTAACTCTTCCCATTATATGGATACAGTGGCGGCCAAATTTATAGGTCCAGCCGAACATCTTCATGTTATGTTGTATGTCACAAAGAACACGCAGTCAAATTACAAATATATACCTAAACAAAATCACTTTAAAAATTTTCTTCATCAATTTGGTAGTATTTGATTTTATTGTTTTGGTTTTTCTTGCAAGAACAACCGCTTTAAAAATTACGAACTTTAAGAATAATTTTAAGCTGGACAAGTGAGAGTGAGAGTTTGAAGTTCTAGTAATAGAATTCTGAACAATTTTATAATATTTAGCAATGGAAAAAATAAATAGACCATATATCCCTTGAGATGTGCCATGGTCAACATATTTTTATGGTTTTTCCATTACCAGAGTGTTTGCATGAGCTACGGAGTCATATAGAATAAGTAAATGTTGCGTACAATGAGACAGGAAGTAAAAAAAAGGGGGAAAAAAAAGTCAGAAAACACGAACAAACAATCTAATCGCATCCATTGGTATATTTTATATGGATTTCCGTCGGATATATTTATTAATAAACATAAATATGACAATGAGATACTGCACATAAAATTATTTAATATAGCACATGCAGTGTTAGCGATCGAGTCATTCGAGTGTGCAACCAATTTCTAGTGCTTCTTCTAGTTATATGTTGTCTAGCTGTATGACGTCACAATAGCAATTTGCATTCCACTTGCTCATTTTCAACTGGCAGCTATTTGCATACCCATTTAAATATTAATTTCAAATTGTCTCAGCATTCTGGCCAAGAAGACTTGGTGCTAGAGCTCTAACGAACAAATTAAAGGTTTGCATCACAACCGCATTTGCGGTATTGCAGGTTATTCTGATAAGCAGCAAGACCGCACTTCATTGTTGTGTGTATGTGAATGTCTAAATGCGGGACAACAAAATGCAAAATTCGCACACGGAATATTAATAATAGAAGTGAACGCCACAACATCCGCCACATTGCTACCGTCTCAGACACGAACCAAGAACTAAACTCAAATCTAGTTTTGGTATCCATAGTGCACACTCAGAGCTCAAGACAAATAATTAAATATTTAGTTTAATAAACAGACTACAAACATTTAGTTTTGGCCAAAAACGCGCGTGTCACTCAAAAACTACTGCATACTTTGCGGGGCGTGTGCAAATTATAAACGCATAAGGATATTGTGTAAAAAGAGGAGGTTTTTGGTGAGTGTCAATGCAATCAAGACCCAGACAAACTGTCAGCCAAAAGAGCACACATAAAAGACAACACCTTTGAGTAAAACTTGAAGAGATATGTCTGAGCACACACTCACACTCACGTTCACACACAAGAACAACCAAGAGAGAGAGACAACTTCAGTTCAGAGTTCGGCGCTTAGCTTTTGAGCATGCCACATTATAAATTTCAGTCATGTTTCTAATAACTTTGAATTAATCAT
Source organism: Chymomyza fuscimana (assembly GCA_949987675.1). Classification (NCBI taxonomy): domain Eukaryota; kingdom Metazoa; phylum Arthropoda; class Insecta; order Diptera; family Drosophilidae; genus Chymomyza; species Chymomyza fuscimana. Next base: position 104,369,566 of record OX465089.1, read on the forward strand.
CTTTTCCGGTTTGCTTTGGCTTTCTTTTGTGGCACGCACACTCTGCCACGCTTGCCTTGTCGCCGACAGTCATTTTGGAATTCTAATGCTTCCATTTGCGGCGGCGGGTGGTGTCACACGCAAAAAAGCTAGGTGGCAACTTGGCTGTAGACCCCTAGCTGTGTGTGGCTTCAAACTTGAAATGGATTGTAATCCACATGAAAATTACCTGGCTTATGCAAAATGCCACCATGTTTGTTGGTACTAGTCGTTCAGTTCAAGCCAAGCTCACCTAAATGCTTGGCCAGCATTTCCGCCATGCGCTTTTTATCAACTTGATGACACTCAGCGCCATCAACACACACATTGTTGCACATTGGTATACATAAAGAGTGTTTATTTTTTAAAATGCAAAACATGTTCGAAAGAAGTCACAGGACCCAGCCGCAGAGCTTGTAAATTACGTAAATTATACCAAACATTACGCATACGCCGTGTTTAACGCTGATGCTGCGCGTGTCTTGCTTTGTTCTTTAGTTTGTGTATTTATTTGTTTTGTTAGGCGAGCGTTTGGCAAATTATTATTAAGTAAGCAGCAAGCAACAGTCTAGACGTCACATAAGCTGCCTCTCAACCGAACACCCTCCCAAATGACCCACCATAGTGTGTGCTGCCACACTTTGCATAAAACTTTAATAAATTTGGTTTGCCTTATTTTGATAATAACTTGAAACTTTGTCTAGTTTGCAGCAGTCGTCAGGTGAAGGCGGGTGCCAACGAATTCTATTGCGCAAGGATACACCCTGCAGCTACATGCCACACTTTATCATCATTAGCGTTTACCACGCCAGGACGCTAACTTATTTTACTTTCGAGAATTGTTGTTGTTTTGTTTGTTGTGGCTGTTTCTGTTGCAAATAAATAAATTTAATTTTTGCTATACGCGCAGATTTTCATTTCGTTTAATTGTATAATTTGTCTTTTTGTTTGGCTTTTGGCTGTCCTGTGGTCCTGCTCCTCTGGCTAAAAACCTAAAACTCGTACTTTCGTACTTTAACAATTTATAGTGGCCGCCTGCGGGCCTGGTCGCTCTTCTGAGCACTTTATTAGCTGTTGAAATTTTAATCTCCAGCCATATTTATGTCCAGGCTAGCTAGAATAGAGATTCATTTTCAAAATAGGCAATTTTTAAGTACTTAAAAACTTTAAAAGCAAAACAACCCTAAAGTGTATTAAATTAAATACTTTAACTTGTAGTTAATTTATAATTAATCAAACGTGCTGCTGAATGTGAAAAGCGTAAAACGTTTAATCACAACATTGGTGCACCTCATAAAAACGCACACACAAAAAGTTGAAAATCTTTTGCGGGGTACACCTTTTTAGAGACATAGTGAGCTGCTAAGGGCAAAAGCCATTAACAAGTTTTCCTTTCCTTTTTGCCCAGGACACAATTTGTATATTACGCCGCAGGAATTTACAATTGTTACATTTCAAACACTGACTAGTTTCGAAAGGCATTTAAATTCGTGGCACAGATATTTTGGGGACTTTTTGTTAAATATATTATGAGGTGGTTGCCGACTGGCTGGGCGACAACGTGTTAAGGGCAGAAATAAACAAAAACGCCTCAGCACGCGCCTATCAAATAAACATTATTTCCAACAAATTGAGATTTCTAAATAACTGTCCCAGATTCAAAGTCCACAGCCCATTATTATTACGAGCATTGTCAATGACTTCCTATAGGCGTCATATTAAATGTGCAGGGATGCAGGGTTGGGCCAAATCTTCGCATCGTTATGCTCAACCCTTAGGCACTTGTTTTTTGGCCTTTGAATTTCAGTCTGTTCTTGGCTGAAAACGTCGCAACGTTCTGTGATATTTTAATGGGATCCAAAAGCTTGGCGCTCAATCGAATGACACCCATTAAAGTTGTCAACTAAAATCGAATATTGTCGACGCACAAATTAGGCAGAAACACGATAATAATCATAGAAGTAAAGCCGCATAAATTACTTTATTATAATTAGATCCTAAATGCCAAATTTCAAGCTAAGCATGTTTTAGAGCAAAAATAACCAATAGATTTAATAGAAAGTGAAGTTTTGTTTGAAATTTCAGCGCAATTTGGAAATTTTCTCCAAAATTTTAAAAAAAAATTCACATATTGGGAATAAGTAAATCAGCATTGCAGAAAAGTGCAAAAAAACGCAAAATATTGAAAATAAACCTAGAATATCTAAAATATAGAAAACTGAATGATAAAAAATGCTACATCATAAGATTGTACATTTTTTGTTGTTAGTCTGATGGTACACTCATCTGACCCTAAGCATCGACGAATCGTTGACTTTTTTACAAAATCCCCATTTCCCGCTACATGCACCACAAGAGAAATAAATACAACTTTTTGGGAAACCATTGTGATCTTCCACTTTTGGGCCCCGACTGATTCACATTCTTATACCCTGTACCCAAAGGTACTATAAAGTCGGATAAATACAAAAAAAAATTATTGTCGAAAATAAATAAATATTGCGTCACAATTCGACTATATGTAAGTATGCTTATAAACGACCCAGAGTCACAGAATTTTGTTAGTGCTTTTATGTGGCCCTAATAAACAAAATCGTATTGACTTTTTACGATGCTATCCGCCCACTCCGCGCAATCGATTTAGCGTGTGTGTTCCACTATTCCTCTCAACTTTTTGACTTAACTTTCAATCCACATTAAAATCGGTTAAAATTTGCGGAACTTATAGTTATAAGTTATACTGTCCCATGTAAGTATACTGCATGGAAGCAGTTTTTACTCTATAGTAAAGTTGCGAAGATAAACTAGGCAGAAATATATTTTTTTTATGACATAGGGTATTCCGCTGTTGGGCACCGCCTCGACTCTAACGCAGTTTTTTATATTGAATTGTTTTAGTCAGGTGAGAAAAGAAAAGAGATCATCGTTTAAGGTTTAAATTAAAAATATCTTAAATGTATTAAATTTCAATATCATTATAAAAAAGTTTAAAAACGGAATAAGACGTAAAAAAATAACGCGAGCTTAAAAGTCAGTCGAATTTGAGAATTCCTGTCCTATCAAAAGTAACAAATTGGAAATAGGGTATTCCAAAAAAAAACTTTGCGATATCTTCATAAAAAAAAATTTTCCGACCGATCATTCCTATGTAAACTATATGATAAAGTACACAGATTATGATTGTATTTTATACAGTCCTTAGGAACTCTAAAAAAAACTCTCAAATCCTAAATTTGTTTACAATATCTTCATAAACTAAAGAGAGACCAAAGAACTTTTTTCGACCGATCGTGTCTATGCGGGCTAAATGATATAGCCCCATATAAACCAATTTGGATAAATTTATTACAGCTCTAAAAAATTTTCGAATGCCAAAATAAAGAATTATGACTCCATAACTTTTTGTTTTTCTCGAGGTTCTCTGCAATACCTCTAAGGGAGTAACATAATGCAAGACCGATATCGAAAAAATAAATTAAACTTGTTTCCCGTGACATAGTTTTAACTCGAAAGGTTAGTTGCTCTAGCTTTTACCATAACTAAGATCTACCATCGACTTCTCTAGAGTCTCCGACGTCTCATTCTTAATATTCAATATATTTGTGACTTGCACAAACTTCAGATACCTTTTGTACCTTAATATACAGGGTAGGTCTTGTGCCTACGGTTGCTGTTTCGGTAAGAACTATGAATACCTCTAAAGAACCGTTTATATCATAATTGTAGCCTTAAAGTAACAATCCTCTTCGTTTATTTAGTAAAACGACTGCAAGTTCACAGGCTTCGACATTGTGGTATACTAAGCTTGAACTTGCCAAATCAGCGCAAAAACTTAATACCATTAGACTGAAGCGAATGATTCCAAATAAATCCTAAGAAAAGTTAAGACGCATCCGAGTTCTGTGCAAAACTGGAAAATTGCATTTGGCTGGTTATTCCCATTTCGAATTTGTCAAATATATGTATGTATTGTAGTATCCGCAGAGATTTGCAAAAAATTGCGAAAACCGAACGGAGCATACAAATCAATGGCAAAAAAAAAAGATAACTGCAGTTGCAGGCTTGACACGTAATCCCAGTTGGGAACGTAAAATTGCACTCAAATGCCACTAGAATTGACTAGCTATAAAAAAAAAAAAATGGATCCTTCAGGAAACCCCAAAGCAGTAACTGAGTAGCTTTTTAATTGACTGTTCTGGTCACGAAGGGGTGCTACATCAAGGTGGGTGTGGGTGTGGGTGAAGCCGCTGGTTGCCACGTGCTTGACCGAATTGTGTCCCCAGCTGGTGGTCTGCACATGTCGCTCAAAGTGCTCAAGCGTATGTATAAAGCAAATATGTATGTGTTTGTTGATATGTGTAGTTTATCTTATATGCAAATTACTTATGCATGTTGCGTATAACTTCTAATTAATTATGCTATAAACGCGGCAATGCGGTCATTTCCAGCAATCCCACAATGTATTTTCCCCTGCACCCACTTTCGTTAGTACACATGCAATCATATTGAAGATACATACCCTGGTGCAAGAGACGGCCACAACCCAAGCCAGATATTCAAAGCACCCTGTGAACCGGCACAGGTGTTTTTTATTTTTATTACAATATTTACCCCAATGTTCTGGCGTACAACTCTTTAGTTGAAATTTTTGCAAGAAATTCGCATAAGTTGCAGCTGTTCGGCTACAAGAGCCGCCAGCGAAAAATTGCACAGTGGTTCGCAAATGGAAAACAAGGGCAAATAACATATATGTATTGCAATAGTTTTTATACAAGTTTCAATTGTCTTTGAAATATGCTGAAGTCTCACAATGTTGTATATAGCCCAGGGCATATATGCAAATATTTTTATGCCATTCAATACGAGTATATTTATTAAAATATTTGCAGCAATTTCCCACAGTAGAGGCAAGCAAAATTTAAGTTTCAATTTTCTCTATCTTATGCCTTGTCTCAACGACTTGTTCTTCACTTCTTACTGCTGTTTTTAATATTTCGACTAATGAGCTGCAATTTGTTGCAAATGGCAGCAACGAAAAATGGATTTTTCCATGTGTCGCACAGGGAGTCGCTGCATCAAGTTGCGCATACGACACGTGTGCAGGGCCAAAAACTAAAGGTAACATTGCACGACTTAAAGGCGACCAAGCGAAAGAAAGCCATCAAATAGTTTCGAGCAGCCGGCAAGGATATTTCTAAAGCCAGCGTGTGCGAATAGAGTATCTTTGCAGCAAAGTTGAAGGACGAGCGCCATTGACTAACGCTGATTGAAGCATGATGCGAAAAGTTCAAACAAACAGCGGCAACAACCAAAGCAAAGTTTGCTACCAAATGAAGCAGCAGCAGCGGCCAGAAGAGCTGAAGCCAGTTCTGGCTACTGGATGCCATCCAGTCGATCGGTCGCTGGGTTTTGTCACACTTTGGGGGGGGGGGCCATTATTAGCCACAGTTTTTGCCAAGCAAAACGGCGCATTGACATAAAAGTTGGTCCTGCCAACAAATGGCGCTGTACTGAGCAGCTCTGAGCTGGCCGAACCCGTTAACAGTTAAGTGGATAAGCCAATTTATGAGTTTCGAATTTAACTTTGTCACTTTTTTGGCCAGTTTTGGTAGCTTCTTCTACTTTTTTTTTTCTTCTTTTTGTTGCTCTCAACCTTTGTCAATGTTTTTGCCCCTCGCAGCGCCTCGTCGTCGACGTCGTCACTTGGCACATTTAAGTGGATTTGTTTTGCTTTATTGGTTCTTGTGCAGCAGGCAGCAGAGCCAGGGGGCCAGCGCTGACATTTTTAGGCTAAAAGTTTTTAATTTTTATATTTTTTTACAAGTTGCCCATTTGGGTTGTGAGTATTGCCTTGGCTTGGTTTTTGTGGCAGTTGCAACAACAACTCTTGCCTTTTTTTTTAGTTCGGCTTATTTAGCAATCATTAAAACGTTCAAGTTTATGCGACTTTTAGCATTTGCCGGCCATCCAATTAGGCTTATTGAGTATTTAATTGAACAATTTAAATTGCAAAAAAATTTACTTCAAGTGCTATTTGGCAGTTTTTATTACCTAAAACGAGCCATAAACAAACTCGCAATAAGAGGAGAAGTGCTTGAAGCTGTTTGTCGAGTCACGCGCCACTAAAAGTGCCCACAAATCTAACCAAAAGCAGAAGCGGAAGCAACCAGTCAGCCAACCAGGGTTGCCAGACTAACCACAAATGAATGCATGTGCTTGGTTTGTATTGTCACTGTGCAGTTCCCTCTGTTCTCTCTGGCTTCCCCTTTCTTGTTGATCAGCGTCAACTCATTTGCATATTTTCCAATTTACAACAAAGAAATGCAACGTGTTTCATACTAAAGCTAAAGCTGTTGTATAGTTGCAGCTCGAGTCTGTCTCTGTAAAATTATTCCAAAGGGTCTCATCATGCAGCTGCCCAGCCAAGTTCATGTTCCTATACTAAAACCAAATCCTATTCCTCCGGCTGTTTACGTATGCGACATGGCGTACGTCGAGCATCGACCATCGACCGACGTTGACCTCACCGAGCACTTCTGCTTGCGGTCAACATTGGGTATTCATAATCAACACAAGCTCCACCAATACAGTTGCATTCTCCGCTGACTCCCAGAACTAGTGCAGTTCCGTGCCGTACCGTGTGTTTTTTGGCTGCGGCTACGGCTACGACAACAGCTTCAATTTCTATTACTTTTACTGACTGATTTCGCTTTGGGTTTGCTTTTATCCAACGTCTTTGCCTTTGCCTTTGCTTTGCCTTGTTACGCTTTATTACTTTTCTAGAGAGTTCAAGCTCGAACTGCCCATTAAATATGCAGCGCGCGTCTCAATGAACTGTCTTTACAACTGTCTCTCTCAGACTCTGCTGCTGCATCAGCTTATGCCCTGGCGTCTGATTTAATGCATTTTCCCATTGCGGTCTGGCGTGACCCTAAGTCTGTGAAGAATCCAACAACCACCTAGTCGTATGACTTCAACTGATTTTTTCCCATTTTTAAAAAAAAATTTTTTTGCAAATTTTAATATAAAATGGGTAAAAACCTTCTAGGCGCAGTTTCGATTTGGCAACAACTTTCTACGAAAAGCAAAAGCTGAAACGACATTGAGACATCTGCTAGTCTGGCAAACATCCTTCTCCTAGTGCAAAGTGTATGCAACTTACATATGCACGGAGACTTGATAATAAAAATTAACGGGTCCCAAATGTTGCGCAACACGGCGAAATCTTGTAGCCGAGCACAGACGGTTGCCCTACCAGTCTCTTTAATTTTTAACTATTTAATTCGAATGCCAGGTGAAAGAAGTTCGGGCTATAACCAACATAAAGTCTGAACTTTAATATGCAGTTTTTAATACATTTTTCTGGGCCCCGTTACAAATTTGAGTGTTTGCCAACTGCAGGCAACACTATACATATCTACAAGACCAAAATACCTTTATTAATTATTTATGTAATATCTGTAACTGGTCTGTCTCTTTTGCAGTCTTTATTTCTGCTCTTCCTAATGTGGCATTACTATTGTTTACGGCCGTATGTATTTTTATGGCTTTGCAACTGTGCATGAAATCCACCATGCAGCTTGGAATACTTTAAGATACTCCAAATACTTAGCACTTACCTAATCTTTATATCTCCAAATTGAGTTAAATATCACAAATTGCAATCAGCAAGTTATGGACAATTAATATACACAGCACTTGTTGTTGACACGGAAGCTTTTGGAAGTACAGTTGCAGTTGCAGTTACAGTTACGTGTGCGTGTGTATGTGTGTGCGTGTGCGTCTACCGTTAATATCAAATCCTCAGTTGTTTCAACTATTCAACAATCAAAATATGAATAAGGCGCTTAAAAGTTGCAACACAATATGTACGTGTACTATGTAATGTCGAGTCAAAACATGAAAGCTTTTGGAGCTTTAGTTGCAAATCGTTGAAAGCTTAAGCAATATTACATTTGCATTGGCAAATAATAGTACATATATCAAATTCACAGCAAAAAAAAACAAAACTGTTGCTATTCGAGCAAAGGTTAACCTAACTCCGATAAGTTTCAGACAGGCGACAGTTAATGGCCAACAGAATAAAAAGGTGACGTACACAGCTGTTCGCAACACTCACTTGCACAGGACACAAGAACAAACAACAAAACACCAAAATTTTGAGTTTTTAACCGAAAAGAAGGCAGTAACAATTTCGTAAGCTCAATAGCTATTAAACAAATGAATAAAATAATTCATTTCCTATATATATGGCTATATATAGGGTGCACAACCAACGTAAGCGTGTGGCGCTTTAGCAAAATACTGAGCAGCGGAAGCAGCGGAAGCAGCGAGCAGCGAAAACAACAACTGCAACAAAGAGAAAATTAACAACTTCAGCAGCAGCAGCAGCAACAACAATGCGGAAACGTGCAGCAGCTGTTCTCGCGAGAGAACAATTGGAATAGAGAGAGAGAGAGAGCGCAAGAGAGTGTAGGCAAAAGCTTTTAGCCGAATGCAACGTGGCATGTGGCTTATGGCATTGCTGATACGCCATGTGGGCTGCTGTTGCTGTTGCTGTTTTACGAGCACTCTTTGTTGCTTACTTTATCTGTTTTCTTTTTTGATGATTTGCTTTTTTAATTTAAATGTTAATCTGCTTGCATATTGTGAGCGTGTTTATGCATGCCTGTGCATGCGTTCCAGAAATATCAAGTGTTAAGTGAAATATTTTTCATAATTGCAGGCCTATTTGCATACGTCAGCAGTGTCTAGCTGACGACGACGTCTGCAGTATTTTGCACCAACTCGAGCAACTCTGGCTTAAATGCTTCAAATTGTTTAAGGCCAACAAGACCAACAACGTGTCGCTCACTTAAGCTTTTATATTTGCGCACACGTCTTTTATTGTATATTTGTCTTGGCTTCCGTAAATAAAGACAGTAGTATAAATGCATGAACACAACGAGAACCCAAGAACAACTCAAGATGGAGACCCAAAAAGGAAGAAGAAAATTCATTAAAAATTAATCCAATGCCGGCGCTCTTACGCTATTTGGTTTACTTGTCTGCTATTCAATTACGTATGCCACGGCAGCCATGAAGATGACCCGCAGCGTCTGGTACTGGCCCGACTAGGGGCCGACTCTAAGTCACAACCAGCCAACCACTAAACCATGCAAGACTTGGACTGCCAGCCAGCCAACATCCAACCCCCTTCAACTTCCAACTAGTTGGCAGTTTTATGTGTTTTGTCTTCGGACGCGCATGCCGCATAAACGGAATTATTTACAATTTATTTTTACCTGAGTGTCGAGCATCTAAAAGAGCCACCGAGTCCAGAGAGTGAGAGAGATCCAGTAGCATTTGTTTGTTTACTTGTTTGTTTTTGTGCTATTCAAAATGTCTTCATTACCTGCTGCTGCTGCTCCAGCTCCGAACTTCTAACTTTGCTTCATTGGCTTTAATTCGTTTGTAGAGTATGGCTGTTTGTTTAAGGCGCAGGCTCTTAAAACGTTTTCACCTGCAACTCTTGACGATACTCGCAAATACTTGGGCCACTCTAAGGCTATATAAACTAACCTTGTCTTAGGCAAAAGACTAAACGTTCTGATTAACTCAACAAATAGGCGAGCTATTCAAGCCTAATTGAATGCCAACCATCACACAAGCCAAAACCCACATGCATTCGAACTTAATCAGGCAAATGAAACAGGCAACAGTTCCAGAGATACCATAGAAACCAACATAAAGGTTCTGCATAAATTAGTAAAAACTTGAATGTAGCGTTTAAACGCAACCCAAGTGCACATAAATAGACATTAGCGCCTGCAAGTATGCAACACTTGGAAATGCAACATGCCACCAGCTACCTACCCTACCAGCTACAGCCACTAAGCAGCGTCACCAGCATCGTCATCGCCATCATCATCATCTTCCAACACTCATAAGCATAAGCATGAGTGATGATAAATCATCAGAAGCAACGTGTTGCCGCAAAATGCGGGGTGGCAACAATAACGTTGCCAACCAGCAGCCAACTTCAAGTCAATGAGCGGGTGCCAGGAAATAAACCTTAGTTGGTGGCAGCTTGACTTGACAGCCACTGCAGTTGCACTGGGTACATGTATGAGAGCATTTTGCCATTGGCTTCTTGTTGATTATTAGCATCAAATAGCACAGATTGCAGTAGTTCATTTGTGGCAAGCACACTATACTAGTTGCAGAAAGTACTACGAGACGTCTTTTGTCTTTCTTTCGTAGCTTCTTTGATAATTATTAATTGCACCTAAGTTGGCAAATAATGATGAAGCACACGAGATATTTCTGCTAATTTATAGTCACTACGTGCTCCTTGACTTTGCAACACATATCTGTGTGCGTGTGTGTCTGTGTATTTTTCAGCATGCCCCGGAGCTGCATAAAACTTGTTAATGGCTGCGGCTTAAAGCGACTAAACTTTTGGGGGCAGCCCCATCGTTTGCATTTACCATTTAAAATTCATAATACAGCTATTAATATGCATAACAAAGTACACATTTAGTGTAGTGGAATATTTTGCAGCCACAAGAATGCAACCTCCAAAATACATTCAACTGCATTGCGACATTGCCACTTGCCACTTAGTTGTGGCTTATGTAAATTAGCTAAATACACCGAGTATATAGAAATGTGGCACAATTGCAAAAACTACGCAACCGATGATACATATTCGCCACATAGGCTGAAATATTATCGTCCTTATAGGCCTCGTTTCGTTTGACAGCCAACTTGACAGTTGCTGCAATTTGAAAACGACACAAGTTAAAAAGCGAATAAAGTAACTGGCACAGGAAAAGGGTTTGGAGAGCACTCAACGTTTTTATTTACATAATGAATTTTTCGATACATGTGTGACTGAGAATTTTGCTACGGGATAGTATGTGTAGTTCTTATATACATATATATAAGTATATATTAAGCTCTCTTTCACGTTCATCCTCAAGCGCAGTGTATGTGTAGTCTGTTTTTATGGGTTAACGAAGGAATATATATAGGAACTGGAAACTGCTATCTGTTAGAGAGTATTTAGAATTGTTAAGCTTTGTTCTTCATTGTACCATGTACCTATTTACTCACACGAACAAACATCTGCTGCAACTACTTCTAGGCTAGCAGCTCCACATCCGTGGTACTTGGCTGCAGCCGACCCTCTTGCTCCAGCGGAGGAATAGGCTCTGGCTCCTCGGGTTCATTAAACAAATCATCGATTGGATCAGGTGGTGCTGGCACGTCAGCATCCAACTGCTTCTCATCCTTGTTGACCAAATTACGTAGCTTTATCCATAACGAGCGAGTAGCCAAAACGGCGACACACGTAGCCGTCATCCAGGCATTCGCACTGAGCAACGCCGCACCTGCAGTGGTTGTCTTTTGACCTCCTCCTCCTCCGCCTCCTCCTCCTCCTCCGCCGCCGCCACCTGCACCGCCACCTCCTCCACCTGTTCCAGCGCTGCCACTAGCATCACTCCCACCACCGCTATCAGACATGATTCACCGAAAACTAATCTAAATGAATATTTACTATTTTAATTTTTTTGTTTTTAATTTTTTTTTTCCACTTACACTGTTTGTCTTTAGCTAAAGCTTTATTGTTTATGTCGTTGACTTTTTGGTACAAGCTGCTGAATATGAATGCCAAAAATTTGTAAGCGATTTCGGAGGCTTAAAATTTTGGGATTTCTGGCCTACTTTTTTAAATTTCAAGTTCAAGTTCGTACTAAGTACAATGGGCCAAATGTACAAAAATGTGCTCAAATGTTGATGGACAAAATGCAGTTCTTGCAAAGTAGCGATAATTCTAACAAAATGTAAATTTATAAGCAATATACCCAAAAAAAAATGTAGTCCCCAAAACATTTCCAATCTTTTCGCGCTTTTCTTTATATAATTAGCAGCTCCTAACAAAGTAAGCTTTGACTTTGATTTAAGAAAATAAACTTCGAAAATTGAATCTATATACTAACATATTTTGCGCTTATACAGACGCCATATATGGGAGTCTCATACTGCGCTGTGTCTTTGCCAGCAGCAGTCAGACACCCTGCTAACGCACACCCCTGCAGTGCCCTGGTTCAAGTATCCAGTAGCAGGAAGGACCAATTTTGTATATGATCCAACAAGTTATTGTGATCGACCACCTACAAGAGTACTGACTGTAAGGAGCTACAAATTTGCACTTAAAAACGGAATCTGAATCAGCAACATCGACATGAAACAAAAAAACTTCACTTTGCAATGATATCAAAATGATTGGTAGTTTTTGAATTGAGATCTAGACATTTTTAGAACGCGTTACCTAGCCGTGTGTGCATAAAGGAGAAAAAGGCAATCTGCACAATTTTTCGCTTACGATCAAGTAGATTAGCGTCAAAATAGTTAGTTGCCTGGTTATTAATTACAATACGAATGGAAATTACTTTCGGTATTTGACGTTCTTTGTGACGTGCGTAAACCGGAAACGGAAATGTAGCTTGCATAACAAATGAATTCACTTGACTGTATGCCAAGAGCCTTAAATAGAGAGCGACGGGCTGCATGGTGATGGTGATGGTGGGAGTCCACAACGGTTACGTAAAGGGGTCGCCAAGTCAGTTAGCAGTTGCTTTGACAAGTCACAAGGCCTCTTGGGCTGCATGTTGGAATTGTTTTTTGTGGCCCGCCCCAAGTGCCCTGCACGCGCTCCTATGCAAATAAATTGTTTTCTACATATTTCTGTGCCCGCATCCGTGCCCGTGCCCATGCCCGTGCCCGTGCCCGTTTGGGGCGCCGCTGATTGGTATCGCATGCCGTTGACAGCATTCATTTGCTGCAGCAATCAAGGCAAAATTCCAACAACAACAACAAACAGTAGCACCAAGAAAAGAAACGAGACTTGCCACACGGGTGACAGAGGTGGAGAAGGAAGCAGCCTGTGGCGCATTGGGCGGGACATTCGGCTTATATGCCATTTTCTTTTTCTTTCTTTTATTTTCTTTTCTTTTTTTTTTACAATTTATACTTCTATTATGCATTCTATTCTCTGTGCGCTGCCATTGTGCCCAAATTAGATATTTCAATGAAAGTGAAGTAGGCACTTGTCAAATGGCAAATGAGGTCGTCGTCAGTTTATGCCGACTTACAGTCAGTTCGTCATTTTGGAATAACCTACCTTATATATGTATGGAGGGAGTATCATTTAAATGCAACCACAGTATTCGTTTAAGACTATGCATTAACACAGAGCCATGCGTCAAATAAATGTCAAAAACTGCCTCAAATTGCAGCATTTATGTCGTGGCTACTGGGCCTGAGGGTTTCCTGAGGGCTGTATAAGGGCAGTCATATAGTGAAATTGCGCGAATTTTTGGCATGTTAAACACAATTTTTTAAATGAATTTTCGCACCAGTCGAGTGTAAAATGTGGTGGCATGCGGCACATGCCAGTTGCAAGTCGTGGGCAGGGACAGGGCGGCGGGTATGGCGGTACCGCAAGCGATGACTACTTTTAAAATGGCATAAAACTAAAAAACAAGCAGAGTGAAAATTAATAAAAGCAAAAAGTGTGGAGCAATACAAAGTGAAAATTGTGCGGCAAATAAAAAATTGTTTTTCAAAAGTTTGTTGTTGTTTTTTTTTTGCAAATGTTGTGACCATCATTTCTGAATGTGTCTGTCTCTGCGTCTTTGCAACTTCTACAATGATACGGCTCGGCAATACGACCTAGCTAGATGCCCTCCATACCCAAAATCTAATATTGTCAAACGTAGCAGCTACAAAATTTTAGTTGCATCAAGGATCTCAAGTAATTTGCAAAAAATAAACGCAACTAATATTATTTGCTGATTAATATTCTTGTTGCTATCTTCTGAACCACCAAGAAGCGCAACGAATTTTCCATATAGCCGTATCAAATATTTACACTTTTCATTTTGTGGTTGTTGTTGTTGTTGCTGTTCATTCCTGGTATTTTTTTTTTTTTTTGACACAAACACCAGGACATCAACGAGACAGATGATAATAAAAAATTTTATTACACACAAGCTCATCCATTTGACTTAATGGCGGTTGAATGTGCAGCCTTTTAATGTGCACTCTGGGAGTGCCGAAGGGCAGAAGAAGCTCGTGCTAGAGTGTACGTAGTCGGAGTAAATGCGTGCCTGTCTACCTATAAATACTGTGTGTACCCGGCATAGCCGAATGAGTAGCTGCTGTTGGAAAAACGGCACCACGAAGAGAACTGTTGATTATTTTATCATTTTTTTTTGGACCGTTTGCGCCTGGCTTGCTGTTTTCTCAAGTGGAAGAGTGCAATGTAATTTTATTTTATTTGCATTCTTTTATTTAATTTGTTTGCCATATCAACGCATTTATTGTTGTTCGTTTTGGTTATTATTTTTTTTCTTGTTGTTGTTTTTTTTTTTGTTATTATAGGCTGCTCTGATTGCAAAATAGCAACTGGACTGCAACTGAAATGCAACTGAGTTGCAATCGCTGCTGAAATGATGAAAAGTATTGCAAGCAACACTCAATAAATCAACAAAATGTGCTGCACTCCACAATCCACTGACATGGCGTGAATGCGATCAAAATAATAATTAATGTGGCAGCATGAAAATTTGTGAAAAATTACACAATTTCCGCGTCACACGTCTGACGAATTATAATTGCCGGCGCTCATTGCCGCCACCATGAGAACATGGCAGGCAAAAAGGCAGAACAGAAAAAATAGCATACATTTGTGCGCACTCTCGCATTTCTCATACTCTTCTCTTTAGTATGCAACACATGTAGAAAATGAGTTAAATGTTCGAAGAAGCAAAAGAATGAGCGACAGACAAGTTGCTTTCTTTTGCTTAATTTCTCCATCATCAATATCATCAACAACACCAACATGAAGCAACTACACGCCACACGCCTCACGCCCCAACGTCCAACGCCCCCACTGTTGAGTTCGATGCTGGCGCTAGCTTCATCATCATTTGGCAGCCGCATGTTCAATATGATTCGTGACATGTTAAGGAATTAGTGCAAGTACGCCACATTTGGTGGTAGCCACCCGATGGCCACACGTGCGGCACATGTTTGTCATTCCAAGTATTCCAGAGCCATTGCCGTTTGTAGAATGCGTTCGTTTCGTGGGGCTCATTAATGTGAGTTGCTTTAAGTTTTATTTATTTATTATTAGACGATTGTTTGGTTTTCTTTTACTTCTCTAACCTACTTCTGGATTTGCCCGAGCTAATTGCTTTTCTGCACATAGTACTATATGGTGAAGCTATTTTTGGCTTTGAGCTTTTGGGCAAAACCACCTGGCACACAAAACATGATACACTGCAATAAGGTGAATGAAGGTTTTTAAAAATATGTCTGTATCTGTGTTAAGTAGAAAGCAAAAAGTATTCCAAATTCGGCGACACAAAGCAAGTTTCCTATCCAGTGTCTGCCTCTGAGTGATACGATAACTTCTGGGACATTCTATTTCAGTATCAAATAATGCTCACGGGAACTAACTAACACGAATATATGTATGCACGTATAGAGACAAGTTGTTTGTTACTACTGCAAAGACGACACCGAAGAACTTTACTTTACAAAATTTTGCATGCCAAAACAAACTAATAAGAAAGTACGTGCGAATAATTTTACAAATTATACGAAGATGACGATGACAACGAAGACAATGTCGCTGGGACAGTTGACACCCGCATGTTTCCAAGGAACTGTAACATTTTTGTTGTAGTTGTCCTTTTAGTGGTTGCTGTTCGTTGGTGCTTCTTGTAGCTGAGCAGTTTTCTGTACCAATACATGTATATAACCAAAAGATGGCTAACATGATAACATGATAACAAACTGCGTGCCACTAACAACCACCGTGACTGTGTAAACTAAACCACAACAATGTAAAATGCAAACAGCTTACAACAAAAATATGCAAACAGCTCTCCAATTCACCTCTAAGAACATCGGAGGCCCTTTTGCGTCAACATTTTGAACAAGGCCGCTACTTGATATTAAGCACTTTCTGCCACTTTCTGAAGCGCCCCACACACAAAGGCAACCAAAAACAACAAGCATCGCATCAGTGGCAATAACGCCAGAGTTTGAATTTCAGCTTCTCATACACCGCTTTGATTTTAACACACACACACTCACAAACAAGAAAGTATCTGTGTGGTAACGTGAGTTAAGTTTTGGTTAAAGTTTTTTTTTTTATTACAATCACTGATCTCTTGTGACTTAAAAAGTTTTCATTAAGTTTCTTATTAGTGATTCTGATGCATTAAAGTTATTGCGCATACGCCATGTAAACTTCGTAACATGCTATCAAATTAAATATTCATTTCTGTGCTGCAACTAGTTTTAAGCTTACTTTTATTTTTTCTGCTTTTAGTTAAAAAGCACATGAAGAATCGGCTCATGTTATTACAAAGAAATCATAAGCGACTTAAATTCCATAATATAAAGTATATAAGTACACGCTGGAATGGGATGTTCAGAAAACTTTTACATAGACAATGGGAAATGGATTATTAGTAGGAAAGGGGAAAATGTATTTATTTTATATTTACGTTACCTTGTTGAATTCGTTGAGTTCAAAACTATACAAGAAACTTAATTTGGTTGCAATTTTTATTTCCAGCGCATTGCAACTTTGGTGCGACTCTAAAATTGCCTGCCAAAATAAAAAAAAAAAAAATCACATTTTTCAAACGACATTTAATCAAGATATTAGCAAATGTTCAACTTGTTTAAAAACTCTGGTACACATGACCAAAAAAATGAAACTAAAACGAGTAAAAAGAGCCAAACCACAAACAAAATGTAATAGATCAAAAAAAAAAACCAACTAAAAACCGAAATGCAAATCGAGCACTGGGAATTAGTGACAGCCGAGCGGAAAGACCAATACTAGCACCTAACCAGAGCTTGTACACCTCGCAACTCTCCACTTCTCTAACAGCTTTGGCGGCGTGGCATTTGCAATTGACAGTTGCGTCGAGTGGAGTACTCTTTGCTTCTTCTATTTTTTTCTGCTTGCCACAGCAACGTGGCAACTTAAACTGCAAAGTTTAAATGTTTTTTTTTCAAGTTTTTCTTCAGCGCTGTTTTCTTTTGGCTTTCCCATGGCGAAACCATGCGGGAAAGCGGCAAAATGTCAAACTGTGGCCAAAGTTCGCTTAACACAAAATGAGTTCGCGTGCAAATGGCGTCGTATCTTCGGGCACAAGTGTTCCTGGGGTAGTCTCATGTACTAGTTCTCTGTGGACACGTGTGCTGTTTTACCAAATATTTCTTTAAATTCTAGCAATTAATTTTACCAATGTTGGCATTTTTGTTTCTTTTTGTTATGTGTATCAATGCTCTTGGGTTTAAGCTTAAGCTAAGCGAGAAAGAGTAAATGAAGCTCGAAGAATTTTGGAGTAAGGGTTGCGTAGCTCCTTGCAATTGCAGCACTTACTTTTAATTAGCAAACAAAACGAACTAAAATGCAACCAAGCCACCGAAAAGTATGCAAAACTTTTGTTATTGTCGAAAAATAAATTTGCCAATGCGACGCCAACCAGGTATTGGAGGGAATGAGGGGCTGCTGGGTGCTGCTGGGGGCGTGGTTTAAAAAAAAACTTTCTGTTAAAAATTATGTGGCGTCAAATGCGACGCGCCAACCGCCGCCACACTGTGCAGGGCCAGTCAGATGGGAGGGCGGCATATGGAAGCCACAGTAAGGTTGCAGACGTGAAAATTTATGTTACAATGTGAAATTTCACGCGACAGGTGAAACTCTGCAACAACGCCGGGGGTGGCAAGAAGTAGGTAACCATGCAAAAACGAGCTACAACTCTCAACAGCAAAGTAACACTCGAATTTTGTATACCTTTAACATGTATGAGTAACACAGCTGTCAGCTTTTGCACGCCAACCCAGCCCCATGCCAGCTAAAAGCCTTGCCTAAATATTTTAAGCATTCATAAAAAGGTCCCAGTAGGCTCGCCAAAGTAAATGTAACCCGAGTTGCCCTGCCCTTAACGCTTCATTAACAACTAAGTCATGGCAGGCTATTTGAGTGAGTGTTGTAGAGTGCTGTGCATTTTAACACTTGCCAACAACAACAGAAAGGGTTCGGCCGTGACCAGCATCTAAGGAACCGCAATTGGTTGGCGTAAATCATCAATTAAATTAAACCTTGCTTCGGGGAAAATGTAAAAATTAATTTTTAAAATGAAATGTCTATGAATTATGACGGTTATCTTTTGTTTTAGGGTTTTCTAAATAATTACATTAATAAACAAAACAGAATTTAAAAGGTCCCCGTAAACAAACTATTTGCATTTTTACTATCTTCACATCTTATAATTGTATGCTTTAATGCAAACTCAATTCCAACTTCACCCTAAGCTGGCCAAGAGATTTTGAGTACCAACCCTAGCCTTGACTTTACCATTTGTTTTTAATGATTTCCCTGCAAACGTTTTTACCCACAACCTACCCCAATAAATGTATAGCATATAAATTATGGGAATAAAAAAAAACACACAAATTGTTCGTTCTCAAATAACCAACAGAAATACACTTAAAATACAGAGCAACAAGAGAAGGAGCAAAAAACACGGAATATTTATGAACGCACGCCACAACTACGAAAATCGAGAAGCGAAAGGCGAAAAGCGAAAATACTCCAAACAAAGTAGAGAGCGCCCAGTTAACAGTCAAAAGTGGCAAGAAAAACTGAAAAAAAAAAAAAAAAAAAAAGAGAAACACCCGACAACCAACTAACCATTCAGCCAAAGAGCCAGCAATGTTTGTTGGCAGATAAAACAGCCTGGACGAGGAACAAGGAAACGGCAAAAGTGTTTTAGTATTGGGACTCACTCGCGCTGGTGAAGACCCCCGATCGATAAACATGGCGCCAACAAGACGGGACAAATTTTCATAGTTCAAGTGGCGCCTATACCGACGCAAACACACACACACACACATACACACGCACGCAGGCATATACATACATACAAATGGACGTAGAGAACAAACATGGAAACACTGTGTAGTATGAGTAGTTTGTGGCACAACCAAGTGAAATGTGTCCAAAAGTAAGCAGTAAAAATTCGCACACACACACACACATTCATACAAAGCTCCGAGCACATACAAATGCGATAAAAATTATTACGGAAGTGCTCAAGCAAAAAAAAAAAGGCACCAGGAATGAGTTTACTCACATTTGTGTCGTGACACGCACACGCATACGTACAGATGTGCAACAACTCAGCTCAGCTGTTAATGCAGTTCCCCATACAAAAAATACGTGTCCTATGAATCATCAGCTACTGACATTATTAATCTTCGGAAAAAATCTTTGAAAATTAACTTGAATATGATGAGCTCAGCGTTAAGAATTTTGCAAACATTTAGATAGCTTTGTTTACGAGTTTAAGCAAGAACAAATTTGACACATTCCTTCCCGATGGACAATTGGCTGGTATGATACACATATACTTACTTACTAGTTGGTTAGGGCCCAGATGACTCACAATGCTTTAAATTGAGTTATCTTGGAAATAAAATTTTCTAGTTATAACTATTCTATTTGTTTGCGCATTAAGGCTATGCGATGTTTTTGGCCCAGTACCAAATACTAAATGGAACAGCCTGACAGTGGCATATCCTGTATCCATTCAAAAATTTAGAGTTTTAAACATAAAAAAAATTGTATAAAGTTCAAATTGTCTCGGTTATTGTCTTAAGTGGAATGCTATAAATTTGCGTCATAACCAGTAAAAACCTAAAAAACTCTATAAAGAATGTAAAAATAATTACTCTTTCTATTATATTATCTTAGATATACAAGATGTGGTCGTTGATGTCGTTGGATTCGTAATCAATTTTTTATATTTAGTGTGACCGTATATCGAGACTAAATTTCTTGCCGCTAGGTCACATCAAGTGACAAAGTCGTTGACGCTAGATGGCGCAAGCAAGTTATTACAAATAGTGTGTTCACAACACTTTAAATATTATTTAAGCATAGTTAAAGTCAAACATTTATACAATATTTTATTATCTAAATTATAATACATTTTCATAAAACATCGAAAAAAAAAAACAAACAAAAAGTTTATAAATCGTGGGTTGCTGCCCAAGTTGAGGCAGATCTACTCAATTCAAATGCTCATATGACTGCAATGTTAAGCCAATTCCCACATTGACCCAACCAAATGAACACAGAACAGCATCTTCTAGTGCATAATGACAATAAGCAATAAAATTCTATACCATGTTACGTATATATACATAAGTATGTGTACCACATAACTCCCCACCAACACGCATTCTAACGCACTCACACATCCACATACAGCTTGGAATACAATTTTGAAATCAGTTAAGTGTTAGCGTTCAATGGTCATTGCCATTGTTGCCGCCATCTTCAACGCCACCTTCAATGTAGTCCTCTGCATGTTACTCTTCCTTGACTTCATCATTGCCCTTCCTTCTCCCTTTTGTCGTCGTCGTCATCATCCTCGTCGTCAGAGTCGTTTGTTGTCGCGCTGTTGAGTACATTAAATGCGCATCATAAATTTCATTACATTATTATGGCGTTGTTTGCGACAAAAACAGCTCCGATGCAGTTAGCCGGATTCGTCTATTTTATTGGTCACAGCAACGCATATTACATAAATAAAACTATTGTGTACTTTGGGTCTGCTCTAGAATGGTTCCTTTGCTCCCTTACCCACTAAGCGGACTTTGTCATTTTGCTAATTATATACTCAATGGGCTTTGGGAAGGAGTGGGTGTTGTGGATGTTTCGGTGAAGGGTGATTCGTTGCCCTTGGCTATGTGAGCCCACATACTGCATTTTATCAACATAATTTATGATTTGGCCATTGACGCATGTTCCAGAATCATTTCTTTTGATACTAGGAGATTGTTTTCCAAGCCCACAACGTTTGCACATTTCCAGAATAAAGAGCGATTATTTATGCCTTGCCAAAATTTAAACAAAAGCGTGGTACTTGAGTTATAACGCATATCCCACTACTTGGCGACTGGTTGCCAAGACTTCAATGGGACCTTGCAAATGTCGATGAACTGGTGTCATAAGTTTAGATTCTAGTGCAACTTTAATATTCATGTGACAGAAACTGGAGCATGTAGTTATCCACACAAGTGTCCAATACGACATTGCAGTGCTATTGAAAAGACAACCGCAAGAAAAACCCAATCAGGCAAACAAGCTATCGGAGTTTAAAAAACGGCTACAACTAGGTGAAGGCGAAAGTAATTTCACAGAACTTTGCATGAACATAAAACCAACAAGTAGACTTTAATCGAAGTACTACGACTAGAAGATACCCTTAATCTCGCACGAAGCTCAATTTAAAAATCGAAAAACTTCGAGTAAAACTCTACAAAAATGGCGTCTTGAACAAGCTACCTAACGGAAATACGTAAATGACTAACTGACTTTGTAGTCAGTTTAATTATTTCGAAAGTACTTTGTCGCATCCTACACGCTTTAACTAATACGCCCTTTGCCCATAGGGTACATAGGAGAACAAAAACTACAGCAACTATGATAAAAAGTAAACAACTGCAGCATGAGATCGTGTTAAAATAATTGAAAATTTTCCAGAGCATAGAAAATCAAATTGGTGCAGGTACAATCAAATTAGCAGGGTTCAAAAGTCCATTGAAAGTGACATGGCACATGGAGGTGGCGTATGTAGTACTACTAGATGGTAAGTAAGTCCATAGGAAATATCAATTAACGACAACTGCAACGAGAGCAAAATGGGCGCAAAAGCTATTAAAAGCTTATTTGAATGAACTTCGGGGGGGTGAATTGAAAGGAAAATATTTTTGATATAAACAAATAATATGAAAAAATTTACAAAAACATGAAACTGTTGGATGACTCCCAGCAAAAACACAGTCCCAGCTCCATTGCCTGCAGGTTAAGTGGTAGTGAGCTCTCGAACAGCTATGCAGCCAGGCAGCCAGCAACAACAGGAGAATTAATTGCTTTATATGGCGTGATAATTTATTGAAGCCCACGATGACCAACATGGGAGCAAGGTTCAGGCAATGGCAATGGCCATGGCCCACGACATGGCAGCAGTCTTGTTATGTACTCCTCGTATTTGCACCAGGATAACATGAGTATTATGCCAGCAACGAGGCGTAAGGGTCAATCACATTAGACATGGGAACCCCTGTGCAATGTATGAGTTAAGGGAGAAGGGACCACACGGTCAACAAAGGATTGTTACCCCTGCCATAATTGTTCCTGTTGTTGTTGCTGTTGGTGCTGCTGCTGTTTGCATTTTGCAATCTGATTATGTCTTCCAAACTGCTGCACGGCGTGTTGGACTAAGCTTTGGCTTTATTTGCTGTTTACTTTTCCAACGGATTTACGCATTTGAAGCTTTTGTTGTTCATATTTTTATTGTTTTGCCCGAGGTCCTGTATCCTGAGTCCTGGGTCCTGGGCGCTGATCCTTTGCAGTGAGTGCACATAAGCCCACAAAAGTATGCTATAAATATAATCAACGCATTCAATCAAGTACGTTTCATTATGAATATACACACACATATACTATGTGGAACAAATGGGGGCTGTTAAACGGATTTGTTAGACATTATTCGCGTTTTTATACAGATGGTAAAAATTTGGAGATGTCTGCAGCAGCAGCCGCTGCCAGGGTCCTTCCTTTACATCCTTAGTTAGGCTATGCTCGTAAATAATCTTGCCAACTCGCCGACTACTCCACTACCACAGTCAAATGTTGCTGCTCCTCTTGCAGTTGCTCCTGCTGGCAGCCAGAGGATACTCTTCGCTGTTAGCAAACAAATATGAAACTAATCCCTAGTAATTAGTGCGACAACTTTTGCTGCGTTTTAGCCAGTCTGTGGTGTATGGTTGCTCTGTGTCCTTGTGTTGTTATTATCATTGTTGTTGGCATCGTTGTTGTTGTTGTTTTCGGACCGACTTGTGGTCAAAAGTTGGCGCGTTCCCTGTTCTTGTTGCAGTACATGGCGCGTTTTTTGTCGCTGTCGCCGGCGTTATTTTTATTGGAAAAGTTAAGCTTGTGTTTTGATAGGTTTCACTCGTAAAGGGATTAATTAGCGCAGATCTCTTGCCAACCTACCCAAGTCACCCAAGTCGCATTTGTTTTATGCTTTGCATAATTTAAGTTAATCTGAGTTGTATAGTTTTCATGGCTTAAGCTAGCTAAACTCATGTCAACTAAATGCTCCTAGAAACAGTCTCCACAGTCTAAACACTTCACTAGCCCCCAGTTTAATTGGTCAAACAGTAATCCAACTGCACTTTTCTTTAAGTTTAAATAACTTTAGGCACGCCCACTAGCAAACAGTCCAAAATGGCACTGCCGTATAGTTTATTTTGGATTTATATAACAACAACTTCACTGGCTGTCTCAGTGCATGATTTCCGAGATCGTTCCGTGCTTTAGCAATGAAAATTGTAGGAAAAACATTGCCAGCAAACCTTTATATTATTTTTTTTTTGGTTTTTTTGTTCTCCCCCAGTTTTGTCCGCAAAGCAGGAAACGGAAATGAGTGTGCTGCACGTTGATGAAAGCTGGAAACGATGCCAGCAAAACATGTGGCAAGTGCTCAAAAAACACATGCAAAATAAACGGTTGCAAGTGGCACTAACCAAGCAAAGAACATATCTATTGAATCAGAGGGTCGTCCAAACAAGATGGGGCTGTTCCAGGATTCAGCTAAAAATCAGTGCAATGGGGCAGTACTGAATTTATATTTATTTAATTTTTATATGAATAACTACAGATTACCAAGACTCAGGTGAATCTTCATGTAAATACGTTTAGCTATGCCCTTAAAGCAATCAGCATTACATTAGTTAAAGTTCCCATATGGACCCGACCATAACGAAATTGTTAGGACGCCAAGTGCAGTAAAATTAAAAGCAAAATGCAATTAAAAGTGTAGCAGACGAGAATGTGGACATATTAAGACATGCATTGGGCAAAATGGACCGTCTAATTGCAGTTTGCCCATTAAACTACCAATTCTAGAGGACTCAGCTGGCCAAGTGACGATGAATTCAACAATGCGTTTCTTCTACCGCCGCCAAAAACGCATACTCTGTCGGCATCCGCATCTTGCCCGTAACGCTGCGCTTACTTGGAAAACATTAAAAATCCATTGCACAAAGCTAGACAAATAGCGGCACCCATATAGCAAAAAGAAATGTGGTAAGGAGATAGAAAGGGAACAAGAGAGAGACAATGACCATACCACATCACACCAGTCCTTATAAAGTACATACAATACTATATAATGCGGTCCATTTTGCACTTCTTTTAACGCATTTACCGCCGGAACCAGAGTTGGAGTCGGAGCTGAAGCTGAGACCGGACTAGAGTTGGTTGCTTAATTATTAAATTGATTGGATTGTTTTCGCAGCACGCAGCGTCTGCTCGTTGTTTCGGCTTTGGCTGTTTTATTGGATGCTTCGGCTCCTTGGGTGCCGTAAATGTTGCAGCCGCCGCATTTAATCGCATTTTCTTGTAAATATTTTATGTTTTCTTAAGTTGTTTGTTGTATGTTTGTCTTGTCACAGTTGGTTCTCCTTTTGTCCCATACAGAGCAAGTTTTTGTTTGATTCCTTTTTTCCTAGTTGTTTATAGGTTTGTAGCGGATCGCTTTCGTTTGTAAGCCTGGTAGCATTTAACACTTTAATACACTTTTTTTTAGATAGTTAATTGCGAAAAGTAATTGAAATAAACTAGAAATAAATCTTTATAAGCCATAACGTGATTACTGAGATACCCTGTACCATAACATTACATGTTATACAACTTTATATGTGGAAACATAAACGTATGTATATAATTATTTGTTATTAAATCTCAGTTCAGAAATAAAACAAAAATTCATTTTGGTCTCTAAAATACAATTTTACGATTATCTCCTATATTTTGTGTCGTGTCCGTGTCGCGTTTGTGTCTTGTCTGTGTCGTGTCATAACCACGGCTCCCACAGTTGGCGATTTGGCGCCAAAACTGGTGGTTTTTTTTTCCTCTTGGCGCCCTGACTCTTTTTGGCGAATGATTGACTTTAAATAATCCTAAGCCTATCGCTAGTAAAAAGAATATTGCTTCATTATTTATTTATTAGTTATTAATTGCTTAATTTGTCAACGTAAGCACCATTATAAATAAAAATTATTTTATTTTTGGTGAAATCTTGAGATTTTGCGATTAATTGAGTTTTTGATGTTCAAGGGACTGTTCGACTTTCATGAAAAAGGGCTCATTTGGAAGGTAATGATTATTACTTACATAACAGTCCAAAATACAAGAGATTGGATCACTTTTCACAGCTGAAATGCAGTTTAAAGTGACCAAAGAAAAACGCTTCGAAAAAAATTTTACATATCATAAAAATGTGATACAGTCGAGGCGGTGCCCGACAGTGTAATACCCTGTACCTTTTTTCTGGAAAAAATTGTATTCCTGCATTTTGCTTCTAAGAACTTTCCAATAGGAATTTAATTTTTTTTGGTGAAATTAGTGCATTTTTGATTATAACTTCTGTTGTATTTGTCCGATTTTGCTAATTTTTGACACACAGATGCATGTAATCACGACGCATCGTTATGTTAAGTTTGAAATAAAAATATTAAACGGTGTGGCTAAAAACCGCGAAAATCCACTGCGGAGGAACTGGGGAAGATATTGACATGATTCAACAATCTTCTGAGGAAATACGCGCATCAGGGGGTAAAGTTTGGTGTCTCTAGCTCTTATAGTCTCCGAAATCTAGGTGTCAATCGCTACCCGAGGTTATGATAAGCATTTTGGTATAAAGGACTTGGGGTCTGCCACGCCTCCTTCTGCCCGTTACATACATTGCACAAATCTAGTATACCCTTTGTACCTATAGGTACAGGGTATAAAAAGACGACACTGCGAGTACCTATACAGAAATCGCATCCACATACCATGCTCTATAACATGCCATAGCTAACTTTGAAAGCGTTTACGACTTTTGCTGAAATATTTCATGATATTTGTATTGAAAATCACAACATTTTTGCGATTTTCAAGGTTTTGGGAACACATTTTCGACTGCATTTTTTTGTTTAAGTCGCCAATTTTTTGTGTTTGGGGGCATTAGTAATAACAAGATAATGAAAAAATTCGAATTAGTAAATTTTTACTAATTGTTACTTCTGTGTCACGAATATTGGACGTTAAAAATGTCAAAACTAAAGACTTAGACTTTTTAGAGTGTACATTTTTTGCAATAAGCTTGATAAAAACTAAATTAAGAAATAAACTTGCATTTAGTTCATTTTCTAATAGTAGAAACCCAAATCATGAGTGGTCTGATGAAATCTGTAAATGTATTGCTCTCAAATTGTATCAAAATATGGAACACTGTCCGTTTTGTTTTTGTGTTAAAATAAATATTTGAAATATATTTTGTTATTTTAGAAATGTAGTTTAGGTAAAAAATTTGAAGTCATGAAATGCAATTTTGTGATATAATTAAATGTATTACTGAAGAAGAATATTTTAGCTTTTTATACCCTGTACCTATAGGTACAAAGGGTATACTAGGTTTGTGCAATGTATGTAACGGACAGAAGGAGGCGTGGCAGACCCCAAGTCCTTTATACCAAAATGCTTATCATAACCTCGGGTAGCGATTGAGCCATGTCCGTCCGTCCGTCCGTATGAACGCCTAGATCTCAGAGACTATAAGAGCTAGAGACACGAAACTTTACCAGCTGGTGCGCATATTTCCTAAGCAGATGAAGTTTGTTGAATCATGTCAATATCTTCCCCCGTTCCCCCGCAGTAGAGTTTCGCGGTTTTTAGCCACACCGTTAAGTATTTTCACCTGAAATTTAACAGAGCGATGCGTTGTAGCTACATGCATCTATGTGTAAAAAATGAACAAAATCGGACAAATACAACAGAAGTTATAGTCAAAAATGTGCAAATTTCACCTCCCCTTGCCAATAAACTGCGTCAATATTTGACTCTACGCAATTATGGCTACAACTGACCTAGAATCACAATTTTTGGTAAGCTGATTCATGTGGCTCTAATGAACAAATCCACATCCAAATTTTATCGATGCGGTCCCCCCACCCCCCGCAATCGATTTACCGTGTTTTCTCCCACACCCCTCAACATACCAACTTGAAACTTACCCCGTATACTTTTAATAAACTCTTTGTTGTAACATTCGAGTTTCATCAAAATGGGTAAAAATTTAGGGAACTTATAGGTATAAATATCGATTTTCACCAAAAAAAAATAAATTCCAATTGGAAAGTTCTTAGATGGAATATGCAGGAAAAATTTTTTTGACACAAAAGGTACAGGGTATTCCACTGTCGGGCTCCGCCTCGACTGTACCACATTTTTTTTAATGAAATTGGCTATTTTTATTTCATTTTTTGGCGCTTTTTGATTATTTCTAGTGGCAGCCGTGGTCATAACACACTTTTTTTTTATTATACGTTTAATGATATACCTACTCTAAGCAGGAAAAGCTTACAAGCCTGCAACTCTTTATTTATATAGGTTGTTCTTTTTTTTTCGGTTCATTTTTTTCCGCCTTGGACCGTGGAAAAATAAAGTCAACAAACAAGTGCAGCTAATTGGCAATAATCAAGCCGTGCCATAAAATCACATACACATTGCCATATGCAAAAACAAAACCAAATCTGTACGAAGTTTTAATTGTGATTGAGTTCTGTGCATAAATCAACAAATAAAATTACAAACAACTGCAATAAAATCTAGTATACTATATATATAATATTTATTTTATTTTTTTTGTTCGTTTTGTGTACGTCATTTTGTCGGCACGCATGCAACTTCAATGGCGACAATTTAATTACGATTGAAATTGTGAGTGTGTGTGAATGAGAGTAAATGTGTGTGGTGTGGCTTGGCAGCATAAACGGACGCATGACTTGCAGCCTTGACGCCGCCGCAGTGACGCCACAAAATATGCTAATTTATATTTATATATGAATATAACGCAAGCATGGAGCGTTTTCCCAGCGGCCAGGGCCAAGCTGCTGCTGCTGCCGCTAGAGCTGCCACAAACAAACCCGTTTCACTTCCCGTTCCGACTACTAGGCGCTATGAAATATTTTGGCTGCAACAAAGCCGCGACCGACTGCGGTCATAAAATTTATTGGTACCAAATGCATATTTGTCACATTTGCCATGTGTTTGGCGGTGGCAGGCATAGAACAATTTATAAGCAACTAGGGACTTGTCAGACAGAGCGGCGACAAAAGCTCGCTAGTCGCCAGTTAAATTTAATTGCTGCCTTTTAGGCGGCACCATCAAAAAAAAAGTAGAAGAAAAAATCAACATTCAAGAACAATATTTTGTGACTTCTTATGTAATATTTGCAGTTAATACATATAAAAATATATGAATATATGTATATGTGATATAAACAATTAACTAAGTCTAAACTATTCAGATCCAGAAGATATTCAGCATATGGAAGCGAATATACATTGGGATGAGTGCCAAAAATGACTAGACGATCTCAATTTTTGTTTAAAAGATTTCAAAACTCCTAAAGGGAAAAATAACCAAACAGTACAATTTCAATGTCAGCAAGTAAGTCAAGAAAACAGTTTGAGATGCTAGTACCCATCAGTTTCTTCATCTAATGCTACTTTCCCGACAGTTAATTGCTTTTTCGCGCCCCATCCGAAAAGTACGCCACGTTTTGTGTACAAAGTAGTAGATACTTGTAAATGCAGAGCTATATAGACAGCTCCACTGACAGCAGCTGTCAGTTTGTATTCACGCATAAACAGCAACAGAAGGCTCAACTCCCGAACTCCATTGCCTTGGTGTCTGTCCACAAAGTGCTCATTTCAAGGCTAATTTGTCAGCAAGAGACACAACCACGACAACAAACACAACAACAAGAACAACAACAAGCATACCAGGGAGAGCGGAAAGCAATATCTTGAGCTGCGCATAACTTTGCGCTTGAAATACACAAAACTGTCGTCAAGCTGTCAACGTAGCCGACAGATGCAAATGGTTTGCGTACGACGACGCTTGCACTTAATTACGCCCGAAAGCCGGCTAAATAAATTTATTTACATAATTTTAATTAAACAGAAAAAGAACTGGGAAACCAGGGGCAAGGCATATGTCACACGGCAAGACAACCAAGCCAAACACTGCCAAACAAAAATAAAATCCACAGTCAACTTGTCAGCCAGGGGTCAAGAATCTGTCTGTCAAAGTGTCAGAGCATACTCAGCATCCCAAGCATCCCGAGCATCTCCAGCAGCAAACACCTGTTCCAAAGCCCAAGGGGGTGCGACCTGTGTGCATTTTTGGTGCGCTTAACGAGATAATTAGATTGTTTTGTGGGGTGCTGAGTATATGGTATACCATTGCCCATATATGATATTCTTTTGTCTCCTTGCATCCCCCACGCTGTTGCTGTGATTTTTAATATGCCAAGCAGGTTAAATATTCACCCACAGCTCATTGGATCTTTGTTTTCTTTTTGTTTTTTTTGTTGTTCAGCAGAATGTTTTGGTTTGAAGTTGCGGCAAATTGGGGTGACAAATCTCATTAATTGCAAATGACTTCATTTCTTTTGTAGACCAGGTCTTGTGGCAGGAGGTGGAAGTTTAAATTTGTATCGTATTACGTATTACGACTGTTTTATTTTGTTAAAGATATGATAGCAAAGCGGAATTTATAGTATTTCTTATATATTTTTATTAATGGCTCACATCAAATTTAATACACGATTCAATTTTTAGAATACTAATATATATATTCACTTGTTATTTCAAATTGAACTCAACGAAGAAAATGTCTGTGGTAATTATGATACCCTGTACCTATGGGTACAAAAGGTTATACTAAATTTGTACAATGTATGTAACGGCCATAACTTCGGGTGTCCGTCATCCGTCCTGTTGTCCATCCGTCTGTATCAACACCTAGATTTCGGAGACTATAAGAGCTAGAGACGAAACTCTACCATGATGAAGTTTGTTGAATTATGTCAATATCTTGCCCCGTTCCAACGTAGAAGACTTTCGCGGATTTGAGATACACCGCTTAATATTTTCGTCTAAAACTTAAAAGACATGCATCTGTGTGTAAAAAATTATCAAAATCGGACAAATGCCACAAAAGATATAGTCAAAAATCAAATTACCCCATATCATTTAAATAACTTCTTTGATGTAATTTTCGATTTTCACCAAAATCGGTTAAAATTTACGGAACTTAAAGGAATCAATATCGTTTCGCCCAAAAAAAAAAAAAAAAAACTCGACTGTATTACGTTTTTTACTACACAAAGTATCTGCACTTGGATAATCTCAACTAAAAATCTCGATATTTTCTTAAGAACTTAAATATAATATTTTACGTTGCCTTAAATTTACTGGAGGAGAAAATATTTAAATAATGACTGTATGCAATTTCATACTTCTCAAACAAATCGGACGCTCCGTTCTTCAGTTATTTGATTTAAAGGGAATAAAAATATTGTAGTTTATATGGATTGCCTCATTTCGTCACGACACGACACCGTCACCACTTAGTAATAGTAGGTATAATTATGTGACTATTTAATAATCCTTATTTCCAGTTTTGGTGCTGGAATCTGAGGCGAAGTTTAGCTACTTGTAACCGACAATTTAAATGGATAGAAATTTTAACTGTCGTCGAAACGAGAATTGTCTGAGGGTATCTGCAGTGCTAAAAACTTTAAAACCAAGAAGCACAGACGTGAAAACAAGTACAAGGATCACAAGTCACCGGTCATATACACGTAACACAAGCAAACATGGGCAGCAGAAGCAATCATTGACGTCACCAGATGAAGCCATGTTGACATCAACATGGGAGAAATTGTTTTGATGAATGTGTCGATTTAATTGATGAATGAGTTTTTAAGCTGAAAAATCGAAATGAAACCCAAAAGCCAAGGTGAAAAGACCACGTGCCATATGTCAACGCAGTACCAGCTATCGCACCAACCTCTTTGCAGGCTTTGGTAATATTTTTTTTTTTTTGTGTGTGCACTGTAAATAAATGTTTAAGTAGACAGATGAAAGATGGCTGCGACATGTGGAACCAGCAAGCAATGCTTAATTGGAAAGTACTGCGTACTAAAGTAAGTGGATGGTACTGACGGTGGTAACAATCATTAATAAGCCAAAAACACAGCCAATTGCAGTCAAAACATAAAAACCAACAATGCCAAAAAGTATACAATACAAATTTGAAAATCGCGGCAAGTGAGCCAGACATGTGGCAACAACAACGGGCAACAATTGTAACCACAAATATCAATAAAAAACCAATACAGCGTGTAGCAGTAATACTGCGATTTGTTGTTATTGTTGGTTGAATGTTATTCTATGGTTTGTTACCAACCGGTTCCAGCGGGCTGAGATAGAGTTGAAATTATACCAGCAGTCAGTCTAGGGCTCTGGTATGCAATAATATAAATTCCGGAACTCCCTACTCAAAAACAGACCTTATGCTCAGTACAATATCAAACTATAAATACAAGTAGCGTATCATGGCAGCTGCCATCGTGTATGTACATATATAGTATATAAGTATGGTTGTATATGTGTATGTAAGAGAGCGCTTTTATTGCAGAAGTAAATTTGAACCAAAGTCTTGTGGCTTAATCTACAACAGCATGCGGTTTGTAGTATGTAGTAGTTGCATGCTACAGAATACTGCAAGTTACTGGCATACCATGTTCTGGAGATGTTCTAGGTTGCAGCAGTGGCATTATACACATAGGTATACAATATATTCGACTCTTTCTCGAATGCAATATTTGCTATTTAAACATTCAAGACATTCCATTCGCATACAAAAAAAAAGAAAATAGCAACAACTATAAATATATATAAAAATTAATGTGCCGCGTGTGCATAAAACAAAATTTCAACTGCAATTAGTCCTGAAAAGCTTTGGTTTCTCTAGTGCTGGCCATAAAAATTTTTCCGCCGACATGGCAAATAATTTGGCTAACGACATTTTGTAACTGATGTCGCATTGCACGCAGCAACCGAAGCCGCAGTAGCAACAACAACAATTACCACTAACACGCCCCCAAAATGCAGCACCGGCTGGTCATTAAAGGACCTCCTCCATAACACTTTAATGTAATGCTCTGGGCGCCGCTGCTCTCTGCCAGCCGCGACGTTGTCACTTAATTAGAAAAGTTTTTTGCACGAGACAAAAGCCATTGACAGCGTAAAAGTTGGAGTTATCCCATAGCCCCATTACGTATATCCATCCCTATGCGTGCGTCTGTTGTTTGTATAAGTGTTGTGCGTGTGTGCGTGTGTGCGTGTGTATGTGTGTATTCGAAAACTGCGCTTGACCAAGAGTTGAGGACCAAAATGCTAAATGGTCCACTATTAGCGTCGCAAACGACAGTTCAGGCGACATTCCAGCGCAATGTCAACTTCAAGTTGTTTTAAGTCTTAGCCTGGCTTTATGACTGAGGTTTTGCCCGCCGTTGAATGAGGTTAAGTCCACAGCGTTCCGCCTCTTCCATCCACCTGGTCTACCTCTTACAACAATATTTGCACATTTTTCCAATTAATTGCTTCTACGTGGCAGCCTTCTTTCGTTATATTCAACAATGAGAGTTGTGGCTAGGCAGCATGGCCCTGCACTCGACATCATTCTCCACCACCCGCTGTCAGCAGGCATTGCCACAAACATTCAAAAAACCGAAAAAATAAAAAAGGGGAAAAAACAGACTACATAGACCCATCAATGGTTACAATTGAAATTTGTGCAGTGCCGACGCTCACGTGGCCCCGTTTCCTTCATTTGTTTGCACACAAAATGCAAACAGCAAAATTGTTGTTACCAGGCGGCATTCCGGCAAACAATAACCCGTAACAATTCGAAATGTAGGCCGCACAGTGCCAGCTGTCAGCACTTGCACAGATGCTTGCCAATATTGCTCGTTCCCATGCAAAATTTAACTCACATGCTTCAAAAATAAATGAATTGAAATAAAGCTAGTTCGGTGCAAATGAAAATTCACTTCTATTTACCTAATGCTTTTCAAAAATAAATACTCATGCGACTTTTTTGGGGCGCTGGCAGCCGATGGCATGGACAAGAGTACTGCACGCATCCCATCATTAAATATTCTAGGAAATGAAATATTTCTTTAAAGCAAGCATATGCATGCATAGATCGCTTGCTTCAGAGTTGGTTCTCTAACAATATGTAGCCAACTGTCAAAACAAAGCGATTGCCAATAACAAACAAGCGAATTAGTTACCATGCCGCATCAAGCGGCGGTTCCAGCAGGAACCAGGAGACAAACTGCGCCTGTCAGTGACATTCAAATGAATGAGACGACTGTCAAAAGCAAAAACCCCAATTGGTGGCTTACGGAAATGCAGTCCGGGCATATCTTCAAACATAAAACTTGGCGGCAGCGGCAATTGAAAACTCATTGACAGCTGACAATGCAAAGCAAAACAATACAAACACACAACACAATACAAAAGAAAAGAAGAAAATCAAGAGAGAGGCGAAAAAGTGTGAGGCGCAGAAACTAAAACTCAATTGCAGTTACATTTCAATTTTTGTGTTGTACCAAAACAACAATAGAGCTTTTTTTTTTTAATATACACTCAGTAAGAGTCCCTTGGATTCGGAATCATTGATATTTTCTGATTTATCAAAATTTCTTGAGCTACTATGCTATATATGGGTAGTAAAGTAAAGGTTAAGACAAAACTATAAAAGACAATCATGATATCAGTTTATGAAAATTAAATATGCATATAAACACCATATTTGGTATGAGTCGTAAATGGAGAATGAATTAAAAAATGCGTTAACAAAGAACACATTATTAAAAAAAACAAGTTGACCATCACCAGACGCGACATCCGGGCATCTAAGATGCCCTGTAGCCATAGGCACAGCTTACTAGACCTTATGAAATTCAATTCATCATCTCATGTGTCAAGTTTAAAGCCCAAACTATTGACTTACGTTTGAAGGCGTGGGTGAAAAATACAAAATCTCTTCCGGAAGGTGGTATCACCACAACAAAAAAGAATTTACATTTATTTTTTGAGAGTGTAAGCCTAAGATATTTTATTAGCGATATTCTAACTGAAATTTGATATAAGCAACTTTCATATAAGGACTCTATGTTGCCTCAAAATTGCTCTTGGGCTAGATCTTTTAAATTCTGAAGCTAATGAAACGCTACGTTCTCGAGCTGTGAAGATATTCTTATAATGGAAATATTAAAAAATTTTCAAAGTAAATGGATAAATAACACTGTGCCAACTTACTGACTTTTTTCTACTTTCGAAATTTGAATAATTTGTCCGATTTTGTTAATTAACACACAGATGCATGAAACCTTGACGCATGCCTCTGTTAAGTTTCAAATAAATGTATAAAACGGTGTACTAAAAAGCGCGAAATTCTACTGCGGGGCAACGGGGGAAGATATCGAAATGATTTAACAAACTTCATTTGCACCAGCTGGTAAAGTTTCGTGGCTCTAGCTCTTATAGTCTCCGAGATCAAGGCGTTCATACAGACGGACGGACATGACTCAAAATCTAGCCCAGGTTATGATAAGCATTTTGTTACAAAGGACTTGGGGTCTGCCACGCCTCCTTCTGTTCGTTACATACATTGCACAAATCTAGTATAAAAAGTTACCCTTTATACAACGTTAATTAAAGGGCGTGGAAGTTTGATTGTGCTAGCTCTTACATCTTCAAGATGGCGTCCATACTGGCAGATATACTGGCGGACAGGCTGACATACAGAAGGACAGAATCCAGACCAATTCTTTTGTCATTCTAACTTTATCGTTAATTTCGTATGTCTCCGGCGTCTTCTTCTCTATGTTACATACATGTTCACAAACTTGATATACCCCTTAAACCTTTCCCCAAAATTCAAGTGTTACAAAAAAGCCAATTAAATACTATATGTAAAACCTCTGTAGCTAAAAAACTTGTCGAACAACTTACTGATCCTTCAATAAGGGTATTTAAAATGTTGTAGTTGTTGTTCTTCTTTCAGTTGTTGTTTTTGTTGTTATTCATTTGATTTTGCCTTGCTGAGACATTTTCTATGTGAAATTGTCAGCAACAATTGATATGCACTGTTGTCTGTCTTCTTTCTTTTTTTCCATTGGTCTCTTTGGTAGATTGTCAGATGATTGCGGTTACAGCTCCATGGAAAAAACTAGAGAATTGCCAGGAAATTGATTTGGTTGCTGCGCTGTCGGCCTGCTTAGGAGCTGCCAACACTTGGCAAGTGTATTTTGAAAATGTCTCTATCTATTAGTATTGATATAAAATGAACATTAATATAATAAGAACGCTTAACACATAACTTTTTCTTTTATTCTTAAATAATTGACATACCGCACACTGAAGGTTAAAATTGTTATGCAAAAATATTTACAAAAAGGTTAAAAAAAATCGGAAATCAATTAAAAGTCTGCTTTACCGAAATACTAAATGAAAATAAAAGAGTAAAAAATTTACAATTTACGAGTATGTAGTTAAATAAGGAAGAAAATGGTGGACGCGCCTGGATGTATGCAACGAAAATGCATTTCCCATTTCATTTGCAGTAGAAGCGAAAATTTTTGATTTGAAATTTAATGCACGTACTCAATGAAGAAATTCCAACAGCAGCGCATTAGTAGACATTGCCAAAGCAACGCGTTGTGGAAGGTTGTTCTACAATGTGATGGTCTGATGGGTAGGTAGGATCATGGGGTGATGGGATGATAGGATGATGGGATGTTAAGGTACGGCGGGGAGTGCCAATTGCTTTTCAACATATTTGATGCGCCGCCAGTAGCATCGAAGACGACGGCCACGACGACGACTCTCGACATTTTGCAACTTGGCCACGTACTCAGCCAGGCAAAGTGCAAGCCAGCAACAACAACAACGACGACAACTGCTTATACATTGGTAAAACATACAAAATGTATATATACATAACGTATACGCCATGTTGACCCAACAACAAACATAAAATGTAATCGCAGCTAATAAGAAAACTAAGCAGATCCTTGCAGGTCACGATTTACGCTCGTTTCGCATTCGATTTGTGATGCGCCATTGCCAATGCCGTTGCCACTGCCACTGCCATTGCACACTGGGACCAAATACAATACAAATTTAAAAACTATATTTTTTAGTTTCATCACTTTTGGCCACCATATGAGATTGTATGCAACCCACTGTGCGGATTCACCGGGCTGGACTTCGCTTGGCATGTCAATGGACATTTAATGGCGTGCGCCATTATGCGCCACATCAAATGTGCCAAATACGCTTCGTTGGCAATAAATGCCGCATGGCGGCAAGCTAGCTATCTCCCGTATAACCATTTGGGCTACTGTCTTTGTTTCTACTGTCCTTGCAGTCCCAGCTGCCTCTGCTGCAAATGCCTGGACGTCTGCAACGATTTGCAATTTTTGCAGCAACCCTCGCTACATCCCTACGCGAAACTCGTAATTTTTCGTAAATTTCTACACGTACTTGCATTCATCTTCGTCGTCGTCGTCGTCGTCGTCGTCTGCTGGCCGAAAAGCAAGCCCACAAAGACTTAGCCCGCCTGTAGGGGATTGCAGCGGCATAACCTTTGAATAAAATTAGCATTAGCTGGGCACGAACAGACCACAAGACGAGTACCAGGTGCACGTTGAGTTCAATAAAAATGTTCGCAATGGGTTTTGTGGAAATAAAGAAAACCCCTAATATATATGGGAGTACAATGGAATTGTCATATGAGTGCAATTTAAGTATAGATCAGCGTAAATATGATAGTGGTGCTGAAGTAATCAAAAGTTTTTCAGCACACATCAATTATGGCAGACAGACCCATTGCCCAAGGACGAGCACTAGCCCGGCAGGCCCCAAAAACTAATTGGTGGAAAATTAAGTTTTTGCGCAAAAATGTTGCGCAAATTGAAATGCAATTGAGGCAAAGCGGATTATTGAAAAACTTTTATGATTGAATTTTGTGCCGGCCGGAAAGCTAAAGTGAACGAGAACTTAATGCATGACTCTGACATTGTGCATGTGTGTGTTGCCAACATAAAAGTGTGTCTGTATGTGCATGTGAAATGGTAGCAAGCACATATGCGACTTAAGTTTGCCAAAAAGGCCAAGAATTCTGCCAGCGAAAAGCAAGCTGCTTCTGGCTGAGGCAGCCCTTGTTACTCCACTCCCATGCATTTTTACTCGTTACAACGATTTATATTTTGCTACTTTTGCTATAAAAAATAAATATGCAATAAAACAAAACGACGACAGGCAGCCGTAGCGGTCTTCTATGCATTATTGTCTCTCTCTTCGAATGTCTTTCTGTGTGTATGAGTAAAAATATTTGCTAGAAAACGAAGACATAAACTTAAAAATATGGCGCATTTGCCAAGACAAAAACAAACAGAGGCGAATGGCAAATTGCAGCAGGGCAGAAGGGGACCACAACGATGAAGGCACAAGAGCACAAGGCATTTCTAAATGGTAGTAGCAGTTGAAGACATTCCATGCCAAGCCAGAACCGAAGAACCGCCTGGCAGTGGGGCGTATATTTTACAGTGTGTCAGTGGTGTAGAAAGCAAAGGGTGCTCTAGGGTATCAATGCCCCATCCAAAAACTATCTAAGAGTAATCTGTGTAAAACCGTTAAACTTAACATTTTATGGGAATAATTTATCCGATTGAGAGTCGGCTTCCAAGTATCAAAACAAAACCAAATTTGTATGAAACATCTTCAAATTTTTTCACTTTTTAAAAATTGAATTGAGCATTGAAATCATGCTGAACCGTTTTCGAAGCATATAACGAATACTTTTTAAGACTCATCTATTTATCCCCCTTCTCCAAAGAAAAAAAAAACACTATCTACACCCCTGCAGTACGTACCCTGTTCCTTGTTGTTATATTCTGCTTGTTGTTGCGCTAAATTGCGCGCTCAGCTGGCGCACGAATTGACTGCATTTCGGTTTTGGCATGCAGCGGGAACAACACTTTATGGAGCGTCCATATGTTGCGCCTCGAAACACCCTAGCCAGTGGAAGGTGGTGGCAACATAAATATAAAGGGTTTTGCCATTCCTATGCAAATCACTGCAGTCAAACATAAAGCAAATCGTTTCATTTGGCATTTACTTTGATTCACATTGATTCTACAAAAACAAAGCTGGTCACGTTGACATGATAACTAATTATGTACAATGGAGTTGTTAGTTGCTTTTGTCGCCGGTAGGTGGAGCCACAGCAATGTCAGCCAACCAGCTAAGCGCACATTCCTAATGAAAAGATACGCATGCACAGTGGATTTGCACACTCATACATACGCATTTATAGTGTACACTCTACAGTTTCATGAAGCATAGTTACTCACAGTTTTATCCTTATTTCGGCATTCAAAACGCCCCTTGCAGTCGCAAAAAAAAAGTCGGGAACGCTCAAAAAAAATTAAGCTAGAGAAAAGACAACTTGAAGCTCGTGCGCAGTGCACAAAGGCAACGGAAATGAAATCACGTACCAGGGGCGTTGTCATTCACAATGAGTGCCACGACTGTGCGCGCCTCCGAGTTGAGCTGAGTGTGACCGTAAGTGTGAGTGCATCATTGTGGCACTACCTACACTTCTTTACTGGGTACTGGGTTCTGTCTAATGTCCAATTTCAATTTCGACTGGCTGCCTGACTGTCAGCACATGTAGCAGCAGTAGCAGCAGTACCAGCTGGGAGGCAGGCACCACAAATGGCAAACAATTCAACCTTACAGAGTATGTACAGAAATGTGTCTAGTATTTCACTTAAGTGTAGACAGACATAAGTTTATTTACTTTTAACACGAAATAATAAAGTTTACAAAAGAAAACGTGTCTCCAACTCTCTCTATCTTGTCAACGTAATCGTGCACTCTTTGACTTTAATCCAAGCCCAATTTTAGTCACAATTTAAGTTCCAAAAATTTGTCATTCCAGCTTTTGAATTTAAAACAAACATTTTAAAACATGCAGCGCATTGCAGCTAAACTTTTGTCCTCATATCATTCTCAGCAAGCACCAAAAGAGAAAAAAAAAAAGAGCAAACTTTGAAGAAAAAAATTAGCACCAGCTTAAATAACGTGACTTGACTACATTATGCGACAGAAACGATCCGTTTTCGGGGTAGCAGTCTGTTGGGGCACCTTGTGTGTATGTTGCACATATAGTACTGTGCCCACTTACAACAAACTAAATTATTTAAAATGACGCAAAAAGGGAAAGCAACTCTGCTGCCAACTGCCTCTGTTAGTCAAAGCCCAAAGCTTTGTGCAATTAAATGCGTTGGCAGCTTGCATGCCACATGAGCCCCATATGAGCTCCACATGAACCAAGTAAACGTGTACACGATCCCCTGCCCAAATCTCTGGCACAGTGCATAAAGTAATGATAACAATTATTGGACCGTGCCACATGTGCCACACAAACCACTCCTTAAAGGTAAGGTATATCAAGTGCCTGGCTTGTGCGTATCTGTGTGTAGGTGGAGAGTGCGTCTAATTACAATAAATTTGGCTAATTATTGTCTGGCATTGCAGTTTCAGTCTTGCAGCTGTAAACTTTAAGTAGTTCCTACAGAACACGGACAAACTTTTGCCGGCATGTACTTATAAGTGGCATCGATAGGGCGGTCTGGGATGTGGCTACAATTTGTTGGGACTTTCTGGCTAATTGTCTTGAAAATTATGATAAGAAACTTTCACTTTTTTGTGATGCCATTAAAGTTGTTAAAAGGGTCAGTCGGGTGAGTACATGCTACCATTTTAGTTGATGTGGTAATACAAAATATATTAAACTACCATGCCAAGACTTCGAAGTCTTCAAAGAGAGTAAGCTAACAACGAGCAGTCTTCAAATTTCAAAGTCAAGGGCATATGCTAATTATTATATACCTACTTAAAATATATACTATGCGCTCGTGTTGTTTCAATGACTACATACATACATAGTCAGAGAAGACAAGTAGCCGCTAATCATCAATCATTAATTTAATTGGCTATTAAAAATGATCACAGACCATCGTCGAGATGCACCATCTTGTAAGTCTTTGCTTATACGCATAGCCGACATGATGTTTAATTATCTCTTAAGTAAGAAAACATTAAATAGTAAAATAATATTTTGCATATCAAAACTGGGACAATCCACTATAAACGGAAGCTCTTTAAAACTTGTTCGTCATGCAAATCCACGCTCATATAACTGTGAGACACTTGCTAAACAAATATCGTACTAAAACGATCCGATATGGCGTTTACAATAATTTTATAGTATCTGTGAGATAAACACACGGCCAGCTAATGCAGAAACTTGGAAAACAAAAAAACGTGAAATTAACAACACGTTTTAGTTGTCTTTTTGGTTTTTATTATTTTTTTTTCTTATTATTTTTTTCTTTTGTTTTTATTGACATTTTATGCTATGACTTGGACCATGAATTTTTTAAATATTTTGTCTTTTTATTTGCACTGTGTTCGCATAGCTCATTGAAACGCCCAACATGTTGGGGCTTGTTTGCCTCATTAAAATTCATATATAAAACTTGACTAAGACCACACAAATACACACTCAAAACAGACAGAAACAGGCATAGATACAGACAGATTCAGATAGAGATACAGATACAGATACTAATAAGTGCACCCATCGTATGAAACATGATATGTTTAATTTAATTTGTTGCCGCAATTTATTTAATTTTCATAGTATGATTCACTGGCTCAGTTTGAAACAGAGTTATAAACATTTAACACTTGGCAGATATCTGAGATGGGTGTATAAGGAAATATCTTTTAACACTAATACGAACTGTCTGCATTTATAAATAATTAAATTGCTCGTGTGCCACTATACCGAAGCGATTATGCCCTAACCAACATATTTAATTTATTTTAACAACTCTTAGAACCGGAAGATTCACGGATGTTCCAAGTAATGTCCAAGTTTTGACAAGTTTCCAACTAGCCACGCAAACTTTTGTTCCAACCAAACTGGTTTTAAGCTTCAGGTTCGGGTTACCTTACATACATATGTATGTACATAAATTATTTACTTAATTAATGTGTTTGTGAATTTAGCCTAGAACAGTAATTAATGGATCAGCATAGCATCTGCAACCTAGACCTAATCAAATTCAAGTCGGCCTAATCAGTTCTTTTTTGTCATAGTAATTTACATAGTTGTTAGATAAAGCTGCCAGAAGTAGGACTCTAATTTAAAATTATAATTTACTTAAGAACATAAAAGATTTTAATTTTTTTTGCAAACTTTGCAAAATTTAATACTTACAAAATGATTGCAAATTGACTGGCAGCATTTAATGAATTTGCATTTTAATTGAGTAGAACCTGATTTGAATGATCATGAGTTTTTGGTAAGTTCTAAACTTATTTGGTTTCCGGTTCGTAGTTCGTATCCAGTAAAAACAAAAACATTATATTGCGATCCTAAGTAACTAAATTACAACAATTACTAAATTTTAAACATTTCAAAGATCGTAAATTAATCAATATATTCACAAAATAAATTCCCGAGCCAACAAGTTATCACAAGTCATCAAAAAAACCAGTAAAATTGACTGCTGATGAACCTAATCAATGACGCTTATTTCACGGTCTAGATACTCATAACAAAAAGAGATAATATACATAATCCGTACGATACCCCGCCTTCGCAACAAGCAGCGAACTCCAACGCGGCTTGGCCTATAGAAGCCAGCTGCGACCCCAGTATCATCAGCTGTTTTGATGGCATGGGCAGGTTTTTATGTAAAACTTGCTTAAGAGATATGCGTATGCGCAGAGCCAATTTTAGTAGTATAAATAAGAAGGGTTTGCCCCAAAGCAGTCAGAAGTAATTCGATCGCTAGCGGAGTAAATACTTTTATCAAACATGGTGAGGATTAACCACTTTGACGGAACTTAATAATATCCATACTAAATTAGATTCTTTGTGATTCTCTGCAGAAATTCTTAATCGTTGCTGTTGGCTTCTTGGCCTGCGCCTACGCTGATGTGTCGCATCTGTCTGGATACAACTATGATGCGCCAGCACCTGCCCCAGAGGTCCATCACCAAGAACTCTCTCAGCCAATTCACCATCACGAGCCGGCACCTGCTCCAGTGAACACTTACATTCCACCAGCACCTCCCGCACCAGTGCACTACGAAGCTCCAGCACCAGCTCCAGTATACCACGCTCCAGCCCCAGCACCAGCTCCAGTGTACCACGCTCCTGCCCCAGCACCAGCTCCAGTGTACCACGCTCCTGCTCCAGCACCAGCACCAGTATACCACGCTCCAGCTCCAGTATACCATGCTCCTGCTCCAGCCCCAGCTCCAGTCAACACCTATATTCCACCAGCAGCCCCCGCTCCCGTGCACCACGAAGCCCCCGCTCCAGTCTACCATGCTCCCGCTCCCGTGCACCATGAAGCCCCTGCTCCAGTCTACCATGCTCCCGCTCCTGTCCACCATGAGGCTCCTGCCCCTGTTTACCACGCTCCAGCTCCCGTCCAGCATGTGGAGGAACAATACGAGCAGCCCGCAGCTGATGGTTACCGTTACAAGACTGTGCGCCGTCGCGTCCTCCGTCTACGCCACCGCATCTAAATCACTCGCATTTCTACTAGCGAATTTCCCATGGATTTTCAATAAATATACCCTTCCTTCTTCTTGTTAAATCAAAAACTTTACTTTCTTTCGTACCAACTCCAACTCTAATTGAGCCCTTCAAATTGTTTTCCAATCATAGCAAATCACGTAAACCGCCAAACTTACAAACCAACCAAACTTTTTGCACTCAATCAGTGACCCCCAAAACCTAACTCCTTGTCCAGCCTGGCAAGTTTATTGACTCTTAAAGCAATACCTTTCCATGCCTGCTATTACGGTTTGAAATTTATGAAACTTAAATGCATACTTGAGAAATCAAGTTGACTATTACTACGACTGCGACTCCAACTGTGAGAAGGAACTTGAAAGATACCATCACCAGTCGCTGATGTTAGCGAGTTGCAACCAAGTTGCCGCAAACCCCCAAGGAACTGGCCGCTGTCCCAAGTTCTCAGTTGGCGGCATGCACTCACATTTATCAAGAAATTTATGGGCTGGAATGAGCTTTGATGATGTGGAAATTTTTCTCGTTAGATTCAAAAGTTTGCTTTTCTCTCGTGTCGTCGCCCACGCCCCAATCAGCTACAGTGGCTTCATAAGTTCTGTCATGCCGGCTGCTGACCACTTGTGGCTGCCACACAGGACTAACCAGACAGGATGCAACAGGGCCAAGAAAATGCAATGACTCTGGCGCCTTTCCGATTGATTAGAAAAATGTCTGTTTAGCGAGTCTAGATTGTATTATCTACATAGTTTCCCATACAGAAATTTAATGGCCAACTTTATGGTGCGCAGGCTAATTAAAAATTGCCAAATTAAATACGTAATTTAAAAAGCAAAAAAAAAAACAAAACACAAAAATAAAGCAACCACAACTACGGCAGCGGACTATTTTGTTAATTACATTCTGGTCAAATATTGGCAGCTCAATTAAATAAATTAAAATGCGTCGACTTTGATGTGGGAGCCACGTTTGTAGCCGGGTTTTGCTATCATGTGAATATAATAATAATTTATAGACCATTCAACTTGACCACACTAATCAATTCTGATTAGTTTATATAGTTATACTGCAACTAAACAGATGGAAAGTAAGTTAAAACTTTATCAAACCGGCCTGTTCTAGGTTTCATGTGTCTGCAAAAATTATCTCAAATCTCCTTATAATACATATTCCAAAAGATGTATGTTACTACAGAAAGGTTAATACAAAAATTTTAATATTATGTAGTCTGGTTGCCTTCTTCTTCTCTATTCGGCAGTGTTGGTAATTAAACAAGCCAACCAAAGAAGTAGTGCTAAAAATAACCAAAAGACTTTAGGGGCTGCCAACTGCTAGAATTTGCTCACTTTTTCAAGAAATTTTATTAAGTTTATAAATAAAACACAATTGTAAAGGTTGATCAAAAATTTAAAAAAATTTACCATTTTGTTTATGATATTGAATTTTGTAGCCCAATTTTTAACAAAAATCTTGCCAAAAGGGAGAACCGGAACAAACCTGGTAAAGTCAGGAGTCCAAACATTATTGAAATGTCATTTAGTTGCTTTAGCTAATCGCAAGCTTAAATTTTACTACTGTGCATTATCAGGCCAATTTTATGCCTGACTTCACTTGAAGCTACTATATATATATATGTAT
Organism: Chymomyza fuscimana; assembly: GCA_949987675.1. Classification (NCBI taxonomy): domain Eukaryota; kingdom Metazoa; phylum Arthropoda; class Insecta; order Diptera; family Drosophilidae; genus Chymomyza; species Chymomyza fuscimana. The sequence continues at coordinate 104,413,973 of OX465089.1, forward strand.
ATAAATATGTATGTATCCGTTTACTACTGCTTGACATATACATAGATATATGCACATAGGAATGGATGCAGCAGGAAATGGGACATGGGACGACAAACAATTGACAGTTGGTCGCATTTTCAACCGCACTTAATTAGCACTTAATGACGCTGATTAACACTCATTATGGAACATTGAAAGAGCCGCTGCACATTCAGGTGTGTGGCGTGTGGCATGTGGCATGTGTAATCAATGCTTTAGGCAAGCTGAATTACAAAAACCAAATAATAACGAACAGACAACGCCAGCCTAAAAGTATGCAAAGAAACACACACGATTACGACAAAAAAGTGAAAATGTTGTGAATAATAAAAATTGTATGACTACATTTAAACAAGCAGTGGCGGGGTAGCTGCGCAGCGGGGGGGCTTTCGGCAGGTTTACAACATTAAATCGATGTGGATGCCACAGGATGCCAACGGCATATATCGAACACGCACGAAAATTGACAGTATCAATGTAATTATATCGACGTTGGCACTGACTCTGGCGTTGACTGGCTACTATGTCAGTGGCAGGGCTAGACTCTGGATGATGCCGCGGTTACCTCCACCTGAAATATGCAACGATGGCTGCCTTCATTTATTTTTACTGCATATTGGATGGGTCCGTGCCGGGGTGGGGAGCGAAGAGCAATGCAACTGATTGTTGTCGCCCGGCCAACCAACGTGGTCGCTGTAGGCTTCAACTGCATCGCAGCCATCCCTCCTCCAACACTCGTTTGGATCAATTGGACGTTGGACGTTCGAAGGCCGGCAGTTGCACTTCATTTGAAGCATTAATTTGTCGCGCGTTGATTTATTTCGACCGGAGTGAAAATGAAAAAACAAACAAAAAAATCAGAAAACAGAAAAGAGGTGAGAAAAAAAAACAAAAACAAAAAAAATTTAACAGTTGAAGAGATGAATTAACGGAGTTGCTGGCGAGGGTATTCAAAATGTGAAAATCGGTTTTTAAGCGTTGTCAGCTGTTGAAGTAAGTCTTGTCAAAATATGGAATATGACGAATTGATTCGTGGATTGGCAGTTTGAGCTTAAGCTATGTCAAACAAGTGTTTTAAATAAATAATAATTGCCCTGACTGACTATTTTGTCAGTCGCCCCTGGGCGGAGCATTGGGGATCTCTATTAATAACTGTTCGAAGAGAACAGGAACCTACAGTTTATAGCCGAATCCGAACGGCGGTGTCTTGAAGCTAGCGATGCCAGTGCTAGGCAAATGCATCAGTGCGGGGAATCGAACCACCGACCATCGGGTTGCAAAGCGGGTACGCTACCACTACGCTACCGAGGGCCACACAAATGTTTTGAACAGGGCTGAAAGACAGTTTTAACACCTTGGTTCCGAGGTCGGAGTCCAAAAATCAATACATGTATTTTATGCAAAACCCCAAGCACATTTCATGATTGAAGATCAGCATGACGTCATAGCATCTAAGAGTATCAATGATTTGGGAACAAGCAATTCTAGTTGCGCCACGTTAATCAAATGCCTATCTAACATTAATATAACAAAATCTCGAAATTTTTTCTAACTGCACTTTACATTTTAGAAACAGAAAAATAAAATATTGCCCAACGATAATCGAAACGAAATTCGCTTTTTGGGGACGAATTGAATCTTAACCACCGTTCGCAAGCCTTCAATTTTGTAAAGGTATTTTAGATTTTTCACATTAGGACCACAATACTGTAGAACGGAACTAAATGAGTTTACGCAGATGAACCAAATCCATTAAGGCTTTTGCAAAAAAGTAATCTCCTGATGGTTTGCCAAAATTTTGCCACTTAAAACATTCATTACCAAAACAATTTTAGCTTTTAAGGTTTTCCACATCTGACGAAAGCTGTTGAATTCCATGCAGATTATTCTAATTAAACAATGTTCAATGAAAAATATTTGTTTGTTTTCTGTTCCTAAAAAACATATAAAAAACAACTTGCGTATGAGTAGCTAGTTTTCATTCGTCGCCGGAATGTCTGAACTGCTTTGGCTACAAAGCGACCAAAGTCCTTCATTAGCCATTTGTGTAATTAAAACTAACATGGAAAAGAGTCTTTTGCGAAATATGCGATGTACATACATTTCAGTTACATTTGCCAAAATCTAGAACTTATATAAAAAAAGTACATAGTATATGCCGTATATGTGCGTGTGAGCTTGAAATATCACGCCAACGCATTCGGACAAATTTGTTTTCCGCAGACGCGTAAATATGGCGTCGGTCACACTGGCGTCATGTTCAACTTTTGACCCGGCAGTTGCTCTACTGTACTCAGGCGCTTCCTCTATTTCGGTACAACTTGTTTAGGCCGTAAATAAATTTAAACAACAAAAATTGACATTTTAAGTTAATCAATGCTTATCAGACGATTAATGGCAACAAGTTCGTTGCCGCCCGGGTCGCTTTGGTCTAAACTTGGATGTTGGCTGGCCAACATGTTGAGTTCGGGCCAAATGTTTTATGTTAATAATATTTAAATTAAAACAATGGCAAATATGTAAGCAAGTACTGCAACAAATCTAGCCAACCTTCCTGACCTTTGTAGATGCTACACTAAATCCGTTACATCTATCTGAGACTTTCAAAGCGAGCACAGCAAAAGAGACGCCTTATATTAGCGAACCTTGGTTAAGTAGCCGCTAATTAATTATTATTCAGTTCTTAATGAACTTTTGCTTATTCTGCTGAAAATTTCGAGATGACCCAAGTTAAGAAGCGGCAAAGGTTTTAATACCCTACACCTACCAAGCTGTCAAAAATTAAATTCTGGTTTTTGTTTCATCATATTAAGAGCCTCTGAGTTCCGCACATTTTGTTTCTTAATTTGCTTCACGAACAGCTTAATGGCTTAATAGATCCTATGTCTAGCATTTTCATATAAATAGACCTAGGTAAAGCTTATTTTGACATACTTCCAACGTACCAGCTTCAAGCAACACCAACCAGCAAGATGGTTTGTATTAGCACAAGTCGTCTTTTGGATTACATTCACTTATCTATGCCTTGAATATTACAGAAATTCTTTGTGATCGCCTTTGCCATTTTGGCCTGCGCCTCCGCTGATGTTTCGCATCTTTCGGGCTACAACTACGCCCAGCCCGCACCCGTTGAAGTACCAGCACCAGCTCCTGCTCCAGTGAAAGTTGCCCCCGCTCCAGCCCCATCCAACCAGTACATTCCACCAGCTGCCCCTGCTCCTGCTCCAGCACCAGTGCGTGTTGCCCCAGCTCCTGCCCCAGCTCCAGCACCAGCACCATCCAACCAATACATCCCACCAGCTGCACCTGCCCCTGCCCCAGCTCCAGTTGCTCCTGCACCAGCACCAGTGCGTGTTGCCCCAGCTCCCGCTCCTGCTCCAGCACCAGCACCAGCACCAACTAACCAATACATCCCACCTGCTGCCCCTCAGCCCGCTGTTGAGGAAATCGAACCCGTCTCCGCTGATGGCTACCGTTACAGAACCGTCCGTCGTCGTGTGATCCGTCGTCGTTACTAAAAAGTATTCCCTCCTTTGTTATGCCTTAAACTACAACTGAGCAAATAAAAAATTTGAACAACATAATTTTTGAAGATTTTACTATCAACTGATTGTGATTAATATCTATACTTTGACAAGTAACTAGTCTTCCAACTCCGAATTAGTCTAAAAGTCAGTCATTTTAAAGCCTATGTTTTTAGCGTATGCAACATACTAATAAAAATTTAATGAATGGGAAATGACGTTTTTAAAAGCATTCTCATCCAATGATGGCAATATTTACCAGAAACTGGTATTTTGCAAATCTTTGATTAGTAAACAAGTAGCTTATTTTTGAATAATTTCCAATCACTTTTCTACGTTAATTCTGCTAATACAGTAATAAAACGTAGTAATAAACACTCTTAATGGAATGAATGAATATTAAAGAAAATTGTTTGAATATTCAAAAGATATTTCAGGTTATAGTTTTACTTTTAGTTTTAGTTTCGTTGTGTGGGCAAAAATTTTATACTTAAATTAATTTGGCTTTAAACTCGAAACGAGTCATAGGCTAAAAAAAATTTGTCTGTTAAGCATAAATCAGCATTAAGAACTTGACGTGAACAAAACAAAGAAGTTGAGACAACAAACCAATAATAAAACGAAACTGCCCAAACATAACCAAAAATAAAAAACTATAGCTAATATGGTACAAATATGAAAAATTACCTTTTGCGAAAGATAAACGTATAACGCTAGTTAAAATAGTATATACCAAGACACTCTAAAATCCAACATTAATTGCGCGAGTGACCCATGCACATCCATCAACCTCAAAACGAACAAACGACAAAAAATTATATCATTAATTCATATGTAAATCATCAATGCTTTTTGTATATGATCTAATTAAAGAAGAAGCTTTCAATTTCAAAAGACCTGAACAATAGCCTAAAAAAAAATTATCACATTTTTGTTTTATCTCTCTGTTTCAGTCTAATAGAAAAACCCGTCGAACCGCTTGTCTGTCTATGATTTCCGACTGCTCCATGCCTCTAATCTTGTGTCGGTGTTGTGCCCATGGCAGTCGGTGGCGGTCAATTGTTGTGCGGTCAATTAATTTGTTTGACCCATTGTCAGAGCTATAAAAAGCTGCACACTTGCAGAAGTCAACAGCACACAACGACTTGTGATCCAAGCACTAACAAGCCAAACAATTTCACAATGGTACGTTGGGATACACCAGAACTTTGGTCTAAGGACTAATCATAACATGCCTTTGTTCGTTTTCGCAGAAATTCCTTATCGTCGCCGTTGCCTTTTTGGCCTGCGCCTATGCTGATGTATCGGAATTGGGCTCCTCGGGCTATGATTACCCTCAACCAGCACCACCTGCACCACCGGCACGTCAATACATCCCTCCTCAGCAGTCCGCATCAGCACCAGCACCAGCACCAAGGAACACTTACATTCCACCTGCAGCCCCTGCCAAGGCATATATCCCACCCCCACCACCACCACCACCACCAGCACCCAGGAACACTTACATTCCTCCAGCACCACCAGCTCCTCCCGCACCAGCACCAGTGGATACTTATATTCCCCCAGCACCGCCAGCCAACACTTACATTCCCCCAGCACCACAAGCTTCTCAGCCTGAGCCAGTGATCGAGGAAATCGAGCAGCCTTCTCAGGATGGCTACCGTTACAAGACTGTACGTCGTCGTGTGTTCCGTCATCGTGCCTAAGTTCAGGCAGGACTGCAATTGTTGACTATTCTTAAAAAGATCGTTCTATAATAAAGTTTTTTACGCAAACTCAAAGCTTTTCTGTTAGCTATATCCTATTTTTCAAGAACGAGCCGATTGCATTACAATTAGCATAAAACTCTGATCTGCGACAATTTCTTGGTCCATCACTTTTTCTCATTTTATGTTTAATCAAAAGCATTCAAACAAGTGGAGAAAAATGAACCAACCCAAAAAAAAACTAAATTATGTTTTGTACTTTTTAAATCACATTGCTACAAAAAACGTGTTTTTTTTAACATTTTGAAGTATTATGCCCAAGGCCAAACACATGCCATGTGTGCTGACCGCCACAGTACAAAGGTCAAAAGAAAAGCCAGACCAATTTCAGCTCGAATATTGCTTAAGCATTCCATGAGTAAGTAGACCCTCTATGGAAAGGAGTTCGAGTTCAATCTTACTATTGGAAAATGTGCAAGCAAACGAACTAACAAAAAAAAACCCCCAAAAGCATACAAATCTATTATAAAATCAAACAGAAAGCTGGAGCAAGTAAGGTTTTGTTTTGCCGCAAACTTGATAAAAAATAAAAAAAAACAAGATTTTTTTACTACAACGCAAAATAGGAAAATATGCGAATTCAATAAACTGCTCAACTGGGCGTTGGACGAGGTGGGGCGAATGGCTATATGAGTAGATGGCTGGCTCTCTGGCTGGTTGACTGGGCATGCCCTTCGGTGCTTTGCTGCGTATGAGTTTGTTGTCCTTAAGCCAAAATGATTGTCCAGCTGTCGGGGGGAAAGTAGGTACGAGTGCGGCGGTTTCGTGGTCCGGGTCCGGACAAACCCTTACAAGTCATTTAGCCAATTGCTGTTGACTGTTGACTTTGCTCTAAAACGAATTTCCTTTGCCGCCACCGCGGGCGCTCCTTTTTTCGCTCGTTGGCCGCCATAGCGTCAGTGCCACATATTTTGCACTCACTTTATGCTGATGACATGCAAGTGGCAAAATTATTTTTGCTCGAGCATTTTACGCCAGCATATAATGAGCAGCAAACAAGCTGTAGAAATCAGCAGCCCGGCATCCCGACAGTCAGCTAGAGAACCGGCAAAGACCGGGCAAAGAAAATAAAAACAAAAGTCTGGTCCATGTCGATGGTGCCATCTATTGCAATGCAGACAGAAGAGACAGCCATTGTCGCCAGCGTCGTGACATACGAAAATTCCCCATGGAGTCTATCAACAGTTGATAAAGGAAGTGTGCGTGTGTGTTTGTGTGCTCTGTCTCGGGAACAGCCCGTCCATAGCATTTGCTTTTGGTATGTACATAAGTTTATTATTTTGAAGGTAATTGGATTTGTGTTGCAGCAGCAGCCAGATCGCGGCGCATACTCTGTGGCAAAATAATAAGAAAATATTTTTTCCTCCACGACGCCGCTGGACGTGTAGTATAAGTGTAATTTAAGGACAATGAACTTGGCGACTTATGGCGACAGCCAAGCTCCTAACATCACAACATATGCTTGCTTGGCCGCTGGCTACTGACCATTGTTTGCAGTCGTAATTGTTTTCCTAATGGATAAAAACTATAAATTGCTGACCACGAGTGGCACTATGCGAAATATGTCACGAATGTTGTGAATGTGATTTGGACGATTTTGTAATGACGGGTGGTCCAAAGCAGTACTTACTATTTGCGAGTTGCTTACAAAAATTCTATAAAATAAATGTTTTCAATTTCGCGATGGAAGGGCGAGAAGGATTTCTGTATATCTGAAATCAAGATATTAAAGAAAAACATATTGGGTGGGATCAGGCGGCATTAACATAAAAATACATTAAAAAAAATGTATTTATACCTATAAGTTCCGTAAATTTATACCGATTTTGATGAAAATCGAAAGTTACGTCAAAGAGCCATGTCCGTCCGTCCGTCCGTCCGTCCGTCCGTCTGTCCGTCCGTATGAACGCCTAGATCTCGGAGACTATAAGAGCTAGAGACACGAAACTTTACCAGCTGGTGCGTCAAAGAGCCATGTCCGTCCGTCCGTCCGTCCGTCCGTCCGTCTGTCCGTCCGTATGAACGCCTAGATCTCGGAGACTATAAGAGCTAGAGACACGAAACTTTACCAGCTGGTGCGCATATTTCCTAAGCAGATGAAGTTTGTTGAATCATGTCAATATCTTTCCCCGTTCCCCCGCTGTAGATTTTCGCGGTTCTTAGGCACACCGTTTAATATTTTCATTTGAAATTTAACAGAGCGATGTGGATACATGCATCTATGTGTAAAAAATGAACAAAATCGGACAAATACAACAGAAGTTATAGTCAAAAATGTGCAAATTTCACCTCCCCTTGCCGATAAACTGCGTCAATATTTGACTCTACGCAATTATGGCTACAAGTGACTTAGAATCACAATTTTTGGTAAGCTCATTTATGTGGCTCTAATGAACAAATCCACATCCAAATTTTATCGATGCGGTCCCCCCACCCCCCGCAATCGATTTACCGTGTTTTCTCCCACACCCCTCAACATATCAACTTGAAACTTACCCAATATAATTAAAATAGCTTCTTTGACGTAATTTTCGATTTTCATCAAAATCGGTACAAATTTACGGAACTTATAGGTATAAATATCGTTTTGCACCAAAAATAAAATAAATTCCAATTGGAAAGTTCTTAGATGGAATATGCAGGAAAAATTTTTTTGACACAAAAGGTACAGGGTATTCCACTGTCGGGCACCGCCTCGACTGTACCACATTTTTTTGTTATAAAACGTATTCACAATAATTTAATTCGTTGCTAGAGATCGGTATAAAATATTAATAGACAAATGTGTGTCTATAGTATAAATACAAATGCTGTGAAATTAACAAAACATAGAAAAAAATCCATGTTTTTAAAATTCAATAAAAAATGTAATATGTATTCTTGCTTAATGATTAATATTAACCAAAACATACGTAATATAACTAACAGAATCCATGAAACGTCACTTAAAATTTTAAATTTTTTACTGTCTTGCAGCGTGCCGACCATATCATATATTTATGATTTGAAAATATAAATATATTACTATTATAATGCTATAAATATAACAAAACATGCACACTTACCAATTAAAACTTCTATATGTATATATGTATGAGTACTAATAATATTTAAAAATCGCACTATTTATAATATGATGACTAATAAGACCGCATACATCTGTTGACACTAATACCACACGACACTCAAAATAAATATATAGGTACATATTTACATATGTCGCTTATAGAATGATATGAACTTCGTTTTGTACACCACCTTTACTTTTTGGCAAATATGAAATGCATTTGTATTACAGGGTGCTTCACACGCACGAGCACTTACACGAGGCATCTTTGTATGCATGTATGTACGCATGTGTGCAGCGCCTACAATGTATTTAACACACTCTAAGCACTTAGGCATGTTGCGAAAAATCAGAAATTATTATTATTAATATTAATTAACAAAACACTTATTATATTTTTACACTTGTAAAACGAGACAACGGTGCAATATTGCATTTTTTGCGTCACGCGCTTATTTGTCCCGTTTCTTTTATTCATTTTCTGCGAGGTTGCCAGACATGAGCAATAAATGCATTGCACGGCGCATAAAAGAGACGAAAAAAAGAACAACAACAAAACAGTCTGTGCATGATTTTTGTTTTTATAATAAATTATTTAAAGCAACTGGTGCGTTTGTATGCAAAATACTCATAGTTTCAGTTAATAATATGTCACATGCAGCAGTACTGTGCGCTTTGAACATTTGCTTTTTGATTTTGATTGCAGGTTCAGTTGAAGCCACTAAAAAAGTAATTGATACAAAACACCTGTTGCTACTTCCGGCAACATCATAGAAAATCAATAAACCAAGCGGGACAGTTAGGCGCGTCGATTAAGTTTGTGCCAAAATAAATAAAATATTGGATCGTTTACGCTTTTTACAAGTGCAAAAATATAATAAAGGATAAAAGGATAAAAGCCATAAAACCATAAAAAATCGTCCAAATTCGACATTTTCAATCAAATTCAGTGTTCTTTGATCTCTTTTTATAAATACATACTTTGAGCAATTATAGATTGTAGTACTTGCGCCTTGGCATGCCATTGATATAACATGGTTTCCGGCCTATGGCACCGTATATTACGATTCGGTCCACCTCACTTTTTTACACTAAATGCAGTTTAGCTCCGACCTAGTCTTCTTAAAGTTCATCATGTAATAAGTATGCAACTGCCGGATGGCCCATTTAGATCATCAGCCAATTTTAGGAATTGCACCCCTGCCCTCGTTAATTGAGTAGTTTTCTTGGTTTTCAAAAAAAAATTTGCAATGTCGAATTGAAATAACAACAATTTTGACCACTTTTAACCCAGATAAAAGGATCCCTTTAATGCTCTTCGTCCTACTTTGCAATATCCGCAAGCATTTTTCACTATTGTGATATCTTTCTCAAAAAATAATTGGCTTTTTTTAATTTTAAATGATTGCTTTTGTATTAATTAACAACTCTTTAAACTTTTCTGGCGACGTTATGGAATTGAAAATTGAATCCTGGATTTAACCTAACGGTACCTAAATTAGCAAAAACAAGGAAGTTTGTTTTGTGAAAAATGGACGCAAAGGGTGTCTCCAAAAATCTGCATACTGAAAATAACCATTCCGCTGCTCATAAGTGAGATATATCAAAAAAAATTTATTCACATATAATTATTTGTCTGGGGTGTGGTTATATAGTTTTGTAAAAAAAAGTTTTTGGTGCAATATTCATCTGTTTTTAATTTGATTATAAAAATATCGTTACCAAATTTTACAATCAAATCAAATACTTTTTGGAGCTCTTAATCAATACACCGGATATGATTGCAATGTGGTGTTAAGGGGTATCTCAAAATCGTCGCCTGATTTTAATGTACGCCATCTTTGTTTAATTGATTATTGTTTATATTGTTTTAAATAAAGTCGTTATTTATAGTATTATCTCATGAAAATTTTATTAGAAAACTCAAACTGTCAGCCCATAAGAAGCATAACAATAACAAGAAGGCATTTAGCCCTACTTAAGCGCGGTGACGGAACACGCGGCGACGAACAGTCTTGTAGCGGTAACCATCCTGAGCGGGTTGTTCGATTTCATCGAATACGGGTTCGGGGGCGGAAGCTTGTGGGGCAGGAGGAATGTATGCAGGAGCTGGAGGTGCAGGAGGAGGGTTGTAAGTCTCAACTGGTGCCGGTGCTGGCGCTGGTGGTGCTGGTGGGATGTATGTCTCTACTGGTGCTGGAGCTGGAGCTGCTGGCTGAGGGTAGTCATAGCCCGAAGCCAACTCCGAAACATCAGCGCAGGCCAAAGCCAGAAAAGCGACCGCAACGATAAGGAATTTCTATAAAAACAAATTAATTAGCTCCAAGCGAAAAGTCTGCTTTTATGTATGATCCTACCATATTGTGGATTGTTTGTTTTGTGCTCTTGCTGCGATCAGAAAACGGTTTCTGTTATGAATCTTAAAGCTGACCCCCGTATTTATAGCTAGCGACGCCAAGAAGACTGCTTAGATTCATTCGGGTCAATTGTATGTCAAGCAGAGGTTGTTTGAATGTATGTGCCGTCAGCAACGGAAGCAACAAATGACTTTGAACTTGTTAGCCGACTTCATCTGTACATAGTTTTTATTTATTTTTTTTTTATTTTTTGTACTTAAACGCTTTTTGTGGTCCACCATAATCGATTTACACTGCCCCCAGCCACACGTTGGGTCGGCCACTAACCGGTTTTATGCGTGCTTCTTCGGCTGTACAACTCCAAATATTAAATAAATCAAAGGCATTGGAAAAGCAAATTAAAATGTACATGTTTTGTTTTTTTTTTTGTTTTTTTAAACATAATATTTCTTGAATATCCAATTAATTAGTTTTAGAAACTGTCCATTAGGCGATGTGCCAGAAATCTCTATTATACAAGTTTAAAGCAAGCGTAATTTTAAAGTTGAAGCAGAAGAAATTTCGAATGAAAACTAAAGCAGACCCTTCTAGAAATCTCTGGCACACCTCTGATAATGCCGAGATTTATCGCGGCTGACCAAGTCTCATGATATATATGATCTCGTTTAAGGACGCTCGAAAAATGTTGAGCGAAGACAAAGCCCACTGTTTCAACTTTTGTGCCGTGCCACTTGATTAAAAGCAAATTTAATTTGTTTTTATGACTGACAAAACTTCAATTACATCTTGACTGGATTTTGCATTACATTTTGTGGCAAAGTAACAAAAGCGGGAATAATTTTCCATTTTGTTCATTCCGTTTGCAACTGGTGGATAGAATTTTGTATTGTCTGCTACCTTGGCTGCAATTTTCATAATACAAGCAAAGCAAATAATTTTTTTTTTTTATGTTGATTATTTTTGGACTGCCAGTATACCTGACCCCGTCTTCGTTTGCTGCGTTTACTACTTTTTTATTAACTTCGTTTTTGGCCGGAGCGCGCCAAGTTTTCATTTGGTTGGGCTCATCATATTTTAATGTGGGGATTTCAGAGCTGTCTTCGTCTTTCTCTATATTTCAAATTACACCTTGGAGGATTGGAGTTCGTGATTTTCGCGTTTTCGCGGCAGTTTTATTGGTTGGTCTTCTTGAGCACGGGGGTTGCTTAAATTGCCAGCGAGGGCGGAGCATTTGCAATTCCCTCTTATTATTTTGCCTTACTTTAAACCTTTTTCCCAACATTGCCGGCTTCCATTCAGGCATTTCAACTTCATTTTAATTACCACTTAAACCTCATGCGCATTAACTTGTCCTAAGCTGGTTTTAATTTCAAAAAGCAGCGTACACTAACTCCATCCACATAATTGAATTAAACTTGCGACAACTGCGTTAGACAATGAACTTAGTGTAAGATAGTACATACAGACCCTCCACGGTTATCCTTGATAATTAATTTAGACGCCATTGTCCAGCAATAACGCCGCACATCACTACGTCATTCTTGCCTAAGTCCAAAAACAGCCCGTCCGGATTCTTAACGTTTCACATCACGTTCTTCTTTTTAATAAATCGCCAGCAGACAAAGTTGTTCAGCTGCACTAAAATCAAAAAAAAAAAACAAAACTAAAAAGCCAAAAGATTTTATAACAAAAATAAACGGGAGCGGAACTATGTCCAAGGTGGTAGATTTGACAACGCACGTTCAACAAGGGGGTCCATGTGCCTGCCATATGGAATACAATAGACAGGTACAAGACGCACACGTAGCACACATGACCCGCCAGTGGATACGTCAAGATTCTTTCAAAAAAAACAACAAAAAGTTGCAGTTCCTTTACTCAACGCATAAAATCGAGCTTACAGGTCCTAGCTTACTCGGTAGCGGCGTCCATAATTAAATGTCAAAAATGACGCTACGTGCGTTGCAAGCAAATCAGCAACAAATCTTGCTAGAGCAAAGTTCAGCAAGAAAAAATATAAATTTTTCAACTTTATTTAAAATAAATAAATCGCATGCAGCTTAAAAAAAATGTAAATGTATACGGCTTACATAATTTTAAAACTATTTAAAAAATTTACTCATTGTTATCGCATTGGAAATAAATACAATAAAAATTAAAAAATTTGTTTTTTTAATTTTATCTAAGGATTTGTAATTCGCTTTTTATTTGTATATTATAAAAATATTCCAAACATAGAACCGATAGCTAAGATTATTTCCTGACGTTGAACAAATACTTAAAACTTCCTGCGAAGGTGCCTATCGTCGAGCCATAAGCTTTTACCCGAAGATAAACGAAGGGAACCCCCCTGTTCCTTCCCTATGTCACCAAACATAGCCTTAATAACATTTTTTTTCATTCTAGTTAAACGTCTTAAAACTTTCTTTCCTGCTGCTACACGTTTTGGAAATATGTATGTGTATACGTACTATGACTGATAAACTTATTTAAAGTTTTTTTTTTTTAATTTCAATACTCTTTTATTGCCAATCTCTATTATATGTAGCTCGTTGCTTGTTATGCATATAGAGGCGGGCCCTTTCCTTGGGTACACACACATAATACACAACTGTTATGAAAAAGTACTTAAAGTGAAAAAAACTTATGCGCCACGAACTTATTTTATTTCGTCGAGGAAACAAGTTGCTACGACATACCAATTTTTCAGAAGTTGCACAAACCAGAGTAGGGGTAGAGAGAAAGCGGGTGTACTTAAAAAATATTGCCTATACTACATTTTGAGTTGGTTTATTGATAGGACGAGAGAGAAATTGTTGTTAGCTGAAAAAGTTGTTTTAACATATTTATTAGCAAAAAAAAACTTCCTGTTGAAAACTTTTAATGCACATTGTGCATAAACAAAAATGTGTAAAGATTGGAGTGGAAACCTCTCAGAGTAGTTTTTGCTCAAATGAAATAAATGATTTTTTAAATAAGTTATTTTAAATAGACCATTCGTTTTATTCTTGGTACTCTATCATTGAACTGAAATTGTTTATTATTTATTAAGAGGAGAAAATTTCGCATTTCCAAAATCTAAACAATAATAATAAAAAAAAATAAAATTATTTTTAATTTAAAAAAAAAAAAAATCGAGCACGTTATCAATCAATGGCAGCGGTGGGATTCGAACCCACGCCTCCGAGGAGACTGGTGCCTTAAACCAGCGCCTTAGACCGCTCGGCCACGCTACCACATCGTCCCAGTTCGGCAAATGCGTCTTAAGAGCATAGCGTACTTTGAAGTTAAATTTGTGTTTCTATGCCTAGGTCATTCGAATACTATATTGTTGCATACTACAAATTCAAATAGATTTTTAAGTTCTTATTTTCATTGCAAAATCAATTTGTACAACCAATTTATGTATATTTAGTATTTCCGTATATGTCTACTATTGTCTGCTCTACAAAACAATTTTGACAATTCATGGTTTTTAAGCCATTGCCAGCCAGTGCTTACTCCTGGAATTTTAATTCACAACTTGTAGTGCACTTCCAAAGAATGCTTAATTTGCGCCTGTAATGGCGCTTTGTTCTTTTGCCTTGGTATTTCAATTTGTTGTATTCTGTCAATTGTTTGAAATTTAATTTAGCCATTCGGACGTGTCCGGCCGAACAGAATGCACCAATCGCTTTTGCGTCTGCCCACCATTGGATTCTATATAGCGGCAATTTACCTGTATCTCGTCACTGTTGTACGTGATTTTTTGCATTTTCGATGCGACGCGTTGTCTGGCATAAAAATTGTACAATTATTTTAATGTTGTAGTGTCGCTTGTCGCACTAAATTGAATAAATTTTATATTGCTGCCCAAAAGTATGCAATAAAAATTTTTCCTTTTTGGTTTTAGTTTTAGTAGTAGATTTTGTTTAGTTGCATATTTTAGTAGTAAACTAAAATAATCAATATTTTTATTATTCTAAGTGTTAAGTTAGTTTTTTTTTGGGATATTTATGGAATTTCCTTAGATAAGTAGTTGATAAAATTTCTCAGTTCATACCAATTATTTAATTACATTAAAATTTTATTTGGTAGAACTCTCGCCATCTAGGGGCAGCTTAGTGTAGTAGTGTTATTAAATTTCTAAATTCTAATTTCTCCAAAGAAATGCTTCTTCTTCTTCTAACTTGCCGCTGATGGCTTTGCTGGCTAAGTTTAACCTTGATTAATTTCTTTTACAAGGTGACCTCCGTCCTGTCCGGCAGTGCAATTAAGAAAAAGTGAAAAAAGTGAAAAGTCTAAGTAAAAACGTATATAAACGCACTCCAATATACCTTAACAAAAGTAAATTAATTTCATTTGATGCCTTTATTGGTTTTTTTTTTGGCATAACTTGAAAAACAGTTTTAAAAATATGTGAAAAAACTAAATTATGAGTGCCATTATATTATAAAGGGCATAAATCATCAAATCTACCGCCCGAACCCCTCTCTTCCAGCAGCCTCCGCGCGAGAGATCGATCTTTCGTCGTTGGACGTCGCCGCAACGAATGCTGTAAGTGTCGAACTCTTAAGTTCTTAATATTTTGTTTTTGCAAGCTCTCTTAAAGAGTTAAATAAATGTAATTATTGAGCGTTAGATTATCCGACTCTTATTTTGGTTCAATGCCACGTTCCATTCCAGTCGTTCCAAAGGTACTTGGCCTTGAACTTGAATTTTTAGTTTCTTTTATGTATATTCTTGTAATATCAGCTGTGTGCTAATACAGTTTAACACAGTACAGTGCATAGTTTTTCGCACACCTTCCTCCTGCTTACAATTCTAATGCATTTATCTAAAGTTTAAAACCAGTGAAAATCATTATCTTATACATATATAACTATTTTTATTAACCATTTATAAATTTCAGCACCTTTTTATTTTTTTTTGCACTTTTAACATAAAAAGAGAAAAAAATTACTTTACATTTATCTATAATGTTATTAAAAATTTAGGGTTTAGAGTTCCTTTTATTAATTATTCTTTCGCCAATGTTAGGATTAATTTTATATAATAAATTGTATTATTAAATATGAAATATCTATAATTTTCTTATTTAGGAGCTATACAGCGACGCGGTAGCCACATGAGGTAGCCCTTCTAGGTCAGTTTTGGGATCACTTTAATTTTTTTTCTCTTTGGATTAAGTGATCATGGTAGGGTGGGCATTCGCTGTTGCAACAACACCGGCACAGCCTGTTCAGCGACGCCACAACACCAGCGCCGCATGGACCTTTTTTTTTGTTATAACTTGGTTTCAGTTTTTTTTTCTTTTACTTTTCTTTTCCGAACTTTCCTTAATGCTTTTGTTGTCTTTCGTCGAACGTATACTACCAGCCAGCACGCGAATTTAAATTAGTTATGAAATCAGCAGCGAGTAGGTAGCACAGTGTTTTTTTTTTTTGAACCTCCCCTAACTGCCGATCGCTTACAGCCGGATCGCAAGCGCGTGCTCCACATTGCCGCTACACCCCCATCAGCTCGCATACGACAGCATAGCCTTACTGGTTATATGCTACAATGTAATCCTTAAATTTGTACCATTTTTGCAAATGTTGTAAATATTGCCCATGTTGCTGCTGACTGTGCCATTTTGCTGCCGCCAGTTGGCATTTTAATGAAACCGCAAATGTTTCCATCCTTTAGCCGCGAACCGACATCCAACAGACAACAGTCGAGCGACGGCATTGTTTTTGTTGCAAAGATCTTTATTGCAATTTTCTAATTTCATTGCAGATATTCCACAGGGTTTCTTCTGCCACTTGATGCCAGCAGCTTTACTTTACGGCTGAAGCCGCAGGTTGCTGCTTTTTAGCAACACAACAAAAAATAGCATCAAATGCGAAACGCATGTCGCCAAGGAGTTGCTGCTGTGGTTGCTACATCATGGCACAAACTTCCTATTTTCATTTGAATTTTAAACACATTTCTAAGCCAGGGCGAAAAAATGCTGACAGTAACAACAACGACAATATAGATACATATGTACATATGTACATATGTATGTACGTACATAATAAAGATTTTCTAATGCTGCTCCCTTGCGACGCACTGCTTCTCCACTAAATTGATTTTCTTTCATATGTAGACATTTTTTAAATAAGAGCATTTATATGCGGAGAGCAGCTAAATCAGCACTCAAATTAAATCATGCAGTAGTAATGTACATCTGTATGTATGTACATATAAATGCCAGATGTTACAAAATGGTAAAAATAGTGTTTTACCAATTTGTTCACATGACCGTAAAATATAGATTTAAAAAACAAAACGTTTTTGTATTAAAGCACATTTGGCAAACCAATTCAATATGGTAGCGTGGCCGAGCGGTCTAAGGCGCTGGTTTAAGGCACCAGTCTCCTCGGAGGCGTGGGTTCGAATCCCACCGCTGCCAAGTGCTGATAAAATTTTTTGTCAATTTATAATTTTTTTTATTAAAATAAGTGTGTTATCTAGACAAGTGACAAGTAGATAAGGCGGGCGGTATTTTCAAAAATAAATCGTACGCGCTGCTACCTTTGTTGTTTTATTTCAGAAGATATCTGCTTATAATTCACAATGTATTCAATCGCGACATTGGCTATAGTGTGTGAGCAAAGTGTTATTTGTTAAGACTATACTTCACAGGATCATTTCTGTAGTCAGTCTTCATTTTCTTTCACATAAAATGAAATTCCAAATACCCATGTTGATGAGTGGAATCGTTTTGTTCGGCAGCGTGAGGTTTAGTGCAGTTGCTCTTTGGGGTGTGGCACTTCGGTGCTTGCACTTTTGGGGTACTGCTCTACGATGATCGCTCGGTAACACGAATAGAACGAATTCTGAGCGGTATATTTTAAATAATACATTTGAAACAAATATAGAGTTAGCTATGACGTAACGCGCGTTCATATTTGCAAAATGAAAATTGGAACATTACAGAAATTTCCTATATTTGTTGAACTTGTTATTAATTGAGTTCATGCTGGGTCAAAATTTAAGGCAACCTCTTGAGAGATAATGAGAATATCAGTATCGTAGCTAGAAAAATTACTTTGGTAATCTTACTGTGCTAAATATGTATTACCCCTCCTATGAGAAGCACTGTCGTTACACTGCAACATTTTGTAACAATGTTGTTCTTATAGTTAGATCATGAAGACGACCGTTGTAATTGTTCTGTTGTAAGGGAACAATTAAAACTGCACTTCAATGTTGCCAGTTGCCAGTTTGTTGAAGTGTTTTTTGTTCCAAGTTGGGGTGACATTGCTCCATTAAATATTTTATGAAGAGCACACTTTACATTTTTATTGAAGTGGTTGCTAGCGCTCGTGCTCAAGACTTTCGACGGATAGGCAAAGTTAGACATAAAAATCTGTTAATTTTATAAATGTTTACTAATTGGAAGTGGGTCGTGGTGGAATATTTTTAATTGCTTTGCT
Organism: Chymomyza fuscimana; assembly: GCA_949987675.1. Taxonomy (NCBI): domain Eukaryota; kingdom Metazoa; phylum Arthropoda; class Insecta; order Diptera; family Drosophilidae; genus Chymomyza; species Chymomyza fuscimana. The sequence goes on from OX465089.1 coordinate 104,432,150, forward strand.
TTATAAAGCACTTGAAAGTTCTTGAGGCGTTTTTTGATTAATTCAATGCACAATCTAATTAGGAATTTAGTTGCTTTTGAGAAAGAAAATGTGTGAAAATATTTTAGTCCTATTTTCTTATGGGTAGCGTGGCCGAGCGGTCTAAGGCGCTGGTTTAAGGCACCAGTCTCCTCGGAGGCGTGGGTTCGAATCCCACCGCTGCCAAATTTTTGGCAACCGTATGTTTATTTTATTTACCCTAAGTTGATATTACCGTAAAAAAAAAATGTCTCGTTAGTTGCATGGAGAAACAAACACGCAACAGCAATTAAGATCACACAAGTGGAATTTTTTTTTTGTGAAACTCGTTTGCTTATGCACATGCGTCCTTTGGGTACTCTTAAAGAACAAGTAGCAGGCACGTAGACCAAATTTATTCAAGCAATTCAATGCAAAAATAAAAAAATAGCATTTGAAATGTTTAGAAACAAACCACAGTGTTGTGTGTTTGTTGCAACCTTATTGTATTTAACCAAACTTGCCGAGCAGTATTGTCCACATTATCAAAAAGAAATATGTACGTAAGTGTGTGTGCATTTCTTCCAAGGGTAAAATTGACATTACCATCATCATCACCACCACAGACAGAAAGACCTGAATACTTTTAGGCCAATCGAAGCTGTAATGAATGTCTTTGCGACATGTCTCAAAGTGTTTACGTTAAAAATTACCCAAGTGGCACATGTGTGTTTGCCTGTGTGGGCGTGACAGGTACGCCCCTTCTTAGTTGACATGCTGGTAACATGTATTAAGTATACATACATACTTAATGAAATTTGCGCTACTCCAAATTGAGGCACGTTTCGGGCATCCATTTAATGACTATTTCAGGCCCGTCAGCACCAAAGTGTTGATTTTTAAATGTCGCATCGCAGTCGTAGTCGCTGTCGTCTTTACGAAAATTCAATTTTACATCTAGGATTTGGAATATCCGGTGCCGCTGCAGCTCTGCAGTTTTGGCTCTTTTTGAAATATTTAGCAGTTGCGCATTTCAATGGTTTCACATTTCAATGCCCCTAAGCTCTAAAACTAGAAACCTTACTCTTTCAGCTGTAATGCGACCAACACCAAACACCTCCGGCTGTGGTGTATATATGTCTGTGTGTTTATGTATGTGGAAAAACCGCATTTTAAAATTCATGTGTGCTTTCAACTATTTTCCAGAGCTGTTTGCCACAAAACAAAATACGATTAAATGTGTGGAAAATGCTGCACTTGTTGTTTTTGTTGTTGGTAATGTTTTTATACACCCCACAGGATAACACACAAGGGGTTAAGGCGTCGTCTTGTTAGCACATGTGTCGTTGAGGGCAACACAGACAACATGTGGTTACAATACCAGCCATCAGCCATCCAGCTAACCCCAACATCCAACTCTCACTCAGCCAGCTCAAAAGTTAGAAAAGTCACTATATTGTTCAGCACAGGAGCACAAACGTCGAAGGTGCAAAAATGCGTTAAGCATAACATGCTAATTCCTGGCGCCAACAGCTTCAATCTTTAACTCCCTTCTCAAGTGCAATGGAGTTGTTCGGCAACTGAACATATCCACAGACAGGTAAAACGAGCGTTCTGTGTGTCATTCTACGCCAAACTTCAGCAACTCGATTTTTTTTTTTTTTTTTTTTTGCACACCGCACTATGTAAAGTTTTGTGGTTCTGTGTTGAAGGCGTTTTTCCAGCTTGGCTATAGTTGTGGTTGCCATACTTTTTCCCATTGCTTATAAAAAAATGCTAACGGTGGCAAAGTACAAAAGTTGTCAAAAAAAATAAATATATGTACATACATATATAAATTGAGACAAAAATTTAATAAATAAATAAGAATTGCATAGCTGCAAAATTACATACAGACACAGTGTGTAGGGTTGATCATAAGTGGATTCGGAATTTCAGATTTTGTAACCAAGTGTTATACTAAGTTGAGTGAACAAATCTTAAAGAATCAACAGAACTTGCTTACCCAACACTACTATGCTGCCCTGGTGATAAAAGCTTTTCTATTTAAAAGCTTAAAGCTTATTACCACCGAGAGCACGAGTAAACAACAATTTAATTATTTATAATAAATTATTTTTTAAAGGTTCAACGATCGATCGGTTTGCATGTTTTTATCTGTCATGCAGAGCGGCAATAATGGTAGAACCAATTTTAAAATGTCTCCAGCAATACGGATTGGCGTTGTAGTGCTGACTGTGCATGCAATTTGTTGGATTGGCTGGAGCCTCACAGATCAAAGTAAAAACAAACCCAGCCGTAGCCCAGTGCCGTTCCCGCCCAGCCAACAGTGAAAAGTTTATGTTTAAATATAGCAAATCTATAACCGATTGTAAAAAATCGTCTTCAATGTGTCTAATAAAATGATGCATCATTTAAAGGTGCTAAAAAGCACTGTACCAAAAAGTGCGAGCGGATCTTTGAAATGCAGTGTGCAGTGTTGTGGAAATGAGTGGAATTTAGCTTAAAAAATGCCCACTTCGTGAGCTTAAACTCCAGATTCAGCTAAAGCTTAGCACGATCAAAGCAGTGCTGTGGAAACGAGTCGAGACTTAGTCTCAACATTCAATAAATCAAAAACATCGTTTTTAGCTTTTTTGCTTTTTATTTATTTATTTATAGGAACTGTATGCTGATAGTTTAAAACTACAGCTACAGGGAGAGACAGCCATAGCTACTGAGGCTTTCGGCTGATATACAGTTATATTTAGTACAAGTCTTATAACTACAATATTATATTTGTTGTTCTTAATGTATAACAGTGTATGCTTTTTTATATATACCTATATATATAATACATATTTATTTATATTTATTTATCCTTATATTTACAAGTAAGAAAAAATCTAACTAAGTGCGATTTACAGAAGGTGAATTATGTTAGCTGTTTTTAAAAATTTAAGAATTTCGGATAGGTTATTTGGGGATGGGTCGGAAAGTAGTGAAGTGAAGTTAGGAGCAGTGCAGTGGGTTCGAGAATTCTAAAAGGAAGGGCAGGCGTTAAGGATATGGTCAATACTAATGGTGGTATTTAGGTTGCAAAAGTGACATTTATCGTTTGCGTTTCTCTGAAAACGATGTTCGTGGGTTAGTCTTGTGTGACCAAGACGAAGCCTTACTATTTTAGTTTGTTCTTTTCGGGGAATGTGTTTTAAGTCTATTTTCTTGAGGTAGTGATCCGTATTGCTTTGGGTGCATGCAAGAGATTTATACCAACTTGATGTAAGTTGATATAAATTCGTGTTAGAATTATTGAAGGTTTGGCTAATGTATCTATTAATGTCTTTGCGATTTAGATTTATCGTTGTGAATGATGGTGATGTTGTTGCTCTTTTGGCTGACTCATCAGCTAACTCATTTCCCCTTATGCCAACATGACTAGGGACCCAAAGGATTTTAATTTTTGGGTAGTGTTTTATTAGTAGTTCCCTAATTTTTTCTGCGTAAACTTTTTTGCTTTTTATTTAGTATCATTCTTCATATTTAGTGATGAGCGCTATTCTTGTAGGGAACTCTTGCACAATATATAAATACATTTTCATATCATATATTATAGGGGATCACCTGCAGCTACCTAAAGCTCGCGCAAGCCACTGCCAGATAACTTTAAGAGAACAGTATGCCAACTATAAATTCTGATGTTTTTATTTTCCAAATATATGTTTAATAAGGAAAAAAGTGATATTATGTACTACATTTGAAATTAACTGGTGTACGAATAAAAAGTGTGCTAACTGCATGCATTTTAATTTAAATTACACGGAATTTATTATGTAAGTTAGAAATAGAAAGCGAAGAAATTAAATACAAAAGATCGCTCATAAACCACTTGTTTACTTCGTCAAGCTGTGCAGATAGAGCCAAGAATATAAACGGAATGGCCAGAATCCGCCCTTTTGTTACCATTAAGTGCGCAATCCTGGTACTTTACTGTGCCGCCATGTCATCCGCTCAACATGAACTTCCGGAATTTTGAAGATATCGTATCCAAATTTGGCATTTGGAAATTTGTGATAGTTCCCAAGCACTCACTATACACAAACCCTTTTTACATAAAGTACAGTGTATTATTTATATAATTTATTTTGATTTTTGAATGTCAACGGTATATATAACACATATCACTCGTGCAAATTAGAACTGTTTCAAACCAATTTCGATCGCTTATATATTCGGGCGTAACAAATAAATTATATTTCAAAGTTGCAAAGATAGATCAATTCGCACAATTGTATCCCCTACACATAATTTCCAAAGTGTTAAACGGATTGACAGTGGGTGGTATCCCCAAAAAGTAAAAATATTTTTTATATTTTAGTCTACATTAGACTTTATGCCGAATTTCTCGTCACGTAATAAGCGATCTAAGTGGAATATTTGGTTGCCCTACCGTCGCGACGTCACATATGTATATGAGTATATAAGCTTAAACTCAAGATTCAGCTCAAGCTTAGCATAACGACGGCTAAAGCTTTTTTGCTCTTTATTTAGTATTGTTGTTTACTTCGTCAAGCTGTGCAGTTAGACCCAACAATATAAACGGAATGGCAACCATCCGCTCTTATCTTGCCATTATGTGCTCGATGCTAGTATTTTATAGTGTCGCTATGTCACCTGCTAAACACGCTCGGAAGAAGACTCCTTGTTACAGGGCCAGAAATAATACTGAGACCGACTTACTAGGCTTATTTGACGTGCCGCCGAATTGCCCACCCGGCTATATGGTATCAGGCAAGCATAACATTTGCCGACAGAAGGCATAGACTGCGTAAACCAGGCACAGCACGGATCGGGGCGGAACTGAAAGAAGTATTGCAAGAAGTTCATCTCTATCCGAAGACATTTCCACAGAGATAAACGGATTGACAGCGGATGGCATACCCAAAAAGTAAAAATATTATTTATGTTTTAGGCTAGATTAGGCTTTATGCCGAATTCGATGGCTTTTTTTAAGTATTGTCAACTCGCGAAATTCTCAAGCGATAAAGTTAAAGTAAACTTGTTTCCCATCACGTAATAAGAGATCTAACTGGAATATTTGGTGTCCCTACCGTCATATATATGAGTCGAGCTAAGCCTAAATGCCCATTTTGTAAGCTTAAACTCAAGATTCAGCTCAAGCTTAGCATAACGGCGGCTAAAGCTTTTTTGCTCTTTATTCAGTATTGTTGTTCACTTCGTCAACCCGTGCAGTTAGAGGCAACAATATAAACGGAATGTCAACCATCCGCTCCTATCTTACCATTATGTGCGCAATGTTAGTATTTTATAGTGTCGCTCTGTCACCTGCTAAACGCGCTGGGATGAAGACTCCTTGTTACAGGGCCAGAAATAATACTGAGCCCGTCTTACAAAGCATATTTGTGGTGCCGCCGAATTGCCCACCAGGCTATGTGGTATCAGGCAAGCATCACATTTGCCGACCGGAGGCATAGACTGTGTAAACCAGGCGCAGCACGGATCGTGGCCAAAAAGAAAGAAGTACTGCAGGAAGTTCATCTCTCTCCCTAGACTAACACATTCACATTTTGTGTATGTTTTTTCTGAACGTGTCTGCTACCAAACAGAAACTTAGATCTATCTAACTTATACAAATAAAACTTTAATGGAATAATGCAATATGACAAAAATACATTTGTAATTTAAAACTGTGCTAAAATACAGAAAGACGTGCTTTTAGTGGGATTTTACAGAATATTTTCATATTTATTTATTAATGACAAATTGTTAGTCAAGAAGTGTTATTAAGTACTACCACGGTATGCACAAATAATTCAAGCAGGCCGGCGGCATCGTCCCGCACCGAGCACCAAACCTTTTGGACATCGCTCCAAATTTGTCAACCGCGCTTGTACTGGAGTCACCAATAGCCATATCAGTAAAATCGAAAATACTACTAGATAAAGTTTACGAGTGTTAAGCTGCACCATTTTTAAGCAGGAACCAGCGAGAAAGGGAGTAACTAACTCGGAAACTATTGCAGTGCGCGTTTCTATTACAACTGAACTTACTGACGCAACGCTTTGGCCGTTTTATATGTGTGCTCTGACTTGGGAACTTAATTCCCATGAAATTAAGTGGAACGGCTCGAATATGAGACCTCCTTTTTTATAGCCTGACGCACGACTTGGCTATGACCCGTCTGCTCATTGTTTACAACTCATTTGGGATTTGTTTTTATTTTAGAAACGTAAACGTTGTAAATGTTGATAGATTATGATGTCAGTGGGTTATATTCGCAATAAAGTTTAATTTTAATAAAAATCTACTTTTTTTTGCGGTCGAAAACTTGGTGATATATGGGTTTATTTTTTTACTGTATCTTAATGGCTTATAACTATACCACATAATCATTTTTTAAACTGCTTTGCGACAACGTCCTCCCCGTAACTCCATGCCACCCGTGCAAATTGGAGCTGTTTCAAACAAATTACGATCGTTAATAGATTCTGGCGTAACATCCTCACCTTTGTGATCTAACGAGCTGCGAGTTTCATGCAGCGCGGGTGAAACGAAGTCATTGGTTTTAAAAATATCGTCAAAGTTGGTATTTGCTGCATTATCGCTTAGTACAGGATTTTCGGGTGCATTATAGTTTGGATTTAGGCCTCCTGACTGACCATGCTCTGCACCTGATCGACCGCCAAAGTTAGCCTGAAAACCAGACTGCCCAACATTATTATTATACAAACTTGGCGTTGGAAATGGGCGACTAGGCTGCACTTCCCGGCTCGGTTGCTGGAAATTAATTCCGGAGTGTCCATTTCGACCATTTTGATTCCCAAAACTATTTGTTCCTGCGCCCATTTCTTGCGAATTTATTGGAAATTTGTTTCCATAGTTGGGACTGTGCACAGGAAACTGACCAGGCAAATGTTCAAAATGGTGCAAATGATGTGCTCCAAGTCTGTGATGGGGATGATGGCAGCCCCTGGTGATGTGGTGGTCAAATTAGGCATAGTTACATCAAAAGTGATCACAGCTTACCGCTGGTGGTGTTCATAGCCGCAGCCATCCTGTTCATCAAAGTTGCCTTCATGGCTTCCCCGAGGCGGATGAGCAGGCGTCTGTTGCGCATTTAAGACTACTATCAGCAAAAGCACTGATAAGAGATTCCAAAACATCTTTTTACTCCGAGATGAGCTCTTTATGTGACAAATATTGTGCGGCGACTGCTGCGATTTTGTTACAATTTCCTTTATATACCTATTTATGAGCCGCTTTTGCATTGGACGCATATATTGAGTGACCTCTAGAGCTGGGTTCACTGATAAGTCTATTTTGTTTTGAGTACTGCACATCTAAAAAAATCTGAACTCTTATAAATTCAAATTGTGTAAATCTTTCTCTTTTAGAACGGGTAAAGGGAAATACTAATTTTGAAAGTACAACTTACGAAATTTCCATACTATGCTTATGTACCTAACAAATATTATAATGAGCAAATTTTAGCCGGCAGTTTTTTCTAAATACATATACTAAAAATGTGTGAAAGCTTCACTAATTACTAAACCATTGTCTACAAAGTGATCAGAGTTAGACAATCGAAATAACTTGTTCACAGACTTCGCTTTGTCACTTACTTAAGCTTCAACAATTACAAAAAACTACTAGTTATTATATAAAAAAAATTAAATTTAAAATTGAAATACCCTGTACCCTTCCACCCAAAGTATTAAAATTGAAATAGCAAAATATTAAACTTGTTGCCACTAGCCTAGCTATATTTGACGATATTTGCATGATCGAACAATTCAACAAACTTCATCTAGATGTACACACAGACCTGATTATATCGGGGTCCCAATCTGTCTGTAGCATACTTTGCACAAGTCCATAATTCCAATGACTCTACATGTATAGAGGTACAGGGTAAATAAGAACCCTTTTAAGCGGGCCTACGACAACGACCCTCTCGTAGCTTAAAGCCTTCCCTACATAAAGGTTCCGAGCTGAGAAGCATGCGATTGACTATAATTGCTTGAATCGTTGTAGAGCTTTGGTTATCTGGTTCCAAGTATGCGCTTGTAACTTCCAACTGTTGCGGAGCTACTGCTGTTGTTTCCTTAAAGCAACCCTCCGTTGTGGTTTCCCGTGGAAATATGATGCGATCGTCTTTTACGCGATCACGATCGATAATGCCCCCTTGCACTTTAGAGATGCTCCATAGAGTTGCCACCAGAGGATAGCAAAACAAAAAAACACTTGCAAATTTCATTGTTTTTAATTTTGTAAAGTTTTTTTTTGGTTTTCAAAAGTGGATAACCAGCAAACGCGTTTGTCTGCTTCGAGGGAGCTTATGAGACTGAGCAATCCAGCGCAAAGATGAACATTAGCACGGCAACGTAGCTGGGCGGGGGTTTACGGAAAGCAGAATAGATAGTTATTGTGTTTTATGGTGAGTAAAGCAAAGTTGTCAGCTGACATAGAGAAGCTAAGCAGTCTCTAACCAGTTAGTCATATATCTATATAGAAGTCAACAATAATATTTGGACAGAAAAAAAAGCTCTAAAGCTGAAATTGTGGGAATCTTTTAACGAGACCGTCTTTATTAAATATTTTACATTTGGTTTTGGTTAGTCTTTGCTTAAGCCTCTTTGCGGCAACGGGTTCCAATCAATTTAAAGCCCTCCTCACATTTTGGCAATGAATCCAAGGCAATGCGTGGTCCCAGGTCCATGGGATTTGAGTCGTTTTTTCGTGTATCGTTGAGCTCTTTTTTAGTTTCAGTTTCATTGATTTTTGGCAGGTTGATCTTTTCCCTCAAATGCTCTTCTTGCTTAGTTTTATTAATATTTGGCTGCGTATCCCCCACTTCCAGTTCCCAATCCATAGGTTTGCGAGCAACATCAACCGGAAATGTAATGCGATCGTCTTTAATTTTATGTCTTTCTGACAAGTCCAATGCGCTTATCAACATTGGCCAGAAAACAGTAACAGACAGCCCAAGCAGTAACAAAGACAATCTACGTTTAATTGACGTGGAATGCATTGCGTATAAGTATTATACAGTTTAGTATAGTACAGTGTACAGCGGTTCAGTTCGATTGCAAAAAAAACACGTTCGCCCTCGCCAGTTCCGTTTATGAGACTGAGTAGAAAAAAGTTGTTGCACGAGTTGCCAACCTCTCAACCGGCAGTAGCATGCAAGTACATAGTTGGCAGCAGTGCAGCAGTGGGCGATAAGGAAACATTGAAATTAACAAATGACTACTCTTAAAAACATGAGTTTTGAGTAATTCAATGTCAATTGATGAGCAAACAAGCTGTTTAGCTATACAGGCCTGTTCCCGTTCTCACTTAGAAACTTACTTCCCTTAAATTGACTTAGTTAAGTAAAAAAAAAAAAAGGCACACTATTAAATTATTTACTTTATTAAACCTTGATTAAAATCAAATTAATCACTTCACTCGTTTGTGGCAATGCTTATTGGCCAATATATAGCCCTCTGGGCAGCTACCTGTAGTCTCTAGAATATTGTAGGGCTGCCACAGCATAGTGTCATTTAGCATTGCAAACTGCGTTTCCGTTTGGGGTAGCAGTTGATTGTTTTTGTTTTGGATCAGCGTTTCGGCTTCAACAATTTCACTTGAGGTATCGGCGAGCACAAGACCAAAGAAGAAGAAGAAGAAGATGATAAAGATGGTTCTTTTGCTGAAGTACATTTTGGATAACTTTGAACAGAGCAGTACTAAAACTACCTATCAGCTTGAATTACAAATTCCAACTGATCTCCACTCTTTTAAATTATTTGCTTATTGACTTTGTCGTATGAATAACCATGGTCAATGCAACACATATGTTCAATAACTTGGCCAATGTCCAACATGGCCAAGTGCTCTTCATAACCAACTACGCCGAAGACTTGTTATTGTCATCTGTGGGTGTCAAGGTTCTTTAACTTTTTTTTTTTTTTTGTATTGCCGTTCAAATGGACAATTTTTACTACACAAACATCGGTACGGATGTGTATATACACTTAAACTTGGTTTGCAATCGAATGTTTTACATGAACTCTGTTGTTATTGTTGGCAATCTGCTTGTTATTGACTCTTGGCTGCAATCTGCTAACAATATGCTGCCAATATTTACCCGGCCCTAAAGTCAAACAATAAGCGAGTGGGGCGGCGTCCTGAAGGCGTGCACCAACCATGTCAAAAGAAAATTCTTGGAAAATGCAAAATTAAACTTTGCTTTTATGAAAATGGAAATAATGAGCTAAAGCGAATACTAGTACTTTTATAAGAAAATACAAATATTTGCTGATTACTTTTCCCCAAGTTATCTTGATAAACAATAGTACAACAAAAATAACAAAAAAGAAATTCCTGGTTGCAGCCATTGTCTGGGCTGTTGTGGGACTGCCTTCATTTGGCTTACCTATTAAGACAACAAGCCTTGTGGCTCAATTAGAGTTGTGGCGCCCCGAAAGGTCTTTCCCCAATGAGTTGCGCATTTTATTAGGCACGCAAAGATACTCATAAGTAAGTGAGTATTTAGCATAAATTCCCTCTTCTTTTTTTTTTGTCATAAATAAATGACTGGATGTAGATGTGGGTTGTTTGCATCAGCTGTCTGAGACCAAGACACGCATTATTTTAATGTATTTTCATATACTCCTCAATGCCGTTCGGCGTTCAGCGTTTTGTCTTTTCCTTTTGCACTTTTCACAATGCTACGGAAAAGAGCCAAAAAGGTTTTCAAACTCGAAACCGAGTTGGGCGGGCACCACGAATTTATGCTATTTAAAATGACATTTTTATGTTTCAGTTTTTTGTCTTCTCTTCTGGTTCCTTTTTTTTCTTTGTAGGGCAAATGCCGCGAAAATTATGCTACTTATGAGCCACTTTTGCCATGAGGGTTCACGTCGCAGACGTCGCATGCTCTTATGGCGGCGGGGTATGTCTTGACAATAGAATTGCCAAAATTATTAGCCTAAATTGCAGACATTTATAAGCAGAGCTGGCTCTTGTTACCTCATGAAAACAAGAGAAAAGTAAGTCAAGACTTGCCATGGAAACAGCAACAAAAGTTGCCATAAGCTTGGGGTACTTACTTCATTGTCGAACTGCAACTGAGCTAACGCTCTGCTTATACCAGAAACCTGTGAGCTGATATTGTACATTAGTTAGAATGCCATTAGCTGTCCAGTCACATTAACAAAAATGCACCGTACATAGCCGCCGGACACTTGTCAATGAAGCAGGCTCGGGCATGCTACGTGCATTAGACAACTATGTCATGTACAGGTAGCAGCTGCATTGATGTCCAACAGACAGGCCCAAAGTGTCGGTCCATCGACATCGAAGCCAGCATGTGGTGTATTAAATTATGCTATTCCCATAAAATATCGCTACACTTAGCAGTTAGTGGCTCTTGCCACCATAAAAGAGACACTCCAACTCACGTCTAACTATGGGCATAGATTTGACAAAAGTCTCGTTGTGGTCCTAGTCCAGAATGACTCTGGTCGTGGTCGTTGTTGTGGTCGTGGTCGTGGCCGAGGCTACAAGCGCCACTGAATGAGTTAATTAAGCGCCTCACGGCCAAAAACATAATTCAAAGTCATTTATCAGTTGACAAATTGACATCGCAGCAGCAGAGAATGTAAATTAAGTTGTGTACGAGTAGATGTGTGTGTGTGTGTGTGTGTGCATCAGTGTGTGTATGTTTGAGGGCATTTGCATTTGTATCCTTCAAGGTTCGCTTTAAGTTCAGTTTATTGGGGATATATATTTTTTATCGAACATTTCTACTGTGTACCCAAAGGATTGTCTAACCATGGGTAAACCGCTGGGCACTGGTCGCACACGCTCATATAGCGCTCTTCACCGGTAGAAATTTTCTGCAGATTACAATTCACAGCTTTGCATGTAGTTTGCGGTTTATTAGGACACTCCTTAAAAGGACGGCCCAATACGGGTTTCTTCACATACTCCAAAACACGTGAGCCGGTTGTGAAATACACATCGGGATAAGTGCTCAAATGATGAATAAACCTTTAAAAAAATTCAAGTTGAGTCGATAGATCTGGCCATACCAGTTATAAAAACTTACTTCTTAAAGGCTGCGAAATGATTACGTCCACGTGAAAACCAAGCTGCATGCAAATACATGCCGAAAGGAGCACGATTGACGTTGTAGTGGCGAATAAAATTTTCCAGCATCCACTCAAAGAGAGCATCAATGTCGTCGGCGGGAGGATAGACACACGCATCAATCATAGAGCAGCTGTAACCCTCTAAATCATTCCAAGTGACCATGGGACTGACCCAAAAACCAGGAATTGCCGCATCCGGACATGGTCCAATTTGGCAATCCTGCAGTGACAGATAGTCCAATGTATAGGGCCACATGGCGGGATTCCGAAACTTCTGTGTGGGCCAAGAGCTATCATAACTCAAGCCCAAATTCTTGGCGGCCACAAAAGTGTTATTGCCAGATATCTGCAAGAAAGGCAGTCTCATGCCTTTCACGCTCTTTGGATCAACCTTGGCAAAAGCTTCAAGCATTTGTATCTGGGCCCCAAACTCGCGCTCAATAGTCGCAACATCCGCCTCACGCCAGTAGTCGGTACCATCTCCATGGGTCACAGAGTGCAGTGCAATCTCGTGACCTGCATTATAGAGCGCATTCACACGCACATAGTCGGTATACTCATGCGACAGGAAAAATGTGCCGGCTGCGGTGCAACCATCTGGATTTACTAGGCCATCGAACAGTAACTCATACTGCGCATAATTAACCGCATTGACCGCATCATCAAAGGTAATGGTTACAAACTGAGTACGAACCAAATTGTTATCGATTAAGCCTATATAGTTCAATAGTAGTTGCAAGCTAATCACAGACCTGAGGTATCTCCTGCACCTTATCCTTGAATTTGGGCTTAGGAAGCGTGGCATCCGAGCAGCGACAGTCCGGGAGTGTACATTTTGCAGCCGTACATGGCTCTGCCTTTTGAAGAATGGCTTCTGTGGGCTTGATTTTATTCTTCTGCTTAGTCTTCTTTTTCTTGGCGCTCTTCTGGGCCTCATTTAGAATCACGGAGCCTAACAACAGACAAATAAGCAGTAAAGTTGTGTATTTCATCCTGGACCACTTTCACGATATCGGCTATACAGCAACTGGGAAGGCTATTTTATAAGCTTTCGCATGGCGCTACTCTCTAGGGCATTATCTTATCGTGAGGGGAATTGTGCTTGTAGCTTGTAGAACATAGATTGAACGAGTGTAAGCTATTAGAAGAGGTGTGCCACTGATAAATTATTTTACGATTTCAACATTTGTGATGCTTATGGAAAAGTACGAATGTCTTGCACTTAAAACAGTGGAAGATTTATGATATTTGCTGCCTAAAAATGTTTGGAGTAGTATCCTTAATTAAATAAAACAATCAGTTTTAAGAATTGATAATTTCAACAATCGTTTGCCAAAACTTTCAATTACACATTGGAAACGAACAAAAAACTTGCCTCATTAGCATAGCAGAACTTAACAGCTGAGCTGAGATTCTCGCTTTTTCTTAAGTGCAAAACTTTTCACGTCGAGGCAGAAGACACGAGCTGTAACAGCAAATTATGACAGCCAACAAATGCACTTGAAATCGTAAACAAGTGCTCGAAACTTTCTTCTACGACAAAAACTCTTAAAACAAAGCCAGCCAGCCAGCCAGCTAGCCAGCCAGCCAGCCCGCCGCAAGTCGTCGGCGTACCCCAAAGTTGGGTACGTGCCTGCGCAAGTCACAGCCAATCACATATCGACAAGGGCGGCGGCAGTGCGGGGATTCAAACTATTGAAAATCCGCATAGAATAAAGCAAAAGTCAATAGTCAACACAAAAGTGTTAGAGCTGAAAGGACGATGGAATTGAAAAGTCTTTAAGTAGTCGTCAGCCAGTTGCAGTTACCAGATGCTAGTTGCTAGTTGCCCGCAACAATTCGCCAGTTGCAGTGCCTCGCACTGCATCCAACAGCCGAATGCAACCAAGGTGGTGCACCCTGCCGCAAACAGCAACGGCATTTGCGTTGACTGACATGGTGCACGCCTACAATTCATTTTAGTCACGTTCCGGGGCGTTGCTTACCACTTACTCCACTTGGTAGGTGCCATGTGCCCGAGAGCAACCACCAACCGGCAAACGTCAGCACAAAATGTAAACGGAAGCAAACATCCTCCTGCCTTTCCCTCGGCCAACTTCGTGAGCCTCTCGTGTGCCACTCTTCGCTCGGCGGTTCGGGTTGTGGTTGCAGTTGTAGGGGCAAATGTTTCGAGTGTTCCAACAAGTTTGAGTGAGTTTGCGCGCCGTCAAATTATCTACAACGTATGTGTAACAATATACGAACTATGAGTTTTTTATAATTTGGATTTGAGCAATTCGGGTGCTTTAATCATTAACCATTACTGTGTGACTCAATGCCTTTGCAGCGCGTTAATGCGTAAAATCAAAGTGAAAGCCTTGATCCAGTCCCAGTCACCCTCGTGAGCCATATGCCTCGTGTGACTCACGTGCGAAAAGTGTTTTAAAATGTAAATTTCTTGCAAAACATAAATGTGGTTCATATGTGCGTTTGTGTGTCCATATAAATTTCCCTAGTGCAATGCACATCCATTAAAACACCCAACACGCACGCCTGAACCCTATACCAAACTATACTTGTAGAAACAACTGAAACTGGAGGTTTGCCGCTTGCCAATTTTCGTGATAATCACACAAAAAATTTGCATAGACAGAGACGCCAGACAAGGGCAGCAAATCGAAATCAGGACTAATAAAATCAACAAAAGCCCAATTCGATTTCAAGCTAAAATGTATTAGCACGCGCTCTGAGATATGCAAATATAGGCCTAAAAAATCACATTTGCTTTGTGAATTGAATTTTAAATAAAAATTTCCAATATTTTTATTAAAGTAAAATATATACTATTGTATACTGCATCTAAATTCGAAATTAAAGAACATGGCCCAAGAACAAGAGAGAATAACCAAATTCTGTCGTGACTTGCAAAGCATCGAGATACGCACGATGCGTTATCTGGGCATTGCATATGTGGTCACACGCACACCCGAGCTTAGAGTAATGGTACCCATGTCTACGTTCAACTACGAGATCGGCAAAGATGTTGGCTTTGCGTTACAGATTCTGTTTACGCTTCCACCCAACTATCCTTTTAAAAAGCCGCATGTGCAAATGGTAGAGAAGCACAATTTGCCGCTGGGTCTTGAGCTGACAATGCTAGCAGATATAGAGGAAACGCTGGATCAGCATGTGGGCCTACAAATGATTGCGCCTGTGGTAACACGGGTCCAAATGTTGATGAACAACGCAATGTTGCATTTACAGCTGCGCGCTTAAAGAACCCAAAGTGGCAGTACCATTTTCGGAGCATACTTCTTTTTGTGGCAGACATCAGACATTATTTGTCCCAAAGCGTTAGCTACTAAATGCTAAGTGCATGGACACCGTTGATGGCCTTTTGCTGTAGATGACCATTTGATGAACTATCAGCAAATTGTATGGCGTACTTCGAGGCTAACCATACGTGTGCCACCAGTGTACCACCATCCGCCATAGTTGACTGTCTGCTCATACAATTACGTGCACAAACATGTTTGCTCAAACATTCGCATATAAAGAGAAATAAAAGGAAAAACAAAAATTAAAAAAAAAAACGTAAGGGACAGTAACTTAGACAAAACGTGACTTCTGGCGCTTGATCTGCCATTGGAGTGCGCTGAAGTATGCAACACTTGCGGAAATGTTAACACGTGCACAAACGCACGGTGACAGTGACGAGGACGGTACGGTAAAGTGTGCAAGGACAACACAGCACACAGCACACAGCAGAGCACACAACACCACAACACATTCACTCATTAATTGAAGGACAAGCTTTGGGAGGCAGACGCCACCAAAGAACAAGTTCGGTTCTTATATATGCCTGGGAAATGCTTCTATACATTAACTTATCTTTTATGCGCGTGCCAAAGCACTTCCTCTAGTTATCCATAGTTGACGGTTGTCTTTAGCGACCGAGAAGAAGCAAAGGCAAAAGTAGCAAATCGCTAGACTATTAGGTTTAGCCTTTAGCTTGCACATCCTTTGCTGCATCCCGATTCAGTGCTACATTTCCTTCCTGCAGCTGCGCAAATGAAATTTTTCGCCAAAAAAATGTCTTAAATTATATGCAGCTCTGCAATAGGGCAACAAGACAAGCACCAGGCGACTTCCAGTTGCCTCCACCCAGACTGTCAGCATTTTCTTTGGGCTTTTCCTGTTTATCTCCCAAACAAGCTGCACTTGCAGCTTTTCTTTTGCTGCCTCTGCGCTATGCCGGATGTCTCTTGGTAATTTAGATAGCAGGCAGTTGTTGCCTTTAACTTGTACAATGATTATGTTATACTCAAAGAGTTTTGTCCAAAACCATAAAGGCAGTGCCATATGCATGTGTACCATGTTTGTTTCTATTTGCAGACAATCTTTAAAAATGTTTAAGATGAGATCCTTAGAGCGTGTCACAGCAGTTTCTCATTTAACTTTCGCATCGCTGTACATAAGTCATTCGAAGATTTGCTTAAGTCCTATCAGCTGCTGATCTCAACTCAAAATTTTAAAGTTCCTGTAATACTTCTGGGATGCATGCTTTGGCAGGACTGTGGACATAGAGCGTTAACCTCACCCCGTAAACTTTGGTAACGCCCACTATGGACCGGGCTGGCAGAGTCTGTAATACCTGTTATCTATAAAAGTAAGCAGTTATAACAAAAAAAAAAAAAACTTGCATCAAAGTTTCAAGCTGGCCCCCTTTCGCAATCACTTTCATGGACCGCAGGAGACACAATGACACAACATGAAAATTTTAACACGCTTACACCAAAATTGCCAATTAAGCGCATTTATGGCTGCTACGAGTAAAAATATGTGTGGCATGCAACTAGGCGCTGGTGGCAGCTATAAACATTCTTAATGTAGAGACGTGTGCACTCATCGTTGTCGTCCGGTGACCAGTGCGGCCAGACAGCAAAGCTGAAATATCTTGAGCCACGCTGGATTATTAAGAAACAATGAAGCACGGCGCGTAGACGGCTCCAAGTATGCAATAAAAGTGGACACATAATGCCAACTTTATGGTTGAAGTTAAAACCGGAAACTAAATAGTTGACACCGTGCAAAATGAAACGCTGCTGTGTTTATTGCCACCAGTGGACAGTGTCACGTTCTGCTGGCTTGAATAGCTCCTCCGACCAGGGGTGGGTTCTCGTAAAGCGCGCAAATGACAACATAATTTGTAATTTGAATTTGTTTCGTGTTCAGGCATAAGAAATGAGCTAAAAACTGCATTGCTGCTCTTGGACCCCATCAGAAATTCAATTCGCGTGGATATCGTATTTTACTTCTCTTTTTATGAATTATTAAGCATGTATTACAGAAAATTGTGTTGGTAGTTGTTACAGCCCCCAAAAACTGACATTGAGGTAATCTTTAATATATGTATGTAGGTATGTTACTATTGTTTATTGGATATAATAGTCAAATGTGGGTTCATTTCACTTGAAACAAGCGACAATTACTTGGAAATTAATTACTCTGCTGATATACCCTTAAAGATTCTTTTATGTACCTTATTTTGAATACATATATCGAACTTAAAGCCAAGAAATACTTTTCATACACGTCTACCCTGAACTACTTGGCTGCTTCGAGGCCTGTTGATTTATGCGCTTATCACACTGGCATGCGTTTTATAGCCCTGCTTCCTGTCCGCGCGTCTGTCTGTTTGAGCGCGCTGCTTAGTTGCTGGCCATAAATGTCCTTGCGTATTTGCGGCGCTCACAAATTTTCTATTTTTATGTTGGCCAACGAAGGACTTCAATTTCGCAATACCTGCGATGGCTTATGTTGGCGTGACGTCGACAGACTTAGCGTGACAGTTTTTCATTATGCACAAATCCTGTGGGCATACAGCAGGTACATTAAATAAGGAATGCAGCGATAGAGTATGGAGTGTGTGTTCCGTCTCTAGCTTGATATCCAAATACTGCAAATTTGGTACTTTAAGAGAGACAATATTTAGAAAAATATTTTCTATTAAAAACTGCTGTCATTGCCTGACGTTGTCGTTATAGTCGTCGCAAACTCGGACACACAAAGAACAACAACAATATAACATAATGGCTTAGATGTTAAGGAAACCAAAAGGAAAGCGTCAGACATGGTTAGCACTTGGACATAGCTTGCCTTGCTGCAAACCATTATTCTTCAAGAACATGCATTAAATTATCCTTTTTGACTTTGGTCCATAGCATTTGTATGCAGCGGGCCGGGGCCAATGGCGCGAATTGCATTGGGATTGAGACCCAGGGCCCGGCCAGAGCATGGCCTTTGAGCTGTCGTCGCTGTAATTTGTATTGTCGCCTGCCTCGGTTGAACTCTCAGCTCCTTGGCTGCCTGCGTCTAGTCGGGCCTGTCATTGTTGTAACTTTTTTTTATTGGTTTTTTTTTTTTGTCGTTTTAAATTTCAATTTGGCTGGCTGTAAGCAAGATGTACGAGTATGCACGACAGCATATGTTTCCAATGCAGGTCCTTACACTGTACTCCTCTCTGTACCCTTTATCTGCCCAGCTGTGCACCTGTGCGATTTAGTTGGCATACCAATTTATACGCGTCACAATGCGCCGCTGACAGTTGGCATTGTCGTCTTCATCGCTAGCATTATTGTTCTGCTTGCTGTTGTTGTTGGTTGGCTTCTGCCGTTAACTGAACTGTCACTCAACCAATGACAGAACGGTACTGTGTGTACTGTTATTATGCCATTACGGCCAGGGTTGTAATGGGAGAGTACATTTTACAACACATTTAACCGCACGGTGGCCCTCCAAAACATGCCACTTAACAAAGCGCATTTATCAATGGGCTTCACCTACGTGATTTGAACCCAATAACAGGTTACATTATCAGAACTTAACCATCAAACATCAGGAACAGCAGCGGCAGGGGGAACAGCAGTTCTAGAGCCCACACACGCTCATGCAAAGAAACAAAGGTAACATAGAATACGTGTTAACCCACATGACGCTGCATTTTCGCTGCGATTATCAAGCGTTTCAGTTTCCGTCTGCCAATGCCTACATCTTGGCCTATGCTCATCTTGGTACCTAACGGCCTTTGTTTTTTTGCGTCTGTGTAATAATGGCACGACGTATTTGGGGTGTTAAGCGTCCTTAGTTTCATCGTTATACGTAGAAGCTTTTGTTGTCCTCGCCCCAGTTCGACTGGTACGTGCAATGTTTTGGAGCCAGCCGCACCAAAACACATTTTCATTTTCCACTTTTTCGACAGCTTGCCTTGCCTGCCTTCACATTGTGCGCGTAAGTAATTCGATCTATTATCAGTTGTCATCGTCGGGAAATTCTCACATTCACATTCGTATACGAATTGTCGGCTTGTTTGATTTGTGCCGTCTCTGATGCATGCCACTCTGCTGCTGTGCACAGTGGTTCGGTCGAGAAGCGAACTGATGCACATTATTTCAACAGTAAGCTGTTTGCGAATTTGGTTCCATTTGATCGATTTAAAATTACGGTCTATTTGATTTCCCGATTTATGCCGACCCTATGCCTATGGCGTAATTAGTCTGTTACTATAAAATCTTTTGTGCAATAATTTTTAAGATCGGATTAAAACTTAAAATCATATTGGCCATATCATAGTGTATTGGCCCACTGTCAGCCATTTTGTGGCAACACATTGTTTCACGTGCCATTTCAGCAGTTGAAATTTGAACTTTCTCAAGCACAAAAACCCGGAAAATATAACAAACGAATACGAATATACAAATCCACACCCAGCCCCATACTAGGTCGATTTGTAGTCGGTGCGTGCCTAAGTATTCCATTTACATGTTAGGCTGTTTCTTGCCATAAACGAATTGTGCGCCACATGATTCGGCCGGCTGCAATGGGCGACAATTGCGGCAAATCGTGCATTGGATAATCCATAGACACACGCACATATAAGCAAAGAGCAGTCGCCCGGTCGGTCTGTGCCACAAATCCAATGAAGTAGAGATAAGCACAAAAAAAATGCAAGTCCTTTTCGTTGTTGCCTATTTTTTGGGGATAAGCTTGTGCGGCATATTAAGCAAAAATTAGCAACAGTTTCGTGCATGCCACATACGAGTCGAGCTAGCCGTGTATGTCAACTTAATTTAATGTAGCGTGAAATGTGTGAAGGGCGGCATGATGGGGATTTTGGATTGATGCAGGATAGATGGGGGTATCGCCAACTGTTTTGCCAGCTGTGGCGCCTAGACAAGAGCAGAGACATGGACATATGTTCGTCGCGTTACGTGCAATAATTTGCGCAATTACTTAGCAAATTTTTGTGCCTATTTTTTGTGCTTGCCGGAAACGTGAGCGCACACAAAATTCAAATAAATTATGCCTCAAGGCATTTTACAATTCTATTGCCTGCTCTTAGGCGCAATCTTGTGAATTGTGTAGCCTTATGTGTTGTCTATGCTGATGTTGTTGCTGTTGTTGCCTCAGCAAGAAGCAAATTATGCATTTAGTTGAAAGCATGTGGCATGTAGGCGCTACGTGTGTGGCATGGCCAAACAAGTAAGTAGTATGGTAGTATGTAGTTGCCAAAAACGAGCATCCAATGCCAATGGCTTGGAAATATTGAAATATTTACTTACGCTTACTATGAAAGAACCCAGGAAATGGTCTGCATTTCAAATACATGTGTATGTGTGCATGTATGCATGTATGTATGTACATTGTACAGAGACATTCTCGAAACTAAAGCTCAGCTTAGCTCATCTTGTGCAGCAATCTTGCTATTTTTTAGATCAAATATTTTGTTGTGCTCATAAAAATGTCAAATCATTTGAATACACGTCACTTGCGACAACAACTTGACAGACATTAATACACATAAGCTGGCTGCAAAAGGAACATCGCTTCAAGGCATTATCCTTTAAGCAAACAGCTACATGCTGCAACCAACAATAAAATCTTACCATAAATGACATAATATAATAAATGAAATACAAATTTCAAGGAGTATCTTAAAAAGTTTTTGCTTTTTAATTTGTCACTTTAAGAACATTGGGCATACGGTAAATGGGTTTCTTCAGCTTCTTGGCGCTCCCAATGTCTTTTATTCCAACCGTGTACAGGGCACAAAAAGCAACGTCGAATTGAATCGAACCGACCTTGGATGGGTTGACGGTTAAAAATCTTCGATTTATTGTACTCACTTTTATACAAATGGTAAAAATGCCAAAATCAAATAATTGTTCAAAATTATTTCAAGACGTTTTAATTGAAATTCAAAGTATTTTATAATGTGTCTCCTTACAAAATGTTGTTGCTGCAGCGTGAGAATTGGCAGCATCTCAATGTCAGCTTGGATTATAATTGAATCTTTTCTACAAGCACTTTTTTCTTACGGATTTTTCGAATCTTCTATAGGTAATTGACAGTTCGTTTACGTAAAAATAATATCCAATTCTTGGAAATGTGCTTACAGCGCTGCCTGTAAAGATAATAACGTACTCCTATATAATTCGGATAGTCGCTTCAATAATTCTTATTATTTTCGTGGCAATGGTAAGTAGCACCAATGAATATACAAGCAAAGTAGCAGTTTAGTTGCATATTCTTTGATGTATCTCATCTGATACTTTCATAAATGCACAATTTTTATTTCCACATAAGAGAAACAAAATAATGGTGCTCATATGTGCAATTGCGTTTGCAGTTCTCTGGTTTGTTGCCGCAGTATGTAAAATGTTTATTTATCTTGATTGGAATGAGAATACCATCGTGTGGGAGGTAATTGTAACAGGTAAGAAGTTCAGCTATGTTAAACAAAACCTTTTTGTAATTTCTTAGATGTTGTTTTTTTTTTAGGTGCCAATGTATTTTACGTATACGTTATATTTTCGGCATATAAAGAGATATGCAGATGGAAGGAGAACTCACTTCAAACTGGTACGACAGAGTAATTATCCAAAACTAGGTAATGGTGTAACGTGGTAAAAGTTTAAGCGACCTTGAGTATGCATCTTCCAAAATAGTTTAAATAAATCAAAAACTAATGCTTTTTATTAAAACTAATAGTTTATAGTATATGTTTTCTTATTTTTGTTCTTGCCTAAATGGTGCGAAGCTGTCAATGTGAAGAACTATTTACAATTTGATCTTAACAGGAACGAATATTTGTCAATTCGTAAACATGCTAAAAAATAAAGCATCACTGCAGGACATAAATTTTACAGTCGGACAAAAGTTATGCAGCATATTGCATGCCTGATGATGTGGCCAGCACATCCGTATACATGAAAAACAGACACAGGATACGAGTGCCACACAGAAATACCTAGTATAACTTAACTTTAGATTATTCTAATACAGCTCATCTTAAACAGTATATTGCCATATTAGCCATATGGCGCCAAGAACTGCCAGTACGAAATGCATAGGCAGAGAAAAGGTATTTCTTTGGGCAAATTCATAACGGGCAACTTCTAAGATCTTATGAGTCGCTTGTAACCATTGCTTAATCACCGCCGCTTCAGAGGCAATGAAAGAGTATTCTTCGCGCTTGCCACTGCCCTTATCTTGCTTAACCAGGAGCGTGATAATCTTATTTGCATTGGATGAGTTCATTTCCAGCGGTCGCTGTAACTCCACGTGCTCCCAGTAGTAGTGCTGGCGATAGGCCAGCCGACGCTTCCGCATCTCAGTACAGACTAAACAGCGATCGAATAGAAAGACCTTGGCTCTGTACTTTTTGCGTGTGGGAAAGTGTTGAGCATCAAATTCAGTGGAGCGTCTAAAAAGACCCTGCTGCATCAGATCAAACTGTAGGCATAATGAAACATAATACATATAGCGATAGTAATAACTTTTGGTCCTATTTCAAACGTACATCATTTAGCTCATCTATATTGGGTATCTCCTCGGCCTGATTAACTACGACCAGCTGTCGACGCACACGTGTCTCCAATTTGCAAATCGGGCTTAACATTGGCTTACAGCATTTGTAGAATTCCTGTGTGAAGAACCATACATAAGTAGCTATGTAATACAATAAAATAAAATTGTATGCCAATATGCTTACCGTTATGAATTGCTGGAGCAGCAACGGATATCTGGTCAGTCTTTGGATGGGCTGCACTAGGAAACTATCAATGCCCAATTTGTCTTTTATGGTGGTTTGATAATTCTATGGATAATTCGATTATTAGATCAATACCAAAAAGTAATTTATTAAGCGACAAAGATACCTGCAGCCATTCACGATGCTCTTGCCTTAGCGTCATAGATGACTTTTTGGCCATGGTGAAGTTTACATAGCAGTAGAAATTATTTTTCTGTAAAATGTTGAGTTGAAGCTTAGAATAGATTAAAAAGTCAAAAAAAAGTTGCCGTTTAAACGTAATTTGAATCCTTATTGATTTCCTTTTTATTTTTGGTTCAAATTCATTTTATAAAACTAACCTACCCAACAGTGGAAAAAAGCAATGGCATTTAAATATTTTTTAAATACAAATTGTTTGCTTTATTATTTTTAGCTAAAACTCGTGATTTTTTATGCATTTAAGTCACGTAGTTCCACACCTGCACAAACGTTCGCAAGAAACCCAACAAGCAAAGTTTAAAATTCGTGTCGTTGGCTTGGGCTATGTCTTTGAGTCATGTGGCCAAACAATTTTTTCATTTAGTGCATACTGCATTTTTGCCAGTGGCTTAAAAGCATTTGAACTCGTTAGCCATGGTCAGAACATTGTAATTTGATTTTAGCTTAAGGCATATCGGCCTAAATCGCTTATGAATTATATTTATT
Source organism: Chymomyza fuscimana (assembly GCA_949987675.1). Classification (NCBI taxonomy): domain Eukaryota; kingdom Metazoa; phylum Arthropoda; class Insecta; order Diptera; family Drosophilidae; genus Chymomyza; species Chymomyza fuscimana. The sequence goes on from OX465089.1 coordinate 104,456,045, forward strand.
GTAAATACTTGGTGGGTCACGTACCCTAAATCTTTAATAGTTAACACTAGTTTACAAATCTTAGGGTCATCGAGCAAACCATGAAAATTCCGCTTTTTTTTTGGGTCGAGAATCACGAAAATGACATTCATTTTTTTTTCTTAAGAAGCGTTTTTGCGATTTGAGCGAAAAACATGTTTTTGGGTACTTTTTTCAGTTATTCAGCTATATCTCGTAAACAAAATTTTGTATCGAGATGAGAGACGAATAGATTGGAAGGTATTGAAGTGCTCTTTACGCTGATATATAATAATATGTGCAGATAAAGTACAAATTATTGAAGTTGCAAGCAACCAAAGTCGAAAAACAATTAACATTTTCGACCATTTTTCAAAATTACAAATTTTTAGTTTGCTTTTTATTAAAAAGACACATTTTTTAAAAAATTGTTTAAGCTTTGAGCGGAAATAGAATCGTTTTTCGAACATCGAGCCTAAGAACTTCAAAATCGGATAAGAAGTGTAGATGTACGAAAAATGCAAAAAAATTTACATGAAACACAATTTTATAATGTTTAATTGAGTCATTATTATGGTTGTAAGCTTAAACTATTCTGAATTTAAACTATTGCCATGTTTAAGAGCTTTTCACAGCCGCTAATTTGTCACAATTTCGGACACTATAAGACATTAAGCTATTTGGTAGCTGAGCATCATTTTTGCATACCAAGTCTAATAATTATTCATTATAGCCATATACACTTTAAAGAAACAATTTATCTTAAATAATTCAAAAGCAACCAAAATGGAACTAATCAGAAGCCAATTATTTTCTGAAAAGCCTCATCAATTCTTAAATCAATAGACAAAATGTTGAGAAAAATGCCATACATATGTATGTACTCGTACATATGTGCAATTTATTTTTGTGATATTTATACATAAAACTGTGCACACACGCCTATAGTCAAAATATTGAACTATACATAGTAAGTATCCCAGCAATGTGTGTATGTCTAAGTATAAACAATATCAACAATTTTTAATGATGGAATTCTTTTTTGGCTGCTTTTTGTATTTTCACATGAATCACAGGAGATGTTTGCAAAGTGGTTGAAATGGGAATATACATATACATATGTACGAGTAAAGTTTGGTAGCAGAAGACTTTGTGGCAAACATATAATGCTACTTTTGAAATGGGTCCAAGGTATGTTACCTGCTGTGCATGCAACTTGGCTGGGAGTTCTAAGAAAAGCGCATGACATAACAAATGGTATACGCGAATATGTACAAATACATTTAATCACATATGCATACAAATTTTTTTGTGTTATGTAGGCAGCTAAATACACTCGCCAGCAATTTCAATTTAAATTGATTATATATCTGTCAGCGCTGTACATCGTTTTCGATCCCCAAGAGCAAGTCCCATACTCACTTGCCCAGACGCTATGAAAATCCCCAAAAAGTAGTAGCTGCCCGGCGTTATCTTTTGTGATTTTATATAGCGCACTACAAATTCGACAAGTGCGCAATCTCACACAATAAACATACAAATTTACGTACATAAGATATATAGACAAATATGCATATATGTATGTAGTATTTGTTATGTGACAAGCCTCATATACAATAACAAAAGCTGTCTCTCAGTTAAAAGTGACGTCACCTTTGTCGTTCAGGCGCCGGTTCTCGCAGTTGGACGCTACTTAACGCAAACGAACAAATTTGTTTTATTAATTTTTAACTGATTTCATGTCGTTTATGTGTAAAACACTTATCAGTATCTTATCATAAGATTAGTATTTGCAGCTATTCGTCATAGTTGATCTTAGTATACCAAGTATGCCTTAGTTAATTAACAATTAGATTAGTTCTTTGAAAATTTCAAATAAATAATGTTATCGAAAAGTTAACACGATTTAAGTTTTTTTTTTGACGATTTATTCTTATTTTTAATTTAGCTTCGGGAATAATAATGAACCTAAGTCTACGGCAGCTTCAGAAGCACGGGCCATGACATACTTGTCAACAAGTGTGAACAAATGCGATTAACTACATTGCGTTGCTCATCAATAATTCATATATAAAATGTATGGAGAGAATATTTAAATATGTATAGTATATACATAAATACGCAACAAGTGTTAAAAATCTAAAGTACCAGTGGTTATCTGAGTATGACTAAATAAAGATGATATGATAAGATACTATCTATAAATATATTTTGTAATATTCAAAATATTCAATTATATTAATCGGAAGCTAAAACGTCATTGATTCAGGTGTTGCCGTCAAATTTATTAATAAAAAAAAAAATATTGTTTTTGCTTAAAATGTGAATACAAATAAATTCCCATCAAATTCTTTGTCAGATATTTTGTTTACGTAGTTAAAAGCGACACAAATCGCTTGGGTAAGCAGAGACGAGTTGATCGATTAGCCACAAAAGAACGCGCCCACTTCAAAAACCAGCCAAACGGCTGTTCTTAAGCAGCTTTTGATTTAAATGTTGGCAAGCTCCTAAGTACTTAGGAGGGAGGTACTTACCTCAAAGTGCGCGGCGAATTCTTCGAAAAGATTTTTCAGATCTCGCTGATTGCGCAGCATTAATGGAAGAATTTGATTTTCGTGCAGCTCAAGTATCTCAGCTACATTGCACAACAATTGTTTCTGACGCTCTTCACCACGCAGCCCCTCCGGTAGATCCACGCAATCCTGCAATTTGCCATAGTTGGCAATTCCTTTACGCAGATTATTTACATAATTGACTTCGGTCTGTATGAGTTCGTCAATAATAAAGCTAATCTTTTTGGAGGCATAGATCTCTGTCTGATCGCAGGGAAAGAGATTCTCAAGCGAAAGTGTATCCTCATCTTCGTGGCTAGACAAAAAGGAAATATGCTTAATAAAACATCTTTAATGAACAACTAGGAGTATTCATAAAAATGAGAGAACGGCATACTTACTACTCATCACCCAGTGTATCAAAACTGAGCCTGTGTGCATAAAAGCCATTGTGTATGCTATTTGTGGACGATGAGTATGTTGTGGCTCCTGTTGTTGTGTGGGATATTGTGGTATTGTTGGAGGACAGTGAGATGCCACTGCATGGTACATGAAAACAAATGATTGTGCTGCATAAATAACACTTAACCAAAAAACCGAGAGGCATGCATTCTACACCAATTGCCAATTGGTTGATACAAAAACCATAACTCATAAAACAACCATGGCGCATACTTTATCTTATCGCTTTATCTTATGCTGGTGTGCTACCCAAAGAACCAAACAGGAATACAGTATTACTTTGATTACGTTGCTTTTAAGACATATGTATATCTTTGATTTAAAAGAATATCGACATGAACATTGGACTTGGGCGACTGAATTTTAAAAGTTTTAAAAACAATTAAAGGCACGTTTATTGAACAAAACGCAAAATGCAAACGAACTTTGACCATAATGTTTGAACCAAAACAATTGTGAACGAACATACCTCTCGCTATCCAAAACGCTTGCTTGTTTCACCAGCTTGCCATTTGTGAGTGTGGGAGAGGGCGGCAATGTTGAATTAGGGACCTCCGCCTGCAAGCCATTCTTCTCCGTTATATCTTTTAGATTTGTGGTCTCCTTAAGTAGCTTTTTGTTAACAAACTCGCATAACGCAAGGGTACCAATTGTTAGCACAACAGATATCACATCCAGCCAGCTTAAAGCAATCATGGTTAAATATCTCTGTTCTTTTATGGTTATTCACGGATGGTTTTTCCGAAAGCCAGTACTAAAGATTCCACTGTTTTTTTTCACTAGATGTATACATTTTAAACTCGAGAAAAACCTCGGAACTGCTTGCGACAAACGCGTACGCGCGAACGACAATGACGAACGAATGAATAAATGATAATGACAAAACGAACTCAACTGCCGTCCAACAACTAATAACTGAAGCTTTAAGCTTTTTAGCTTGTTCAAAATGAGCGAAAAATGATCTTTGACAAGAAGAGCGTTGAGAGCGTCGCCTCTCGCTCTCTCTATCTTCATGACATAAACAAACTATAAAAATATTTAAATGTCTGCACAAATTCATAATTCTCATAACAAATGGAAACCAAAAATGTGCGATTGTTACTTAAATTGTTTACTCAAATTATGGCAATTATTTGGAGTCTAATGAATACGTTAGCATTGATTTGATATTTTGATTTAAATAATATTTGCAGACTCGTAATAACTTAGTGATGGCTGAAATTATTGATATGCCTATTTACCGAATCTATTCCATATAAACCCATCTCCATGAACTTTGGCAGGGACTTTGACTATTGAAACCGGTCTGTCTTGATACAACTAGAAGTTAAAACCAAGTTAGTTGTTCAGCGTAAACTTAGCTGCACACAATTAAAATCAGTATTAAATAATAAGTACTCTGTTTGCCGCTGATCTCACAATTAAAATAAACAATACCAACACATAAGTACATAAGTATATATAATAAGATCATGCAGATGATAAAGAAATCCTACAAATTTTCAATTGATGAGATCCGTACCCAATGGTAGCAGATTGTTGAATAAATAACAGCAACAACAAAAAACCACAAGAGATATTGTATATTAACAAAAAGCGTGCTTAAAGTGTTGAATATTATTCAGATGTTTTATTTATAAATATATATTTTCGAAGTGATGTCACGACCAGGGTAAGCAATTGTATCCAACATGCTGAGCAAGCTTTATTTTTCAATGTACATAGTACGTATTATTATTAACAATTTTTGTTGGCAGCAGCACATGGTTAAGCGGCAGCATGTAAAAACAGAACTCTTAGACTAAGAAAAATTTAGGAACATGAAATTTTGTTAGAAGGTGTCTCTTCACTTGCATTCAGTGATTAGGTAACGCGACCCATTCCATAAAATTAAAAAAAAAAAAAATCGGAGATCATATTAGTGTTAATATATCAGGTGCAATACGATTTGCCTGGTATAGAGCATATTGTAGTCGATATTTCCCCCGACTACAAACGGCCACTTTTTTTTTAATACTATTTTGACGGGTGTTTACATGCCAATGCAGTAGCGTGCGACCTTTTAATAAAGTATTCTTCAGATTTCTGTTGACGAATGTGTGGGACGTGGAACCGCAGTTGAAACAAAGTATATTTATATTATAAATAGCATTTGTTTGGGGTCATTAACAAGGCTATTGAAATAGAACTTGTTTTTAGATAATGCTTTGTTACTCAATCTTTTAATAAATTTACTGAGTTAAGGTTCTCATAAACTTTATTCATCTTTTAAATTTAAGCAAGTGTCACTAGTTTAAGGTACAGGCAACGTTTCAATACATAAGTGCCACGGCAAATAATTCCTTTTAAAACTAACTTATAATAATATTTGGTGATTTAGCATAGCACTAACTAAGAATTTGCAATATGCAGGCTCTACTAAGTCAATAAAATACAGATATATCGGCCTATCTGTAATGAGCAAGTAAGTCTAAGTGGACGCATACCAAGTTGTTCGATTACCGGCTGTCTCCTCTTCCGGTCTTGGCATTACCCATATGTTGCCAATGCCGCTATCCGAGCTGAAACGATTCGAATCACGAAAGAGGGAGAAGCTCGGTGCTTTGCGATGCACATGATCGTTTTCACGCGAATAGCGCACTTGCAATTTTTGACGCTCTTCGTTGGCATAGTTGTTGATCATGTCTCGTATAAGGTCTAACCACTGTACAATCTGTGCCGGATCTGCTGTAAACTCACATTCCTGCTGCTTACGCCGCTCATAGAAAAGCGTAAATGATTTGGTCTTTGTCTGAATTCCAATATGTTCGCACGGGTAACGCCCGTGAAAGACCAAATTCTTGCCCTTGATTTCGGTGTAAATAATGCACTTGTCGAATATAAAGACCTTGCCCCGATAGCTTCGCTTTAGCTTATGATCCAAAACTTGGAATTCATTGGCTTTTCGAAATTTCCCTTGAAAATAAACGTTGAACTGGCCAAAAAAAAAAAAAAAAGGAGATACCAATTTTAATTAGTAATAATATAAGAAAACGGATAACCGACTACCAACCTCATTACAATCCACAATATCATTTATCACCTCCGATTCATTGGTAGTGATAAGCAATGTACGTAAGCGCTTTTCCAAGCGACAGCACGATTCGATGAGTGGCTTCATGACAATGTCTCTGTTCTTAAAGAAGGTCTACAAAAGTATAAAAATTCAACTGCTGTTTGCACAAAATGTGAAAAAAGCGTTAACATACATTTATAAACTGGGTAAGCAGCAAAGGATAGCGAGCCATGCGCTGAATGGGTTGAACCAGGAAGCTATTTATGCCGAGTTTGTCATCGTGTTCACGTTGTATTCTCTGCAATACAAAAAAAAAAATTAATAACAAAACATACGTTTAATATGAGATAGTTTCAAGCACTCACCGTAAAGTAGTTCTTATAGAGATCGCACAACTTAAGTGATTTTTTTTTGTTCATAGTAAAGATAACATAGCCATAAAAACAGTTTTGCTATCAAACGTTCAGAAAAAAACTTGTAATATTCATATGGTCTTTTTCATTATTATTATTATTTTAATACTTACATCTAAAAACTCTAGAAACTGGTCAAACAGACGCTTCAAGTCACGTCGATTACGTATCAGCATAGGTAGGAACTCATCTCGATGAAACTCTGCAATTTGTTCGATATTGCCAAACAAATCATATTTCTTTCCCCTCAGGCCCGGCGGCAAATCTTTGCGCTGAAACATATTTCCGTAATTTTGTAGACCCGTAAAAAGGTTCTTGACGTAAGCCTCCTCAGTGTGTATCAGTTCTTCCAATATAGGATGCACGCACTTATCACTTTTGTCACGCAGCTCGATTTCAACGTCTTCCTCCACTCTGCAATGGATTTGCTCGATTAGACTTCAAATTCAACTTAATTTCAACTATATATCCACTATACTTACTCATCTTTGGGCTTATACAGTGAATGAAATTTTCCGGCTAATTCTTTGTTAGTTGTACCAATAATTTCAGTCTTTCTTCTTGGGGCTGACCTATAGTTTCTGTAAGAGTTACAAGTTGGAATTAGTGGAAAAAAGTCAATGATTGTTTATACTTTAATTAAACAAAGGCTTTTTAAATATCAATTAAAACTAAGTGGCTATCTCATGCAATGTTTGTGACTCATGCACTACAACGTTTCCTGATAAGAGGCCTATCAATTTATACTAGCCCCATTGAATTAGACACAACACAGACTTACATCGACGAACATAGCAGTAGTACATTATTAATAAAATATAATTATTTATATATATATATTTTTTTTTTGTATGACTCAAGCCAAGATCAATTGTGTATCATCATCATACCCAGTTTATATGAGATTGTGCCTTATTATGATACCGCCGACCTAGCTGTCTTTATATTGGATCTAATTCGGCGTTTCTGGTAATAGCCCACGACACCAAAGAACTTCTCTGCTACATTGGTTAGTTCGATCATTAGAAAATCGACTTGCTTGATAAGAAACCAGGAGAGCATTATGAGCAAAAACATTGCTGTACCAGTTAATATAAATCCCGTAAACTATAATTGGAAAATTCGTCTTTAAGCTCAGTTAATTCAAATACAACTAAAAACAATACAGACCCCTTCGAAGCAGCCCTCACGACGATGGGGATGTATTGAAGGTCGAGCGGAGGTGGGAAAATGTTCGTCTGAATCAGTTTCAGATGATGTTTCGCTTTTATGGTCCAATTCCTCAACAACAGTAACAACTTTTTCCTTCGTGCGCTCTCCCAGTTCCAGATCGTTAGTACTCATATTACGTTCAATATACTTAAGAAACTGCTTTATTATAAGGTACATTTTATTAAATTTAAAAACATTTTCCAAAAATTTTTTATTATTGACAACTTCTAAACTCATGAGTAGCTTGGTTTAAATGCGTTTAGCTAAGTATACGATACTAGTACCTGACGCAAAACGTATTCAAAGCCAACAACTGTCTAGTAATTGCCAAATACATAATACGTGATATTGGCAGACGCAAGTTAATTAAGTTCGTCATTTTGTGCATTCATGCAACACATGAATTCGAAATACACTCGCCCCAAACTATCTGTGTGTTCAAAGGTCACTTTAATTTCCCAACTAAAGGTCGCTCAAGCACTTACCGGGTGAAATCCTTGTCATTTCTCAGTTTCAACGGCACTGTCATCTCGCCTGACTGATCCACACTGATCGAACGCTTGACGTGCTCCGTTTTGAGTGCATCTGAGTTGTCCAGCACTTCTGAGCGGCTTTCTTCAAGCACATAATCGACTTCAACATCGGGATCAGCTTCAAAATCCGATATCTGATCCACTTCATCTTCGGAACGCACTTCATCAATACTGCTGGTGTGTACGCTCGTTGGCGTCGTTGCATTCGCAATGGAGCTACTGCTGCTGCTGCACAAACCTGGCAGTGCTATACGCAAGGGCATCGAATCCAGACCCTGCACGTTATTGCGCCGATTTTCTAGCAGTTTTAGGCTCAGTCTTTCCTGCCTTTTGTAGCGAATGGTTGTTTTAAGTGTTTCAAAGCGTTGCACCTTCTGACGAACATCCAACAATGCGGGATCCAACGTTGTAGGTGAAACTGGTGTGTCGGGCGTTGTAGGAGTGTGCGGCATTGCCTCAGTTGCCTCCTCGACCTCATCACTGGCTGGCCGCATCTTGAGCAATGAGCGGCGATTAAACGCGCTCTCCGTGTCCGAGTTCACAGAATACGAGATCTGAAAGGAGCTAGAGCTTGATGCGTTGCTATCGCGTCGTACTATGCCCTCGGCATCCAAAGCACTATTATGTTTCTCTTTCTCAGTACTGATGCGCCTGCGTGAATTACGCTTGTTAAAGTTGCGGTTGCTTAGATTTCGCTCTCGCCGAAATGGCAGAGGACTCAAATCTTCATCACCCATTCCCTTGTGTTTGCTCTTGGTGTTGTTGTTGTACGTCCGTTATGCACTGCACTCGTTTCTTGTTGATAACAGATTACACTCTTGGACACTCCCCTGGTCTCTCTGTTTGTTTTTACACATACTTAATAAAATTATTTTATTATATACTATCACACACTTTTCGTTCTTGCATTTTGCTCTTCTACGAGTAGACTAAATCAATTTTGTGAGCTTTCGGATTTCCAATGCCGCAAGTTCCAGTTTATTGCGTTTTATTTGCTTTTATATTACTATAGTCGTTCCTATATAAGTAGTTATCTTATTTGTTGTTGTGTATGTTACTTTGAAACTCGTATCTTATGGGTTGTCGTTGTTCCGCTGGCATCAACAGCCGCGTTGTACTGCAAAATTTGTATAAGCAAAACAATGAAAGAAAACATAAGTGTTAAATATAAATCGTTAAACAATTCAAAGTGCTACAGCTTTCTTCATTTTGTAATTATCGTTTTTTATTTAAATAAGCTTTACCACTGAAATATGGCTTTTGGCAAAAGCTAAAAAAAAACATATTTGTTTTGCCAATGACGTCAAATAATGTCCCCATCTAAGGTTCAAATTTAGCTACAATATATAAAATTCAAAATTGCAGAGCTTCTTAAGATATTAGGCGTCACGTGTGTTGTTGCCAAACAAACGCACTGCGCAGTCAACAGATAAATACAATAGCATAAAATAAAAAAAAAGTAAAAATTATTTGATCTAAAATCTGGTAATTTGAAATGCATAATAATTTAAGATACAATACATAATAATTTCATGCAACTAAGCATATGATTTGTATACCCTAGACCCGAAGGGTTGAATTATAAAAGGTCAGCTGCCAAAGAACTGGCACATTGGTTAATACACGGTCAAAAGTATTTACTAATCCATAGCGCATTAATGTAGGTTTTTATTCTATTTATTATCTATAATAAAATGTTTTTAACGCAAAACGGCATTATTGCTTTGAAAAAAGCACCGAAGCAAGTCAGCTTATTAAAGCGGGAAGGCTCGATAAGAGGCAGTTGTTTTCTTATCACTGCTGAGTCATAATGAAGAAAAAAAACCATCAGTCTTGCAATAATAAGTGTGCCTTGCTAAAACGCAATGTAAATTGAAAAAATGGCAATCAAAACAAATCTAGCAATAAATGATCAAGCAGTTTCTAAGTTCATCTATCTAAAGCTTTTGTTTCATATGCGCTTGTTTTGTACTTTTCAGTTAAAACAGGTTATCTTTATTAAGCATATAAAGTTTCCTAGAACAGTTTCTTAAAATAGACATAAACAAAAAAAAAACGACATTCAGAACTTTTTCTAACATACTGTCAGCTGTATAACTTTGGACAGTACGTTTTTTATACATTAAGTACGCTTCATACAAAGAAGTGGGAAAAAACTAGCTGACACGAGTTAGTACTAAGCTACAAACATCTCTAAAAAAAAACCAAAAACTTTTTCAGGTGGAACAGTAATGTGAAATATGAATAAACAAATATGTACATAAGTATAAATGAAGCTAAAAGAGAGCAGACAATAACGCTTTGTAACGCCGGCCTTTTATCGTGAACAAATGTGTTTCGCGTTTCTAATTACATTCTATATTTCTGTTTCTTTACATACACATTTTTTAACGTAAACAATTTGTGAGCACGTGATAATTAGATATTTGTTAGATTACATTATTTGTTTTTTTCTTGGCTGTTTAACCGTACACTTACACTATGACCTTTAAGGTACAAAAATAAACGAAATATTTTTTCAAAAAATAACATTCAACTTTTCCACTTGACAAATTCTTTCCTTACGTCACTGCAACACTCGGCGTATGCGTAATATGTACTACGTCACATGTACCCTGTGTATATGTATGCATGAATGTTTGTATAACTGCACGCCTACACTCAAAAGCGTTGCCGTCTCGACTCTCAATTCGCGTCTAACTTCAACGGTTATTTTTTGCCTCCCGTCTACTTTGACACGTAAAGCTCAGTAAGGCTGCCGCGCAGCCGAATCAACACCGAAAAAGCGTACACGATGAGAGACGTTTGCTCAGTTGTGCATGTCAATTCGCACTGAGGCAAGAATTTGCACCTGCAATCAGACTGTGAAGAGCACTGAGCGGCATGCATATGTGTGCGAGCTTGTGTTTGTGCGCGTATAACTTTTATTTGACGGTATTATGTTTTTATTTTAACTGTTTTGTACCGTACACACATGCATACATACTCATTTGATTATGCTCTCATTTGCACTCTTTTGATTTTACTAAAACTTAAAGCCCTATTACACACTTTACACACTAAGTTATGCTTAGTGTGTAGTGATTTATTTCTTCTGTCAATATTGGATTATAACCTTTTGTACTTATCGGTTGATGGCCAATAAATAAATATACAAAATCAAAAAAAAAAAACTTAAAACTGTGCATTAAATTTTTAATTTTATGATAAAAGTTTTTCACTATCAAGCAAAATATGATATGGTCAAGGTTTTTATGTTTGATATTTTCAAACATACTTAAAATATTGCTGCTTTTTGGCTTTTTTCAATACTCACAATCTTATCGAGTTAACATAACTTTTAATTTCGCAATTTGATTGCGGTGGAGCCCCGCCATTGACTAATTAGCCTACAGCTATTGTACTTTTTACTTGATTTTTGCTTATCTTTTGCTCATTTTTCAATGATTTCGGTTATCAGTATAAAAGCATTAGTGTGAGTTTATATCTCAAAATTTTATTTTATTTTTTTGGAGAGTCACCTTTGAATAATAATATTAAAACTAGGCTAGCGTAAACTTTCAACTTTTTTGGTCAACGTATCAAAAATAATCATTAATCGGGGTCTTGCCTGAATAAAAGTAACAAAACAGAAAGTTTGAATAAAATGCTTGTAACTTGCAATAATTTTTTGATAAACAAAAGTTCTTAAAGGCCCATATTTAGGATATCCCATTTGGGATTTTTGTCATTCCGTGCGAAATATTTCGTGCTGCGTAGAATTTACAAAAGTTCCCATGGTGATGATGTACGAAAGCTGAAAGCTAAGAAACGCGTTATTCTAGAGTGTCACTCTCTCGAAAGCTCGTATGTGTGGCACCTGCACATGCACTGCTTGGAATTCCAAGCAGCTTTTAAGTTGTTTATGGCGTTACATTTGGTTCAAAATTATCAACTGGCTGCATGAGTTGACTTTCGGAAGCGGAGCGGAGCTTATCTTTGTTTTTGTTGTACATATATGGAAATAGTGCACCGCTTAGTTTTCTTAAAACTCCAACCTAAACTTTGGTTTCGCTGGAACTTTGCAGCCTGGCACTGTTCCCGGCATTTAAATAAACAACTGTCGCGCCGAATGTCGGCGTTTTAAATTTCCTGATTAGCAATTTTAGATTTGTTATAAAGCCATAGACTAAACATTTTCTTTCACTCAAAGTAAAACTGGCACTGCTGTGAATAATCAAATACCAAGAGAGGAACTTGAAGAAAACTTTGACTCAACCAATAGTAACTACTCAGCATGTAAGCAATAAATATGTTTTTATGCTATACATGATGCTTATACCGAAAAAGTTAACATATTGCTTATAAACTTATTTTGATTTTTTACCTATATCCAAGACGTCAGTTTCCATTAATCCTCGCTGGCCTGGCGATTAGCCATGTTGGCCCACAGGATCAGTATTCACAAAAAAAAAAAAAATTATAGAATTCTAAAAATAAACGGTCTAGATATTTACAATTGTTGTATACTGTGGTAACTTATGTCAACAGACTCGAAAGATGCACCAATCGGTACATAGTGGATTGCATTTTAACTTTAACAGTTTCATGTAGTATACACGGATTTTGGGAATAATTTATTATTATTATTTATTATTTGGGAATATTATTATTATTAACGAATTAAAAAATCATTTTAATTTATTATTTGCACTGGCATTAAAAGTATGCCAAACAGTATTTTTAAAGTGCGCCACTAAGAGCTTAGCAAATATTGGTAAAGATAGGTAACCATACATAATTAGTGCGTAATTGAAAACTAAATTTGTTTAAAAAATATTGAATTTAGCAGACAAAAAGATAATTCATTTAAGTGCAAAGTTTTATTCTCTAAGAGAAATCTTTGCTGATAAAACCACTATCAACTTTCGGAGCAGAGCAGTCAATATATCTCAGTAAAAAAAAAATGTGCTTTTCTTATTTTTTTTCCTAGATAGTTACTTTAACTAAGTAATGAGTTTTTGGGATTGCTTTAAGTTTTTTTTATTGAAAGATCAGAACCTAACAACGCCCAGCAACACACATACAAGCACGAAACCGGCCGGCTTGCTCATTCGTTCTCCTCGCTTAGCCAGGTTTCTCTCTCTCTGACTTGTTGCGAGTGGAGTGTATAAAAACCGAACCGTCACCATATGCAAGCTCAGTTGCTGTTTACTCGTGGTTGCGATCGGTTGAGTGTTTTTGTGCCGTTTTTCTTCGCATTAAGAATAACTTGAACGAACACCTTTAATTTTGAAAACTATAACTGGGGCGAACTGCCAGTAATTTCTGAAAATCAAGATCTGAGGTAAGGTGTCAAATTATGGGTTCCATGGCCTTAACGTCGTGTTCTATATAATTTTGAATTATATCGAATTCAAGTTGCTTAAATGAAAGATAAGTGATGTAATATGGCAAAAAGGTTTGTGCGGCTGCCAATTTAAAAACCGTTTTCGAAAATTGAAAATCAGACGGTCATACGAGTTAAACTTCGTCTTCGGCATTCGGCATCGTGCCTATGCCTAAAATTAGTTTCGTTTGCCTTTTTAACACAACATTGGCATTTATCTAATTGCCTGCCTAGTTTTGTGGGTCAATCGATTCGAAATTGAAAATGTTTTGAACTCGTTATCATTCGCGGACTTCACTTGCTTTCGGCACATACTCTGGCCTCACTCGTTCGCAAATATGTGAAGGACAACAACGTGTGTGAATCAATCCGAACGAAAAATAGTTCTAGAATCATTTTTCGAATTTAATATTGAAACCAAATTCAACAATATTCCAATTGTGAAGTGCGTGCGTACGTATAATCAGTCTATGAGAAACTGAATTTAATTGTTAATCAAATGAAGACTATTAAATATGTATCAATAATTTAGACTTGTCAAATGAGCACTTATATAACACACACACACATTCGTACTTACATCTTAACAACAAAAAAAGGAGCCATAAATACTTTTTTTGATAATAAGTAAATTTGTTGATTACAGGCTCCATACATTTCTGGCATTTGTTTATATATGTATGAATATAATGCGTTTCAAGAACAGAAACAAATTGAATTAAATGAAATAGCAAATGGTGTGTACATACATAGCTGATAAGATTGTTCGTCATTTTGTTAATCAATTGATTAGGCGTACTCTGATTGTGTCTCTACGTAGCAAGCCATATGGTTAAGAATTCTACAAAGCACGTGTTTTTTGAAGTAACTTATGTTCTTGACCAAGCAAGTAGAAGTATCTTAAAAGTTGGCATAAGAATGCATTAAAACTTCTCTAATCGTTCTTCTAATTAAAAAAAAAAAAATGTTAAAGACGTGCAATAGTTTACAAAATGACTACATCCATTATAATTTTTTGCAAGCGCCAAGACAAGGCAATTGAATCATGACACAAAACATGACTTCTATCTCTTTAGTCTATTTTGCCCCTGCACCTTCATAGCACAATGAGTAGTTGAAGTAAATTTAATTGAAGCGCTGCAAATCTCCCTGCAAAATGCAACAATAAGACAAACGACCCAAAAATAAAATCGATTGTTGCAATTTGAGACATGAAATGGCAACGGAAGAGTCTGCCACGGCGCTTTCTGGCATGACAATCATGCGAAGAGCAGTCAGGCGTTACCAAGAGTCTCCGAGAGAGCGGCAGAAAGGGGGGATCTGAGGGGATATAGTGTCGTTAAATGCAACAACTTTTTGAGTGACTGGGCGCTTTGCCAAATGTGTCAGTATTGCATCCAAAACCAAAGGTAGACAATGAGAGCCCTCAAAACAAGTTTTGTTCTGTATGACCGTCCCAGGCACAACTCCTTCGGAGCCCACGCTTATCGTCTGCAGATATACCGAACTGAAACTGTTGACTAAAATAAAAATGGGCGTTATGTGCCAATGCGAAAACGCCCTGCTGTTCTGGATGTGCGTTGGCGTGGGTTTCAGAGGGGCTGTTGGTATGTCTACCAATCAGTGTATTTCCGCTTCGTAACCATAAAAAGTAAAGAGATGAAAATGATAAGGTCAAAGAAAATACATACAATACACCCTGTGCAAATCCATACACATACATATGTACATATGTATGTATGTACTATATCGAAAAATAATTTTAATTAGCTTTATACCGAAGAATTAATGTCATCATACATTTCTATATGTACTACATACACACAAGCTTAACGAGATATGTTTACGTAAAAGCATACATGTATACAAAAGTTTGTATGGGTTAAAAAATTTGTCAGCAATTTTTGTGTTTCTATTACGTTAAAAAAATCGTTTGCTATCTTAAAGACCCTGGCATCATTTGACTCAAAAAATAAGCAAACAATAAACTTATCTACAGATAAGACAGTATATCACTGATATTACCATTACCCAGCGCACAAACATTCTCGAGTACTCCAGACATATTGAGAACAGAACCTGTGAACCTTGTTCACATGATATGCAGAAATTTGCTTCCTATGCGATTTCAGTAAAGTGATGTTTTTCCTATTACACCACACCATGAAATTGAAATCGGCTCTCTATTAATTAATAATTTCAGCAAATTGCATTAAATAAGCGGAAAAATGGCCGACGAAGCACAAGCACCACCAGCTGAGGGCGCCGCACCAGCCGAGGGCACCGAAGCAGCACCACCTGCAGAAGGCGCCGAGGGTGCAGAGGGTGCACCAGCGGAACCAGCTGCTCCAACTGAGCCAATCAAGCACTCTTATACGCTCTTTTACTTCAATGTGAAAGCCTTGGCCGAACCATTGCGCTTTTTATTCGCTTACGGTGGCATTGAATATGAAGATGTACGGGTCACGCGCGACGAATGGCCCGCTCTTAAGCCGAGTAAGTGAATCGGAAGTCTGAAACTCTTGAAACTGAGCTGCTTTAAACTTTATGCCTTTCATACAGCCATGCCAATGGGTCAGATGCCTGTGCTGGAGGTAGATGGCAAACGTGTGCATCAGAGCATCTCGATGGCACGTTTCTTGGCCAAGACCGTGGGCCTTTGCGGCGCCACCCCCTGGGAGGATTTGCAGATCGATATTGTTGTTGATACCATCAACGATTTTCGTCTAAGTAGCGAACAATGTGTGATTCAGTTGCATGTTCAGTGTTCTTGATTAACGTTTGAATTTTTAATGTATAGAAATTGCAGTCGTTTCCTATGAGCCCGAGGATGACATCAAGGAAAAGAAGCTCGTCACTTTGAACTCGGAGGTCATTCCATTTTATTTGGAGAAACTGGAACAGACGGTTAAGGACAACGATGGACACTTGGCTTTATCCAAGGTGCGTTAACAAATGATTCAAATCGATTCACATTCAAAATAAATTTTATTACAAAATTTGCTCAGCTTACATGGGCCGATGTTTACTTTGCTGGCATTACCGACTACATGAACTACATGGTTAAGCGTGACTTGCTTGAACCTTACCCGGCTTTGCGCGCCATAGTTGAAACAATCAATGCTTTGGAACCCATCAAAGCTTGGATCGAGAAACGCCCAGTTACAGAGGTTTAAAATGACGGGAGTCAAAAATATGGCAAGATCCGGACATTTGCCACTTACAAGTGCCACGGCAAAAAACGAGAAATGCATTACACACCAACAACAGCGGCGAAAACAACATACACACACTTTTCTACATATTTTGTTCCTTTTTTTTAGGGTATAGACAATCATGTAAACAAATGTAGCACGGGGTTACGCTCGAATTCATTTTTAGATTTAGCACATGGAAATACAAAATTCTTTTACGTAATTCTCTTTGCATAAAGCTCAGTACATTTGGGTCTACTTTTTAGGTTTACAAAATTGAAACTTGTATTCATGGCTATAAAAAAAAATTGCACAGTTTATAATATATTGCTCTATTATTAATACTTTTGTAGTGAATAGTTCTCAAAAAAAAAAAAAATATATATATATACATATATAATATATACAATCGCTAATTATATAATATTCTATATACGTACTACATATTCCACATCTACCTAGATATACTCTTTAACAACAGCGCTTGAAATATTTCGATATCAGCACAATCAAGACTACATTTTTTGTCACAGCAAATAATGTTTGTTTTATTTCCATAAAAAACCCCAAGGATTTCTCTTTGTCATTTAAATTTAATTCAATTGAAATAAAACAAAAATTTTAAAAAACTAATATTGGAAAAATAGACTATTTGACCTGCAGTAGAAAAATCAAAATACACATACTAAAAATTATTAAACAGACAAAACTGCCAAACCTTTTTTTTAATCATCAGCGCTTACACATTGTAATTGTATTTTTAAATATTTTCACAATTTTAAAAGGATTTTAATAAACAACACAAAAAAGAATTAAGCATATGTTTGAAAGCACAAAATTTAGTTTTATTTGATTCTTGAAATGTACCATAAAAAATTTCATCAACATCTCTCAACTTGATAAAGTATCGACCTAATAGCTCATAGTAATCACTAGGTTGGATGTGCGAAATTTTCAATTTTATTGTGTCGTCCAACCAACTAAATGTAAAATTAAAAAAAATCATCATTGTAATTTCTCTGCATGCATATAAAGATCGGCTGCCCATTGGTCTTGAGATATCTTACTACTTACCTCAACCAGCCGTTTGAAACTAATTAGACGATGATAACAGTGATAATGATGACGATAATAACGACGATGACACAGTGTATAAAGTTCTATGCGACTCGGGAACGTACTTCAACACAGTTTTACGAAGTTTTTTTTTGTTTAAATGTTCTGTTCTGTGTATTTTAAGTGTGTAAATGCAAGGCTGGAGCAAATTTGGAAACTGAAAAAACGAAAAGCGCGCTGTTACTTGTGTTGCCATTCAGGGGAACGCTTTTCAATAAAACTTTTGAAGCCCTCCTGGCAGTCGGCTAAGTTCATATTATCACACATTTTCTAAAAAAAATAAAAAACTAATTAAAAATGGCACATAAATGGAATTATTTAAAAAAAAACGTACATTTTTTCCACGTTCATAGGCCTCCTTAAGAGTTAGATTCATTTGTTCGTAGTAAAATTCTTTGCCAAAGCAAATTACCGCTCTACTTTTAGATCTAATTGCAGTTGTTATAAGATCCACTTCTTTGTCTAAGTTCTGCTCCTGGACTACCTTTGTTGCAAGCCCTGCTATATAAGCCTCCTCGCCGCTTATTGGCAAGCCTGTCATAAGCATATAAGCGGACTTAGGTGTAGACATAACTCGACCGATTGCTATGCCAGGCGTAGAGCAAAATATGCCAAAATTGGCTCTGTAAAATTAAGAAAATGAGCTAAGCAATATATGTAGTTAGACGGAACAACCATACCCTGGAGTTGAGAATTTGCTTTTATCACTGCACACAATAATGTCGCAGGAAGCAACCAATTGACAACCAGCAGCAGCGGCATATCCATTAACCTTTGCAATTACTGGTACGGGAAGGGATTTTATTGCCATTATAATATCGGTAAGCTTCTGAAAAGTATTTTCACGCAGCTCTGGTTTGCTTTGCTATGTGATAAAGTTCAAGCTGACGATTAATAACAATTTCATATATATACATTCATATTAAGGTACTAACCAATTCTTTCAGGTTGTGGCCGGCTGACCAAACATTGCCCGTTGCCGACAAAACAATGCATCGCAAGGTAATATCATTTTTGTTTTTCAGCAAAGCATTGTGCACTGATTCCATCATAGACAATGACAAAGAATTTAGGGTACTAGGGTCGTTCAATCTAATCTCACGTACACCCTGCTCCTCAGATACTTCGATGAAACACTTTTCTTGTGCAGAATTGGCGACATAGCGGGCATGCACGCAATTACAGCGCACATGCTGTTAAAGAAATGAATAATACTTAATTTCATTCGAATTAAAATCACAGTTTAAATTCATTTACAGATTTAATTATATTTTGCAAGATCCGCAGCATGTTTTATTTTTAGTTGTGTCAACAAGTTTTGATAAAAGCTAAACAGCTGCTGAGACAACGATACAAGTTCATTGTTATCGATGCCAGTATCGATAAGTAAACATATGATTGTTTGGTGAGAGATGCTATTGTAAGTGGTCAGCCGGAATCATTTACGAAAACTGTGTACGTGAAATGTAAAATTTTTAACAAAAACGTTAATACCGCTATAAACTCCACATCGTGCAAGTTTTATAATTACTTAAGTGTTTAATAATGCACACAATACCTGAGAATTGAAAACCCATTCAACAGGTGAGTAACCGGAACCGAACTGCGGCGTCACCATATGCATTGCAGTCGAGCAAACAATAAACAGACTGCAGAAAACAACAACAACGCAAACTCTTTATGTTTGCTATATGTACGTGATATTATAAATATATATACTATGTACATATGTATGCTTTATCAGTTGCTAATCAGCGACAGTAGGCTTTCATTCCAAGTGGCGCAAATATATCAGTTTTTGTCGTGAAGCCAACGACAGCGGTATTTATATTGGATCTCTGATTTCACTTTACAAACTTTGTGTTTTAAAAACTGAAAGTGATTTTACAACCGTACAAAATGAGTTCATTTTCTGGCAGAGATTGCGTTAAATCCTTTACTCAGGGCTTGAACTATGCTTTTGGAAACCGGGAACCATGGCAAGTTGCAACAATAACAGCAACGACAATATTGGGAACTGTATGGATATGGACCTTTATAAACCAGGATGAAAGTGAGTTTTTACACTAGGAATTATTAAATTGTCTAACTATCTATAGAATGTAATTCATTTAAAAATAACAAAAGATTTTAAAATGCAGAACATGTACATACATATGCATTTTACATAAATTTTTAAATTAAATGAAAAACTTAGTACTTTGTACTTTGAAAATTGTAAATTTTATATTTAACTCTTATCAGTTCGATTATGCGGCTTTAGACAGATTACATTTAGATTGTATTACTTTAACAATTTAGATTCCCATACTATATATTTGGGTTTCAAATTCCTAATACATTTTGAAATTATGGAAAGTCTAATTAAGCGAATTTATCGAATGCTGTTGTAAATAATGTGCAGCCACAGCCATTAAACAACGATGAGCAAGCTTTTTGGAAATTATTGGTGGATTGTAAGTGTTTAGGTTGTTTTTGCAATTAATACTCTGTTTTAAACTGCTACCACTTGGCATAAGATATACAAAATTAAAATTAGTTGGTCAGGTGATTGCCCTGCCAATCGTATCTACATAAAAATGTGCAAAAAGTATATTAATCAAATTCAAACGCTTATCATCGTTTATTTCAGGCCTTTATGCACGTAGTAAAAAGATATTTTTCCGTTTTGCTAAGAAAATTCCAGCCGTGCGACGACAAGTCGAAGCTGAGTTGAATAAAGCAAAAAATGATTTTGAAACGGAAATAAAGAAAAACAATAGCCATTTGACCTACCAACTTCAGCTTCCTGAAAAGGGTTTAACCAAGGACCAAATCCTTAAAAAAGTCGACGATCATCTTAAGACGGGCCACTACAACTGGCGCGATGGACGAGTCTCGGGCGCTGTGTACGCTTACAAACAGGAGCTGGTCGAGTTGATTACAGAGGTGTATGGCAAGGCGTCATATACAAATCCTTTGCACGCTGATCTTTTTCCTGGTGTGTGCAAAATGGAAGCCGAAGTCGTTCGTATGGCGTCCTCTTTGTTCCACGGTGATCACGAAAGCTGCGGCACAATGACGACAGGGGGAACTGAGTCCATTCTCATGGCTCTAAAAGCATATCGTGATTATGCTCGCGAGTATAAGGGCATAACGAGCCCCAACATTGTAGCGCCACGCACTGCCCATGCGGCCTTTGACAAGGGTGGCCAGTATTTTAACATACATGTGCGTTATGTAGATTTGGATCCAACAACCTATGTGGTGGACATCAAGCAGCTAAAAAAAGCTATCAATAAGAATACTATTTGTGTAAGTTTTGAAGTTAAGCCTTAAAATTACATATTTCTTTACTAATTGTCCTATTTATACAGCTTGTTGGATCAGCACCCAACTTCCCATACGGTACCGTAGATGATATAGAAGCCATTGCCGCTTTGGGTGTAAAGTATGACATACCCGTGCATGTGGATGCCTGCCTTGGTAGTTTCGTCGTAGCTTTGCTTCGTGATGCCGGCTACTCACTGCGCCCATTTGACTTTGCTGTTCAAGGCGTAACTAGCATATCGGCTGATACGCATAAATATGGTTTTGCGCCCAAAGGCTCTTCGGTCATACTTTACTCGCACAAAAAGTTCAAAGACCATCAGTTTACTGTAACCACTGACTGGCCAGGCGGCGTTTACGGATCGCCCACAGTGAATGGCTCCCGTGCAGGTGGCATTATTGCTGCCTGCTGGGCTACCATGATGAGTTTCGGGTATGAGGGCTACTTAGAAGCAACAAAACGAATTGTAGACACGGCGCGTTACATAGAGAGTGGGTAAGTGCTGCCACCGTTCAGTTTATAAGAGTTGCAACAACTTTTTTCCTTGTAGTGTGCGTAAAGTTGACGGTATATTTGTGTTTGGAAAGCCTGCCACCTCCGTTATTGCCATGGGTTCGCATGTCTTTGATATTTTTAGGCTATCAGATGCATTGTGCAACTTGGGCTGGAACTTAAATGCTCTACAATTTCCGTCAGGGTAACAAAAGTATATTTCAAATTTTATTACAACTCTTAAGTCTTTATTACTTCTTATAGCATACACATTTGCGTGACTGACATGCATACTGCTCCCGGGGTAGCCGACAAATTTCTTACTGATTTACGTAGCTGCACTGCTGAAATTATGAAGGATCCGGGACAACCTGTAGTTGGCAAAATGGCTCTGTATGGAATGGCACAGAGCGTACCTGATCGCTCAGTAATAGGCGAAGTTACACGCCTATTTTTGCACTCAATGTACTACACACCGGAACAGTAAATGCAGCCACTTATACGTATAAACATAGTGCAGTATTTTTAAATAGTATTTAAATTCATCTATTGTCAGCTGCGTTTTACTAGTTCTACTTCAATTTGCGTATTTGCGCATAATACAGTTGATCAACGAATTATCTACCGAAACATTATCACATTGCAATTATTTTTATAGACTTTCGTTTTTTAATGAAGTATACTAATTGATACCAAAACACTAGTTATCCTAGTGGAGACTACTTTTAGCTGTTAAGTACTTATATACATGCTATCAAATTCTATGGGTACCTTAAAACAATTAAAAATATTATTGTAGTTAAATGCTTTAGTCAATATTTTCTTGTTTAACTTTGAATCCATATTTTAATGTGGGCGGAAGCCGATCGACTGGTGCGCTTATGAGATCCAACACGCCCATTTCCTGTGCATTATTGCTGCAAATTAGCGATGCCCTATATTCATTCTTTGATTGACTGCAACGTAGTAGCGTGCGCTCATTCGTAAGATCATCTCACACATTGCATCCAGATGTCAAAGGTGTCAACAGAACCATGGATTCCAAATACTGTTAAAAAAAGTTATGTAATCGTATGTATGCATATTCTAAAAATTCTGATTTTTTTCCATCATAAACGATCCGAAAAAAAATGTCATCAGAAATAAAATCCATAAAGTCACAACACCCACGTCAATTGTTCCAACATTTTATTCGCCATCGACAAAAATTGTCAAACAAAGCAGTGCAACAGTATACTCATACATACATACATAGGTACATAAAAAACTTTTTGTAAGCAAAAAAGCCAAGCCGCAAAACTTAAAAACCGGTGTTGCCAAAATACAACAATTTTATAATCATAAAAGCATTGTGCGCACACTTAAAGCATAGAGCCAAGCGACAAAGCTGGCTAACGCCAGCTATTTGCGGGTCTGAAAAAACAACGGCGGCTCATTCGTTACGCGTTCGTTGTCCACGCCAGTCGCCTGCGCAATCAAGTCTCGCGCATCTTATACGAAAAACTACAAAAAATAATCGAGAGCTCACGTTTTGTTCAATTCAAGAAACAATTTTGAGTCGCGATAAAAAATTTGTTTGCGGCAACAAACTACAAAGTGAATTATCAACAGCTATGATAAGTTACTATGGTCACAAATAGATTGTGGCCTTTATGTAAATTTTATCGAAGACCTTTAAAACTAAAATATTAATGAAAAAAAAAAAAAAGTGCTCTGAAATATTGTGACTTATCTTTTAGTATGCTAGATAGTGGAATTATATAATGATATGAAGTGCGCTTGCATCATAAAGATAATCAACAGCTAGAAAGCCGAAAATGTTCAATAAAGCGACCTTTAGCAGTCATATCAAAATGTAAACTAAGGTGAGTTTCAAGCCTTTCCCAACAATATATAGTATTGAAATATATAGCTGCAGTTTATATTTCTTTTGTCAACTCAACCCGTATCAAAAGTAGGTTCTTAACGTTTTTTTTTTTTTATCATTGTTTGAGAAGAGTTAGATAAGATATGCTTGTATATCTAATGTGCAGGTTTATAAATAACAAAAAATAAATATGCGCATTATTTCAAAGTAAACAGAGAATAACGTAGATTACAAAAAATTGGTTGTGTCTTAAAAATGGATAGAAAGTTTGCATGCTAAGTTTTAATCATCCAATGAATACTATACGTATGCATCATTAAATATTAATTTAGCAATATCTATTCTACTATTCCATTGCAATTCTATTTGCCATGGCAACCACTCCAAGCCCAACAATTTAGCCAAGGGATTGGGCAAGAAGTTGGAGTTGTTATACGCCAACTGGGCAACTCCCCAAAAGAGGCCGAAGGCCACAAGTCGTCAACGTAACTGTTTACCTCAAACTTGTTGTAAAGTCCAGTTGGGGGTAGCGCCAGAGTCGGTAACTGTTACCAGGGCGCGGCTTCAATATTTGCTTGCTGTCATGTTACGTTTTTAGCTTTTTACATGTTGGAGAACTTTCCCTGGCATGACGGTTCTCAGTTTAATCAATAAATTCAACTAAGCCGGAACATTTCTTTTCGTTCGGATCTATTTTTGTTGTTGTAATAGAGCGGCTTATATGGGCCGGCTCATTGGGTGTGCGTTTTAGGCGTTTAGCAACTGATTTGGTTATTTGAACTCGTTTACCGTTTGGCTACTATAAACAAGGGTAAACTGTTAAGCTGTTTCGTTTGGTTTACTAATGGGCTGTATGGCAGTACATAAAACATTGCATATTCAAAACTAGTTGACGCCCTGCTTAATACTATACAATTGGAGTTACAACTGTTAGTTGCTATTATTTACTTTATACAATTTCTTAGTACTCAAATTGTAAAACACAATTTGTAACGCTCTACAAAATGCAATAACTGCCAATTCCAGCTTAATATTTTGCATGCCTACGGCTTCGAAGTTTTGTCAGCTAGAAATTTTTGCATATTCGGAATGCGAATAACAATGTGTTTGTGTGTCTGTAACTTCAGCACCTACAAACACACACTCAACTGCAATTAACATCAAATGGAACTCAAGCTCAACTTGTCTACAGATATTGACAAGTCTCTCGTGTTAGTGCTCACTAGATATACTCGACTTAAACGCGCCTTTAAAAAGTTTTATTCAAGATTCTGTGCCTGGGTAACCTTCAAAAGCGTGACGCGTTGTCGACAACGACTTCTAAGCAATCCCAACACATATGTACGTACACACAAAAACACCGGGCCACCGAGAATCAGAAAATAAACACAATATACTTTGTATAATATAATAAGCTCGCTCAAGTGACTGCAAAATGACATCAGCGTTCGGAACAAAGGCCAAAATAAAGTATCTTATGGGGCTTGCATCGCACAGGTTGGATTTTTAACTTACTAAGTGGCCATAGCGAAAGCTGGAGAGATTTGCTGTGACTTTACAAAATTCACAAACTCATTAATCTCTTTAGCATAGATAATCTTTATTCCATTGCAAAGCTTGTGTGGTTAAACGCTTATACGACATGTGTAACTTAAAACTTATGTGGTTAGACTAATTGAGTGACTAAACTTTGAATGACTCTGTGGTTATGCGAAAATGAAGTGTTAACTTATAAATGAATTGATAACGTAAAAAAGTTGGCTTACAAACAGCGCAGAGGACAAAATCATGACTTTTATTTTGTAGATTATTGAAATTTTGATAGCTTAACGAAATTAAACAGTAAAGATATTGGAAAAACCTTAAAAAGGAAAGTCTAACATATGGTCATGTTATTTATAGAACGTTACGTGACACCCTTACTACAATAAAGAACATGTTTGCTTAAGTGTGTTTTTGTGACCTTCAAGCTTTTGATGCAGAGATCAAGCTAGACAGTGCCTGGGTGTTCTTTTTGAAATGTGTGTCAAGCTAACAATCCAAACCACTTGAAGGTGACCCAAAACCTGGCCGACCGTTTAACCACCTTGAAGCAATGCCAAGCCCCCGCATAGTCTGTTGGTAAAGTGTCACTGCAATGGCCAATGGCCACAAACACACATTTTAACATTGTTTGCATATAGCTTTTTAGTTTTTAGATTATTTGTAGATACAATGCTTTCATTTGTGTGTTTGGCACATTGCTCTCGAATTTAAGGTCGCACCAGCTATGGACTGCATAACAAGTAGCTACCGATTGCATGTAACGCATATTAAGTTCAATTTAAAGTACGCAGCTTAAATAATTTGTAGAGCGTTTTGCTGCATAGCTTCCGCAATCAAATTCATCAATACGGCTGGATTTAAAAAAAAAAAAAAAAAAAAAATAAACTACAACCAATATCGTTAGCTTGACCTCCAATGGCCTGATGCGAAATGTTTTGTTGACCAATGTTTTAGCAAAGGCACCACAAATACCAGCCATTTAACTTTACAAATCAATAGCGAAACAACACGTCCATTAAAATACCGAAATGAGCTATAGTTGGAAAAATATTTGTTAATTGATACATATGTATTTGAGTAAAGACCAAAGCCATAACGAATCATTCATTAACTTGTGAAGCAATTGGCAAACAGACAGCAAGTTTGAGAATATTTTCAAAGTTTGCAAAATGCCAAGACTTTACCCATCATCAGATTAGAAGCTTTTGAATGCTTTTTGAGCTAAATATGTACTAATTGTTGTTCATCTTTTGGAACATTATCATGTTGCTCACTTTCATTTTGCAAAAAATACGCTACAAATGCTCAGCATGGATCACAATTGAGTCGCACTGAGAATTCAGTCTTGTCTCAGCTGCCCAGCTAGAGGTATGCGGAAAACCCGGCGAACTTGAACTAGAAACGAATAATAACGGTAATTGATTGATTGAAATTATTCTACATTTGAATGCATTTTAGTTTATACAAAAGATCGAAGCGGTCTTTGAATTTTCCAAGTGGGCTAATAACTATTTAACCCTATTGCAGAAACACACAATTTTTTAACCTGTTTTCATAAGCTTAAAGAATAAAGCCAAATAAATACATACATACTAATGCGGTTTTTTTTCACTTTGACCTTTTACAGACGAAAGACGAATCATCTAATTAATGCCAACGAACAAACTAAAGAGTCAACTCCCCGAACAACGCAAAATCACGATTTGAATGTCTAATATCCAATTAACAACAAAATAAAATTGTTAAAAGTTTTGCAAAATCCAAATGAACAAACCGAAAAAATAGGCAAGACAAAAAAAGTTAAGTTTGCGTGCAAATGTTGTGAAAAACATAAACCAAAAATATTGCCAAACTCCCGGGCATACACATGTATAAGTATCTTTTTGTTTTTGAAAGTGCAGTGAAAACGAAATATGATTAATTAGCTATAAAAGCAAATTGTTAATTAATAGTAAAGTAATAGCAGCCGAAACTTATACTTTTAACTAAATGCAAACCGTTTACAATTTCCCTTGTGTCCATGTGTATGTTATTTTTTGTTTGCGCCTCCCGGCATCGTCTTAGACTCGCGTGAAATCGTTTACAGCCTACTATACTTACATACATATGTATGTACTGTACAGAGTGTTTTACAGGGAAACAGGAAGATAATACTAAAAAAAAGTAAAAAATAAAATTATAAGCGAGTTCATTGCATAAATTAAATTGTGCACAAGTTGCACCTACTACAATAACGCTGTGAGATTTCGCAGTGTTCACCGAAAAAGGTCTATGTGAAAATGGAAAAGTCTGAGAGACAGCTCGAGGCGATTTTTATCGCCACGCCGCCCAGTTCGCCACTCTCCATGGCGTTGACGCGGACAACAACGCCACGGAATCTTCCAACAATGTATCATTTTGATTTTGGTAAGTAATTGTTGAACTCTGATACTTAGTACCTTAATGCTGTAACATTCAAATTATCATAACAACAAGTTGAAAGCTCAAAGATGATTGTTTGACAACAACTAAACTATATAGTAGAAAGCGAATTGAAAAAAATTAGTGGACAATTGTATTTTATATCTTTTATTCTGCGAATAGATAGCATTTATGCTACGCTTTCCAACACTTTCTGTTAATTTGTTGTTATTTTTCAACTGTTTACATTTAAAAAATGGTATTACAATGCTTTAACTTTAATAAATAAATGTTAATTGCAATCTATGTATATGGTATGTACGGAATGAGGTCACACCAATAGAGAGCCATAACAGACGACATACTATTTGTATCAATTGCCAAATTTGTTTTAATTCGGTGAGTTGTCGATTTAAATGTAGTACCCTGCTATTGACAATCATACTTTTTATGCTGCAAAGTACATGTTGCAAGTTAATATTGAATTGCAAAAATATATATCACTTCCACGATATCAATACACGTTACTGTTTCTTAATATGTTTTGTAATATTTTAACAACAATACAAACCAGTTTTGTTGTTGCTGATCAAATTTACAGCTTTTTGAGAGAAATAGTATGACTTCATAAGAATAAATATTAATAACATTAGTAATACGCACATACATACGTATGTATGCAAAATATATGTATGTACGTATGTATGTATATATGTATATAGATACGCTTTAACTAAGTCTACTTAAACAGGGAACTTAAAAGCTTCAAAGCTTATTGTAAAGCTTGCGCACAGTGTTACCAAGCCAATTTTGAAGAGTTCAAAAATGCTTGAAATGTTTTAAGCTTTTTATAAAACAAAATAACTGTTTAGCTTTGATAATACATTTTCTTGAACTTCACGGAATGTATAAAATTTAATTGATAAATGGCAACCGTAGACTTAGCAGTGCAACTATTTATTGCACATAGCATTATGTACAAAAAGGGAAAATAAAAATGCTAAATCAAAGATATTTCACACTTTCTAAAACAAAAAAACATCGATCAACATGATATATATATACTTAGATATACATACATACATACATATATACATAAGTATATATAGATAAACTTCAAATTGTTACGAAAACAGCAACAAAAACGTTTTATTGCATCAAATGCTTCAGAACAGAAACAGAAAGTTGTGCAATCTGCAAAATACGTTTCCAAACCAAAACAAAATTGTTACAGGCGAGCGCCAATGAACTGAAATCGTTACGCAGCAAATCTACATAATGACGTATGTATGTATATATACATATGTATATGAATGTGTATGTATGTATGAGTACTTGGTAGCGCATGGGCCAACAAAACTTAATGAGTGCAAATTGGGACGATGCTGATGGTTGATACGCATTTGTATACACATACATATGTACATACATATTTTTTTTGCTCATTTCCATGCATATATGTATGTACATATGTATGTACGATACAATTGGACTTTCTTACAATATTTTTTTTATTTATCAATTAATTTGTTAAGAACTTAAGCGAACATATAATTGTATATGTACATATGCATACATATGTATATTTCCAGAAGAATTAGTTGTTTTTCTTCGACTTTTAGCGGCTCCCGACCCACACACTTGCCCTGAAAACGCTACAGTGCACTATTTATATGCTCGCGCCCTTTTCTCAGCCTACCGAGGAGCAAAAGAAAATTTATTTTTGGATCTTAAAGCGCGACAATTATAAGAGATTATGAAGTTTTATAGTCCAAAGTCAAAATAAAAGTCGCGTGGGCGACCGCAAATGACGCCCACTCTTAAGATTGCAGTCAGTTGTTTTAAGTTAAACATATGTATGCTTATACATACATACATACAGTTATATTCATATATTAATAAATGTATATAGAACCTATGAATGCAGAATTCAGTCATGTTTCAAGTTCGGTAAGTTACTTTTGACACATGTGCGCCTTTTCCCTTTACAAACACACCAGCTCAGCTCAGACTGTCAAGGCAACAAAAAAAATAAAAAAAATGTTGTTTCGGTGACGTCACAAATGCAAACCATTCAAACCCTTCAGCCAACAGAAACTAACTCAAGTGTCCAGCTCGTGATTTATTGCCTGCAGCATTAACTTGACTTTATCTTCCAACAAATGAGAGAGTCATTTGGATCCATCAGAGATCATCCAGAAGATGGCAAACACAGCAGTCAGTACAAACGCCATGCACTCGAAAGTGCATTCGCATTTCAATTAAAAGCAGAAGCGACATTAAATAAGTAAACATACATATGTATGTATGTACTTATGTATTATACATACATACATACATACATACACAAGCTTATACACAAGTTGTTGTTACAGCCAGCTGTGCCGGCTGCAACTAAATGTTGCTGATGCCAGCCATAGGTCTGTTACAGTACAACAGACTAGTTTTTTCTCTTGCTCTGATCGGATCGGACGTGTTTAACGTTTAACGGACGAAAGCAGACAAAAACTTTGACGGTCCGATCGAATCAATTGGGCACAAAACGTCGTCGGCGCGTCAAGTAAATGAGGGGGATTGTTGCACGAAAATGAGGGATTCAAAAGTATAATTTAAAATATATGTGCATATATATACTCGCGGAATAATAATAAATGCAACATGAGCAAGAAAATGTGGAATAAAATTTTTAAGTCGAAAGCCAGTAAGCAACAACAACTGGCGCACAAGCAATTGAATAAAATCAATAAGCGTGCGAGCCGCGTCTACGAGGACTATCAGCAATTGAACGAATTTCTGAATGGTGAAAAATCAACGGCGTCAGCTTCTTCAATGCACCATTGCATCGAAAATGAAAATCAACGAGAACAGAGCAAACATTGCATCAATGTATTTGAGCAAATGCCCGAGCAAAGTTCTTTCAACCCGGGGTCGTTTAGTCAGTCGGAACGGTTGCAACAACGAATGCCGCCGCCTGTAAATCAGCAACAGCCGCAACTGTCCACATTTTCCCGCGTACGAAATACTTTTTCATTGAAACGGAGCAAACCTAACGTTATGACCAAGTCGAGTGAGTCTCCCAACTCCCAATGCATCTCCGTGCGCAGATCAAATATCGAGTGTTGTGATTATTGTCCATAAGATGGCATGGCATATACCACTGCTACTGATGTAGTAGATGCAACAACAATAACCACAACTGACACTAATAACGCTACTAAATTAAACCGTTTTAACCATTTGCATGCCACCTCAAATACATCAAGTAAATTTGTCGATAATTATTTACTTACTAAATAATTAATGAATTATTGTTGACTATTAATTACAGCACTTTTCTTTTACCCACCTTATAGCTTGGGTGAAAGCAATGTTAAGAAACATTTCACAACATGATTTAAAACACAAAACTTTCGAAATGGAAGTTAATGATGGCGCCTTTAGCGCTTAAATTTGAGCTTATTTAAAATGAAACGAACAATTAACAATAATACAGCAGCGACCTTAAATTGATCCTTGGCGAGCTTATCAGACAAAGCTAATAAAGTCGCTTAAACTGAAATTAATCTAAGAACTTAAGAGTAGTACATACATATTTTTAAAGTTGCCTCACAGCGATGGCCTCATTTGAATATACATATGTATAGTAATATGTACATATGTATAAATCCGTTTCTGCCGTCAATTGCATGTTACAGATCTAAGATAAGTAGTTTAAATGAAAAAAAAACAGTTCGCGCATTCGCATAAATTCTTTAACCACGATGAAAATCTCAAACCCACGAAGATGCTACCTGTTTAAAATATAAGTACATATGAATATTTATGCTTGGCAAATTCGTGCCGCTGATTGATGTAATCTTGGTGGGTGTCTGACGTTACAATTCGATTGTACCTATGTAACAAAGTAATATTCTCATTTAGATTCTTTGCACCCACGCAGGACTACATACGTGTTGTTATTTCTAAAGCCTCGATTGCTTTGCAATTATGTACCAGAAATCCAACTATTTAAAGAGATTCCTACTACAAAAAGTAAAGTGCCCACTACTAGAAGTGCGGCGGTTAGCTTTTAAAACACCTGCTTCAACAATAAATATCGACCAATATGTATCTTTGGACAACAAACGCCCACTAGCAAAGCATTAGCTAAAGTTTTGAGGCAGACCAGCTGCCAAATATAGAAAATACTGCATTTCAAAAGTTGTGCCTCTTATGTACGATATAAAGACATATGTACATACATACATATTTAGTATGTATTTGATGGTAAAGTCGTAATTTATAGGCATACCAAAAGCAGGCATATGAAACAATAAAAATAAATTATTTTTATTTTGTATTGTTTTTATGGATTCACAATGTTTTGGTAAGGCAACTTACAATATAAAACAAAGACAAAATATCTAAAATGTTTTATACGATCTAGATCACCAAGAAAGCAAATTTGACAATATACATACATACATACATACATACATATGTACGTTTATAACAAATGTCAACCTTAGTAACATCGAGAAATATTTCTAGCAAGATAACTTTCACAGTCCATTCAACTTACGTACATTTAAGTAGAACAAGTACACATTTAAATTTATACTTCTAAAGTTAAACAAAAATAAAAAAAAAATAGTCATATAGCTATTGAGAAAGTGTTCAAGATTAATAATACTTTTTATTTCTATTATTAAACTATAGGACCGGCTACCATGGAAAGCGACACCATTGAGCCCCAAGAGGAAAATGACGCGCAAGACGCCATGCCGCAGGCGACCCTTAGTACAAGCCCTCCAATTCCCGAGCATGGCGATGCCAGTAACCTAACGCCATGTCCAAACTGCAGTCGTACCTTTAACTTGAACGCTCTTCGCAAACACGTGCCCATATGTGATAAGGTAACTAAAAAGCGCAACATTTTTGACTCGTCGCGTCAACGTCGGGAGGGCACAGAGTTGGCTACCTATGTACTGCCGAAAAACTTTGGGTTACCAAATGCTGACAAAATTGCCGGGGTTCACACACCCGCTCCAGTAATAAGTCGTGCACCCGAGGCGACAGAGCAGTTGGTACAGGTAGGGCAACAGTACATGGTTGACATTCAAATAATATCTATATTTATTTTTCAGTCGCCTTTAATGGCGCGCCGAAAATCTCAAGGAAATACGGAACTCGTGCGGTCCACAGCGCGTGCTTCTTTGCGTAAGGCTGCGACCCCTGTAGAGCCAGCGACGCCCTCTAACGCTATCATGCCCGCTGTCGACTTAACTCGTAGTCGGAAGCGTTCTTCGGATCGCTCTATTGCAAAACGCATTAAGGATGTGGCATGTGATCGTTGCCCTCACTGTGATCGCACATTTAACCCAAAGGCGTTTGATCGACATGTTGAGTGGTGCAAGGAAAAAGCTATTCAGGCCACCATAAAACTAGCCAACACCAACGAGACAAGCAAAGCTAAGGAGCGACTTGATGCGCGCAAACAGTACAAGCCACCTAATCTCAAGTAAGCACTGAGTTTTATGATATCGCATTGACAGTTAAAACATTTGCATTTATTACATTTACACATTTTGTTGAGCTTTATTCATGTTACACGTTTTATATTCGTTTGTTCATCGTTTAAGAACTAAACGCTCCATAAACCGTGATAAATACTCTGGCTCAAACGAACAAACCCAACAGGATTTCAGTGAAATGGTCAATAACAAGCCATCCCTTTTGTCGCAGTCATCGCTTACTTCGTCCGGGCACAGTGAAAAGTAAGTAGATACATATACATAAATAAAACCAATAGTATATTTATTAGACTAACTGCTCGTCCAGTTTGTGGAGTGGAGTGATTACTTTAGTAGTAGTTCGTCCAGTACATACACCGTTGAATAGTTTTGCATCGTCGTCCACGTAGCTAGTAGTTTGGAACTCCGATTGCCAGTAATACTTCTCAACGAAACTTCCTCTCCCCACATCTTACAAACACCAGCCAACAACGACGCAATATGATGAGCAATATAAATCGGCCTGGAAATTTCGCGGCTCCTTATAATTCAAAAACGTCGGTCACTCAAAATACGGTCAGCTTGCATATGACAACAGATGAACCGCCAAAAAATGCTCGCATAAGCTCGACACGCACCTCTCCTAAGTCCAAGAAACATGTTGTATGCGATACAATAGATGATACTATGCAGCGCTTACGAAGACGCACTAACGGTGAAAATCTAAAGCTTGTTACTCCTGAATGCGTGGAAACTGCATTGGCACAAGTTGATAAAAAACAACCCACAAAAACAAACGCGAAAATTGCAATTATAAAGGAACTAAACTTACCACCAATGAAAGAACAACGTTTCGAAAAGCTGAACAAATTGGTCAACCGTAAAGGTATTGTTGGATTTTATTTTCAAAACTTTAGTAGTGGTCAGCGGTCCGATAAGACAAATTTATGAAAGTAAATTGAGCGAGCTTTGTGTAAATTTTAATTTTTTTTTTTTTTTCATTTTTTCATTATGTACCATAGCGTGTATTAATTCGAAGTGAATGCATAATTATACCCTGTACCCAGGCCTGTCGAGAAGGGGGTGGAAAAGGGGGATTCCCCCGGGCCCGGTGTAATTACTGTTGTACTGTCGTGATTCAAGATAAAGGCTTAATAGAGTGGCCGGTACATTTTCAACCGGGCCCGGATTTTCTCTCTACGGCCCTGCCTGTACCGTATGGTACAAAGGGTATATTAAGTTTGTGCGCAAGCCGAAAATGTATGTAACATACAAAAGGAAACGTCGGGGACCCCCCAAAGTTACCAAAAGTATGATCAGGGTGACTAGAGAAATCGATATACCCATGTCCGTTTGTCTGTATGAACGCCTAGATCTCAGAGATGGTAAGAGCTGGAGCAACCAAATTTTCAGATTAGATACGTTTTTATGTCAGGGGAGACAAGTTTTTGCTTTTTCGATATCGGGGTTGTTTCAGAGGTCCTCGAAAAAAACGAAAATTTTTGATGCATAATTCGTTTGTTTATGAAGATATCGTAACCAAATTTGGCACTCGGAAGTTTTTTAGAGTTCCCCAGCACTGTACCAAATTTATCAAAATCGGATGACTATATCATATAGTTCCCGTAGGACCGATCTATCAAAACAAAGTTTTTAGGGCATTACTCGATTTTTTATAAAGATATCGAAACTAAATTTGGCACTCGGAAGTCTTTTTAGTTTCCCAACACTTTGGGAATTTTATCGAAGTCGGTTGGCTATATCATATAGCTCCCATAGGAACGAACGGTCAAAAAAACCTTTTTGGTTCACAATTCGTCAGCTTTTGGTTGTCTATGAAGGTTTCGTAGCCTAATTTGGCAATCAAATGTATTTTGGTTTTCTTAAGCAATATAACGGATTTTATTGCAGGCTAGTGGTACAGGGTATCCCAAAGTCGTCGGCACCCGACTTTAACGTACGCCATCTTTTTATTCTGACTCCGTTCTTATTCGGAATTTTAGCGAAGCGTGCACTTTTTTTAGTTAGTTGGGTTAGTTAACCCAGGGATCTTTTAAAGATTTCTTAATAAAAACAGTAGTAAATAGAAATTAAATTTGGTACTAACAAAGATCTCTAAACTGCATGTTACGATCGTGCAGGCGAAACTACAGTTTGCAGAGTACAAATGGACGACGCAGACAGTTTTCGTCTACCAGTAAGAACAAAAGAACGAACATCCACATCGCTCACAAGGCAAGCGCGCCGTAAGGTACTCACTCGCGAGCATCCAAGCTTAGAGATACGCAATAATCAGAAACAAGAACAGAACACGCATAAATTAATGCCCTTTAACAAACTTCATTACGATGCCAAAAACAGTAACAATTCTGAGTTTATACAATCGCCATCCAGCGACTTTATCCATGAGCCGATAGAATATGCAGCCACCAAGCATCATAAAATGCAGCGCATGCTCTATGGAAATTCACATGATAACATCTCATCCAATCGGGAAATACAAATAAAACTAGAGACCAATACAACTACATCCATATGTCGTCCGAAAAAACGTTCAAATGAATTTACACATTTGGGCCGCATTAAGCCTATGCGCGCCATGCCCATGCCACAGCTTTCGCAGTGCTTTGGTGAACTTGTACAGACAATGGGAGAAGATGGAAATCAAGAAATAGGGGATCACAATGACATTGACTTTGATATTGACGCATTGCACTGCAAAGACTACAACTTGGACACCTACGATGATGGCAGAGTTGAAGACTTGGCTTGCTGTGATATTGAGCTCTCCAAGTTTGACTTCAGCAGAGTTGACGATGAGAATGAAGAGGAGCTCAAGCCATTGCGCAAACATGGAAGCAGTAATAGCAGCATAAGCCGTCGTTTGGTAGTACTTGAGGAGGATGAAGACGGCGTTATGTACATAAAACCAGCTTCACCACAATCCAACTCGGGGAGAGGATTTTCCAAAAGGTCTGTTTTTAATTGCTAGTTACCCAACCGTTCCATCCACCATACACACAAGCAGGAGGACGAGTTAGTCTTACGTACAGAACACATACAGTTACTAATTATATCCGCAATGTATAACTTTTTCTCACCCCTCAGCGGCCTCAGTAGCAGCGTCAAATACGATCCTTTTCTTTCCGCCAAGCGTCAGCTCGAAGAACTCTGCTCGACTAGTATGCGTCTGGACGACGCATCGGTAGACACAGCCGCGTCTCCGATCCCGCACAATATGTCTACATCCCTGATAGTACCCGACACGCTTAACAGAACACAGATGCAAAGCAGTTCTACCACAAAGCAACCATTATCCAACTTTCGAAGAACTTCTTCCTTGCGTGGCCCTCGTCGTCCTCCTTTACTCCCCAGTCGCCCACTGTTTGCAGCCAACTATCGTCCCACCATACAACGCGGTCTTTCCGACGAAGGTCCTATTTCTACAAATTTTCTCAAACCTGAAGAATTTGATGAAATTCCCGTTCGAGCCGCTTGCGGCAACGACTTTCATAGTCCCCGCGTTGTCCGCCGAGACACAAGCATATCTAATCGAAAACAACAACAAAAGCTGCATAGTGAGCTGGACGATTCCCAACAGCGTAATGTAGCTAAAACAGATTCATTAGCCGTGTTTCTCAAATATGAGCATGAATTGGATCAGTTAAATGCTAAAGCTGTGGAGGCAGCAAAGAATAGTTTGAGCAGCAAAGATCTGAAGGATAAAAGTAACACTTTGAGCAAACAAAACTCAGCTAAAAACCTTCGGCTAGACTTGCCAACGCCTATTACTTTGGCAACATCTATGACCCCCCAACTAACTGTGCAGACTAGTAAACCCAAGGAGAATATCGAGAACTTAGCTCACAATTTAAGCACTTCTTTGCGACTTGAACCCATTTCGAGCAAGCCTCATACTCCGTTGCTTAGCAAATCTTCGACTCCACAGCAACACCAGCTGCCCACAATCTCCAAAATACAACAGTCTAAACAGCTGGAGGCTGTGAAACTGGGTAGCATTAGTGGGCATGGACGTCTTGAGCGTAAGCTCTCCAGCGGTAGTGACTATATCGATCCTAAGCTTATTAACCCGTGTGATAACTTGTATGTACAGTCATGTGGAAGTGATGAATCCTCAACTCACTCCTCCAATGAGTCCACAAAAGCGGCAGAGTCTCAGCTGATGAAATTGCAATCGGCAGCGCCGCTGTCACAGAGTAGTTCTCAATCCACAATCACCCAAGTTCGTATAGAAAAACGTAACTCCACTGAGGGTCGCAACCTACTCAAACGTAAAATACGGCTTGGACGTAACCAATTTCTTTACGATATTTCGCCCGATGAGGGCGACTGCTCGTCGTGTTGTTCTGCCGATGATGAAGCTAATCGGTCATCTATGGAGTACGACGAACAGTTCTGGAAACTAACGTCTCTAAGACCAGAAAAGCAGCTAATAGCTAACACTATATCTCATATGCCTATTATTTCCAATATACCTACATTTGATGATTTTGATTTTGAAGAATTTCTATCATCATTTGAGCATGATGACGACGAACAATTTCCGCTGTTCAAAGATTGCCGAGAATTTTTGTTGAACCGTACAACAAGTAGAAATCGCTTGTTAAAGACAAATTCTACCCCCAAAAATCAAGAGCAGACTTCAACCATACCTACACAGATACCGACCACTACCTACACACCCACACCCTCCGAGTTTTTTAACAAGTCAACCAATAAACCCTCGTCGTATACCCATGCCGCCCTTAGATCCATTTCAAATTTGTCAAACAGTGGTGATTCCTTTAAGGCTACATGTAACAGTGGCAATGAAAAGGAGAAATATTACCGTGAAAAATCATTGGCTTGTAATAGTTCCAATGATAATAAACAAACCACGGAAAGCAAATGTAGTGACCGACACAAGGGAGAAATTTTTATAAGTATTGAGACAGAGCCAAATGCCTTGGGTGACTCGCCAATATCGCCGGACTCTCTGAGACACATGGTGGGCAATGAGCAAACGCCAATTGAGATGGTCGAAATCAAAGACGGTAATGAGCCAGAACACTCAAAATTTAGTAAGATAAGCGACACAGACGACGTCGATGCTGAGGTCTCTGACCACGTAGGCGATGGACCCTCCAAGCTAGCGTTATCAGCAACCGCAGCCCCAACGTCACGCCAAGATTCGAAGCTAGAGATAGATACGTTACCCAATGTACAGATTAATAATGCTAAAAACTTGATACAGCAAATGCAAAGCGAGTTCCGCCAGCTGGGTCAAGATGCCGGCGCCTCCATGCGAAAAGCCATGCAACTAAGAACGGCGCGTAGTGAAGTCGACTTTGAAAAAGCCAACGAGGACGATGAAGCAAAGAAATCTCCAATTCAGTCAACGGCGCAAAGGGGCATAGGCCTTTCACGCACAACCCCAATAGGTGATTCGGATGAGCTTAGTAGCTTAGATGGTTATCCGATATCCTCCTCGCAATCCTCGCGTCATGGCGCAAGCTCTAAGCTGAGCTCGGACTCGGCATATGGCAGGTAAAGTGCAATACAAATAACTTGTAACATGTAATTTTCAACCAAGACCTTTCTTATTTAGCAGCAACTCACCATCCAATCTCTCACGTCAACGTTCAATCGAACTGTCTAACACGCCACGTTTCCAGGGCATCAGCGCTCCCAGCTCAGTTTTGCATTGCCCACGTCCACATACTACAAGCGGCGCAGTTGAAAGAAAATGCACATCAGTGTCACCTAGAACTATTCCGGATGTTGCTTCGCAGGATTACAGCGACTATGCTACTCCAAAGTCACGTCAGCAGCTTTTTGGAGTTGGCAGCGCTGTTGTAGGTAACAACGGCAATGACACTCATGAATCTTTAAGTAGCGGCTCGGAAAATTCTCTGACAATGGCCGCACCACAATCAAATTTTAACTTTCAACAACAGCAGTCATTATCAGCGTCACAAGCTGCCAGTTACAATAAGAGCTGCACTTTGGACAACAAAAATAACAACATCAGCAGTGTTGCAGTGACTCCCACAACTTCGCAGTATTCTTTGCTGAGTAATACATCAAACAGCTCTATGTGCTCTAGTATGAAGATGTCAAAGTTCTGTCACGAATGCGGAGCAAAATTCATCATTGAACACGCTAAATTTTGTATGGAATGCGGTGTAAAGCGAGTGATACTGTAGGTTCAGCTCCGTTTTGCTGGAAACCTAAATTTAAATATACCAAATGTAAATGCTATGCAATTAATGAAAGAGTTTATGATATATATATATATTTTTTAATACAAAAACCTAACACTTTTATATCCTTGTAATGTAGTTAGTAATTTCTTTCACAGAATTATGGCATTTCGGAAATTTCCTGTTTTTAAAAATAAAACATAATAGCACGAACCACTTCGAAAGAAACTAATAGTTATTGATTAACCAAGACTGAATGAATTGAAATAATTTCATGAGCTAAGTTATTATTATCAAATTATATTTGGTAAATAAATTATAATTTTAACACTGCTTTAACTTGACAAATTTAAAAGTATTCACGAATTTATAATGTATAATTCATTTTTTACAATAAAGATTACATAATAAAGTGAGAACATAAATGCAAATTCATTATTGGCAATATTCAAATTCGAAATATCAAAAATATTCCGTTGATTCGTTTACAAAATGTGGGTACATAATCTTTAGGTATTCAATTTATAATTGCAATAAGCACACATTCTTGCTGATTTTTAAACATAATAGTATTGAAAAAAAATTTTAATTAACAATATCCTGGTTTTAAAAGCTCAACTTTATTCAATATGATAAAGTTTTCAAATAAATAAAATTAGCATTATTTAATGCATAAACAAACGAATTGAAAACAAAACTTTCTTGTGTATGGAAACGTTTTCATATATAGTATACCATTATTAAATGCATAAACAAACAAATTGAAAACCAAAAAAACTAGACAGCAGTGTTAACAATAATGACATCTTTCAAAATATTTGTGTTTTAAAAATTTAAATTCAATTTTTGATGTTCATTAATTTAGCTCAAGCTGCTTAAATATCTTTTGAACGTTAGTAAATTCATAATCAATATTTGAAAACTGATTAGATTTAGAGTTCAAAAGCACTCTTCTCTCCTTCTTTTTAAAAATATAAGTTCCATGCGCCCGGCACTCATTTATAATGAAATTAAAGTCGCCATGGTTACGCAATGTGACTGGGTTGCCAATTAAAATAAGAAGAGACTTGGCTCGGGACAACATTACATTTAGGCGACGTGGATTGGACACAAAGCCGAGATTCAAAAATGACCGCACCAAAGATACTATGATAATAGACTTCTCACGACCCTGATAGTTTTCAACACAGCCAATTTCAATTTTGTTGTATCCCTGATTATTAAGCATCTTGCTAAGTAATTTGCATTGAGCTTTGTAGGGCGCTATTATACCTATATCATTTGGATTGATGTGTTCGAATTCGAGTAGACGCCGCACATACCACATAAGCACCTGAGCTTCTAAAGCGTTCAAAGAGCTAGTAGAGCATTCTTCACGCGCAGTATTGCCGTGCGTGGCTTGAAAAATGATTGGAAACTCCCTGTTAGGGAGTATCGCCAATGGTGTTGGTAATTTGACATCGGCTACAAAAAAATTTAAAAAATATTACACATATATGTATAGCTTTTTTTTTAAATACATTTTGCGTACCCGGTCGAGCCTC
Source organism: Chymomyza fuscimana (assembly GCA_949987675.1). Classification (NCBI taxonomy): domain Eukaryota; kingdom Metazoa; phylum Arthropoda; class Insecta; order Diptera; family Drosophilidae; genus Chymomyza; species Chymomyza fuscimana. Next base: position 104,496,800 of record OX465089.1, read on the forward strand.
GGCTATAAGCGTGTTGTTATAATAAAGCGTGTTGTATAGATGCACAATCTGTGAATGTGAGCGGTAGTTTCGAACCAACCGCGTTTGTATTGTAAGGTCATAATTGCCGTTACTGTCTATTGCATAACATTGCCTAGCCAGAAGCCGTTCCATGAGCGATGTGCTAAGCCCCAGAGAGGCCGCCCTATCGCTTTTGATGACAGGACCCAACTGTTTATGGTCGCCAGACAGTATGACGTGGCAATCCGGATGCTGCTTTATACCCACGATACCAACCAGAGACTCCGGCTCCATTGAGGCACCCACTTCGTCTAAAAATACATGAGTGAAAAAGTTAAACTTCCCTAGGTTTTTAGTGACCAGTTTTCCCACTGTGCACAGCGTAGTGACGATTATTCCATATTGACGTATCTTATCAACGCTAATGTGCTCAAAAACATTGGATCTGCAATTTGAGTTCTGCAACAACAGCTTGTTGATAGAGCGAAGACCCCTCACATATATAGAGTAAGAAAAAACGCGGATAAGCTGATGTTTTGGTTTTACGTCCATTGTAACCAAACACGATTGTTTGGTTTGCTTTTCAATATGTTCATTTATTAAAGGATTATCCTGAATATATTCCAAAAGCCTTATTGCAATCGTATCACACGCTGAGTTAGAGCCAGCGGTTACAAGTATACGGCTACGTGGTTGTTGCATGCGCAGTTGTAAAATAGCCTCAACAATGAGAGTCGTTTTACCAGTGCCTGTAAAATAAAACAAATTGAAAAACATTTTTTTTTTTCAATGGTAATTTTACCAGGTGGTCCAAAAATAATGAATGGCGCGTAACTCCTAGGTCCAGCCACAATCTGGTGTACAGCCCCAAGCTGCTCTATATTGTCAGCGATATTATTGTTGATAAGTGGAAAACTATAACGTTTTTTAACAAATCGAGTTTGCTCGACTAATTGCCTTTTTGGAAAAAGATAGCGACGCAGATCTGGCGAATGGCCCAGCAGCTCAATTGCACGATACATGTATCGAAAGGACATGCGACTCGAGCGCACAATAACATCATAGTGGTTGTCCAGTAAAGATTTATCAAAATCGAAGCATTTTTTGAATTTAAACTGTAACTGCCTATTCGACACTTGCTCTACAGATGCAACATAACGACGCCGGGGATCAGACCGCTTTAGCTTTTCGTGAGCGTGTGGCACCAAAGCTGCGACAATATCTACGGACTGTGGTGATTCCAATAAACTAGCTTTGGGTATGAGAACCACCTCGTCTAGATGGGGCACTATGACATCCTCGGGTTGTACTTCGCCTTTATCCAGCTGCGATATGTAAATATATATACATATATGTATTTAAAGCTGTCTAAAGAATTGGCACTACCACTTACAATAATACTAAAGACATTTTTTTCCTTGTCTTTTAAAAGTGTTTTGTTTTTTTGCATTACGAGCGAATACAGTTTCATGTTCGACAAGTCTTCAATATTGAGAAGTGTGCGCATCACAATTTCAACGTTGTCATAATCTAAATCCTTTGACTCAAGATACAATTTAAAGGCTTCACTGTCTTTTACCAACGATACGTTGGTGAAATTCTCGCAAAGTGCTTTACTCATACACTGACTGGGTTCATAATTCTGCACGCTACGCATAATATCAATAAATCTGTGGAACATTTTAAAAATTGTTATGCACTACTTTGTTAATAAAAAAAAAATTGCTTGCGAATATTTATATATCATATTTTTACTTTTTCTGCTGTGCATCTTCCTCATCATAGTTGATGCTGAATGGGCCGTCGCTTGTGACTAGCCCGACATTAAAGATTCTATCTTTTAGATCAACCATTTGAGCTGACGAGCGGCTAACCATGTTGTTAATCTGAAAAAATCCACACATACATACATACATATATACATTAACAGAAAGTGCACTAAAACTATTTGTTGCGCTGTGACAACGTTTCGTTTGCGTTTTTCAGGTGTCTTAAATTTGAATATCTTTATCACAAGTTAAAAAAAAAAAACATCAATATAAAGAAAACATACACAATTTACTTTATATTTAGACGTATGTATCTGATTTGTACCGTTATAATAGACGCCTTGTTAGTAAAAACATGCATATACGAAATGCGTGTATACCAATATATCAGCATAAACGTAGGATTAATATGAGCATTAAAACCTTTGCATTGGAAAAATCCAGTTTTAATAGATACCGTATTTCTAAATTTTCCAAATTACAGATTCATTGAATTATTTTAAAAGAAATCCCGCCTGTTGACTGAGACAAACATGCCGATATAAAGCTATTACTACTATCGCAATTAAGATATCGATATACGAATTCGACTATTAGTACATATTTAGTACCGATATCGCAGCATGTCGATTGAATTAACTTAGTAAATTTGCAATATTTGTAAATTTTTGTTTGTAATTTTTTCCTCCTGTTCTTCAATAAACAAATAATTTGCCCGGGCTTTGTAATGACCACCTTGCAATTTAAAAAAAAAACAACGCGATCCTGCAAGTTGAGTTCTGAGCATGTGATGTAAACTTTTAATTTCACCTGTTGTATAAAATTTCTTTACAGTGATTAAAGTTTTGCATCCGTTCTATTCCTAATCATGTGGAACGATCGACGAACTTACTCTCAGAATTTGGTCCATCTTTTACAAAATCGTGAATCCGGACTCTCACGTAATGTGGGCAATTGCAATCGTAGGGCAAGCGAGGCCCCGCCATTATTATATGAACGTGAATTTTATAAAAGCATCACCCCAAACCTGACTGTTCAAAATATAGATATACCACCTGGGTACTTGAGGAAATTTACTCCAGATGGCAGCAAACTACTAGCTTTTGACCAGTTACAGCGTTCATTGCAAGTGTACAAATACAAAGGTGTGACTGCAGGTGCTACATCATTGCTAAACGACGCTGGCGTAGGAAGCAGCGAGTTTATTAGGAGTCCCTTACTACGCAACAATCTCTTCGGTAAACTATTTGATCTAATATTTATGATACGATTGTGTCAGGGGGACAATGGATCTTATCACTTGCATCGCGAATTTAGCATTTTTATTGAAAACGGACGTTATGTATTACTTGTTGCCGTATCTCATTACAACGGCTCAGTGGCACCATCGGATTACATTTGCTGCCCGGATTTATTCGACAAATTAGACATTTTCTCGTATATTTTCTACATTGTAGACTTAAAACTAGGCTGTGTAAGCGACAAGATTTGTTTTCCCTACGATGCTATTTGTATATCACACAACCAAGGAGTGTCGGTTTATGGCCAAACTATTGTTATTCTGTCCAAGCTTAAACAGAGCATTTACTTATTTGAGCTCGTTAATGGCCGACTTGTGAAACATGAAACTATTGGGCCTCGCCCGCGTGGTTGCACATTTATGGATCAAGGTGTTGAAAATTTTAATTTACACACCAAATTACCCATAACCCACATAAAACAACGTGTGCTTGTATTTTTGTACCGGCAAATAGAAGAAAATAGCTTATTAAATCGAAACGATAAGTGTTTGGACTATCAGGCGTTCTACAAGAAATTCGCTTTTGTAAGTAAGAATATAATCTAATTGTAAAATGTTTTGCAAATAATTGAATACATTTGTTAGATGGAGCATATGATAATTGAAAAAATGCAGCTAGTAAACAGCGATCTTCTACTTCTGCGTTATGAGGAGCGAACTAAATTATGTGATACGGTACCTATTTCACCAATAGGCGAACTTCAACCTATGTGCCGCTTATACGTCTTCTACACGATAACCAGGGAGGAAGTGATAGGTGTCTATCAGGATGATTCCGTAGAGCTGTTGAAACTCATTTTACTGTTCAACGACAGGCTGTGCAATGTGCGATCACTACAATTGGGAGACGTTCCATCTTGGCCTTCACACAATGTCGTAAGGCAAATCTTGAGCAATCCAACTGAGTCGCCACATATTCTGCGCCAGTCCGCATTGCGATTTAATCCAACCATTCCAATCAGCACACAAAGTTTTACCGTGTCCCCATACTTAAACCATAATAAGTTTATCTATGAATATAGGCACATATCACCTCTAGAACGACCAAAACATTGCGTCAATGAGCCAATTGTTTTTCGAGATCGAAGGAGCAAAACAGTAAAGTTCCGTCTAAGACCCAAAGCTCGCATGCGAAGCAATTTGTTTGAACCCCTTGAGCTATGTGCCTTCATATTTCATCCATTCGAACCATTGGCTTTTAGCATACAAAACCTTACGCACAGTCACAGCTATGTTTTTAATTTACACTTGTATAATCATAGCACTATTGTTAATGCAAACGATATGTAACCCTTGTAATATATATATATGTATTAATATAATAATATAGAATGTATATAATTCTTTTTTTATAAATAATGAAATCATGTAATGTACTTCGCAAATATTTAAATAAATGAATGACGTTATAACAAATTATTGGGGAGATTTATAAATGTGTATCGAGTAAAAAGGCGAGGTTTTCATTGCTCGTTCGATAAGTATCGAATCCCAGCCGAATGATACTCCTTGGTACATTCTATATTGTCTAATACAGTGTATTATTTTTGACTTAATTATAAATAGTTTAAGCAAATATGGATGAAAGCTTGAACTCAAATGATGAGGTTGTCATAGAGGAAATCGACAGCAACGACGTTCCAGAGAATGAGCTGGCGCAATTTCAAGAAACCGAACCATTAAAAGTAGTACGTTTTATTGACTGTGACGAAGACGCCAACACTTCTGTAGCAGCGCCGGTTGATGAAGGAGCACTAATCAGGCGATATGTGCAAGGTGAAGGCGAATTTCCAGACTTTTGTACAAAGTTAGAGCCTGGAGATGAAGAGGATGAAGAGGTAGAACATGATGTGGCTAAAATAGCAAAAAAAGTTGTACTTGTAGATGACGAAATGGAGCAAGCTTCAGCCTCTACTAGTTTGGCAGCCGCAACAAAAGCAAACAAATTCGAACGAAGTCTTGCGATATCCAAACCACATCCTAAGCATACAGTCAGCGGTCGCGCTGGTACTGGTGGTGGTGGCGGCAATTTGGGACGTCGTAGTGCCCTTAGTCCAGCTCTTTTAGGCTTGATGGGGGAGGCAAATCTTTCGTTCGCTTACGGAAAGTATGATACGGCCGAACGAATATGCCTGGAAATTATACGTCAAAACCCATTAGCTAGTGAACCTTTTTACACGCTCGCAGAAATTTATGAGCACCGCGATGAGGTTAAGTTTTTACAATTCTCAACCATAGCTGCTCATCTTAATCCACAAGACCGGGATATGTGGATTCGTATCTCAGACATGTTAGTGCAGCGTGAAAACTTTGCACGCGCCCGCGTTTGTTATGCAAAAGCCATCAAGGTTCTCTCTAAGGATTATCTTCTTCGCTTGCGCAAAGCACAGCTTCTGGAGCGTATGAACGAAACAAACGCCGCCATGTTTACGTACTTAAAAATGTTGCCATTAATGCCCCCCTCGGAATGGAGTCTGTGTCTGACCATCGCCAAAAAAGTTGCGCGTTACTTCCATGTTCTTGAAAAATATGGCATAGCATTGGAAGCCATGGATGGGGCGTACAGTGTATGTGGCTCGCGCTTTACTTTAGAGGAACTTAACATTTACTTGGAGCTGCTCATTCTAAACAAGCAGTACGTAAAAGTCCTTCGCTGTTTACGGAATCGCACCGAGCTGGAATTGGAAACCGAACACGAAGAGAACCTGGAGCTAATCTACTTTTGCGACATACCGGACGATTACGAACCCAATCTCCGCGCTAAGCTTTGTGTCAGTTTGATTCATCTGCACGCGCACCACCTCCTCGGATATATTATTCAAAACGTCCAAGAACATATATCATTAACAGCCGAGCGTGTTGAGCTCTACATGGACATAACGGAAGCATTGATGCAAGAGCATAAATATGCTGAGTCTATAGCACTGATGCGGCCCATCACAGATGGTGACACCTTTGATTGTCCAGCTTTTGTATGGCTTCGGCAGGCCGAGTGTCTTCGGCAACTGAACCGCACCAACGAAGCCATCCAATGTTACGAGAGAGTCGTTCAACTAGCACCATTCTGCTATGACGCCAAATTTACGCTGTCGGCGCTTCTTAAGCAACAAGGCCGCCACGAGGAGGCAGTCAAAGCATTAGAACAGTCAGGGGAATGTGAAGGTCAACCACTTCACGCGCGACTTTTATACGAGCGTTGCGTAATGCTGCAACAAATTGGTCGCATAGAGGAGTTTCTTGAAGTGGGATATGTTTTGCTTGGACGGCACTCAGTCAAATTAAAAAACCGTGAAGAAATGCTAGCCGCTGCGAAAGGTGGAAGTGCCTACAATACAGAAGGTCTGAAAGCTATAATGCTTATGCGTAATATAGCGGCAAGCGCAACGTCAATTGGCGTAAGCGAAAAAGAGCAACCGGTTAGCAAATCAAAAAGTTTTATCTGTTATAATCCATGTTTAAATCACTACCTTTTATTTTAGGATACATCAAAAAGCGCCAGCACTGCTAATGAAGCCTCTGATTTAACCATCCAAAATGAGTTTGATCTCTTTCTGGAGCTAGTACGTACTGCTTACGAGCATCGTTTATATAGTGCTATTGAGCGCATTTGTTTTGCAATGGTCACTACAAAGCGGTTTACCAGCTATCACTACGAAATTGAACGTGTTATGATATTAGCTTGCTACTTTAACCGCGATTGCACCATATGCTTCTCTTATCTACGTGAACTTATTTCCAAACAGCCAGAAAACCTAAATCTATGGAATCTTCTTTCTTTGCTTGTGCAGCAGGGCGATGACCTGCGGTATTTTCGATATATTGGGCGTCTGGTACAGCGCCATCCATCTGTTACTCAGCAGATGAGGGTCACGTTGGGTCACTATCACCTTAATTGCAGCTCATTTAAATATGCCTTAAATGTTTACGTGCCCATTTTGCGTGAGTACCCTCATCCGCTAGTGGCACTCTGTATTGCGGTTGTTTTCAACCAGCTAGCTCTACAGAAAAAGGTATTGCGTAAGTCGGCCGCTGTGGCTCAGGCAGTGTCTTTTGGGCAACGGTATGCAGATCTTCGTGTAGGCACTCACAAGCCCAATGAATCCCCGACATCTCCATGCTCGTGTACCCAGCAGGAAATATTTTACAATATTGGACGCATTTACCATCAAGCAAATATTCTGCATTTGGCAGTTGAGTATTATGAACGCGCTCTATCCGTGGAACATCCGTTGCTTACGGAACATGAGTCGGTGTTGGGTCTACAGCATGAGATTGCTTTTAATCTGCATTTAATCTATAGAGCCAATGGCAACAAATTGAAGGCACGACAATATTTAATGCAATATTGTGTGGTTTAGTATATGTGTACCTATGTATGTGATTGTTAGTTTAAACATTATGACTTTGGGTATACATACTGAGCATTTTGACTATGTATAGTTTATTGTTCACAAATAATTTTGAACTTTACTACATGCATTTGCTTGTAGTGCAAAATATTATAGGTCAAGTGTTCGAATTTCTATTATTTGCTTCAGCGTTATCGAATAAATTCATAAGCTCCTGTTCTTTACGCTTGATTCTCTTCTTAATGTTGGTAATTGATTCTGATTTGGGAACTTCGTGTTTAAATAGCTCGTCCATAGACTTGAAGATGGTGCTAAAAAAACCAGCTATAATAAGGCAAACGGTTTATCAAGTCGTATAACTTACCTTGGCTTATATTGCAAATGCGATACACTTGGCTTATTAGGACACCGTTTTGTTACGCAATTGCGCTCCATAAACTCTTTCAACTCATTTAAATGTGTTTCCTCATCCTGCTCATGGAATGCAAATCTACGCATTTTCTGCTTTTCAAACTTAGCTTTCGTTTCCTTGCGAGTTTTCTCAATTTGTTCAACGATTTCTTGCGATGGTAACAAAATCTTTACATCGCCAATAAGCAAATCGCGGTCAAGTATTTCTGATTCGTTTGTTTGTATACCCATTTCGGCCAGATTTGTAGCAGGAACTACATTTACAATAGGGTTTGGCTTTGCTTCTGTGAAGACATCAATTTCGACTTCGCAATTTCCTAACGTTTTCATTTCTTCGTTGTCTATTGGGCGCATTACTTTTTTCAGGTTTGTTCCACCCAGTTTGCGCTGTGGCTGAGACCACAACCGTGCACGGGTTTCTTGCTTTGCAGTCGCCGACATCGGCTTATTTTTCTTCTCGGCGGCAGATGCAAGGAGCATTTGATGTCGCCTACGTTCGTAAGAACTATCAATTTTCACAGGCTTGCTGTTTCTTTCACCAGACTTGATGTTTTGTCTAGTCATAATAGAAGCCACAGCAGCTGCCGCTTTATCCCGCTGTTGCTTCGTCATTCTATTACCAGCAGAACGCATGGATGAAGCTATAGTAGCCTGCTCCAAACGAGGCATGCGAGCTAATGATAGGCCAGCACCACTGACTTGCTTGCGATTGTTACAACCAAAGTAGACAGCGGTGGATTTCCAGTCAACGATGCCACCATCGCCACCCGCACCTTCCTGGGCAGCAACGCGGCGGCGTGCCGCGGTGCTGTGTGACGATTGCGGCGTCGCTAACTTGACGTAACGTGGGTCGTTAGTCGGGCGTCGGTTTTGATTGCGTCCATAATAGCTTGGATTATATTCAGCTGGAACGAAGGCGAGCGATGCACCATCCAATTTATCTCTACCCACAGAAAGCATTTTATGAACTTTGATATTAATATTAACGCGCACAATGTTTAACAATTTTTTAAAATTCGCAAACACTTAATGAATGCGTATATTGCGTAATTGGACGCTGATGGAGGGCAACAAAAAGTACCAAAATTTAGTTGAATCTATAGAATGCTATAATTTTTACTCTTTATGCTAATATTACAAAAGTATGTCAAAATATAAAGATGTATACGCCAACTGAGTTCAAAAATTGATTTGCCTGTACCAAAGGTATACCGGTATCAGTTCATGTAAATCTATGTAACGGGCAGAAGAAGGCGTGGCAGACTATTATTATTGATCAGCATGAACAGGAGAGGGGATATAGCCATGCCTGTCTACCTGTATGAACAATCAATTAATTGTGTCGATTCATATCGATATCTTGCTCGTGCCCCGCAGGAGAATCTAGCTGTTTATACCTACACCATTATAAACATTACAAAATTATGCAATTCGAATTAAAAATTCAAGAGAGGTCAAAATGCATTTATGTTGAATAAAAAAGAAAGCGTGATGTAACTGAAAAATTTGTGTTTTGCAATGAATTTCAATTTAAAATAATAATTTCCCTGACTGACTATTTAGTCAGTCGCCCCTGGGAGGAGCATTGGGGATCTCTATTAATGACTTCGAAGAGAACAGGGACCTACAGCTTATAGCCGAATCCGAACGAATTAATAGAGACTTTCTTAGGCAAATAGCGTCTTTGAGCTAGCGATGGCAGTGCTAGGCAAATGTACCAGTGCTACTGCGGGGATTCGAACCACCAACCTTCGGTTTGTAAAGCGAGTACGCTACCACTATATTTAAAATATATTTATCAAACACTTGTTTTCAGGTGGGCATTAGAACATTCCCCCTTTTTAGCTGGATTTTGTAATGTTAAAAACACAAATCTTAAAATTTAAGACAAACAACAAACAAATCGAGATTTTTCACTTAGACTATGTATATTTTTCTTATTGTATCAAAACATTCAAATATCATATCGATATCTTGCTCGTGCCCCGCAGGAGAATCTAGCTGTTTATACCTACACCATTATAAACATTACAAAATTATGCAATTCGAATTAAAAATTCAAGAGAGGTCAAAATGCATTTATGTTGAATAAAAAAGAAAGCGTGATGTAACTGAAAAATTTGTGTTTTGCAATGAATTTCAATTTAAAATAATAATTTCCCTGACTGACTATTTAGTCAGTCGCCCCTGGGAGGAGCATTGGGGATCTCTATTAATGACTGTTCGAAGAGAACAGGGACCTACAGCTTATAGCCGAATCCGAACGAATTAATAGAGACTTTCTTAGGCAAATAGCGTCTTTGAGCTAGCGATGGCAGTGCTAGGCAAATGTACCAGTGCTACTGCGGGGATTCGAACCACCAACCTTCGGTTTGTAAAGCGAGTACGCTACCACTATATTTAAAATATATTTATCAAACACTTGTTTTCAGGTGGGCATTAGAACATTCCCCCTTTTTAGCTGGATTTTGTAATGTTAAAAAAACAAATCTTAAAATTTAAGACAAACAACAAACAAATCGAGATATTTCACTTAGACTATGTATATTTTTCTTATTGTATCAAAACATTCAAATGCAAAATTTCTATAACTTATTAATTTTTGATTCTTATTACTAAATTAATAAAAAAAAATGCATATTAGTGTTTTACTATATTATTCGCTGTTAAGCACACTAAGTTGTGCCATTAAAAATAGCAAAGTCAGAAAGAGAATCGGAGGTCCGCCCCTATATGCTTCATTTTAAATAAGGTTCATAGTATAACACAGCTCGATTTTTTCTCGACTTTTCCAACTTTTGGAAACTTTACATGATGATGCTCATAAGCTATTGGACGATCGTTGCTGTACGTATCGCTACTACGGGAATCGTAGTATGAAACGGTACTGCTTGGCAACCTTGTGGATGCGGCAAAAATTGGTCTGTTTTTACCATAACAAGTTTTAACGGAAACTTTAGAAGTAGACGGTAGCGATGATAATTGTGATACAGTGGCAATGTTCCTGATTACACCTGTCGAAGTTTGAATACAAACTTCTGAGTTATTTCTTTTTTCACCATAACTAGTTTTAATGGGAACTGCAGAAGTAGAAGGCAGCGATGATATTTGTGATACATTGGCAATGTTCCTGATTACACCAGTAGAACTTTTAATAGCAACTTGTGAGTTATTTCTGTTTTCACCAACATAAGTTTTTTTGGGTGATGCAGAAGCAAACGATTCTTTTGTTATATGAGGATCGAAGCATGGAACGTTTACTCTCGAAAGACAATCTAACGACTGGTAGGATGTGAGATCAAAGGTGTTAGAATGTAATGTAAGTTTCCAGTTTCCTTCGATATCAACTGTACTCTTGCCTATTTTCTTAGCACCACGCAAAATGTGCATATTGCGTGTAGATGCAGGACAGTTAGGAATATCTACTAATTTGGTTGCGTTAATTTGTTCATCTCTTTTTGCTTCAAGGACTAGGTCCTGCGGTACTGCCGGAAGTTCGTTAAAAAATTTGTCAATCTCCGCAATTTTATTGTTGTTGGTAGGCACCTCCAGTTTTGAGAGACTTCCAGTCTTCTGTTGGGGCATTTTATTGGATGGAAGTTCTAAAAAAAAATATTTATATTCATTAAAAATATTTACCAGATTTTACATACTTAATAGATTTCTGAAAGGAAAATAATAAATAAATCAAAAAATTTTTAAACATAATAAAAAAAAAGAGACACTACATGTTCTTTTTGTAGAAACATGTTATTTGCGTTTAAAAAATACAACAATGTGCTTCTGACGCATGTAAGAAGCTTTAAATTTTTATAAGAAGCCTTTGAAGCATTACGGATCTATGTTGGGAGAAATAGGAACTTTCTTGAAGATGTTGTGCATAGAGATTGCGCAGCTTTTCTATAAATTCTTCCAGACACTTGCGCACATAAATCGGTTTTCAAAATTTTTTCTTTGTTTGGGAAGGTTACAACTTTGCCTGAATGACTGTTCCCAGACAACAGGCCGCCCTTTTGCTCCATTGTCAATCATTTGACCAATAGTTCTCAATGGTGGCCATGTACCGTCTTGCAACTTACTGTCAACTTGGTTGAATTCGAGGGTGTACGGGGAGCCTACAAGTGTTTTATGGGAGCGACACTTCTCGATGATGTGACGGAAATCGTGATTTTGACTAAGAGTGCGTGGGTTTCCAATCATTACTAGTAAGGACATAGGCCGTGATAGTAATACATTTAATCGCTATAGTATTAACAAAAGAAAATCATAAGATCAATTAAAGCCATAACAATAAACATACGCGAGACTTACGCGCCTGTTGTCAAGAAAACCCAGTTGGGGAGTAAACGACCGTACAAACGACACGATTATAATTTGCTTCTCCTTTCCTTGAAACAGCTCCACCGACCCGCAGTCTATTTTATGCCAATTCCGCATATTAAGTTGTTCCTGTATGCGTTGATATTGGGTTTTGTAGGGAGATATAATGCCTATATCTGTTTGGGTGACACTCGTCCCATTAATGCCAAAGTACATAAGATCCTTTACGTAATCCATAACAGCATCTATCTCTTTATTGTTGCAAAGACTGCGGATTGAATGATTGAAACTAATCCTATATTTCTACAATAAACCTTACCTCACTGAATTTCTTGTACTCATCGAAGTGCCAAACACCGAATGAAAAAGAATAGGGAAATCGGGGTTAGAAGTATGAAACCACTCCTTAACTAAAGATACATTCTCTAAAAATAATTAAAAATAAAAAAAGTCAACGTATCGTGTAACTGAACTCGGGTACTCACCTAGTGGTGCTACGGCTTTAAGCTGACTGTCGTAATACAAATCGTTGTAGAGACTAACAATCTGAGGATGCGAGCGATAGTTTCGTAATAGACGTGTCTGAATAGCTGGATTGTAGTCACCGTTACAATCCAACTGGTAGCAGTCGCGCTGCAGCAGACGTTCAAACAAAGTAAGTGACAGACCCCACTCATTAGCGCGTTGCGATTGCAAAACTGGTCCAAGCTGTTTATGGTCGCCAGAGAGCACAAGATTGGTATTCGCACCAAGAGTGCAAGTTATACCCATTAAAACTTCGGCTTCTGTGGATGCAGCTGCCTCGTCAACAAAAACGTGTGTGAAGACGCTAGACCCACTGTCGGTACGTGCGAAACCACCCAAAGACAGTTTACCAGCCAAACTTAAGGTACACACAACAATTCGGTACTGATGCACGGTCTCAATATGTGGATAGAAATGTAAAGCATACATATTTGAGTACTCCAGCAATAGTTCATCGATGTTATCAATACGTCGATCAGAACTTGCGGAAAAGACCCGTGTAAGTGGCCATTTCGCAACATTTGGAACTTTCGATATGTAGCGAAGCAAACGCAGTGCAATCTCGTCACAGGCTGTGTTTGATCCGGCAAGGACAAGAACACGTGTTTGTGGACGCCGCACAAACAACTGATAAATAGCCTCACATATAGTGGCCGTCTTGCCGGTACCAGGAGGACCGAAAATTATATAAGGGGCAGCTAACTTCTCACAAAATACTATTTGCTTAACGGCCTGCAACTGCTCAGGATTGCCAGCGATTCCGTCATTAGCCAGCTTTAGATCGCTCTTACATTTATAGAGTTCTGCTACATGGCCTATATCCGGAAAAAGAAATCGTCGTACTTGTTCATGGTTAGCTAACGAGAGCATTTTTAAAGCTCTGTATTGATATCGTATGACTGAGCGCAGTGGTCGAAAAATCAGTGTGTAGCTCGTATTATCCGGGAGAAACCTTTCGCACGTTATGTTTACACGAGTTGCTGAGACACTTAGAACCCGAGCAAAATATACGCGAGGTTCACGCTTAGCGCTGTCCAAAACACCAAATCGGTTGTCCATCGAATGTGCCCATTTATTGGTACTGTCAGAATCCATTAGTGCAATCTCCAGAATTAAATTATTATTATTTAAAACCGAGTATATATTAGGAGCACCATTTCCTTTACCAACATAGGCGGTCACCCGCTCGTTGATAATTAATACATCATCAAATGGCGATAGCACATCTTCGGCGCTAATGTTACGCTGATTAGGTCTGATCTTTACTGACAGCTCTCTGCCAAACTGATGCAGCTCCATGTTCGACTGTTTAAGCGCCACATAGCGCTGCAATCGTTCTATATCCTCGACCTGCAGTAGGGTTTTTAAAGTGCCGTACATATTATCTTGAGATAACTGTCCATTTTCACAATATTTTCGGTAATGTTTATCATAGTCGGCCAGCCTTTGTTGCGCATCATCCTTTTTGAGAGCCTTGAGTACCTCAGGTGGTGGTTTCGCAAAATCTAAGCGGAATTTGGCTTGAAAACGCTTTTCATTAGACATACGATAAGGATTTATTGCAAACAGTGGTTTTGGCAGAGCCTCAGTACGCTGCGATAATAAAAAATAAGAATGCAGATTGCCAGCATGTTATAAATAAATGCCATCCCAATTTCTCACCATAAAATGATGCTGCTCTATATAATGCTGCGTTTCCTTGTCCATAATACGACTGAAGCCAATTACAATAGGTTGTTCACGCAGCAGCATGAATACATGAGAGTCCACAAAAAAGGCTAACTGCCCATTCGCTGGAACTGTCAAAGGCAAACGTCCGTTGTTAACGTAGTAAAATTGCCTCGACTGCACTATGATGAACTTCTCAATTACTATATTTGTTAGCTGTGTCTCAAGTGTAAAGCCAAAGTAATGACTTTTGACACATGTCCGATAGGATACCTTAAACATTGGTGCTGTACTGGAAATCAACAAAAGAATAAGGAAATAAAAATGTTCGATTATGTTTCATGGTAATACTAACAGTTTTTGCATGCCTTCCAACGATTGGAAATCGGATTCATCACCGTGGAACTCAATGTGTTCCTCGTACTTATCAATGCTATCAAAGTTACACTGGCAAATATAACAACCAAGTGAGCTTAAATTAAACTCAGATATTTGATGTCGTATTCGTGTTTTTTGGTACTTGAGTTGTACGGCTACTGAATCCATATCCAGCTTATAATCTTAAGGATTTCATTTTTGTTCATTGAGGTATACACACTATAAATAATCATTTAACTAACCCTCTACAATTGCTTGATCTTGTTCCTTTGCAGCTGTGCCAGTGTCATTGCATGAGGCTAAGTCGCAATTCTTTCTTCTTTCATCAATCTCATTATACTTCTCTTTACGAAATTCCATTAATGAGAAACTTTTAATACGGTAGTTGGGGCTCCCCCGCGGTGTGTTCATTAGAAAATTTGTCCGATCCAAGAGAGACCCAATCTGTGAAGCAGTGCAAAAGATATATGTACGTACATACATATATTGTCGTCATGTATGTATGTACATAGTTTACTTATATGTTTATATACATACATGTATGTACATATGTTTATTTATCATTAAAATGGACACAAGCTGGTACATATGTACATACATATATGATACTATTTGCAAAAAAAGGGAGTCTTTGAGGGTCGGTTGTGAAGTACATTACTGAGTATTTTAAAATAAAAGCGATAAAACAAATTAAAAATGACAAAATTATTGGTTTGAAGGTTTTATAAATACATAATTACAACTACGTGTACTAACTACAACGTACAACTATGCGTACTGTAATAATAACAATACTTTAATTCGAATCGCCCAAACCAAACAATCTCTTAAACAGAATATAAACTGATAAAAAAAAAAAAATTGGCTTACGTTAAAGTCGGGCACGGACGACTTTGGGATTCCCTGTACCACTTTGCAAAAAGATATTTATTTGTCAAATTTAGTTACGGTATTTTCATAAACCGATTTTGATCAAATTTTGTACAGTGCTTGGGAACTATAAAAAACTTTCGACGGTGAGGTTTGATTACGATAATGTCATAAACAAACGAAATACAACGACAAAAAACGTTTTTTTGACCGATCCGTCCTATGGGGGCTATATGATACAGTCAACCGAATTTGATCAAATCTCTTCATAAACAAACGAATTATCTATCTAAAACTTTTGGTTTTTTTCGAACACCACTATGGGAGCTATAAAACGTAACCCCGATAACAAAAAAAATAAATAAACTTGTCTCCTATGGAATAATAAAGGATCTAATCTGCAAGTTTGGTTGCTCTAGATTTTACCATCTCTGAGATCTAGGCGTAAATACGGACGGACAGACAGACATCGGTATATCGACTGCTCTAGTCGCCCTGATCATACGTTACATACATTTTCGGCTTGCACAAACTTAATATACCCTTTGTACCATACGGTACAGAGTATAAAAACTGTAATTACAACTGCAGTTGTTGGGACTATTGTATGAATGTACACATGTATATATGTCTGTATGCATGTGTTTATCATATCTTTGTATACGTAAAGCAAATAAATGCACTGCGCTGCGATTTTTTTTTTTTTTTGACTCACATTTATTTGTCCATTGGTGGCCAGTACTAACCGTAACTCAATGCTGTTCGGCATTAAGTTTAGGTAATTAAGGAAAAGCCGACGCAGCTTACTCTTCTCAACGTACCAATCGCTGCGTGCATTGATCACTTGATTCTTACACATCTCCAATAGAAATTTACCAACAAATTCGCGCTCTATAAATTAAGAAGTTAAGAAGCTGCACCTAATTAAAAAAAAAAAATTATTGGAAACTTGCTTACCCCAAGTCATGGACTGATTGACGCACACCCGCTGCATACCACTTGCCAAATTATTGGTAAGTGTGGAAGTGCATTCTCCATTTTTGGGCAGAGTTGGCGTTGGCGCCGGTACCAAAGTTTTGCTAACCGGATATTCATTGTGCTTTGGTCGGGCCTTATTCCTGATGTCTGTTTTTTTGGGATTATTTTTTTTCATTTTGCTTTGTTTTAATTTTGCAGCGATCACTTCTGCACAAAAATATAAACGGTTGACGTGCACTAAACACAGTTATAAAAATGCATGAATATATGTGCATATACACAAACGTTCACTTTCAACACGAGAGCTTACATATACACACGTACATCAAAGTACAGATTGCAAAGATTTACATACATATGACCGTACAGCCGAATGCACCAAGCCAACTGCTTGCACACTTGTTAATGTTAATTCAACTCCTGCCGCCGCCAGCCGCTTAGATACTTCGAAAAATTAACAGCGCTGTTAATAAAATGTTTGCCCCTTTGTATGGAATATGGAATGCGTGTATGTACGAGAATTACGGTAAATTTCAATGTGCGTTTTGATAAAGTTGTACTGCTGTATGTACATGCTCCGTGCTTCGATCCAAATGCTGTTTCCAAATATTTTTATAAACATATATGTATGTGTGACAAGTGTCCTTTGCTTGTGAATGCTAAATTCATTTTAAAATAATGATCTGAAAGGCGTGGGTTGTTGTATCACTATGATGCCGAGTGGTTGTTGCAATGATGTCGAACAATCGAATATTTTTGGGTATTGTGATAGCACTGCAGTTATACGCTGTGTGCACTTTAAATTAAAAAAAAAAAAAAAACCAAGAGTGTTATTTTGACAAATAATAATAAGCTAATAAAATAACAAGATTTATATATAGTAGTAGTGCGTAACTTTTATTTCTTGACCAACTTAAGTTTTTCGGAACTAAATATAACACCGGTGTCAGCCAGCTTTCGTTTTGTGGAAAATGGATTGACCGAGTTTAGTGGCGATCGATGATCCAAGGCAATGTTTGTAGATTGTTGCGACTCAGATTCTCCAAATATATTTTCTTGTGTATGCAGCTGCGATGCCTCCGGTGTTGACGGACGAACCATAGTCTTAAAAAGGTTGGTTGAGTTCGAGAAGCGTTTTAAAGTGCCCTGTTTACAAGCGCTTAGCTCAATTGCTTTGGGTGCCAGTTTGTTAAGAGAGCTGACCTGTTCGGTAGTGGGATTAACAGGGACAGTTACATTATGTAATTGTAATTGCTGCTGTTGTTTACGTGCCTCCTGCAAAGCCTCTATTTTTGGTACAAGTTCAACCAAACAGTCAGAGAGGTGTATACGCCCAAGTTTAGTAGCATATTTTATAGCCAATTGTAGAAGTTCAGGACAGGCAATAGTCTCAATGAGTTCTTTGGCACGCATCTCAGATTCGTTACGACAGGCTAAAGCAAATAACTTAAGAGACGCCTCCTTTTGTTGTTTCTCAGAATCATTCATTCCCATTATGCTAGCGCGCATTAGAATATCCTCGTGCTCCGATTTTTGCAAGTCAATATCACAAAGTGGCAACTGCATGCGAAGCTCGTGAAGCATTGAACGTGGATTAGTCATAGGATACGAGGTACCCCGGCATAGAACCGCTTGAACAATTTGACTAAACTCCGAGATTGAAATAATAAAGTAGTTGTGCGATACGCTCGAGCTCTGCTTCATTGTGTCGCAAATGGGGAACCAGACGTTGCTGCTGTGAATAAACAATTGTACCAAACCCATATTGTCAGCGAAAGCTGGTGACCCGATGTCACTAAAACCAACCCAGGTCAACATACGGCCTGGCGTAAGTGGCAATGTAAGGTTTTCTACGCGTATATTCCATCCCCTGGTCCTGATAAGCATAGCCGCTAAATGTTGTTGCGACTGGCTGGGACCACACCCATGGTATATTGATAAGAGGCTATACCCGTGACCAGTTAGTGCCACGACTGGGCCAGGAATGCTCAGTACCTCGCGCTGGGTACCCATAATAGTAAAAAGGCGTAGAAAATGCATGCTGGTGGCCACAGCAACCATTTGGCTTGTGGCTGCGACAGATTCTACAAACTCACAATCGGGCAAATTTGCAGACCATTCCTTGTTTCCCGTAGTCGCCAATGCTACTACCACCAATTTGCTGCTAGCTGTACTAGCCAACGCAAGTGCGCTGCAACTTAAACTTGCCAAGGTATGTTGATTATAGTTGTTAATATGCAGGGCATGATGCACGCTGGCGTCATGAAACTCCACATCGATAGTACTGTCTCCGTTGGGTTCCGTGTGAGAGGTCACTATACCAACCTCGTTCCAACACAAATAATGATGTTCCATATTGTTAGGGGTTGACCCTGGCTGAAAAGCTTTTTGTTGTTTAAAGTGTTTTTTTATCTGCTCAGAGGAGGCGACATTACTAGAAGCCAACGAGTGCTTCGAGTCTTCTTCATCGTGGTCAAACGAGACAGCATCATCTTGATCAGTGTAGATGGCACTGCGCATAACCTTCTGTTTAAGCTGGTCCAGGCTAACATTATCTGTATCATCTATATCATTCTCATCGGTAACTTTTTCTTCTAATTCTCCGGATAGTTCAATGTTAGCAAGGCCCGGTGTAACGTCACTGTCATCCAAAAATAGAGTACCCAACTGGCCTGAAGCATCACAGAATGCCAACTCGCCCTCTTTAGCTGGGTTCCATACCAGGCAGGTTATAGCATTGCAGTCACTAGTCGGTGCCTCAACTTTTAAGGCCTTGCGTTTCTTAACATCAAACACACTTAATTCTCCGCTAGTTGTGCCGGCAGCTAAGCGTGCGCCACTTGGCGAAAACTGACAGCAGCTGTAATTGCTGGCAACGTGTTCGTCCTGCAGCTTGTATGCCACCTCCCAGTTGCTCGAGTTTATCACCACAATTTCCTTGTCTAGGGCATAGGCTAATTGCTCACCGCGCTTCGGCTCAAAGCAGGGCGTCCCAAAGAGGCTGGCATTTTCAAAGCAATTTACACGTGGCAGACCACAAATATTTTTCAACTCTTTCCTTGTCTCAATATTCCACACCTTAAGTTGTCCGTCACCACCAACAGATGCGAGCAAATGTTGTTTGGAGAGTATGTCCAAGGAAAGTATAGGTCCTGTGTGACCTTTCAAAGCCATTTCACAATTGCTGTTTAGGACCTTTATTTCGGTGTCCTCGCTACCCGCGGCGGTGTATGGACCACAAACACGCATACAAGTAGCAGGTGCAGTAAAGCGCATTATGATTCCATCGTTGTCCATATCTGGAAAGGTGTATGCCTGCACTGTGTTTCGATCTGTGGAGGCCAGCAAACGTTTACCCGCGTTTGCCATGCACATTACAAACTCGCCTAGACATGTTGAACTGGGGTCATCATCAGAAATGGATGTCCAGCGCCGAATATCACCATCAGAGCCACATGTGATAATAAATTCTCCCTCTGTTGTATAAAGTAGCCCAGTGTAACCATTTGTATGTGCGTAACGTAACGAGCTGCGTGAAAAACTCATTTTGGAAATTAACAATCCTGCAGTATTTTTTAATTTGTGCACCACAATGCACAATGCACAAGACAAACTACAGCGGATCTGACAGTTCGCGCCAAAACATTTTGTCAGTGATGCTAAGCGATAGTTGTGTAAAACGCGCAGCTGATTTTTTACTGTGTTGCAAAAGTACGCAAAGATTTCTGCAAAACAACTTAGTTGTGATAATAAAACAGTTATAGCAAAAAAAAAAAAAAATGCTTAAAAAGTATGGCAGCTACCTAAGCAATATTGGCATAAATCGTAATCATGCGACACAAGCAACGCACATGACCATATTTGACAGGAACGCAAAGCGTCTCCAAAAGGAGAGGGCGGCCCTTAGGTAAGATCAGAAAAGATTTTAATTGAAACAAACTTTTACAATTTTTAATTTTAAAACAATAGAACAGATGTAGCTCTGTACGACTATCTAAAAGAGGAGGTTGGGTTTCGTCTAGCTGATCGTATATTCGACATAAAACGAGAGTTCAAGGCAGCCGCCGACATAGGTTGCAACCGAGGTTATATATCCAAACACATTTTGGCAGAATGTGTGAAGCACCTGACACTGACAGATACAAGTGCTACGATGTTAAAGCAAGCACAAGGCTCGCCAGGCTTGCAAATATCTAAAATAAACTTGGATGAAGAAAAGTTGAACGTAAGCGTGCTAAGTATTAGATACATATGATGATGTACAACTTTTTTTTAGTTTGAAGAAAATTCATTGGATTTGGTTATCTCCAGTTTAAGTTTGCACTGGATAAATGATTTACCTGGCTGTTTTGCACAGGTCAAACGAAGTTTAAAACCGGACGGGGTTTTTATCGCATCACTATTTGGCGGTGACACATTGTATGAGCTGCGATCGGCACTGCAGTTGGCCGAGTTGGAACGCAAAGGTGGAATCGCACCACACATATCGCCCTTCACACAAATCCGCGATATTGGATCACTGCTAAATCGCGCTGGTTTTACTATGCTTACTATTGATACAGATGAGTTGGTAATTGGATACCCGAGTATGTTTGAGCTTATGTGGGATTTAAAGGGCATGGCCGAAAACAATGCTGCTTTCAATCGGCCTGTACACATAAGTAGAGAAGCCTTATTGGCGGCCAGTGCTATATACAAGGACTTATATGCAAAACCGAATGAAGAAGGCATACCCGCAACATTTCAAATTATTTATTTTGTTGGCTGGAAACCAAGCCCCAATCAGCCAAAACCACTCGAACGTGGTACAGCCGAAGTTTCGCTGAAAGACTTGGGAAAAATTATCGTAAAGGGGAACAATGTTAAGGCCCCATAATAAACACCTTATATAATTAACTTTTTATTACACAGGCCTCAAGTTGAATTGTAATTCTTTATACATTTTTTAAACGCTTGTTTTAATAATTAAACATCTTGTGTCGAATAGTTTACACTTTTTCGACTAGATGGGCAAATCATGACTCTTGCTTTTACCTACCAATTCTGGTAATCAATTTTTACCAATCAAACTATTTGCCGCTGAAATTGAGATAAATATTTCTGTTTTCTGTACATAGATATTGCTTTTCTATCGCAATAAACTTCATATAATTATTTTTGTGTTTTCCTCTTTACTTTATGGACGTAACTTTTTAATATTGTTTTGTTTTTAATTGGTTTGATACAATAATCAACAATGCATGTTTGCATAGTATAGTAAATATATGTATGTATATACAAGTGAAAATATTTAAACTTTAATTAAGTTCGCCTTAAAATACATTTCTACATGCTTTGTATTAAATACATGTTGTTTGTATTCTTCTAGTAAATATTTGCTTTTGCGATTTTCTTGATTATTTTCGATTGCTTATAGTATACTTGTTACACATTAATTTAAGCACGTAGGTTTTAAGAACGTAGTTGATTAATCATTTATAATCACAAAGTTATAAGAATAAATATAAAAAACCACCTACGAACAAGCAAATGCAAAGTAAACTAAGTCTTCACATAAGCTGAATCTAAATTCTGAAGCAATATCATTGTATTTTACTTAAATAAGGTAACCTGCTGAATATTTAAATTTAGTTTAAATCCATATATTAAATTGCTTCATTAGCTCTTGAGTCAATTCAAAATGTTCTACCTGCACAAGCTTAATCGAAATTCCTCTTTAAAGCGACGCTTTTCCAGTCCGTATCCGCAATGTTAATGGAAACAATGGCAGTTGCCGCCGGTGATTTGCATCATCCAAGCGCCAAGGGAGAGCGAGGTGGTACTGGTGGTGGTGTTGCTAATGGTGTTGCTGATGCCGCAGTTACTGAATGCGGCGGAAGTTGACGTCAGGTGCCCAGTAATAGTTCACGCTGTGGCGTACTTTGCAGCATATTAGCTGTTTTTAAATGTATGCTGACGAAGAAAGAATTTTAATATTTAGGTTGATTGCTCTTAAAGTCATACATTTACATACTTATTGTCCTCCAACGACATTGTCTCTGATGAACCATGCGAGGCAACTGAAGTACCTGCAATCGAACTTCGTATTGAATGCGTATCCTCGGGTACAGTAAGCGTTACTAATTATATGCATGTTTGTGATAAAGTATTTTAATTTAGGTCAATTTGTTGAGCCAATTTATATATGAGGAAAACGTCGATCCAATGCGTTGTCATTTTGACATGCAGCCCAAAAATACAGTATTGGTTTGTATTTGCAGAAGAAAATTTGATTTGAGATTTATTAGGTTTGTTTGGAAGTTAGAAAGGTTGCAGAATTTTAGGTTGTTTCTAAATTTGTTTAAATGTCAGTTTTGTGTTTGTATTTGTGCGGTGCAAATATTGTGCCAGATATGGGGATACTTTAACCTTATACTCCATTTATGAAAATGGACAAAAATAAAATTTAGCAAAGATACAAATTTCAGTTCGTACAAAATATTTATTTTAGTTTGCTATTTATATAATTTAAGCATTGCTTTCAATATCTCATTTCAAACCAATTACATATTTTCATTCGATTTGGCTTTAAAAAATAATTCGGCTCGAATTGATTTAAAAGCAACTTATAAATGCAATAGATAAAGAAACTTAAACTATCGAAATACAGGATTAGGGTATTTGATAACTTCATACAAAAGTTAATTTAAATTTTAATTATATACTTTCATATTCTAAAAATATGGAACATTCGCTTGGCAATCATAAGTTAGAGAATTTATGTAACATACAAGTATAAGTATTAAAGCATAAACTAAAATGAACAAAAAAGGATTTGTCTACAAAAACATATTTACGAAATAAATATATATACGCTACCGACGAATTATGCTGCAAAATAAGAACAAAATAGTTTCCTACTTTTACGTTATACTATTCTATAAATACAATATACTAAAGCCGAGTATTTTCCACGCTCGGCACATCATCGTCGACTTCATTATCGGAGCCACAGTTGTGCAAAGTTTGCATGGTGTGTTTTCTTTTGTGTTGAAATTTAAGTTTATGACTTTGTAATGCCTCAACCGCCATATCGAGGCCATTGTGGTGCAAAACCTCATCATCTGGCGGACCCTCATGTTGTTGTTGATTGTGGAGATTATGTACACTTGGGCTGCGGCTGCACTGATTATTAATATCAAAATTGGTCACGACAAAGCCATTGCTATAGAGCGAATAGCTGCTAATGGCTGGTGAAGTAGCTAAGCTAGTGATACTCTGATAGGTTTTCATTGAATATGCATCACCTACAAACAATAAGATTACAAGGCAATTGGATTTTTTAATTAGATTTTGCATATTCGTTTTATTTGTTTAGTGTACTATAACCAATATCCAATATGCACTTGCCAGATTTATAAATGTATATGTACATAGAGAGACAAAGTGACATGATGGAACAGTATGATTCTAGGGCACATATACAAATGGCACTCGATGGACGCTACATATGCAATATATTATTTATTTTTTATTACACTAATAAGCATGGATTTTTTATGTACATATAACTTTAACTGATACTATCAAGACGAAATTTTCAAATAATTCAATTGCAACAACTTGCACCACACAATCAAGACCTTGTTTATGACCATTTGGTAGTAGTAGAAGGAAAAAATAAATGTAATGTTTAAGTCACTTATGATTGGACTAAAAGTTGCGAAAGTTAGTATTTCTTGTGTTTTAAATGTAATTTTTAATCGAAAAAAAGCAAAGTGTGTATATACAGTAGAATTGTGGTGGAATTTTTAAACATACCCGTAGCACACTCGGACGTCTCATAAGACACAGTTGATTGTACTTCGATTGCATTTTGTTCTTGTCTATGGAGTAAGCAAACTGAATTCAATTGACTCAATTTTGACTAACGCACTTTTCCAACTTACCTTGTTATCACATCTGTTATAACTTGTTTCTCGGTGTCCGTATAGTCATTGCGTCTACGTCCAATCTTTTTTTCTAGATCTGCCTCAACAAAGTCACCCAAGGTACGCGTTGGAAACTCATTGACTTTCGCGGGCGGCGGCACGTCCAATTTTAGATCCTTCAGCTTTTTCATCACACGTTCCAGAGCTTGAATGGCATCATCATCGTTGTAACCGAAATTTTTGTGCAATTTGACTTGTAGAAATTCAATTATAGCGTCCATATCTTTCAAACGCAGCAATTCATCTTTGTGTAAATAAAGAATGGTTATAGCCATTGCCACAATAACCCGATCGCCGTCTAACAAGAATATATCCCAAACTCGTAAGCTCAAGCTAAAGGGCACCTGTGCAAGGAAAAATAGGCCTTTATTAACAAAACAATCTGTTGCTTATTATTACGCACCCGCTCCACAAAGACAACAAAAAACCATTTAATTGCGTAGAGCAACGCATCTACATTGTGCTTGATAAAATGTTTATGCAACTTTCGCATTATCTTCGACAAAATTCGATCGTGATGATCAATAAAGCGGGTTAATTTTGGAAAGCCTTCGATAAAAAGACCATGCATCCCGTATTTTTTGTCTGTGACTAAAGTATTGAGTGCCCAAAAAGCCTCCTCTTCTTGCATATATAGCAGTAGTACACCTGCCACACAAGCCATTCCTTGGCAATAACCTAGCTCTGAGTTGTAAATGCTGTATGCATTGAGCACATTAAAAAGTGAGCACTGCTTCACACTATAGCGCTCCCGATAGGCCAAGTTGTCGCGAAACTGTCGGTTTACATCTGCATCGATTTGTCGTGTTTCTGTTGAGTACTTTTTAGCCAATTGCAGCATGCGAAAATAAATGCCACTGTTTATCTCCATTGATTTTTGTACGTTGAGCAACTGCTTCCAGGCGGGCCAACGCATTCGGTCCGGAATGCCTTTGTATACGCGTTTATGTAACTTCTCATGGTGCGGGGGCCAATGGTCAAGCATTTTCATCCATTTTTTATCGCGCTCCAGCTCGATTTTGGTTCGTTGCACTTCCTGCGCGTCGCGTGTGGATGGCAGGCGGGAGTCATGCATGAAGCCATATCTGTGGCAAAGTGTAAAAGGAAAGAAAATATAAATGCAAGTGAAGCACAAAGTAAAGGCGGTAAGGTTTTGAGAAAAATAGTACTGCATTTTTGGGTTTCAGTGCTATCACAGATAAGATACTAAAGCCAGATAATATTACTTGATTGGTATTAGAACAGATCATAAATACCATAGACTTGCTGCTAACTTACTTGTCTGTAATGTGGTAAATTTCAAATGTAGGATTCTCCCACGAATCAACTACATTGCTGGGATCTAGGCCAAGTTCATATCGCTTAAATATATCCTCGCGCTCATCGTCGGCACGTTTTACGAGTGCATTCTGGTGTTCATCATTGTGAGTAGCCGTCATTGTATGGAAGCGAATTTAAGCGCCAGTTTTATATATTGTATATGCTCTTATTTTCCAATTTGTTATTTATTTACACAATCATAAAGCAGAGCTATGTTTGTGGTCCAATTTAGTTGTTGATGTGTTGCAAGCAAGTTGATGACGATGAGTGGGAGCGGCAGCTCGCTCTATCGGCGACAGCGTCAAACTTTTGATAAAAAAAAACAATCACAGCATTAATAAAGGTTTGCAACACAAACCTAACTGCTCCAATAATGAGATCAATATATATTTGTGATATTGAGTCTTTTTAGTTCTAATTGACCATGTAAGTGCGTTTCAGCATGTGTAAATCATAAATTAAAAAAAAAAAACAATACATAATTGTGTTCTTTTAAATATGCGACAGCAACAAAATACTGGCTGTGTACGCGTCAGAAAATCGCATCCACCATATAAATGACGTGATATTTAATCAACTCTTAAAAGGCAATGAATTAAGGGACAAGTTCAACTTATGTAAATACGCCCCATAATTTCTATGGCAAATACGCATCGACTATAAGTTCGCTTATAAATTCGCTGTGCTATTTAATTTAAATATTTTAGTTTATCTCGCACTTGCACAGACTTCCTGTTTGTTGTTGTTGGTGGTATTTTTTGTTCTTGGCTTTCACTGTGCATACTTTTGTTGCTTTAATGTTGTGCTTATGCATCTAGTATACAATTTTTACAAAAGATTTGTACATGTGTTTTACCATTAAATTTAGTTACAATTGCTACACATACACGGCACGAAAAGAATTATTAAATTTAAAATTATTCACTAATTTTCACAGGCCTTTGCATGTTGATGTTGACAGCAATGTGACCATAAACACCAAAGCCAAAAAATACCACTGACATATTATTTAATACCATTTAATGGTTTATTAAAAAATATCGGAAATGGCAAGCAAAATATAAATATCAGAGCATATTTGTTATTCCAGCGTTTGAGCGTAACATGGGAAAATAATCAGGCAGTGTTGAGAGCTTTGGACATGCTTTAATAATTAAATAGATTTGACTGTATAAATTCCTTGCAGCAGAGTTTGAACCAAAAAGTTCGATATACCGATAATTTTCTACACATCTATGAACCAGGTCGATTTAATTTTATGGTTTGTGTATTGTAATTGTTGTGTGCTGCTACGTACTATTTGCGTTAAATGTAATTACGATAATGCTTTCGTAAGATTTGTAAAATGAGCATTTAAATAAAGTGAATGATATTAAATAATACTTTTGGTAGATATTAAAATCTCTTAACTACTGTTTCACATAACTTTTACAATGTGGCTTTAAAAGTACCATTGAGTAGAAGGCAACTATAAATGGGCAACTATAGTGCGTAAAACAATTAAAATTCCTAAAACTCAGCGGCAAAAACAGGCTGAAAGAATTATATTCCGCAATCAATGCGACGGCGGGAAATTGTTTAATTCATGCATTTAAAAATTAATTGAATTACCAATTATTGAACTTTGTGCACTGAATATAAGAGCATTTTTCGATCCATGTACATACATGCATATGTACATACATATGTCTGTATGTACAGACATGGATTTTTTTTTGCAATTAAATATTATTTGTGTGTGCTCTTCTTTGTATACATCAATTTATGTTTTGATTATCAGGCGAAATCATGTATTAAGTTTATGTTAAGTACTATAAGAATTTCATTTTTATCCTCAGTCAAAGGTTCAACTGACAAGCTTGTACATTATTTGGGAAAGGACATCCTGATTCAGTTTTTTGTTTGCGTGTGGCAAGCCAACAACCTACAACATGGTTTCAACGCGCCAAATGTGCGGTAGTGCAAATGCAGGTTCAACTGAAACTAACGCCAATCCACCAACTGGTAGTAGCAGCGTAGGTAGCACAGCGTCAACACAGGTCGAAGAGGAGACGGCCACACGCACTTCCGTTTTACGGCGAACTACTCACTGCACGCAGCCTCATCTTCCGTTAGTTACATCAACACCAGCTAGCTTAGCTTTCACCGCTAGTGTGGTAACGCGCCATCACTCGTATACCATGCAAATGCAACGAGCATGCGGAAGCATGGTAGCCACCCCAAATCAAAATGCTGCAGGCGTTCTAAACTTTCTAGATTTGCCACCGGAATTGATCATGAAAATTTTATCGTTTTTGGATTATAAAAAAATCACTAATATAAGATTAGTAAGTCATATATCAAAACACCTTAAACACATTTTTTATATTTCTTTCGCTTATAAAGTTATTAATCAAAATAGGCATGTTAATTATTCAATTTTTTTTTTTTTTGATTTATGGCAGGTTTCAGGCCGGATGAATGATATTTGCATGCTCATTTTAAACTCGGCTTTTTCACGGCTGATTAATACCACCTACAATCGCTTTCACTCTATCAAAGCTAACATGCCACGCCGTGAGTCGGCTCGCCGCAATCATCCCCTGGCTTGCAAATGTGACATTATTGAGACATGTTACATGCGTTTGTCCCTGCTTCAGATGTCAATGGGCAAACATATCGAAAGAGGTCATTGCTGTTTCTTCCCTGGCGCCGTAAGTGTTCTCTCAACTTTGAACTCGCGCAAAGTGCTCATGGCTCATACTCATTACAGATACTCGATGAGGTACACTCAATTCTAAACTATATAAGTATTACGCCACGGTTACAACGCCCCTACCGGGTCACTGACGAGCTTTTCGATCTTTCAACCATGGCAATGGAGTATTTTAAGGACCGCATAGAACCAACGCTACCCGGACTGGCGTACTTCAATAAAGATTTTTTTCAATTACCTATACCTGCAAAACGACGTAAGTAAAAAAATTCGTCATTTATCAAAAATATATTACTCAAAAACCTTGATTTAAAGCGACGCTCGCTATCACCTCGGATCTCACGGATAGCAGCAACAATTCGCCACCTCAGAACCACATGGTTCTTCGAAAGGGCATTCGTAAGATTAAACAAGGCATGAAAATATACAATAATCAGTTGTCAGTATTGCGCACCGAACTGCGCACATGCAAGCGTAAAGCAGCTGAGCAGAGCAAGCAATTGGCCGAGCAACAGAATTTGCTTGCCGAGCATCAAAAACAAACGCTCGAATATGCCAATCGTTTGGATGAGAATGATAAAAAGAATGAGGAAATGGCCCGAAAATTTTCAACTTTATTGCAGGTGAGTCGAAAATTGAAATGCCATAGACAACGATATTAACATAGCATATTCGTGTTCACTAACGGCAGGAACTGAACAAGTGTAAAACGGAGCTGCAGTTTTGGCGCTCCAAGAGTCCGGCCACACCGTCAGTATGCAGCTCATGTAATCAAAAAGTGGCACCTGTGCTGCCCGCCGAGGACTTTCAGGCACTTGTTAATCAAGGAGTTGATCCAGATCACATAATTATTAACGATGATACCGATGCTGAGAGCGATGTTAGTATCTCAGAGTTGCCATTAACCATAGAAAGAGAATTTGTTTTTCCGGATGAGTCAACCACCGCAAAGCTGTTGGCTGTCAATACGGCTGCAAAGAATCTAAAACGCAAGAATCAAATGGACACAGGAACTGTTGAAAATTCAAATGTAATTACATGTAACGCTGTTCCATCTACTTCAAAAGCGGCTGCTGCAGCAGAACTTTTAACTAACAGCAGCGGCTATGTAAAAAAACTCTTTTATGGCAATCATCAAAGGGATGGTGTGATTGTCAGTCCTGTTTCCTTGAAATTAACCACTGGTTCAGACATGTCGACTGTGTTAATACCTGTAACGGGAGGACAGATGGAACAGGCCGCCCCTACTGGTAACCACAGCTTTGATCACGAGGAAACGAAGAAAGCACGTAGAGTACAAAAAGCCACTAGATGTATTACGCATGGCAAACGCAGTAAATAGGCAATATACATAAACAATTTACATATTTTTACTACTTATTTACATAAAGGCAAGCACAGCACATACGTTCGCCAGTTCATGTGTCCTTGGATGCGTGTGTGCGATGCATTGATTTTAATTTTAGCGTTAATGGAAATCAAATTACACACACATATTATGCATTAGGCATTATGATTATTAAAACATACAAAATGTATTTCAAGATAATTCGGCTACTTTTTACACTTCACGCAACACAAATGTAATAATAATATTGTTAAGCAAACTTATTTGTACTGATGATTTCAATATTACACGAGTAGACCTACGGAAAAGTATGCGTGGTACACTTTAAATGGAATAGAAATGTTTCAAATAAAACATTGAAGCATATAATTTGAGTGCTGGTGTTCTTCTCTCATAGCAAATCACCTAAATTTGTATATTCACAAGCGGTCACAAAAGAACCCGAGGCTCACGATTTCATATCGCACACAAATACCAAATGAAAATATAAGTCCAAAATAACGACGAGAGCCAAAGGTAGGTACCCGACATGAAAGCCTCCGGCACGCAAGTGACTAAAAATAAGTAGCGCCAATAAGACGAGAGTCCAAGTATCGCACGCAATTAGCAGAGGTATTTAGTGAACTAGCGAACACTACCGTCTCATTAGGGTTAGGATTGTGATGAAGAGGGAAATTCTATTTTACAAAAGAGAAGATCGGTATTTATATACGACTTCAAATGCTGTGTATAGACAGTTGCGCCTAGTGAGTACACCGAGACGTGTTGCCGCACAAGGAAAAAACGATCGAATATAAATTTAATTTCTTTGTTATCTCACAGGCACTACCACGTAATCAATGCAAGACTTAAGTGAAAAGGTGTACAATGTGTACAAAGATGATTTGGGAAGGTTCGCGTTCATTTTAATGAAAGAAAGAAAATAGTAGAAAGTGAGACACATTTAGGTTATTCTTACTTATAACTTAATTTTCTAGACATCTAGTGGCCAACATGGACATAGATGCCGGAGAAACCCTTTTAGAAGAAAGACCGCTGCTAGTGGCTCCGCATTGGGAGTGTGAACAGATGAAGTGTGCTCAATGTTTACAAGAATCATACATTATGTGCAAGTATGCCAAATTACCGAACTCTTTTCTTTATAATACACGCTTTAAAAAGTTGTCTTATTTCAGAAAGTGTCAAGTTTATCCTATGTGCATCGATTGCAAGGAGCACGATTCCTACGAGTGCGAATTCTTTAGTAGTGGCGCAGGTAGAAGTATAGGTAAAGATTTGCTAGTAAAGAACTATGGCATATGCGCCTTGCTCAAACTCCTTGTTTTGCTTGAGAATCCATTGACGCGAGACTATTGTCAGTCCTTGATAGACACGCCGGTTAAGCTGGAAAAGTATCGCGATTCTGAAGGCTTGTGGCAAGAGCACGAGGAACATGTTATACAACCAATATTGGCTAGTGGCTTAGTGGAGGCGCTGTCAACACAAAACTTGACCGCGGAGACGCTACATGCGCACTGCATACGTATTGACAACCATGCTTTTGAGGTGATTGCTCAAGATGGCGACACTGTTAAGGGAGTGTTTTTATGCGGTGGAAGCTTACCACATCACTGCGTACCCAACACAGTAGTGGCTTTGGACGAGCAGTTTAACCTGAAACTCTATGCAGCAGTGCCGCTGAAGAATGGCGAAACTATCTATAATTCGTACACAAATCCTCTAATGGGTACCAGCCAACGGCAACATCAATTACGCATCAGTCGTTGTATTAGGTGCGACTGCTATCGTTGCTTTGATCCCACCGAAATGGGCACACACATAAGCAGCATTAAGTGTAAGCAATGCAGTGCAGGCTATGTAGTTTGTGACATTCAGCACAGCGGAAACTGGAGATGTAGCGGCTGTGGGGACACTTTACCCTCAGCTGCAGTACATAAACTGCTAGCTGAAGTTGGTAGTGCATTAGTTGAAGCACATGGAGAAATGACGGCCTATGAAGACTTGCTTATGCGTTACAAACCCCTGTTACATCCCAATCACTTTTTGCTCCTAGACATCAAGCAAAACATTGCTAGCATTCTGCGAGCTACTATGTTAATGAATTCGTTTCGAAATCCCTCTAAGTCTCTCTTAAAGCGCCGTGTGCAGCTCTGCGCTGAGCTTCTACCAGTGACACGCGCTGTTATACCAGGAATCTCAAAGTTGTACGCCATTTCATTATTCGAATATCTCTTGCCTCTTGTGGAATTGTTGGAACTGCAATTTGCGGAGGGTGATTTGGATAAGAAAGAATATGCGGTAGGACTCTTTAATAAGACGAAGATGGCATTTTAAACAATTATTGTCTTTTTATCACCGATACAGGCTCAATTAACACACGCAAAATCAATTGCAACGGAGGCTTTGGACTTGCTTCGCTACGAGCCGGAAAAATCAGCAGATGGTTGTCTAGTCGAACGTATTGGTATAGAACTGGAGCGCATTAAATCGGATATATTAAAGTACAAGTAGGAAACACAATCAAAAAAACAAAAATATTAACATCAAATAAACTGCGAAAGTTGGAATCAAAATGGGAATCCAAATTTTAATATTTTTAAAAAATAAATAAAAATTTTCATATATCAAATTATTTCTATGTTAATAGTTTGAGCAACAGAAAGACATACAAGTTAGTGAAAGAAAAGAAAATTTTGTATTTATGTGTGGTTCTGGGCTCTTGACCTTATTTTTTCAGCAATAAAGCAGGCCCTTTGGATACGACATGATGTTAAACAAATTTCTGGCACGATATTTTCAAAGCTGGAATTCAAGTAGCAAATCTCTAAAACGATAATGCTGAGGATGCTGCTGACTCTTTAGAAGCTGTTGTAAAGCTTAAACGAAATGCTTTTGATGCATTATCGGAGCAGCAGCTATGAGAGGGTATATAAACCTACGTACTTCAATACATTTAATATTGATTAGCATTAATGGTTCCAAGATGATTATCAGTGTCACATAAAGTTGATTTTTATTGAAATGCAAGATGATGCAAAGAGCACTCACAATTACATATATGTATATGCAAATAGATACGTAAATGCATTGCACATACTTATATGTTTATACCATAAAGTACTAAATACCAATACCTGAAATTACTTTTGTTTTATACAAAAATACTATGTACGTACATATGTACTTATATGTATGTACATATATTGACTTTGAATAAAAATAACAATTGCAAATCAAAAATAAGAACAAGCTAAGAAAGACAAATCGTACTAGATTGCATTGTAGGGCCACTAAATAGTTTGCAGTGCGTGCGTGATAATTGCCAGAAGTGCAGGCATGAGTAGAATTTTGTCGAAGAGGAATTAATCTTATATAAAATGACCAGTGTAACGGAAGATTTTGTGAGAAAATGTAAAATAATGAAAAATGACACTTTAGGAAGGCAAGCTATCTCATTAAAATACTGTTACCCCTATGTTTTTACTGTTTCTTGCTTTAATTTCGCAGATTTGTTGTAGCCACGATCAACATTAAACCCGGTGAAACCTTGCTATTAGAAGAGCCAATCCTTGTGTTGCCCAATACGAAGGATAGACGCTGCGCCAATTGCTACAAACTTACAGACAAGTTTTGCAGGTAATACCAAATACTGTTTACATAGTATTTAGCCTGATCCAGTCTCTTGGAGTTTCTAGCAAGTGCAAACTTTTACCACTCTGTGTTGCCTGTGTGAAACACGATTCTCGCGACTGTGATCGCCTTTATGGTCTTAAGGAACATATAAACGATATTGAGCAATTGCAAATACATAATGAAGTTTACATTACTTTAAAGTGCCTCTTGCTTCGTGAATACAGCGAAACACAGGCACAGTACGAACGCATGTTGAAAATGGAGGCGCACCAAGAAGACAGACGCGGTTCAGAAACATGGCAGACCTATGAAAAGAATGCTGTTGCACCATTACAAAAATCTAATCTGTTATCACAGTTATTGTACGGTATCGATATAGATTCGGAATTGATACAGCGTCTTCTTGGGATATTAGATATCAATGCTTTTGAGATACGGGCACCTGAGCGTGGAACCGCAATGCGAGCGCTATATTTACTGGGCGGACTTTTTCCACATAGTTGCTTGCCAAATTTGGTAACCGCTGTCGATGATCAATACCGTTTAAAAGTTTATGCCAATCGTTTCATTGCCGCTGGAGAGGTTTTGTACAACTGTTACACTAATGTATTATTAGGCAATGAGGAACGGCGAGACATTCTTAAAATGGGAAAGCATTTTGATTGCAATTGTTCACGGTGCACGGATCCTACTGAGCTGGGCACACATATTAGTAGCTTCGTTTGCCCCACTTGCAAAGTTTCGGGTGCATCTGGTTACATAGTTCGACAGCCGACAACTAGGGCTTGGAATTGTTTAGTAAATGCTGAGCATACGCTTAAACCAGAATATGTCGCCAATCTACTAGAACGGGCAAAGGAGGAGATTTTCCACGCTCACGATGATATCTTTCGTTATGAACTGCTGTTAATCAAATTAAGCAATATCCTTCATGGCAATCATTATATCATGCTGGACTTAAAGCAGCACATCGCTTCCATTTTGCGGCAAGTTTTAGGCAACATGTCTCAAAGCCCAAATCGCAAAGTTTACGAACGTAAATTAAGGCTTTGCAAGGAGATTTTGAGTGTTTTAAAAGTCATACAGCCAGGTATATCACGGTTAAAGGCTATTGCGCTTTATGAAGTAGCTAATACACAAGCTGAATTAGCTAGAAAATTATATAGCGAGGGAGAGCATAGCGCCAACGATTTACTGGTGAGCTTTGGATAAGTATTTTTTAAATGTCTTTAACTCCAGATTTTGTAATTTTTTCATAGACCGAGTTGCAAGGGATTGAAAATATATTTCGCGAATCACTGCATATGCTAATCTTTGAACCGCTAGCTACCCCGGAAGGACAACTGTCTCGCAACATGTTACGCGAATTGAAAGAGTTGCAAAACGATATAAAATTGCTTCAGGAACCAAATAACAGGGATCGAATTTAAAATTGACTCATAATTCAAGAAAATGTACTATCGTAATTATGTTAAATAAAACTGCTTGATGTTTGATATAAGCGGTTTTACGATTTTAATTGAAAAGTTGTATCGCTTAGTGCGATAGTTTTTTTTGTTTTTCAACACTAAGTAAATGGCTGCTAATGATTTTTGCCATCACTTAAATAACAACAAATTTAACTTAGTCCAACAATAAAAAGTATGTATGTATAAAGGAAACAGTGCAATATCAATACCTAAATATATAAAATAAGTAACTCGGTTAATCGCGCTTAGGCTGTTACGTTTTTGTTAACACATTCAAAAAAATGTGGCATTCAGCTTATACTTTTCTACGTATGTACATAATTATATGCTGAAAACTATAGTTTAATAAAACCCTAGATTTACTCTGGGGATTATGGCAATAGCTTGTAAATCACAACAATCATTTGACGAACAAATTTTAATATATTCGTATAGTTCAGCCGTGATTTGTTCAAACATTAATTCGAAGTTATCCGTATTGGGTTCTAAACTTATTCTCGCATCCAACAAAAGATAAATATGGCTTTGGCCAACGCAGCAGGCGCTTTGTTGAAACCGCAAACGCCGTTACAGCAACTTTTGGAAGATATTAATTTCCAGCGTACTAAGGAGATGCGCCAGCTTCTAAAAGATGGTATGTAACCTTGCTTTAAGTCTGTTTATTTCACCC
Organism: Chymomyza fuscimana; assembly: GCA_949987675.1. Taxonomy (NCBI): domain Eukaryota; kingdom Metazoa; phylum Arthropoda; class Insecta; order Diptera; family Drosophilidae; genus Chymomyza; species Chymomyza fuscimana. Next base: position 104,532,473 of record OX465089.1, read on the forward strand.
ATCCAACAACTCATTAAAAATTATCTACATTTGCGCATTATCGATTTGTCAAGTGCATAATAGTCACACCACTACCATAACTTGTGTGGGACATTTACATCCCTTTTCTTTACCTTTGTCCTCGTTACTTGTAATTCCATTGTGACTATCGTTATTGCTTGTTACGTTTAAGAGAAAGTAACATTAAAACATCAATCCTACCTATTATAACAATTAAATTTTTATTTTTTTTTTTTCTAGATAGTGGGTTTGTTGTGCTTCAGGGTACCACATACTGGACAGATCTCTTCGTGCGACATTTTCTTTTTCAAACAGAACCGGTGCACAGTATTGACTCGGATGATCTGCTGTTTTTTGTCCGTAAAAAACACGTTAAGTCCTCTTCTCGACATATGCCAAAATATGAGGTTAAGCCCATTAATAATTGTGCCATAATTTTATAATTCATTGATACATCATTTTGCTTTTTAGACTGAAGTTGAAGTTTTTCGAAAGGATTCACGCAAACTTCCAATTGGGGATCCGGACGTTGATTGGGAAGAAACTGTTTACTTGAACATGGTAATTCATCAATTTGACTATACTCTAACTTTGGCCATATGTACTCGTACTTCACCAAAAGAGCTGCAGGTGTTGCGACGCCATTCGCAGCGTGTTTACGCGAGTCCAAGTCGTCGAAAAATGGACACAAAAGGAGAGGGTGAGGAGATAACGTACCCTCACATTTGCTTCATGGTGGACAACTTTGATGAGGTATATTGATAAAGTGCAAGTCCAATAAGTTAAAAGTTAAAATTATAATGGTGAAATAGGTTTTTAGTGACATATTGGTACGCGATGGCGAAATGGTGTGTGTCGAACTTGTAGCTAACGATAAGGATGGTGCCGTGCAGGGAGTTATATTTTTAGGCTCGATACGATATGATGCCCTTAAAAGAGTTTACGATGCTCGGGTAAGTCTTGCAACAATGTTCTTACAATGTCGTAACTAATTGTACAATTTCAGCAATCTAGTTTGAGTTCTAAGGTGGCGCAACGCATGTCCTTTGGACTTTTTAGCAGTGGTGCCGGCGTACAAACCCGATGTGAGTTTGTGCGTATGAAGGGACCACAAGGCAAAGGCCACGCTGAAATGGCAGTGACAAAGCCTAAAGGCTCTGGCGTGGAAACCCCAACTAGTGAGCCGGGCTTTTGCGCTACTGACATGTGGGATGACTGGGAAGAGGAAAATGATGATTATTGTACGTATAGACATCAGCGCCGGCTTAGCGATCCCAGTGCCAACCTGAACAACTTTTCACGATATGGCTGGCGCACGAAAAACGTGCAGGATGTATCCGCCAGCAGCGCTGGTGCTAAGGCTCGTTCTGAGAATGAAGGCCTCGATTCGCTGGCTAGTGAGGTGTCTGAAATTGAGGCAGGCGATCTTCGGGACGGTAAGTGGATACATTGATTTTAAAAAGCTCATTTAATTATTAAAAGCGCATGTATTTGTTTGTTGTATACAATTAATAATATTTATTTATTATATATATTGTTATATATATATTGTTATATATATATTGTTATATATATATATATATAGCTATTTGTAGAAGGTAGATGCTCATTTCTGAACATTTGACTTACGTAAAATGTACATATTGTGATCTAAATGTATTTTTTTTTTTCATTTGCTTGTGTCTTTTTTTAAATTGTACATTTGTCTTACGCAGAATGTAATATATTGATCTAAATATTTTCTTTTTTCAATTTGCTTGTGTCTCTCCAAATTGTTGTGATCTTTTCAAAAGAATTGTAATACAACTACCATTTTTCATATATATTTAAGACCCGAAGATAATATATGTATGTGTAAATCCCCAGATACGTACATATGTATATGCATTTACAAAAATACTTAACTTTGCCGAGAAAGCAGGACAGAACGCTATGAATATGAAATTATTATTACAATTTCTTTATGCTTGTTTATTATTTTATGTTAACGTATGAAACGTATGTTTTGATATGTGACAATTTGTAAAGATCTTATGCCAACCAAAAGAATTTTTATAAAACGATGTCCATTGTTAAAACTTCTTAAAATAACGCTATATAGAAGCTATATATTCTCAACACAACAATATCTTTTTATTATTTTAAAAATTAATAAATATATATTTGTGACTTGTTATTTTTTGGCTTTTATGCGAAGTAGTCGTGCAATTATAGCCTGAAACTGTTAGCAAGTAGCTTTTCGGAAAACTTTTTGGGCGCTAAAAATACTTGCTGTTAATTTTCATTTTCCTTTTTTACTTCGTTTATTTGGTTCATAAGTGTGTTGTTATATATGTTTTAAAACGCAACCCGATCTATATTTACTTGTAGATCAACAACGTCCTGCTTTCTCGGCTTCCATGGCTAAACTGCATATAAATCCAAATTGTGAAACTGTCAAACATGATAGCGAGCCTAATGCTAGTACATGTGACACAGACACGGCTGCACTTCGACACCCTAATGCAGACACCAAGTTGTCGTCCAACGAGATTCCTCCATCAGTATCTGACAAACAAATCAACGGGAGTGGCACTGGCTGCGGCAACTGTTTTGGTGGCAAGAAATTCAAACGTTGGCCGTCTGCAGCTAACAACAAAACGCCGGAAATGTCTGAGGTGTATTGCCCCAGCTGTGAAGATGCAGCTAACGAATCGCCCGCATGCCTTAGTAAAATGCCCGATCAGAAGTCGAGAGTAAAGCACAAGACAATATTGTGTATCGAAAGCGAGCTAGTAGTGAGTAAGCGCTCCAGCTTGCGTATTGGCGAAACCAAAAAGAGGCATGGGACTATTACGAGGAGCGCCTCATTAAGTGCTGCTGAGAGAACAATTAATACGGCTCAAAAGAAATCGTCGATTTGCAAGGCTAAAACGGATATTGAAAAGTTGGTCAGAGATAAGGAGCTCGAAAAGGAATGTGAAAAACTAAAGAAAACTACGAACAAGAAGGCATCAGCTTCTACCAACCTCTTAGCCAAAATGTCACCAAAACGCTTGCGTAACTTAAAAGCTAGTCCCGGAGACAGAGAGAAGTCAAATATCGCAGGCACCTCAAAGCAGAAGTGTGTCTTTCCCAACAACAATAATAATGATAAGGGATCTAAAGTCACGCTTACCAGCAAAACGGAAGAATATGAAATTGCCGATGATGCGACTTCCCTGAATGGAAGTGAATCGCTGCAGGTTTCTGACTCTAAGATCGCTATACTTAGTGAGAGTGACACCAAACTTATGATTAGTGTGCGGGGACGCGAAGAGCTACCTGTCACAGAGCAAAACACGACTCCCAAACCTATATCTTCATCAGTCCATCGTTCCGAGGAAAGTTTGAATGTACCTGTCACATCTGAAATGCATCCATTGCAACTGAAAATAAGCGATATATCATCCCAGCCAATTAGTTCCACCATCAACTATAATAATCACCCAGTTGAGGTGACAGAGGTACCGACTGAACTAACACCAACGCTTATTAAAGGAAGTGATGACGCGAATGGCAACATCCATCAACTACGCCACGATGATGGTTCCACTACTCTTCCTCGACCTGCAGTTAAGCGGAATATTTCAATACAGCAATATAATTACAACAAGGCTATACATCTAGTTCCGAAAAGGCGAACACCAGACGGCACTAACATCTACTATTGGTGCGATGTGTCCAAGAAAGGTCTTGCATTGCTTAATACTAAAACAAATTTTTTTTTTTTTTTTAGATTTTATCAATTTTTAGATAGATTTCATAAAAAAAAAATTCTCATCTTTTGTTGATTACAGAACTAGACGATGGTGCTTACAATCCACTGTGGACAAGTCGCGGTTTTACACAATCGTTTCACTTTTGGAAAGAGAATCGTCGTCAACAGTCAACACCTCTAAATGCATTTCTTACTTATGTCACACTGCCTTGGTGGAGTATTGCAAAAGGTGCGTAGTTTTCTTTGGTCCACACTTTGACCTATTTCTATTATAAACAATTTCTTCAGATCTACTGGATCATCGGGAAACGCCAATATTAACATTTTAGTATTAAATCTGACTATGCACACACAAAATGCATTGATTTAATGCCTTGTTCTCATGGGAGCTGTTTACATGTGTAAACCGACACTTTCATCAAAGTAAAACAATATTTGAATGTTTACCAGTATAATCAAGTTACTATATTGAGTTCATACATGGTAATCTTTAACGCTTGAGACTCAACAATGTATATGCAAGGGGCGGCATCTAAAAATCGTGGCTTGGTATTCCTACATTATTATTATTATTGTGATTTGATTTTGTGCTTAAAGTATTAATATTTATTTAAATGTATTTAAGTGCACCACACAAATATAAATGCCAATGAAAAAGCCTCATAATGTTTTTTCTATAGCTGCCATATATAATCAATTTTAATTTTATGCTTTTAGAAAAGGGACTTTGGTTAAATAAGCTTTTATTGGGCAAATAAACATTTTTTAGCGTTGCCTAAACGTGCACCTCATCATTGTAAGTTAAAGTCGATTGATCGATCCTATTACAATATTTATATAAATGGGAATTGTTATCAAAATATGAAATCAACTACAAATAGAGAAACAAGAGGAAAAGATAACCTATTAGTTATACTTATATACATGTATAATATTAATAAATGCTTAACAAACAAAAAGAAGATTAAACTGTTTTTTGTGACATGATTTTTTACACCAATAGATTAAATCCATTGTTTTAAACACATTTATTACCCAGAAGAATTGTTTTAAAGATGAATTCAGCGGCGGTTTGGCTTGAACGAAAGCAACTTATCAGTGATTTATTTGAACTCGGGGGTCAGCGACACACATACACACAAGTGAAGGCTTTTAATGAGATAACATACATTTTCCTGTATACTATTTGTCTACTATGTATTAATTTTTATAAATTAATAAAATATAAAGATAGCAACTAAATAAATACGTATAAAAGCCCCAGGAATAGTTCTAGTGAAGCCTGAAACTGCAAATTATATAATCGCAGATCATTTAAATATGTTTAACTTATATACTGCTTGTTGGGTACATATAAGTCCCATATAATAAGTAAGACATGAAATCAACTTGAACAATAGCATCAGTTTGAAAAATGTTGTCGTTTCAGACTCAGTTCGTTTTCGTTCGTCGTTTGAATTACTTGGCTTCATGTAAACATTATAGTCTTTTGAACAGTCGCACATATAATTTTCAGTAATAACGCAGTTTCTACTAATCTGCTTTAGACTAAAGATGAGAATATCAGCTTTATTGTTCGTCTGCACCGCCGTTGTCATTACCAGCGAGTTGACAATTAGTCAAGCATTTGCTTGTCCGCGTGCTCCAACTCATCTTCCCCATGGCCGACGAATCCGTGGCGACAATGGATACAAATTGATTGTGGCTGATGGGCCTAATGGCTATGTCCCTGGAAACACGTACAATTGTAAGTTTTGATTTTAGCCCTTGCTTCTATAAAAGTACATCAATTTTAATTTATTTGAGTTAATAATACTACTTAAAAGTTTTTCCTGCCTATGAATCAAAATGCCTTTCGCGATGATTTCCATACTCAGTTGCGTTGCTAAAGCATTCAACACACGCCTTGCAATAGTAACGTTGTTGTAACTTTGGGAGAAAAGCTAGTAAATGTAAATAATGTTTGACTCTAAGCGGTAGATGAATTTTACAGCAACATTTTTTGTCAATCTGTTTGGCATGCCATGCCACATTGTGATTACATTAATTATGCGCTTTATGTCTCCTAAATTGAATGTACTCCTAAACGCCTCATTTGTTGATTTTGGAAGTTTAGCTAAATCTTCCTCTATGCGGTGAGTTGTAGTAGTAGTTTTATTTCGGATGTTCCAAAGAGAATCAAAGTTACGTAATATCTTAATGAAATTATCGGCGTTGAGACGCAGATTTTCTAAATCTTCCAAAGGTAGATTATCCTCATATTGTGGGTATTTTAATGCAAGCAGCTAAACATGGTATGCGCAAATATGTATTTGTAGTTATCAGTAATTGATTGCGAGCCTGACATTCTCAAAATAAATAATTTTGTATGCAACGACATGCTGAACTTGTTGACTCCAAAAATACAGGCTTGAAGTAACATTCATTTCAAAGTTTAGATTTCGAAATAAGTGTGGATGAATGTTCTGTAGCGATAACATTGCTTCCTGAAAAATAGTACACTCACTCTTTTGCTTTTCCGTAATACCTGTAAATTCGGAGACACGGTTTTCCGATTGAAAGTCTACATTATGTTAAAATAGCGTGAAATCTGCCGCTGTTAATGAAAACTTGTCACCATGTGATAATTTTTTTTTTTGGCTCCGACAAAAACTGTCGGAATCGAAATGAAAGGTGTTCTGCATTTCGATTCCGACAAAGGCAGGATCGTTTTAAAAAGGTTGGCTCTCAACTGTCGAAATGAAAAGTATTTTGCTTTGTTTAGTTAAATAAACGCATTAATGTCACTAAAATCAATTGTGTATTATTTTTTAATGTTTTTAGAAAATTTATTACAAAATTTGTCTATTAAAATTGTGTGTACATGCAAAACCAAAACGAGTGGAATGAAAGTAAGATTCTAGATTAAAGGCCCATATGTAGTTCGAAAAATTTCGCACGGAGTCCCAAATGGGATTTTTTATACCCTGTACCTATAGGTACAAAGGGTATACTAGATTTGTGCAATGTATGTAACGGACAGAAGGAGGCGTGGCAGACCCTAAGTCCTTTATACCAAAATGCTTATCATAACCTCGGGTAGCGATTGAGCCATGTCCGTCCGTCCGTCTGTCCGTCTGTCCGTCTGTCCGTACGTATGAACGCCTAGATCTCGGAGACTATAAGAGCTAGAGACACGAAACTTTACCAGCTGGTGCGCATATTTCATAAGCAGATGAAGTTTGTTGAATCATGTCAATATCTTTCCCCGTTCCCCCGCTGTAGATTTTCGCGGTTTTTAGCCACACCGTTTAATATTTTCATTTGAAATTTAACAGAGCGATGCGTTGTGGATACATGCATCTAACAAAATCGGACAAATACAGAAAAAGTTATAGTCAAAAATGTACAAATTTCACTGCCCCTTGCCCATAAAGTGCATCAATATTTGACTCCTCGTAATTATGGTTACAAGTGACCTAGAATCACAATTTTTGGTAAGCTGATTCATGTGGCTCTAATGAACAAATCCACATCCAAATTTTATCGATGCGGTCCCACCACCCCCCGCAATCGATTTACCGTGTTTTCTCCCACACCCCTCAACATACCAACTTGAAACTTACCCCATATACTTTAAATAACTTCTTTGACGTAACATTCGAGATTCATCAAAATCGGTAAAAATTTAGGGAACTTATAGGTATAAATATCGAATTTCACAAAAAAAAAAAATCCAATTGGAAAGTTCGTAAAAGGAATATGCAGGAAAAATGGTTTGGGAGACAAAAGGTACAGGGTATTCCACTGTCGGGCACCGCCTCGACTGTACCACATTTTTTTTATTTGAAGTTTTGTCATTTCGTGCGAAAATTTTCGAACTGCGTATGGGCTGCCTTAAGACAAAACAGAACTTCGAAAAGTAATGTGTTGTCGTGATGCACAAGTAAATTCGAAGATAATTTTATAAATGGATGTATTAAAATAAAACAAATTGTACAAAGTTTGTAAATAAGGAAAAAATATTTTTCTTTTAGAAAGATGTTAGTAAAAATTATTTAGTTAGTTGTTCGAAAACTTGTAGCAACTCTACAATGTAAACTTATCATTAGTGTGGCCAGTTGCTCAGCTGGCAATTTGGCGCACTTTTTAAACAAACAAAAATGAGTGCAAAAAAGGAAGAGCTAAGCGGCAGAGTAAATGGCGTGAGCATTATTTTGCCCACCAACACAATCCAAACGTTCCCAAATCTTGGTAAATTTGTCCACTACAGGAACTACTGATACATATAAGAAAGAATTAAAAAGAATTACATATAAGAAAAAAATTAAAAATTTATTATTAAAAATAACTACAAAAAAAGCGGCTCATTGTTTGTTTAAATGTGCGCCAAATTGCCAGCTGACCAGCCACCTATCGATAAGTTGACATTGTAGAGTTGCCACAAGTTTTCGAACAACAAACTAAATAATTTGTTTTTTCTTTTTGCCAACATTTTTCAAAGAGGGAAACATTTTTTCTTTATTTACAAATTTTGTACAATTTATTTAATATACATATTTTAAGCCATCCATTAATAAAGTTATCTTCGAATTTGCTTGTGCAACACGACAACACATAACTTTTCGAAGTTCTGTTTTGTCTAAATCCAGAACACCTTACTTTCATTCCACTCGTTTTGGTTTTGCATGTACACACAATTTTAATAGATATTTTTTGTAATAAAAATATATAATGAAAATTAACCTTGATTCGTTCAAGTGAGCACATCTAAATTTTCTTAAAACATTAAAAAATAATACAAAATTAATTTTAGTGGCATTAATGCGTTTATTTAAGTAAACAAAGCAAAATACTTTTCATTTCGACAGCTGAGAGCCAAACTTTTCAAAACGAGTCGACTCTGTCGGAATCGAAATCTAGAACACCTTTCATTTCGATTCCGACAGTTTTTGTTTTTTTTACTTTTCAAAACCCAATAGGTAGCTGAATACTTACTCTTACTATTTAATTTTATTTTTTAATGCAATATTTTTAAATTTTTTATTACACTTAAATATTATTAAATTATTACTCTTTTAGTGTTACTTCTTGGCTCACGTACGCATTCAAAAATTCAACATTTTACTCACTTCTCCATTGCTGCTGAAGCACAAAATGGTGGCCGGCGTCCACAGGCAGCAAGCCCGAGACGAGTCGGTCGTTTTCAGTTGTTCAGCGATTCACTTACAAAGTTTAATGATCGGTGCGTTAATACAGTTTCTGAAGCAGATGATTTACCCAAAACAGAAGTTCAAGTAATGTGGGTTGCCCCTGAAGCTGGGTCAGGCTGTGTTTCGCTTTCTGCTATGGTATATGAAGGACCACGGGCTTGGTTTTCTGATGACGGACAACTCACACAGGTGATTTGCGAACGTAAGCCGAATGCTGAAGCAGTGCAAAAGGAGTGTTGCGCCTGTGACGAAGCCAAGTATAGCGTATGTAGTTAAGTACAGCTGAGTGTCAGTATAATTGACTTTTCGTATTCCAGTTTACCTTTGAAGGCATTTGGTCAAATGAGACGCACCCTAAGGACTACCCATTCGCAATTTGGTTAACACATTTTTCCGATGTGATTGGTGCATCACACGATTCAAACTTTTCATTTTGGGGCGAAAATCATATAGCTACCGATGGTTTTCGATCACTGGCAGAGTGGGGTTCCCCGGCGGCACTAGAGACTGAGCTTCGAACGCATGGTCCCAAGCTACGTACTCTTATTAAATCTGCTGGTTTATGGTATCCGAATGTAAATCAAAACACAACGTCAAAGTTTCGCGTAGATCGTAAGCATCCTAAGGTGTCGCTGGTTTCTATGTTTGGACCTTCACCTGACTGGGTAGTTGGTATAAACGGACTTGACTTGTGCACGGCAGACTGCAGCTGGAAAGATTCGCTGGACATAGATTTGTATCCCTGGGATGCAGGAACGGATAGCGGCATCACCTATATGGTTAGCAATAATTTATAAGAACGGTTTTAATTAATTGACTTGCTTATAAACATTCTTTAGTCACCAAATAGTGAGACGCAGCCACGAGAACGAATGTATCGCATCACCACCATGTATCCGGAGGATCCACGGGCGCCTTTCTATAATCCCCAAAGTCATGAAATGACACCATTAGCTAAGTTATATATACGTCGAGAAAAAATCATCTCGCGTAATTGCGATGATGATTTTTTGCAAGCTCTTCAACTGGAAAATTCCGAAGATAGTGAGGAGCATGATACGCGTGGTAAGTTTGCAAGCGCTATCCAAATTACTCACCAAGCATTTCAATCATTTAAAGCGGAATGTCGCGTTGGTGAATACTCCCCATGGAGTCCATGCTCCGTTACCTGCGGTAAGGGCCTACGAATGCGAGAGCGTCAGTACATTAATCCGCAATTAGCCGAGCAAAAAATGTGTTCACGCCAACTTGTGTCGAAGGAGATGTGCGCGGCTCCGTTAGCTGAATGCGTTGGCGGCGTTAACGATAAAGATGATGACGAGGGCGAAAACTTGGCAAATTCGCAGACCCTAGTAACTAACGATGGAGAGGGGGCAGGCATTTGCAAAACCTCGCCATGGAGCGTGTGGTCAGAGTGCTCAGCAAGTTGCGGAATTGGCATAACAATGCGCACGCGCACGTTTGACAATCATTTGGGCCGGAAACGCTGCCCACACATTAGCATTGTTGAAAAAAATAAGTGTATGCGGCCAGACTGTACATTTGAAAAGGTAGAACTCCCCGATCCATTGTGTCCTACAACAATGTGGAGCGATTGGAGCCCTTGCACGTCGACTTGCGGTCGTGGAGTAGTCATACGAACACGCTTGCTTCTAATGGAGAATAGTCCAGAGAAGGACGAATGCACTAAACGAATGGAGTTACACCAGCAGCAAGAATGCAAGAACCCGCTGGATTGTCACATTAACTCTGAAATGGCAAAGGATATTTGTACGCAACACCATGACACTGGACCGTGCCGGGGTAGCTATTTGAGGTACGCTTACAACCATCAGAATGGGATCTGCGAAAGATTCAACTACGGTGGTTGTCGTGGCAACCGCAATAACTTTTTAACAGAAAACGATTGCATTCATACTTGTGGAAATGTGAATAAAGGTCAGTTGCAGATTTGTTTTTTTTTTTTATAGCAAATATGGCTTAACGTTTGTATAAACGTTGCTTCTGTTTAAATTGCAGGGATCCCAACGACAGCCGACCCAATTGCCAATGTTAGTAAGGATGATGTTCTACCCAAGGGCTGCGTCATGTCAGAGTGGTCAAACTGGTCTGCTTGCAGTGTGAACTGTGGCGTTGGGTACTCTGAGGGATATCGCTATATCATAAGCGAGCCACAAAACGGAGGCCAATCCTGCCCGAAGCGTACCGCAAAGCGTCGCCGCTGTACAATGCCACCTTGTGTTTCTAATTGAAATTAAATACTTATTACGTTATTACAATTAAATTAAAAAATAAAGAAGCATTTGGTTTCTTTTACGAACATGCATAGATGCATATGTATGTATGTATTACTAATGTTTAACATATACGTATGTATGTACTGGCCCGTCGAGGGGTGGTGGAAAGGGGGATTCCCCTCCGGGCACGGAGTTTTCACAGGGGCCCGGTGTAATTACTGTCGTACTGTCGTGATTCAAGCTAAAGGTGTAATAGAGCGGCCGGTATGTACATTAGGGCGGGTCAACTTGTATGGAGCCGAAAAAACGTTCTGGAGCTCACAGTGATTTTGATTCTTTGTGTCAAGCAACTTTGCCCAAGAAACTATGGGCCTAAAATTAATTTCGACTTTTTCAAAATAGGTTTTTTTTCGAAATATTCAAAAATCGACTTGGACATTGTATTGTATTTGAAAAAGTCGGCGACTCGAAATTCATTTTAGACCCATAGTTTCTTGGGCAAAGTTGCTTAGAATGACCCAAAGAATCAAAGTCGCTGTGAGCCTTTATACCGAAAAAAATTGACCCACCCTAACATATATGTATGCAAGCAAACTAAAACCTAGTTTTTTTAAAAATGCTAGTGGATCGTATCCGAGTACTTTAAAGGAAACCAATCCTGACCATTACATGTATAAAATTACGGGCCATACGTAAATATATGTATGTATAGTATTTATTTGTAAGTATGTAGTTGTTGCACATTTTATTCGGTGAGAGTGAGCCCGTTTTCGGTTGATTTTTCAATGGGTTGCATACTCAGATAGACAATAATTCATTTTAGCTTACTTAGCCATTTACAACTAACCTCCATACGGTGTCAAACGTCAACCAAACAAACTTGTATATACACATGTATTATATGTACCCATGCATGTTTATATACACATATGTATGCATATATGTACAAAAAATGTACGATTGCGTACGCTGCATCAGCACTGCTCTCTAGAAACTTTCTCCAGTTGGTCTAAACATTTAAATAGCTGTGGACGTGATGGTTGGCAACTGACTTAACCGTCGTCAACCAGTTGCAATTAGTTAGTGCTTGTAAGCAAAACCCAACTTTTCATTCTTTCAATGGAAAAAAAAAAGTATAAGTTTCCCTACGAAATTTACGATGTGGACGCGACTACAAATGAAGAGCTACTGCACTACTTTTTAGGTTAATACAAATTCAACGTTTTGTTAAAGTAACTTAGCTTTAGATATGTATATTTCTATAATAATTCACAGGTGAAAGTTCCGGCTTCGTCCAAGTTGGGCCTGAGCGTTATTTTTTCCCTTTTAAGTACAAACTAGAGGCGGAACGATATTTCAACTTTGAGGCGCGGTCCGATGACATTTGGATAGTGACGGTGCCACGTTCGGGCACAACATGGACGCAAGAACTTATTTGGCTCTTGGCGTCTGGCTTGGACTTTCATCAGGCTAAAAATAAGCCCCTGACAGAACGGTTTCCCTTCTTTGAGTAAAAGTTTTAGTTTGAGAACATTTTTGCTAGATTCTTATAATTTTCTTAACGGTCTTTTACCTGCAGATTTTCATTGTTTATGCATAATGCTGTAAAACACGAATTACTTGAAGAAAACAAAGGCGCTCCCAATTTACTAAAGTTTATTGACCAAATTTCGATACCAGGATACGAGACTCTTAGTAAAGTGCCTAAAAGCCAGCGTCGCTTCATAAAAACGCATTTTCCTTTCTCATTGCTTCCACCAAGCGTTTTGGCAAAAAAATGCAAGGTGAAAAATGATTTGTATATATGATTAATATCTTTGTAGCAAACGTATATTCTCCTGTTTTTTGCAGATAATTTACGTTGCTCGCAATCCAAAAGATGTCGCCGTCTCGTATTACCATTTAAATCGTTTATTTCGTACCCAAGGTTATATAGGAGATTTTGAACGTTATTGGAGATACTTTCAACTTGGATTAAGTATACAGTTGAACTTTCTCTTACCAAATGCATACTAATTAAAATTTTTAGATCCTTGGCTGCCCTATTATAGTCATGTTAAGGAAGCCGAAGCGCACTCTGACTTACCTAACGTGCTGCTTTTGCACTACGAAGAAATGCTATCAAATTTGTCAAGTGCTGTAAAAACTGTTGCCGATTTTCTTGATTGTTCAATTAATGAAAAAGGCATGGAACAGCTATTAAATCACTTGAGCATAGAAAACTTTCGCGAGAATAAATCAGTCAACATGTATGAAATGGCGCGTGCTGGTATTTTGAAAAAAGGCGAGTCCGGTTTTGTTCGTGGTGGTACCAATAGCAGTAAGACTCACAATAACAACTCAGCAAAGGTAAAGGTCGACCAGGAAGAATTTATGAAGAACCCAAAATTACTAATTGCTGCAGAAAAATGGATTCAAGAAAATTCCGATAACATTAAAACGATTTAAATAAATATAATTGAGTTTCAAAAAATGAAGTTATCGATTTAGAGATTGCGGTCTATTTAGAAACCAACACTGGCAAAGTTGTGCAAGTAAATTATCATATGATGTAATTAAATAAGGCAGATCAAAATCAGCTGTTGTACCGGCATTTAAATAACACTGCGAAAAATATAAGCCACAAAAATTATTAAGATAATATTTAAAAGAGCTTCTCTCGGAATGTTATTAATTAGAAGATTTAACAGCAGTATCGGGCGCATAACCAGGATTGGTAATGGCTACAAAACGGGTGATAGTTTGACTATGCAGGTATGCACCATACAACGATTCACAACTCCTGCCTATTGTTCGTTACATTCATTATTTATTGTAGGGATGGATAAAGCACATACGACGGCTTAAAAATAATATATTTTTGGATATTAATGATGGTTCCGCCAACACAAACATTCAAGTGGTTGTGCCAAAAAACGCACAAACACAAAAGTTGAGTGTTAACAGTGTAGTAAACGCAAAAGGTCTGATTCAAGTGGCCCCCAGCGGACATTTCGAGTTGCACGCAGATAACATTTGTTTAATATGTGGGTAATTAAAAATTTTGATTGGTTTCCTTTTTTTGAGCACTCGAGACAGTTATACTATTTTAGCGGAGGGTAATTTAAATAACGGCTATCCGTTCTCGCCAAAGCAAGCTCATGCACCGGAGTATGTACGAGAGCACCTGCATCTACGCTCACGCTTTAGCAAGTTTGCTGCGCAAATGCGAATACGACACCAAGCTCAGAAAGCTGTACATGACTTCATGGACAAACATGATTTCGTACATGTTAATACACCCATTCTAACCACAAATGATTGTGAAGGCGCTGGAGAGGTAAAAATAACAGATGCACATTTTGAATAATTGAAACAATAAATATCTTGAGACTTTCAGTTGTTTCGTGTGCAACCAAACTCAGACGTACTGCTCAAACAAATGGCTCGAGCGAGTGTGCCTCTAGAGCAATGTTTTTTTGACAATAAAGTTTTTCTTACCGTCTCAGGGCAAATGCATCTGGAAGCAATGAGTTATGGTTTGGGTAATACGTATACCCTCGGGCCTGCATTTCGTGCTGAAAACTCAAAATCATCTTTGCACCTAGCTGAATTTTTTATGCTCGAAGCTGAACTTGTCCACATGGAACAGCTGGACGAGTTGGCAACATTTATAGAAAACATGCTTAAGACTATTACTAATCGTTTGCTAAGTAAAAGCTATGAAGATATAGTATTTTGTCAACGAAAAACAAGTGTTTGTACCGCTGCGGCAAACATGAATATGCCCTGGCTTGACATTGCTTGGAAAACGATTACTTATGATGAGGCAATGGCAATAATAACTGCTAATAATTCTATCTTAACGACTGCTGTAAGCCCGGATGAAGGCTTTTCCAAAGAGCAGGAGCTTTTTCTGGTGGCACACTGTGGTTCTCCAGTATTTGTGGTGGATTGGCCTGCAAAACAAAAGCCATTTTATATGAAAAGTTCGCGCAGCGAACCTGATAAAGTGTATGCTTTAGATTTATTAATGCCTTTTGTTGGCGAATTGTGCGGCGGCAGCTTGCGAGAATGTGATGCCCAAAGACTTAGTACGCACCCTGGGTTACCAAAAGAATTAACGTGGTACGTAGAGTTGCGAAAATACGGTGGTTTATCGACAGGTGGATTTGGAATGGGATTTGAACGTTACCTCCAGCTGTTGACTGGTGTCAAGAACATTCGCGACGTTATACCCTTTCCGAGGTACCCGCATAGTTGCCGAATGTAACAATCCTGAATTTTGCAATATGTTTATGTGTAAATCTTCAATTCAATTAAAAAAATAGCAGGCAGGCTGCTAAACAAAAAACGATTCTTGTGAGTAAATTTTTTGCGTTAAGAGATTATTGGGGTTTTTAGGTTTATGTTGGTACTGCAAATCGTGGGTTGAATCAATGACTATTGGCACAATTTAAAACAAAGCGCTGTTCTAATTACACTACATCGTACAATTCTAGATTTTTTGTACCCTGTTTAATATGCATAAATTGTATTTTATTGATTTTTGTGGGTACGGCAGTATGTACCATTAGAATAGGTTGCAATAAAGTTGCATTCGGATGAATATTATTGGCATAATAGTAATTGCTGATGTTTATAGCTGTCCTAGCATAGGCTTCCGACCTGGCCATGCTTCTTTGGCGTACTTCTTTTTCTGTGGTCCCAATGCATTACAGTCACCGCTTGTATTGTGTGGGTCTTCAACAAACCTTTGCACTACACACAGATACATATAAATAGAATGAAAATAAATATATTACAAAACTTTTTGAAAACATTACCATTTGCATTGGCCATTGCGAGTTTCTGGGCTAATGATGATATCGGCACGGCGACAGACTCATCAAGAACCGGTGTAACGTCTGGGGCAGGGTTTGGTAGTAACAAGCCCAATTTTGAACTAATGCTTAATGGTGAAATTGATTCAATATCAGTACTGTTTTTAGTGCCATGCATATCCGATGATGAGGCTGGTATGCCTTGGTATAATGAATTATTGGAGGATTGGATATACGGCTGCCCCATGTTTAATTGTTGTTGATGCTTCATATCTGCAACAGTCTGCTGGAATATCTGGTGGCTTCCACACAATGAACTTCCTGTACTAACAACAGCACCACTGTTACTAGTGTGCAAGCCCATGTGGTTCGTCTCGAAACGTGTTCGTTTCGCAGGCACGACTGTCGTTTGCACTAGGTTACGGAAACGCCCAACATTTGGGTCTACGTCTTCGGGATTTATAACGATATCTTCGTCGTTGAATGTTACATTCCGTCGTTTTCGTCCCGGTTTTATGATATTCTGTTTGCGCATATTAGGGTCATCTGCAATGCCTAGCATAGATATGCGACGGTTGTGGGCTGTGTTGTATTCCGTTAGATTCTAGAATTTGAAAGAGCGATAATTAAAAAAAAGACTAAAATTCCAACTTACTTACATCCAGTTCTGTTTGACTTTCTGGAAGGCCTAATAAAGTGCCATCGCTGTTTTCAATTAGCGGTAAATCTTCCATAATGTTACTATGTTGTCCACCGGATGGACGTTCCCTTAATATGTAATTTCTCGTAGAGGCGCCGAAATGAAATGTACTGTTTATTTGCAGTTGTGTGGGCTTATGTGCCTCTAGCCGCAGAGTACCGATAAAAGTGCCATGTGCTTACATGCACTATTAGTTTTTGAAAGAACATTCATTTTTTCGTAACTTACTTGAACCCAAGTCAACAAGATAGGCAATGTTAAGGTGCTTATGATACACAAAAGCTGCATGTACACGCGAACAGGAGGCATGGTCAATACAAAAATCGTTCATTTGGCTGTTCCTTCCAAATAGGTAGCAACGTTTTTCATCGACCATTAGCTTTTGGACTAGCTTGTCTTCCTTTAAGACATCCAGATGAAGGCCTGTGGGTGGCTTACCAGCCCTATAAATAACATATTAGCTTATCGTAAAACTAAACAAGATTTATGCTTACCAACTCGGTATATCATAGCTATTAGCCATTCCAACGAAGCAGGTCCACAAAATGTATTTATTGTTTATTGAATAGACAGATTTAGTGGTGGTAGTGGTAAACCATATTAATCGATAGTCTTGGCGATAAAAAAGAAAATGTTGCAACTAGCTTTTTGTCAAGTGTTGGCAACGATAAGAGTTTATAAATATTTTTATTAAGCAAAATAGCGTGAAGACAAATCTATCGCAAAAAGATTGGCAATTATTTAATTTAATTAGTTCATATTTAAAGTGCTAATGAAGAAAACAATCCGTATTGCCTTGAAGCTGATGTAACAGATGATCTCATTCCTATAACCACAAGTTTCAAAATCTTACGTACATATTGAATAGCTGTGATACCTAAAACTTATTATAAGACTCATTAGTCACCACACTAAGATGGTAGCTTCGTCAGTTATAGCGGATCTATGTATCTTTATACTGACTTGGAATGTAGGCACACATACCCCTAGGAATCATTCACTGAGTTCCCTGTTGGCCTTAAATGGTACAACGAATTGCCCTGAAAATAAGCTTCCTGATCTGTATGTCATTGGCATGCAAGAGGTTAATTCCAATCCAAGTAAACAAGTGCTAAACTTATTTCAAGATGATGCTTGGGTTTTAAAAATCGCCGGATACCTTACTGAATACGAATACGTCAAGGTAGAGTCAAAACAACTGCAGGGTATACTTATTACCTTATTTGCACAGCGACAGCATGTACCCCATATTAAGAATGTAGAAACGGAGGAGACTCGTACCGGCTTGGGTGGTCTATGGGGTAATAAAGGCGCAGTAAGCATAAGGCTTAGCCTATATGGCACAGGAATAACGTTTGTTTGCGCACATTTGGCAGCGCATGACGATAAATTGAAAGAGAGAATCGAGGACTACCATCAAATTGTTGATAAACACAAATATGATACAAATGGTTACCGAAGCATCTTTGATCATGATGTTGTATTCTGGTTTGGTGATCTAAATTTCCGCTTATCAGGTTCAACTTCCGCCTGGGATGTACGCAATGATGTGGAACAGGGCAAATATGATGAACTGCTTAAGCTGGACCAGTTGGTGTTGCTCCGTGAATCAGGAAATGCTTTCAGTTTGCTACAGGAGCAGCTGCCAAACTTTGCGCCTACATTTAAATTTCTTGAGGACACCAACGATTATGACTTAAAACGACGCCCGGCTTGGTGCGACCGTATCCTATATCGGGTGCAAGCTGACAGATATCCCTTAATAACCTTAAGTGTCCAGCAATTATCTTATCAATCGAACATGGACTATACCATATCAGACCATAAGCCGGTTTCCGCAGTTTTTATGTACAAAATAGAAGCAAACAATATTACCGATGAGGAAGTGCATGAGATGACCCACGGTGCCGCAAGCACACCACCAAATGTTAGTGTAGCCCTTGTGGCATTTGTTCTAGTGGTGTGTATATTTAAATTTTGATTTGTTATTCCTCGCTTCTTTGTAGTTGTTTAATGCCGAGCTAGAAGAGTTCCAGTGGTAATAAATTATGGTGCCAAGTGCTAAGCTAACCAAACAATCTCAATATCTGTTGGTCAATTAAGTTTTATGTACAAAAAACGTAATTAATGACAAACTTAAGATTATGATCCATTGATATATACTGTTGAATCTCCATGAAATAAAATTCTTTGCTGCTCTACTTTAAAAAAAATGTACAAAAGCATATATGCATGTGTTAACAATCTCAGTGACGGGTTGCTCCGCTTTAGCATATAAAAATAACTTTTCGCAAATCTTATTTTAAAGTATGTACTTGCACACATGTATATTCAACTTAAATGCCTTTAAATATTTTAAAATGTAACGTTAATAATAAGTCATTACACTAGTTTTGTCCAAAAATGTATATACAATCTGTTGATCAAATAAAGCAATACATATATGTACATATTTTTTTTAAAACAAAATAGTTTGAGTCTGGTTTTCCCTGTGAGTACAAACATACGTTCATATAGTACTTGAGACAAATTTTACGATAAAGTCAAACCGGTCTAAATAAAAAATGTGATACAGTCGAGGCAGTGCTCGACAGTGTAATACCCTGTACCCTGTACCATTTTCCTCAAAAAAAAATATTTAAATATTCCTTCTAAGAACTTTCCCATTGGAAAAGGTTTCTTTTTGGTGCAGAACGATATTTATACCTATAAGTTCCATAATTTTCTACTGATTTTGATGAGAATCTAAAGTTACGTGAAACAAGTTATTTATAAGCATTTTGGCACAAAGGCTTAGGGGTCTAACACTCCTCCGTTACATACATTCCACAAATCTATTATGCCCTTTGTACCTATAGGTACAGGGTATAAAAATAGTTATACCAATATACATATAGCGTTGATATTGTATTTTTGTGTTGAACAGCTAAAACTTAATTATAAAAATAAAGTTTTTCTTTATGAACAGCTTTGCACGACAACATTGATGAGTTAATCACCTTCCGAAATTTTAATATCATGGCATGGCCTTATCAAATACCCAATACCCTAAGGTGGTGAATGCAGCAAACAACAAATAAAAATATGATTAGCGATCAGTTAAGCGAGTGCAAATTCTTCATGGCTTTTCACCACAGCAAAAATAAATACAAACTAAACAAAAAACCCCCAAATGCTGTGGCGAGCTGTTTAAAAAGAGAAACGCTAAGCAATGATATCATTCAGAGTTCATTTAGCTTCCAAGCAACACATCGGAAGCTCTACAAGCGTAAAATAAAAGCCAACGCAAGTCGTAAAACAAAAATCACCGAAATGTATAAGGGAGTCCCCGATGCAAGGCAGTATTAACTAACACACGTAATTGCAGTTGTTACCGTCCACAAAAAAAAGAAAATTGATTAAAACTAAAAAAAAGATTAACTGTAAACGGAGGTTAATTATATTTACCCTTAGATACACATGTATGTTCACATATCTACATATTTGTGTATGTATGTACATTGTATAAGCCCACGTGTACTATTATCTTAAAGTAAATATAATTGAGCACCATAATAGCACGAGAAAAGCTGTGATTTTTGCTTGTAAATGACAGTATACACATCAGCTAATCAATTATATTAATATGGGCGTAAAAGTAGTGGAAACGGACTCAGCTTGTGATTCATTCGATGATGATGTATGTGCAGCTTTTTGTGTGCACGGGGATGCACAAAATAAGCCCCCTAATACAGCGCAAACTAGCGCCACATCCAGTGAAAACCCAAATTTGAAGTACTTAGCCAAGGATCTTGTGGGAAACTTTAAGGAGTTTCGTATTGAAACTAACCACTCCGACCTTCGCATCATCGGAAATGGTAATCGCATCCGCATTTTAAACAACAATGGACGTCTTCAGATTATTGGTAATAACACAAGATTGAAGATACAACTTAATAGTTCCGATGTCAAGTACACGGGTAATAAAGGTCGCATTTACTTGGGTAGCGACTCGCCCCAGAAGAAAGTTGATTACATTGGTTGTAATGGCACTTTGAAGATTGTCAAATCATCGCAGCTGCAAGGAGGGGAGTGCAAGAGCAAGGCAAAACAGGAGCATGGATATCATGGTGTAAAAGGTTCTGGTGTCTCGATGAACTCTTTTAACGATAAAAGGCAATCACCAACTATTTCTTTTAGTCAGCCTCTAAAGACTGAATCAACGGTTTTATTTCAGACTCCGACCCCAAAATGCAGTAAAAAGCTGCTAAAGGATGATAGTAAAGGTATTGAAGTCAATAGTTTAACCGTTGTACGAACGGATAGCACAGACGGTAATATTATCGTCAAAAACGCGATAAACGTAAGAATATAGTTTTCTTTATTAGACGAATGTTATGTTGTCCAAAGATTTATTTCATTTATATTTATTTTAATACTATATATGTTTATTCTTTAATACACGTACAAAATAAGTATATGTAATTTGCTGAGAAAATTTAGAAAGTATTAAATCATTGTTTAAACAAATTATAGGTAATATTAGTAAATAATTTAAATATTTAAATATACTCGACAGCTCGGTAGAGACACTGTATAAATAATATCACATAAAGCTTCTTGTTTATTAGAATTAAAGACAACACTAAACAAAATAAATAAACACTTCTAAAAAAAAAAAATCACATTATAGGTATAAATTATTATTTAAACGTAAATAAAGGCTTTTATTAAAAGAAAGTTGATAAATTCTTATTATCTGGCGTCTGCTTTTTGTTGTTTTGTAAATGAACACACATTTGCACTATTTTTGGAAAATATTTTGTTTATTTAAGCCCTTTTAGAGTAACCAGTGAATACTAATTTTTTTCGCCAATGGGTCGAATTTCCTCTGTATTTATATAAAAAGTCTTTATTTTGCAGCAAAATGTGTTAGAAGCATAACGTTGCATTATGAAGTGGTTTAGTGTAATAATTGTAATTGGATTGATTTCTCATCAGCATGGACTGGTGTTTCATACAAATTGGGAAGGAACAGGTTAGTCGAAAGAAAAAAATACATTTATATGTATGTATTTTTGATTGTATGTACGTACATACATACTTATATATTTATATTCACACTTCCGGTCTTTGCAGAAACTGGATGTAAAAGCGAGGTGGGCGAAATAAAAGCTGGAGAATTTATACAAGATAAAAACACATGCGGGATTATTATATGCCATAACACCAAAGGGGATGTCAGTATGCAATAGTAAGTACCATTGACAGTCATAATATCCAAAATGTTTTTCTCTTCTGTATGTACTTGTAAATATGTACATACATAATATTTATATATGTAAATGCTTATATGTGTAAACATACATTTTTTATTTAGTTGCCAAATACCTGCTGAATTTCAAGGATGTCGATATGTCGCTGTTCACACTACAACGGATTTTCCCGAATGTTGCTGGAAGTGCGCTCATTTTATAACATGCAAATAATGCAATTTACTATAGTAAAATATTAAAGTTTTCAGCACTAGGCGTATGCATTACGAAAACGCAGAAGCTAACCCGACAAAATCACACCATCTGACCATCCAGTAACAGCGCTTAAATTTTAGTCCAAGCTCACAGCAATACAATTTGTATTTGACTGTACCTAAAAAAACGTTGGAAAAAAATGAAGTTCTCTTGGTGGTAATGCTTCATAAAAAGTTATTGTTTGTTTTGAAAACGTTGGTGAGGCTATCACCGTCAACGGCGTTCACTAAAAAACGATGCAAACCAATTGTTTTTGGCGAAAATTGATTGAGATGAAAAGTGGCTCTAGTTGGACGGTTCTACGAGCCCCGTCGCGGACGCGGCTGCCATTATTGAAAAACTTTGTAAATGCACTGCGGCGCATAAGTGCTATGAAACAAAATATGTTTTTAATAAATTATATATGTATGCATGTGGCCGTCGGTGGCGTAGTGGTAGCGTACTCGCTTTACAAACCGTAGGTCGGTTGTTCGAATCCCCACAGTAGCACTGGTACATTTGCCTAGCACTGGCATCGCTAGCTCAAAGACGCTATTTGCCTAAGAAAGTCTCTATTAATTCAAGACACCGCCGTTCGGATTCGGCTATAAACTGTAGGTCCCTGTTCTCTTCGAACAGCTATTAATAGAGATCCCCAATGCTCCTCCCAGGGGCGACTGAATAAAATAGTCAGTCAGGGAAATTATTATTATTATATATGTATGCATGTCAAACGACTTGACCCGATTTACTTAATAGGAGATTTTTTTTTTTTTTCGTGATATGTATGAGTACAAGATATCGCGCCTAGTCGGAGCATAGGGCAGAAAAGAGGGTAGTAGTTTCACCCTGCCCGATCCATCTAATTTCTGATAGACCAAGTATATTTATTCTGTAATGCTCCATCTCCCTGCAGACCTGAGCAAACTTTGAGGCGTCAGAGAGAAAGCGTACTTTCCAGGTTCTAATTCGAGTCCTATGTTGAAAGCTGAAAGTCGTCATCGTGAAAGAGTTGTTTCATCCGTGGCCAGTTTCTGTTTCTTGAGTGGAATTAGTTTTACGGGTCACTAGCTCAACGGAACCTGCTGAACATTAATAGGGAGTGAACTTAAAATAAAGTGTCTAGTCACACAGAGTTGCCTTCTCACATTGGTTCACTTAATGGTGGCTACCAAAAAGTTATCCAGGGATACCGTGCAAAAGCTGGAGGTTGTGAGCTGCTTGAGCTATTCAACAGAGGAATAGCCCCTCGTCATACCCAAGTGTATGGCAATCAGAAAGCTTTCCGCATACGCACCTCTGTGTTATTCTCGACTTAAATTGTGAAATTTGATTTTTATTTTACTGTTTTGTTTATTTCAAACATCTGAAGAACCATATGCATGTAAATATGATTTTTAGAAAACTGTACAAATATGGATGTATCCAACCCATTTCAACTTGTGAAAACTAGAATTAGCATTTGCAGCTGCAAAGAAATTAAATAGAAATGTATGGGACAAGCAAAATTGCCAAATGATCCAATTTCCTCTATACTTATATAAAAGTCTGTATTGGGCAGCACAAATTTTTAGAAGCATTGAATAGCTATTTACTGTACATTATGAAGTTATTTATTGTAATAATCATAATTGGGTTGATTTCATCCCAGCAGGGACTGGTACATTACATCAAAATGGAAGGTACAAGTAAGTCTGGTGTTTCGTATATTCAAATATATGTATGTATATAATTTTTTAATATATGTTTTTTTTTTAACGTTTATTTTTAACAAGCAGGTAAGGTACATATGAATAAACAAATTTGGCGGTAGTAAATGAAACTTATAGTGACAAGTATTCTAATTTAGCAATTCTAATTTTTCTTTTAGAAAAAGGATGTAAAGGCCCAGAAGGCGAAATGGAAGTAGGACAATATGTTCAAGATAAAAATACTTGTGGTGTAATTGTCTGTCAAAATTCAGATGGAGATGCCCTACTTCACTAGCAAGTTCCTTACTATATGTATGAGTGCTTATATTAAAAACATTTTATTTTATTTATAGTTGTCAAAAACCTGCTGGTTTTCAACTCAAGTATTGTAAAACCGACGGAGTAAATACTGAACTTGACTTTCCACTATGTTGCTTTACATGCGTTCTATACAAATCTTGCTAAGTACTAACAGAAAGTATTTTGAATTTTTTTTTCTACAAAAAGACTAACATAGTGTGCACAAACGAAATTTTTGTGGAGTGTGTACATATCGCATAACACAAAACTGTGTTTCCTAACACTATTTTTATGTGCTGCAAAAAACGAAAACGAACAACAAACTTCCAAATAAATTTAAACATTCTACATCATTTTAAGCAAAAAAGCATGTTTGGAGCCGTAGCAACAAATCGGATGAACGATTCCGAGGTGGCGTCACCTTGAGACTCGGTTACAACGCTTGAATTTAGCCCAAGTAACCTGCAAAAAAAAAATTGTATTGTCGGTAACTGGGACAATAGCGTGCGTTGTTCTGAAGTCGCACCAAAAAGGAGCAACAACAAAAAGTTACTGTTTGTTTTGAAAACGTTGGTGAGGCTATCACCGTCAACGGCGTTCACTAAAAAACTATGCAAACGATTGTTTTTGCCGAAAATTGATTGAGATGACAAGTGGTTCTAGCAGGACGGTTCTACGAGCCACGTAGCGGACGCCATTTCAAAATTCTATCCGCCGAATAAAGTTATTCTCGACTTAAATTCTGGAATTTGATTTTAATTTTACTGTTTTGTTTATTTCAAGCATATGAAGAACCATATGCATGTAAATATGATTTTTAGAAAACTGTACAAATATGCATATATCCAAAAAGTTTCTACTTGTGAAAACTAGAATTAGCAATTGCAACTGCAAAGAAATTAAATAGAAATGTATGGGACAAGCAAAATTGCCAAATGATCCAATTTCCTCTATACTTATATAAAGTCTTTATTGGGCAGCACAAATTTTTATAAGCATTGAATGGCTATTTACGTTACATTATGAAGCTATTTATTGTAATAATCATAATTGGGTTGATTTCTTCCCAGCAGGGACTGGTACATTACATCAAAATGGAAGGAACAAGTAAGTCGGGTGTTTTGTATATTCATATATATGTGTGTATGTAATCTTTTAATAAATTGTTTTTTTTTAACGTTTAATTTTAACAAGGTAAGGTACATACCAAATACCATACTAAAGTGACAAAAATTCTAATTTAACAATTCTAATTTTTCTTTTAGAAAAAGGATGTAAAGGCCCAGAAGGCGAAATGGAAGTAGGACAATATGTTCAAGATAAAAATACTTGTGGTGTAATTGTCTGTCAAAATTCAGATGGAGATGCCTTAATTCACTAGCAAGTTCCTTACTATATGTATAAGTGCTTAGACTAAAAATATTTTATTTTATTTATAGTTGTCAAAAACCTGCTGGTTTTCAGGGTTGTCAAGCCGACGGAGTTAATACTGAACTTGAATTTCCACAATGTTGCTGGACATGCGTTAAATACAAATCATGCTAACATTAATTGCAGAAACAGAAAGTATTTTGAATTTTTTTTTTCTACATAAATACATAGTGTGCACAAACGACCATTCTTGTGGTGGGTGGAGGGTGTACAAAACTTCGTTTCCCAACACAAGTTTTATGTGCTGCAAAAAACAAAAAAGAACAATAGCTAAACAAATTTCGAATCGCTACACTTCCAAATAAATTTAAACATTCTACGTCATTTTAAGCAAAAAATCATGTTTGGAGCCGCTTCAACAAATCGGATGAACGATTTCGAGGTGGCGTCACCACCTGAAGACTCGGTTACAGCGCTTGAATTTAGCCCAAGTAACCTGCAAAAAAATTTTTTAATTGCCGGTAGCTGGGACAATAGCGTGCGTTGTTGGGAAGTCGAGCAAAATGGAGCAACAGTGCCAAAGTCAATGAAAACAATGGGTGGACCAGTTCTAGATGTTTGCTGGTCAGACGACGGGACAAAAGTTTTTATTGCTTCTTGTGACAAGCAAGTTAAACTATGGGATCTGGCTTCCGATCAAGTTGTTCAAGTGGCTGCTCACGAGGGCCCCGTAAAAACTTGTCATATGGTTAAAGGACAAAGTTACAACTGTCTTATGACTGGATCCTGGGATAAGACCCTAAAGGTAATATTGTTACATTTTTATATAGTGTACGTTGTATATAGTTTTTACACGAATTAATTCACTACAGTTTTGGGACACACGCACACCAAACCCGCTGATGGCCATTAACCTGCCAGAACGCTGCTACTGTGCAGACGTTGACTACCCTATGGCCGTAGTAGGTACTGCAAGCCGAGGCCTTATTATTTACTCATTAGAGAACAGTCCGACTGAATACAAGCGTCAAGAAAGTCCACTTAAGTATCAGCATCGCACCATATCAATTTTTAAGGATAAGAAGAAGACACCGACAGGATACGCACTTGGCAGCATCGAGGGACGAGTAGCCATACAGTACGTTAATCCAGTAAATCCCAAGGATAACTTCACCTTTAAGTGCCATCGCTCTACGGGAACCTCTGGCTTTCAAGATATATATGCAGTAAATGATATTGAGTTTCACCCTATTCATGGTACTTTAGTAACTGTAGGATCGGATGGCACATTCAGTTTCTGGGATAAAGATGCACGAACCAAGCTAAAATCTAGCGAAGCTATGGACCAGTCTATTACGAAATGCGGCTTTAATGCGACTGGTCAAATATTTGCTTACGCCGTCGGATATGATTGGTCAAAGGGCCACGAATATTTTAACCCAGCGAAAAAACCACAAATATTTCTTCGTTCTTGCTATGACGAGCTAAAGCCTCGCTTGAACTAACCAAACAAAGATTATTTCTCCTCTTATAAAGCAGTCTATAAATAAATGTATGAAGCCAGAAAACTAAATCATGGTTAATTTTCACATAACACTTTTATTCTGTTCTACTTATTTAATGTAGCACATGACTAATGATGTCCTCCGTCGCCATGACCATGGCTGTTTTGACCCTTTCCAATACCAAGTGCGTACTCAACGCCAACAGTAGCAAGAAATGCACAGAATCCAACTCCTAGTCCTCGAAACATGAACGTTGTTAGACGGGACTTGTGTGTGCCAAATCCCTTTTTTTCATAGCGCCATGCCTCATTCCTGCAAAAAGAAAGTCAACAAAGATAATACATAATAATTTGTTTGCTCAAACCTTAGCCATGGATCTTTAAGTCCCAGGCGGGCAAGAGCCTCCTTAACTTCAACCAGTTGAGGAACATTTTCAACTTTGTAAATAGATGGATGTGGGACTTTGTAGGGTTCGCCGTGATGTCCACCCATTTTTCAATTGGATGCTGTTGAGTAAACCATTAATTTAAACAAGATTTTTTTGTAAAAAAATATGTTTTTGTGGGCAGTAGTACACTTAACCTAGCGATGTAAACATTATATAAGTAACATTAGTATTTCCTTTATTTAGCAAATTTCTTTCAACCAGCAATTTTCAAAGTTCGTGCAAAAAACATACAAACGTTAGTTATTGTGTCAAAATTAGATTTTTTATTATGGTTTTCAATAATTAGGAATCACTAAAATGAAATTAACTCACATTTTAGGGTTACCAGAATGTTTCTATCGTGTGGGAATTCGTTTATGATTTTGTTACAGTACGGCAACACTACACTAAACAACAACGGCAACAGTATTTCATTCTCTTTGACGTGTGGGGCAAATGTACCAATGTATAATAAGTTCGGCCAAACGTATGTGACGGGCAGATGGAGGCGTGACAGACCTTATATGAACAGCGGGGTGGATATAGCTATTTGTGTCTGTCCGTATGAACAAAGCGATCTCAGAGACTATAAGCGCTATAGAGAAGTCGATATACCGATGTCCATCTGGTGCATCCAGTCGGTCGCGGGCGACTTTGGGATACCCTGTACCACTGCTTGCAATAAAATCCGGTATATTGCTTAAGAACACCAAAAGACATTTGATTGCCAAATTAGATTACGATATCTTCAAAAACAACCAAAAACAGACGAATTTTTAACCAAACATTTTTTTTTTTTGGCCGATCGTTCCTATGGGAGCTATATGATATAGCCAACCGATTTTGATCAAATTTGGTACAGTGCTTTGGTACTCTAAAAAACTTCTGAATGCCAAATTTGGTTCCCATATCTTAACAAACAAACGAAACACAACAAATTTTGTACAAAAAACTTTTTTTTACCGATTGGTCGTATGGAAGCTATATGATATAGTCAACCGATTGATAAAATTTAATACAGTGATTGGGAACTCCAAAAAACTTTTGAGTACCAAATTTGGTTACGATATCTTCATAAACAAACGAATTATCCATCTAAAACTTTTTGTTTTTTCGAGGTCCTCTGAATATCCAAAAAATAAAATAAACTTGTCTCCCCTGACATAATAGCGCATCTAATCTAAAAATTTGGTTGCTCTAGCTCTTACCATCTCTGAGAGCTAGGGGTTCATACAGGCAGACGGACATGGGTATATCGACTTCTCTAGTCACCCTGATCATACTTTAGGTAGCTTTGGGGGGTCTCCGACGTCTCCTTCTGTATGTTACATACATTTTCGGCTTGCACAAACTATAAAAACGGCGTACAGTCGAGGTGGTACCCGGCACTGTGGATCCGTGCTCTTTTTATCAAAAAAAAAAAAAAAAAAAAAAAAAATTGTATTCCTGCATGCTTGGAACTTTAATATTCAAGTCCAATTGAAAAACTTATATTTTTGTTGGCAGTATGATACTTTTACCTATAATTTGCGTGAATTTTAACCGATGTTGATGTAAATCGAAAGCTAAGTAATAAAGGCTATTATTAACAAGTGCATATATTAAGAAGTCCGGTAGAAAACACGGTAAACCCATTGCTGGATCACATTGCAAAAAGTTTTTGTGGTTTGGTTTATTAGGGCCACTTAAAATAAATTTTTTTTGTATTTATCCGATTTGATTTTTGACAGGCAAATGCAAACAACTATGCCGCATCGCTCTGTCTAATTTTATAACTTAAACTTTTTGTTCAAAAAACCATCTGTTTTCCTAATAAGTGAAATCGGGCCTTGAATTAATTTTCAGTGCACACATATGTATATGTAATAACTGGATATTCAACATATTTCTTGGGAATCATCCAATGGTTAAATGGCTGATATTGCCTGCTGTTTAAAAAGAAATGTAACATATTGTGTAACTCATATAGTTTACTATTAAATTGCTGTTTTTATTTTGCAAAAGTTCTTGCAGCTTATGATGATATCTATAAACCTTTCACTTTTACTTTAATATTCATACACAATAAACAATTAATTGAATTAAACGGGCTAAAATTATTGTACAAGATCAGTTTTTACAGTTTATGAAGATAAAAGGTAAGATATTAATTATTAATAAATGAAAATAAACAATGTGAAATGTATTATATTCTGTAAAAACTTGTAACGCAAAATGGCTTGAATTTATGTGTATGCATATGCTTCATCAATAAAATTAAAACTCTTGTTCATACATATAATTTTTTTTAAATATTTATGCATACTTTTAAATTAAAATCATATCATTAAACAAAATACTGTTCTTACTTTTTGAAGGGTTGCCACTATTAAACGAGCTTATCTTATATAAATATACGATACAATTCAATTATCTTACATGTAATCCTAAGCATACAATTCATATAATTAAAATTTAGGTCAGGATATACCAATTTGAATTGCTACACAGTTAGAAATTAAATTTGAAAGTTTTATTTATGCGTTGAAAATGCAGAAGTTTAAAGAAACAGTATTCCTGAATAACATAATATATTATCCAACATTTTAAATCCTTATTAGTCCCAATGTCGTAACAATTGATTGCCGTTAATTTTATAACGTACTTCCAAAGGGTTAATTGTCAAGAGCCTTTTAGTTTTGAATACGGCTTGCCAAAATGCATAGTGCGATTTTTTTACAAACTTTTATGATAAAAATATTTTATGGTTCATTCTATAAATTGGTATTTTTTAAAGTTGAATCACATCTTAAATTTTTTTCGATTAGTTTTATAATTTTAACAAATGTTGTTTCAACAATTTAGGTATTTTTAAATCAAATTGTACTTTTTATAAATTTTACCATAACTAGATAATTTATGCTTTCTATAAGTGAGAGTTGCGTATTTAGGCATGATCTTCAGCTAATATTTCGTTCAATAGTCTATTAAGACTATCTAGTCCCGTAAGAAAGCCACCGTCTGGACCATGATGAATCGGTGCAGCAGATGGCGTTGGTAGCATGCTACCGTTGCGCGGCACAAATGCCGTGTGTGCAAAATCGATAAGACGAACATCTACAAAGCAACGAGAGTCATCAGTTGGAGGCGCTGACATGTCAAGGGACTTAGATCCGTGATAAAACGGTTTTCGATGACTGTCCGCTACCGGTAACGCTGGCATTGGGTTGTTATTGTTCAAGTTACTTATGGTACTTCCTTTAAACGTTTCTATAGATTTTGTGCTACCCAACGAATCCATAGGTATATCTGCTAACAATAACTTGGTTATATTTTCAGTGCTTATTTCTACAGGCGGCGTAGGCCTAGTTTTGCAAGGCGATGAAACCGCAGAAACTGGGGTCGATGTGATGGTGGATTTCTTCGCTTCCCAAGTGTCACTCTCGTGTGCTGCATAGCGGTCGTCATCATCTTTGCATCGCAAACGTTTTACAGCATTCTTAACCGACTTAATAGACGATGTACTCGATGATGCAGGCGAAACAACAGACTTGACAGTATTGATCGCGTTCGCGTATATATGGGGTGGTGTGGTCCGCTCCGTGCAAGACCCCGATGCATCGAAGAATTCTTGCTGGATAGATTGTTGCGATTTGAAGCGCTGAAACATTACCTCTGTGGGGCCCATAACGCTGCTCTCGTAGTCGGAGCTTGCGTCGTCACTACTATTGTTTCCTGGAGAGTAAAACTAAATGTAATAAATATGTGATCTGATTAACTTTATACTTACCCGTCTGTCGACCACTGGCGACCGCCTTGATCTGTTCGGATAAGCCTGAGAAATCGTCACTACTGTTACTGCTGTAGTTCATCCATGAGTCTCCGGAATGTGGGGATGAAGTGGTTACGCTGGGTAAAGCCGGTTCTGGATCAAGGAATACTGTTTCTTCGGATATTGGAATGAATGCAGGTGATCCACTGTTGGCATTACCTTTATTAGTAACGGTTGCTTTAGCAACTAAACCAGAGCTACGTGGAGGTGGCATAGCGACCATATTGCCTGTAATCCGCATAGATGATTGCTTTAAAGCATATTCTTCATCTTCGTCCTCGTCAGTTGTAGTTGAGTTAGCTGTTTTCTGCTTGAGGCTCCGCGCAGCTGATTCTGCTAATCCACGCTTATGCAAATGACGGCGCGTTGATAGATTCAACTTAGTGTTTGAATCGTTTGAGGCATCTGCATCGTAGTTGTAGTTGTAAACGTCACCGCCTGTACTACTGTTAGTGGCCGACGCATTACCGCTATCGGCAGCAACTATTTGTAAATCTTCATCAGTGTCATGCATCTCTAATTCGTCACCAGCTTCGTGACCTGCTTCGTCATCTTCTATATCTTCTTCATAAATACTGTTATCTGGATAATAGTCAAAAGCAACTGTCGATATTGTAGCCGATTTCGGTGCTTCCAATTGGTCATCGAAATCCACATAGCTAGGTTGCGCCATTGGATTCTCCTCATGTCCTTCATAGACGATAAGAAGTGAGCTGCAGAAATTTTTTTTGTAAGATTAGTTGTTGGAAGATTAGTTATTTTATAACACACACCAGGAGTAAAATCTGTAACTGGATTGCTTTTCAATAACGCGTCGCAGCTGAAGCAGCCGTTGCAAAATTTTTCGAATAACGCGAATTCGTAAGCGGAAGCCGTTGTAGAAAAAGTCATGAAGGGCCTGTTTAAAGCCAGACTCGTTCAGTTCGCGTCCCCAGTACTTATCGCGCTTGGCGTACTGCTCCATATCAGCCTGGTATGTCTGCATACCGCACAGACGTACACCCAGAGAACCTGATGTGCTGGCCGCACATTTGGCCATCTGTTTGCTTTTTTTCTCGGCTGAGGCATCATCGCCATGTTGTCGGGTTCCCATCTTTAAGTCTAGGATACAAGGGTTCCGAAATTGGGAGGTGATATTCTCAAGCATAAGAAAATCTGTGGGTGAAAGGTAAATATATTTGGCAATTGAATATTAATAATTTAATATTTTAACAAAAACTAAGCAGCAGCTTTGTAAGATTATGGCATATAAATTGACCGAAATATAAGAGATAAATACTAACATTGCTTGTTTGAGTTGTCAAGTTGTGAAATACTCTTAATAACATCGGCTGCATTCCCATTTTTATGAACTTTCATCCTGAAAATAATGAAAAAGTAAAATTTAATTTTTTATTTTAGTAGAATACGAATTCTTAAGTTAGCAGTAGCGGAAACTAGCTTTAGCCAACCGAAGTTGTTATACTCTTCGCGTAGTAATCACACACTAGATTATTTTTATGGTTAAAACCACTATCACTAACTAAACATAGAGATTACTACGTGAAGAGTATTGAACAAATTTATTATTGAGATCATTGCATAAAAGTAAACGTGAAAACAAACAATAGAATGAATATTGCTATATAGGTATATGCCTTTTGTCATCAAGATAGTTATTATTTAGTGCAATGTAAGCGCTACTTTGTTTTCGAAAATGTTTATACGTAAATAAGTATAATTGCATACCCAGCGATTTAACTTGATAGGGCGAGTGTGTGTTTGTACATAATTAAGGTTACATATTTTGTTATAGGGTCAATCGCAATCTAAAACAAAAATAAAATTCATTTCTGTTGGCTTCACTGCTTAAAACCAGATGGGTAAAGGCAAAATGTGAATGGTTAAATTAAACTAAATCTATAAACTGGTTTAAAAAATAGTTATTGGAACACACCTCAAAACATCGTCACGCTTGCGTTTAGAAGCGCTCATTTTACGTATTGGTCCTGGTGCCTCATCTCGGAAACTTGGCGAGTACCTTTTATCCAGCTTAGCGCCTCCCATTGTTGTTGCTTGCATTACGCCTAAAAATAAAATATGCCATATTTCGATTAGTTCAAAATAAAGAATAATTTGTATTCATTTAGTTTCGAATCGACATTACATATATTAAGTACATTAGGCGATACGGGAAATGAATTGAACTGACTTGCAGGCTTACAATACTAATTCAGAAAAAAAAAATTTTTGTGAGCTGATGTTTTTAATGATTGTGTATGGTAAATATTCAAAGTTGACTAACTTTTTAGAGTATTAAGTAATTATTCGGTTAAGGAAATACACTAAGACGTTTTGAGCCTTCGCGGAAACCGATAAAAACGCAGTTAAATATACGGGTATTGTTGACAAGAAATCATTGACTATAGTTGAAAAACTTATAAAAAAGAGGAATCCAGTTTGAGCGGACAGAGAACTTTTGCATAAATTGCGAACTAACAACGGACGAAATACAGCTTAACTTACGAAACATTTAAAAAAAAAAAAAATTAAATCAGATCTTATGTAATATTTAAATAAGATTCACTATCTGCATTAATCCTTTTCTCCCAAAGAATTTATAAGAAACTTAAAGTGCCTTAACCAACAATTCGAGTACATATTCCTCGTTGTATAACAAGTCGTAGGTACGCTTGTCAGTAATAAAACTGCATAGAATACATACATAATTATCTTAGCATGAAACCATAAATACTTAAAGAAACATAAATACTTAGGCTAGTTGAAAATAGGTTTGGAATTCATTTTTATTTTATTTTTTTAAAGTAAATGTGTTATTTCATACAAACCCTTTTGCCATTGTTTTTTGGCTTTCTTGCATTGTTTCTAATCGGCTTTCGTACTGAGAGTCTCAGAGATGTCACGTTTGAGCATGTGTTTGTGGTATTGGTCTCGAGACAGACAGAGCAGATCAGATCAGTTTCAAAGGTCTAAACGACGACGACGACAACAACAACAACGGGGCAGCACGATGTGCGTTCTGAACAAACACATAAAATAAAACTCGATTTTTTTTTGCTTTCAAAATTGAAAAAATGCAAAATTTTCTTTGTTTTTGATTCAAATAGATATTACGCTTTATCGCTCCATTGAGGGGGAGAGACTATAGATTCCTTTGGGGTTCGCAATAGTTCATGGTTCAGCGGCAGATCACGAGCGGGTCTGTCAGTCGGTTGCAGCAGTACAACACCTCGAACCTTTGGATAATACGAGCATAGAGCGAATATGTAATGGCAACGAACACGCCTTTTGGGACGCCCGCTTACAGTAAACATTGGCTAAGCGAGCGCCAAAGGCGTGCTACAAAGGTCTATGACTTTCATTATTTTTGAATTTTAATTGTAAAATTTTTAGCCATTTTGTTGCTACATTCCTTAAAATTTAATAATGGCAACTAAAAAGTTTACAATTTATATAATTTTATTTGTATTTTTGGTTCAAGATTTCAAGTTTGCGTTAATTGTTTTTACTTTTTTTTTTGGTTTAAACTTTTTTTTTTGACTTACCCATTTTTTTCTTTTTGTACTACTAATAAACTAAAAGTTAAATTATTTTTATAAAGCTTGTGTCGTATTTTATAATTATAGAGCGTATTGGGAGCGCTTAAACTAATTCAGGGTGTCAATATTTTATTTGATACTTAAGTTTTTATTATAATTTTTTTTTTGACATTACAATATTTAATGGTACATTTTCTTTCGGTAATTTCTTTAATTAAGTATATTTTCGTATTCGTGTTGTCTGATTTTATTCTTAATTTTTTTTATCTTACGTGCTATTAATATATCACTCGTATTGACTATAAATTTAAATAAAAACAATAATGACATTATTTTTTAATGTAAGAACAATACAGGAGTGATGTACTAGTTACATTAATTGAACAAATGCCTGTTAGTACAAAACAAAAATGTAATATACATAGTTCTTTTTTAACTCAGTACAAATGACATTGCAAAGCGCGCTTTTATTGACGTTCGTTTTATCCCTTTTTTATTACTTAAACTCATTTTAATCATTTTATTGTTATTCAATTTAATATTTAATGATAAACGCGTATTAAATAGGCAATAAAAAAAATGGAGCGCTTCATTACATGTGCCAATAAACATTTCGTTACCAAAGGGCGGTATCTTACCTTTATATTTGGGCACAAACTTCAGAATGTCATGCGGAATGTTTTGATAGAAATCCAATTCTCGCAAATTCAATGGTTTAATCACCGTTGATTGGTTGAGCAACAAAAGACGGGTGTGTCCACCAACCTGCGAAAGTTAAATGAAAAACCAAATTATAAATATCTATATGATAACATATAAACTTAATTAACGAAACTTAGTTGAGATTACCCGACCATAAACTCTTCTTAGTTTTCCGTGTTCACCCGATTTTAAACTTTGGATTTTTTTCGAGACCTATATAAAAAAAAATAAAGTTGTCTCCAGTGACATAATAAGTCATATAATCTGAAAGTTTGGTTGCTCTAGCTCTTACCATCTCTGACATCTAGGCGTTCAACAAGCGGACAGACTGACATGGGTATATCTACTTACATAAGTATAAATATTTGTATGTACCATGCCACATACTGGCTTAGGTGGCTGTAGCTTCTGAAGAGATTTTTATATTTTAGTCTAAATGAGTTTTTTTACCGGCATAAGGAACATTTTTAAAAAATGGATTGTTTTAAGAGGGGCTTCTATTTTTTTAATATTTTTGTTTGCATCTCCCTAAGATCCGAATCTAATTTAATCGAATTTGAGCGGCTCATGGTTTATAATAAATTAAAGGTCTGTGTAGAATTTCATATTGTAAATTGGCAAATGTGAGAGAAAACTGCAAAATTATATTTTGGGCAAGGGGCCGATATTGGCCAAGAAGAATAAAAGAAGTCATAGAATATTGTATATCAAAAAGATAGCAATCAAACGAAAGTATCGATAGATTACCAAATTATGTTTGGGTGGACACAGAAATATAATCCAAGCAATATAAAATTAATATGTGCATGCATAAATTTTATTTTTTTTTATTTTTCTAATTTAATTTTTTAACAACTTGCCTGATTGGAAAGTGGGTGAAGTGCCACTTCATCATCGTTTTCCAGCAAATCCTTGATTGGTTGAGTTTGCTGCTTTTTGTGTGTTATTACTAAACCCGGTCGTGGGCTGGTTTTACTGCCACGATCAGAGGCTGACTCAGAACACTGTCTTATTAAATATTGGTGCAAGTTTAGCGCAGGTTCAGCGATTTCAGTACCCCTGTCCACATGATGGTGCTTTTGCTCTGCAATGGTTTGAGCGGTGCTATGGCTGCTACTACTGCTTACCGACAAATGCTGTAGATTCTCAGTTACTAGGCTACTGCTGTTGGCCCCCGATTGTGATGAATGGTAAACCTCATTTATACTGGTTGAGAGTTGAGATACTGGCAGCACCGACTGCTCTTGCTGCTGACGCAAGCCACGTCCATGAGTATGTGGTTGCTGTGCATTGGGAACATGTTGCTGGTATGAAGCCAAGTCAGAATCTCCCATGCCCCAATCCCCCAAGAAATATACCATTCCCTGCCACTTGAATTAGTTTAAAATATTCCTTTTTTTCCGATTTTCCTTTCCGTTCTTGAAATAGCCAAATCTGGCGTCCTAGATTTATTTGGTACCTTGAATCGTCAAAAAAGAATTAGTTTTTTTAATCAGAAATTACAGCAAATATACAATAACCTTATGCTTAAAACTGCTTAATTGAGAAATTAAATATTTGGAAAAGATTCGCTCCATTTGTATAAATCAACAATCGAGAGGTTAATGCAGACTTAATGATTAGAATTACTATTAATTATTAGTCATACTTATTAAATAGATTTTTTTTCTTGTTTATTTATGTGAAAAATATACTTCATCCACTATTCACATACTGACTTATGTATATATGTACATACGTATGTAGGTATGTAAAAGTTAACATATTTACACAAGAGTATTTGCAAATATTATTATCTCAACAAAAACAGCTGGGGATTAATATTAATTCCAGGAACGTAATTGCATATTCTAGAAACCTAAAAAGTAATATGCAAATGACAACAACGTATGTACGTTGTTCATCCATGCTTTCTTGAAAAAGTGTGCGTAGACATAAAAAAGCATATGGAACAAGAAAACAAATACCAAAACAAACAAATATGGCAAAAGCCATACAATTATATATACATATATAGTCGAAGGTCCCAGTAGCTAGTGCTCGTTAAATTAATATTAAGTTTAGTATTAAATACTAGATTTAATTTGTTAAAATAAAAAAAAATAAAATATATACATATACATAAAAAATCAGGAAAATAAAAATAGTGCCACTCCAATAACAGCGTTAATATTCTCTTTTATGTACCTCTCTTTATCTCTCACGTTATGTGCTGTTCATTTACTTTACTATTATACGCTCGCTACTCGCTACACACATCCGCCTGCCTGCTTTGTCTTTTTTGGCTGCACAGAAAAAAAATTACAACAAAGTTCACACACAAAAATAAAAAAACGTTTTTTGCGACTAATTTTGCTGATGAAATTACCTTTATAATAAAATCTTGTGTAGTTACTGTAATTATTTCGTCGTGTAAAGTAAATTTTATTTAAAAATGTTCCACACAAATTTGTTATTTAATTAAAACATTGCGTTGCACATAAAAACTTTGAATTTTCCACAAGTCACACTTGCACCCATAGACTCACAAATACAGTTATGTATATGCTTATTTATAAGTATACATATATTTATATACTATAGAAAATTTTTTCTACTTTCTCACAAGCGCGTTTTAGGTTTTACGTTTATCGCAATTTCGTCCGTTAAAACACACCACGTCGCAAGAGAAAAAACTAGTCTGTTGTAGGTTGCTTATTCCACAGTCCATTGTTTCAACTAACTCGCAACAAGAGAGATGGTTATATGTAGCTAAAACGCTTAGCACCGTAGGCTGGCCGTCGGTGCGAGCGGGATGAATGTTTGTGCTTATTCTCCCTTGCTTATGCATTATACCGTAGGTAGATCTTGCTGTGTCTCACCTTACAAAAATAGGGTATTAATTTTCTTTAAAAAGTTGGCTCGTCAAAAAAAAGGCAGGTAATACAATAGTCAATGCATGAATTTACACATTACCAATTATTTCGAAGCGGTATTGCCTATTGTTACAATTTTAATTTATATGTAAACAAAGACACCACCATACATAAATGTATCAATACATATGTACATATATGAACCCGTTATTGTTGTCATTCTGTGCTCCTATCTACAATTCTTATCTTTGTAAGCATTCCAACATAAACAAACAAATACATGTCTATTTACATATTAACAGGCATCATCGTGTTGGTTGTAAGTAAATACATATGGTCAAGTCTAGTATATTTAATACTCATACTGATTTTATAAAAAAATCGAAAAAAAAAAAGCGTGAAAATGAAACATTTCGTAGTTGTGCACAAAAGATATCTTAAAAATGTGAAAATAACTGCACAATTGGAACATAAATTGTATATATTCTAAAACAGGCCATCGTTTTGTCTATCTGTCCTTATGAACAAAATGATCTGAGAGACATGATCTGATCCCGTTTGTCGATTCATGTCGATATCACTAAAACCGGTATGTACTGTCCTATTTTTACTTTGTGGGCATACCATCCCCAGTCCGAAGCAAAAGTTTTTGCCTAGAAGACGCTTTAAAAGCCTGTTATTTCTATAACTTACTTTCCTTGGATAACGATTAGATTTTGCGTAATCAGGAGCGAATTCAAGCGGCGACCTGTTTTGGTAGAGTATTTTCGAATCACTAAGGTCGGTTTGGCGTGCCAAGCACGAAGGAATCTCCAGTTGACTTGGGAAACCATCAAGCAATATTGCCAGATTTTTTATGTATAAACCTTGCTATAGAAACTGAGTAAGAAGATATGGTATGAATAGTTTATACAACCTCTTACTTTTATACGTATAATTATCTTATCAACCAACTGCTAGACATGGGTGACAATTACCAAATGCCACTGTACAAATGTCTTATTGCTTATATTAATCTTATTCGTGATTTATTTTACAATTAATTATAAATTACGATAACATTAATATTGGGTTAAAGCTAATACCCCGTACCATAATTCAGCAAACACTATAGTTAAATACTATTTACAAGGATGTAATAAATCTCTAAAATATTTACATTATTTTGAAATTAGCGCAAGTAGTTTCAACTTGTCAAGTGCCAGAACACTTCCCCATACCCACACCCACTTGCACAGAAACTTAAACAAAAGCATAATTTGTATTTAAATATTTATTTAAAGTTTTGCTTCTGATGCTTAATCACACATCTCCCTTTTAACATGTAAAATTCGAATTCTGCGTTTATCCCTTAAAACAAACTACGACAAAAACCTAGAATTACAAATATGTGATTTATATTAAGTAAATTTAGTACAAAAATATATGCATATGTGTTATCGTGTATTTTACATGCCGAGCAGGCACTCCGAAGTGCAGGCAGCGGCAAAGTCCGCAGGCTACGCCTGCGTGACAAAATAAAGTTCTCCCGACGAACCAACAACCACGGCTGTAGTATCCCCACCTCCTGTTGTGCTTAGAGTGGTTGAAGCGTTGGCCATAATATTGGACATATCGGTACCATTACTGACGATGCTGACAGCACCACTAAAGGCTGAACTGGCGGCATCGCTACCGTGATCCGTGGTTTCAACATGCTGCTGCAATCCATCAATGCTGTCATACAGTGTAGAACACTCTCCGCATTTATACAGAGGTTCGGCGCAATCTTGGTGCTTACGATCCACGTGGCCGCGCAAATTGACAGCGTTCGAAAAATTTTTTCGGCAGCTGGCCACGCCACAGCAATAAGCTCGTTGCTGATGCGTTTGCCGGTGGCGGTATAAGATAGCCTTTGATTTGAAAGTACGGTTGCAAATATTGCAAACAGGTGTGTTTGACTCCGCATCGTGGGTTTTCATGTGCATGCGCAGCATGCCTGGGCCCTTAAAGCTCTTTTGACAGATTTCGCATTGGGGCTGCTTCTTGCAGTTAGCACGTATCCAGTTTGTATGAGAATGCATGTGATTTTGCAAGCCCTTAAACTGCCGGAACTCAGTACTGCACAAATGGCAGATGTAGCGGCCGGAACCGAGAGGTGATGTGTGTTGCCTTATAAACTCAGTAACAAGGTTCGCGTCGATCTCGTAGTTGTCATCTGCTCCGGCTGCAGCAATGACTGAAGCGGTCTGCACCAGCTGCCGAGAGTTAGCTGCTGCTAGCTTGGTGTTGATGGGGCTTGGCGTGCTATGGTGAATACACTCTACTGCTGTCATTGTAGTATTCTGATGAACGTTGCGTCGTGCTCTTTTCGTAGAGGTCGATGTGGGACTGGGGGTAGTTACGTTAAGAGTAGCGGAAAGAGTTTCGTTAGTCGAATGACTGAACTCTACCACAGCGTTCTCTAACGAAATACTGTGCATTTCTTCGACTGATTCATGCTGTAACTGCTGCTGCGCTTCTGCGTCGATAAAAGCCTGTTCGATATCGGCTGCGGTTGTCGTTTCGCCTTCCGATTGATCCATAATGGCGTAGTGCAAATCATCCTCGACGTCGCCAACGATGCCGTGTTCTTGATCATCCGTTATATACTCGCAGTCTTCATCGTTCTGGCCAAGATCGGTGCCACCTGTAGAAGCTGATTGATCCATTACATGAATGACATTGGCTTCGCCCTCATCATCATTAAGCAAATCATCATCGTCATCCAGTTGAATCTCCTCAATAATAAAATTATCATCATCATCATCTTCGTTTTTTATTGTAGTCCCGCTATCGTTATGTAATAGCTGATCTGGCATTTCCTCATCATGTTCTTGTTGCTGATCAAGGTCCTCAAAGTACTCATGATCCGCATTTTCGCTTTGCGTCAAATCTTCATCTATTAAAACCTGATGATGATGATGCTCCTTAAGAAAGTCCTGTTGTTGGTCATCGTCCAGTACAATTGTTTCAAATGCATGACCCTTACTGTCTAGTTGCTCGTACACCCCTTCAAGGTCATCCTCATCCATTTCCCCATCGTCTAATAGTTGTACTTCGGCATCGGTAAGAGATGTCGCGTTAGTGGTGCACATGTCCGCAGTGGTAGTAGCATTAGTTACTGCTGTCGCCGTTGGTGTTATTCCGCGCTGAGGAACAAGCTGGACCAACTGCAGCGTTTGAGTACCATTCGGTTGCTGAACAATCTGCAGCGCCTGGCCATTAGGAGCCTGCAAAAGTTGAGGCAAAAACTGCGCCTGAGGAGACGAGGTAAGCGTGGTATTTGCCACGCCACCGTTAGCTGTTGAGTGCGGCGCTGTGCTAATGATCTGTGCTAGCTGTGGCGCAACAATTTGCGCTGTAGTAATAAACTGACCATTAGGCAGGAGTATTTGCTGTGGCAGAGTAGCA
Organism: Chymomyza fuscimana; assembly: GCA_949987675.1. Taxonomy (NCBI): domain Eukaryota; kingdom Metazoa; phylum Arthropoda; class Insecta; order Diptera; family Drosophilidae; genus Chymomyza; species Chymomyza fuscimana. Next base: position 104,574,265 of record OX465089.1, read on the forward strand.
GTTGCCGTTGTGGGTAACAACTGCGGAGGCGCATGTTGCAGAGGGGGTAGTTGCGCTGTGAGTTGTTGGAGCTGCGGATGTTGCATTGTCGCCTGCGTTGCTTGAAGAGGTGAAGGTGCTGGTTCGGGCAGAATATGCGAGTGAGTGGACACAGATTGTGGCTGCTTTTTAGCCTGACGCGATCCCTTACGTAGCAAAGGCTTTAACTTTGGTTTTGCTTGGGTTTGTTGCTGTTGAAAAAGTTGCTGCTGCAATTTTTGCTGTTCCTCCAACTGATGCTGCTGCTGTTTTAGCTGTTTATGCAAAAGCTTTTGTTGTTTCCGATCCAGCTGTTGTTGCTCTTGCTTTAAAGCTAATGCCTGATCTTCGAGCACTAATCGTACAGTCAGACTTTTAATGTATTCTCGTAGCTCTTTGTCACTTCTCTCCACGAGTGTCTTAAAAGCGTGGTTTCGCGACACTGCATGCACGCATTGTACACAAATTTTATCAGGCCACCCTTCAGTAGGCTCTACACGTACACTTGTGCAATCCATAAGCATTTCTGGGACCTTTTCACTGAAAAGTGGTCGCATTTCCTTTCGCTCTGATATGCACACCCGGCATATTTTGTCCAGCTCAAGTACTTTTTTTCGGTCCATCATCATAAAAAGCTCCTTATTGTGTAAGTCGCCCGCTGAACCGAAAATTTGTATTTAAAAACGTCTAGAATTTCTGCAAGCGAATACACTTTTATTTTACAATTCAGTGTTTTTTTTACTTCATCTTGGCACAAATCTTTTTCGAAATAAAACCTAGCATGGCTGATCGCTCTTGTTTTTAACATATTGTTAAATAAACCTAATATTCCTATTTCGAAACAAATTTAGTAAGCATTTATAAGTTAGTTCGACAAATCTGGCAGTTCAATGTGCAAGCGGGACAACTACATATCTCAAAGACAACGACTAGTTATACACAATTTACTGCACTTGTATATGTGTAACAATTTATAAAAAAAAATTAAATTCTTTTATTTAAAACTAAACAATGTTAATTACAGTTAAATATCGAAAGAAAAATATTTTTGAATCTCATCCATCTTTAATAAAGATTTGTGCCAACCCTCAACTATTAAGAAGTTCAACTTACCCACGTAGTATTTATATAATTTTTGCGACTCCGTTTGCCTTTATACGTCATTCAACAAAAATTTATTTTTAAAAATGGCCGCGTCAGAAAAGTTTTACACAAAAACCGCATGAAAAATCTATTTAAACACGTACAGCGACATTGTTTTGAAACATTTTAAAACCAAAACAAATCCAGTACTACTTGTCTATTCTCGCAAGTAAATGAAATAACTAGATTTCGCGAGTGGCAGTGGAAATTTAATCAAAATTAGTTGAGAAAACGTCTATGATGCAGCTGCTGTTTCGGTTTGCCACGGCACCGCACGACCTGCTTTTGTCTTCTTCTGTCGAGGGTAAAACAGAGTACGCGATGGCAACTGTTGTTGCTGTTTCCACAACTTCGGGAAATAGTATATAGTTTTCTTTTTTTTTTCTGTGTGAGTGAGATATGTATATGCATATCATACAAAACAGAGACCTGCTAACTTGCTTTAGGGTCACTGATTGGGGAAAATAAATGTTGCCAATTGCCAATGACTGAAATAATAAATTTACCGTTTTTAAAGTTAACACATACACATCTACACACAATTCACATGTAAAAATATATATAAAACGCCTTCTTAATTAACTAATGATAAAAATCAGTTGGTAAGCTGATTCTGTGTTTTGACGTTTATATAAGTATATTTTTCCCTCAAAAAGGATATATCATTCAATTGCATTTACCTTGATATAATTTGTGGATACGGCAACGCTACGACTAAGCGCAGAATATTATTGATGCAAAGTTTTCACTCTTAGCGTTATTTATTGAACTTGCGTTATTTTTTTAAATCAAACATATATAATTTAAGAACCAATGCCGCAGCTTAACAATTTTTCACCGAACTGTATTCCACAATGTTTGTTATTACACCGTAACAGCTGCTAACCACAAAGGACTGTCGTTTATTTTTTTGGCGATGTCAACTTGTTTAATCAAAATTTGTACTATAAATGCCATTCAAACTTTAATGCCGATTGAAAGTTTTTAAGCGCAATTCGGTGATTTTCAGCAACAATTTAAATAATAAATTTAGGATACTTGTTACACTTTACCGAACTAATGTACCTATGTTACCAGCTAATAAATGCTATGGAGCGTCTTTGATAAATGCTTTTCATTTGTTTTCAGCTTCACTTGGCGTATGCGCCTTTTGGAAATGCTTACCGAGTCGTTTGATTTATTCAACCGGTTTGGCTTTTCAATGTTTAAGTATTAAATAGACAAAACAAAAACTATTTTTTTTTTTTTTTCATATTTTTGTTTATTAAAAAAAATATATTTACAACTTCGTACAGTTCCAATTGTTTCACAATTAAAGTTGCCTACTTTTTATAATTTTGTATGTTTAATTTAACTTCTTAAGACTAAGTAGTAATTGCATTTATTGTAGGTAGGACAATTTTGTGTTCCGTGCATTTTTTTTTAAACCTTCCCACTCTAAAACGATTATTTACCAGTATAGGCCAAAGAGAACAACAACAATGAACACAAACCGGGGCACTTGTGGATGACACGATTTTGTGACTTTTTAATTTCCATCTGAAGCGGAAGGTAAAATGGGATATAGAAGTTGTGGTCTAATAGAGTCTAAATGTCTCCATCATCATCATCATCGTCGTCCTCGTCATCGTTATCATCCTCGTCGTCGTCGTCTTCCCATTCTTCGCTAGAGGGAATGCCTACGTCTCCACCGGAGCCACGACTACGCAAAGGAAATCCCATGAAATTTGGACCTATGGCAAATGCTAGATGAAAAGCTAAGATACAGAATATGTCAGGAATTTTTAGAAAGTAATTTCTTACCATTTTCCGAGCCTGAATCAGAACCGTCCTCATCAGATTCAGGTACCTCTTCTTCATCTTCCTGTAAAAAAAATGTTAATTTATAAATTTTTTCACAATGCAGGACTAGTGACTGGAAACGAGTTAGTGAATTTTGATGCTTTAGTACCTCTTCCGAGCGCTCGCTCTTCTTGACACCTACGGCATAAATTTTTACATAAGTTTCCTGCTTAGAGTCGTAGCCACTATGTTCCTCGACAACAGCTATTATGCTACCGTTTCCGCAAACGCTTAGGTCATGGATATTTCGTTTCACATCAATAGTCGCAATACTAGAATAATCGTACGAATCAAGTACATTGAAACTGGTGTCATAGGTAGTTGATTCCATATCATGATCCCTATCGGCACCAGAGTTGGCTCCATAAATTACGTGCATGGGAGAGAAAGTAATATTACGCTGATCCAACACAGGCACAGTTTGTAACAGATGAAATGTGCGGAGATCCCAAACCTCGGTGTTGGCAATGATCTATGGCGCAAAATTTTTGGTTTATTATGCAAATGGATGGAATTAACTAAATACCTCCAAACAATTAGGATGAAATACGCCGGAAATGCATTGATTAAACTTATCAAATTTATGTATTTCCTTTCCCGAACGGACATCCCACAATACGCCATCTTGAATAAAAAGCAAAAATGGATTTGCAACTTGTCTACTGCTTATCTATCTTACCTGACAAAAGCAATTCGTCTGTTCTACAAAGTGTTGCACGATTTTTTGTGTATAGATTAGGTATGGTGGGCGTAAAAGTAGAAATCTTGGCCCCAGTGTTGATGTCAAAAAGAACAGCGCTCTAAGAAAATATCGAGTTAAAACTTATACCGCATACAAGCTGTGTTACTTACATCGATTAGAGTGCCTAGCAGACGGTCCTGCGATGCTTGGCTAAACTCGCAATAGGCAACGTCAGCCAGACGTAGTTTGGAAACAAATTCGTTGTCACGAATAGACCACAAAATTGTTGCGGTCGAGCGCCAAAGACTTGTAGTTAGCACAAAATCTCCACTTCTATTTGCCTTTACGGCATCAACACTGTAAGTGTGGCAAATTGAGGAAAATTGCTCGACTCCATCATTGATGTTGAACACCTTGCCCTCACCTTGATGAGTGCCAACAATGACATATTTGGAGTTCGCCACGATGTCACAGCAGGTGAACTCTAGTTCGTCATAGTCTGATGACCGAAATGTGCGCAAGGGTGCAAAGTGGGTGTGTACATGACGGCGATCATAACGTGTTGTGCTAAAACCTGCCTGCGTGCGGAAGTGCCTTGAGGCAAGATTGTAGTTGGAGCTCACCAAACGGCTCGGCCGTGGATCCGGACACTTGTGCGGTTCATAGAGGTCAAACTGCGGGCATGTGGTCACAGGGTTGTTACAAAGTGAATGCTGGTTTGTAAGATACTCCGTAACTATTGTATTAAGTGTGATGCGCTTCGGGTGCAAAACTGGTGAGGCTGCCAGATCATCCGATAAGCCACAGCGAGGGTCACTGAAACCCAGCGTTGAAGTCGTTTGTTTTTGAAGCGAGCGTTGTAAATGACCGACAGAACCCACGTTCGAGCCAATATTACCATTGTTGCCAGATGCTCGCTCTGTCTTTCTTATCTTGATGGGTGTCTGAGCACTGAGGTAGCTAAAGTTTGGCACGCCAGTTGCCAAATTACAGTTTGTTGAAGGAGACTCGTCGCCATGACTATTGTTTAAGTTATTTTCTGCAGAATTTGGGACGCTATTGACGATTGCAGCGTTTACGTCCTGCATTCGACTTCGAAGTCGATTTCGTGATATCGTTGACGTTGTAGGCAATGCTTTGTATTCGAACGGTGATTGGTGAAAGCTGCGTGTTGTGGTAGCCTGCAGAGGTAGCCCCACCTCTCGTTGCAGCATTTGCGCTGTTTGCGTTAGGCCTTTGCTCTCCAAGTGCTCAAATATCAATTGATGTAATTGCTGCTCATTGTACTGGATTCGTGTTTGAGCTATAACGTTAGCTTTGTGCATATTAGAAAGTGAGGGATCTAGAGAATTGTTCAATGCTTTGGTCTTGCCCGATATACGTTCTAAGAGCTCCAAAGCATACTTTTGGAAAATAACATGTTCAGCTCGTTTTTCCTGCAGTATAGGATCGCGCATAAGTGTCTGCAATTGGCCGCTTGCAAACAGTGGCAGTTTTCCAATTATTTGACGGACACGGTCCGAACGAGCTAGGCCGGCTAGAGCACGGCAAGCCATGCCACGTATGCAGTCGGCATCGGTGATTGGCGCCTTGGTCTGCATTAACGAGAGCAACACAACAATGCCATTGTTGGAGCACACCGATTCCCACACTTTTTCAATAAGCTCCTCAGAGTATTTGTGATTACCTTTGCTTTTACGAAATGAATTGCTGAATTTTATTAAGTTGCTGGAATCCTTCTGTAATAAATATAATATTTTAGTATGTATCAACGTAAATGGAAAAGGCTAGGCAGTTACCCTTATTATAGGTGAGCAAACACAGTGGCAAAGAACAGCTAACGCTGACTTTTGGACCTCAGCGTCAGCAGTAATTTCTCCCGCAGCTGCGCCGAGCACAGAACAAAAGCCTGAGGTTGTAGTCTTATCGAGCATAAGTAGGCGTTCGCATAATGCCACATATACGCGTGGTATAACACAGCAAACAGAGAGAACGTCAAGAGCTGAGCGTACTGTCTCCGATCTGCCTATATTAACCCAGTCGTAAGAGAAGGCTATAATGCGTAGAAGCATTGTGATACCTCCCAATTTTATAAGATTGTCTACTGGCTCCCAGTGCGCGCGCACAGAGGTGTGCTCCTGAAGTGTACGTATTTGCTCGTGAATCAGATCGAAAGTTACTCTGGCGGCAACCGTTGGTTGCTGACTGTAGTAATTCGGCGAGGAAGCGTAGTGCTGACGCAGAAAGTTTGTGTATTTGTAAAAGAAATGTGCCTCCATGTAACGTTTGAGAGCGAGGCACACGTGGCGCACCATTTGACGGGAAGCAGATTCTACGTCATCGTTGATATCAGAGTCGTTATCGCTATCATTGTGGCTGGGATCGAGTATCTTAAGCACAGATATCTATTGAAATGGACAATTGCTAGTGAGAGGAATATTACAATAATATGAATTTGAATATTGTTTAACTTACGACATTGTACAATTTGCGGAGGCCATCCTGTGCATCAAATTCCTCAAGAATCACCTTGAATTGGAAACTCAGACTAAAGAACATAGTGGCATGACATTTAGCAGAGTCGTGGCAGCGCCCTAGTATCCAAAGTGCATAACGTACTAAATTAGAAATTACGGAGCGGGGCATGTTACATATGCGTTCCATAGCGTCTTCACAATAAGCCAAATAATAGATAGCAATGGAAACGCCCGTAGTGGCTAAACTGGGTCGCGGCACTTTTAGTAGAAGCTTAATTTAAATGCGATAAATAATTAAATTTTTTTTTTTTTTTTTTTTTATACGTACTTCAAGTCCTCCATGAGATATAAATTCTAGTGCAAACTTTTTGTGGCAAAGTAGAGATGCTAGATATTTAAGAACTTCATATGCGAGACAAGTGTCGCGACGATCTAGGTTTTCTAAGTATCCAAAAATCAACTGCATTACATTGTTCTCAAAAGCCATTGCCAGAAACTCTTGGTATTCTCCAAGACTAGTTAAAAACCGCATGATCAGCATTTGGCTGGCATCGGCGGTGGGAGGGTGAAGAGGTATGTACATTCGTTTGTAGAAACGGGATGCCGCGCCAACAGGAAATGCATCACGACTATTTTCAAAAAGAATCGACATGTTGGAGTCAACATGGCCAACAGCCATGTTATCCAAATGCAAGGATACATCAGCTGACCCGGCAGCGGGAGTGCTTGTTCCATTCTGATGTGGTGAGTGGGGCGCCCAAACACCACATGCCATCCAGTTAACCAAACCTGAGGAGTTGCTATCCGACGAAATATTATGGGATGCCGTTGACTCTGAGGCGCCGGTGGATGTACTTTTACTAATAGCTAGTAACATATGCAAACGTTTAATCATCTTGGGCACCAGCCGCATGTTTTGATCACGACAAGTAATTGCAATATCAGAAACCTCCATGGCCGCAGAAAGAAGTCCAGTGGCATAACTTTGCAACGGCTCTATGCTATCCTCCGCCCAGCCATAAATTCTATTAATAATTCCGTCGTTTTCGGTTTGGAATACAGCCGATGTCTCCAGCCCTGGCATTACGACTAGAATTAAACGGCATGCAATGATGTTCAGCTCTAGGGAGCTCCGTTGTCCGTTCTGTCTAGAGAAGTAGTTTTCGCGTAAGTAATCATTTATCAACTGAAAGAATTGTGAAATATTAAATCTGTTTTTAAATGATCTAATAAATTCTTGATACCTTGCTCATGAACAAATCTTTGCGAAATAACAGTTTGAGCAGCAGTCCATATTGACAACTTGGATCTGTTCGATATGGATGTCGCATGTCCAATGGGTCAGGATCCTTCCGCATGTAGGCATCCTGCTCACGTTCAAAAATTTCTGCCAAACTTAAAGTGAAACTTTTAAATATTTTTTTTCTTTGTCCAAAACAGTGGCAATTTACCTTTTTAGAGTGGGTACAGGATCGTAACCACTTTGTGTTTGCTCTTGTTCCCATTTATCAACAATGTTTATAACCTCTCTTTTGGTAGCAGATCGTCTATCTGCCGCAGAATCTTGTTCTTGATTGTCCTCGGCATTAGCGTCTTCAGCGGCATTGCTATCATCGCTTGCGTTGCCAAGTGCATCCTCTATAAGCTCATCATCATTGTCACCGCTTGTATCATTCGAATCTGTCACTTCTTCATTAGCACCATCCGCACGTGCCTCATCATTGCTCTCGTCGTTAAGATAAGCTGCTGAAAATAAATTTATTGCAAATTCATCCAGACCTTCCACTGCGGCATTTGAGGGGCTTTGTGCTTCCGTTTCGTCGTCCTCCTGTGCAACGGCACCAGCGTTATTTCCGTTACCTTCCGACATAATCAAATTTTAATTTCATGAAATTTATTTGTAGTTGGTTTAAGCCTTTACGTGCGATATAAGTAAAGGCTGTTTGTATTAAAATACGATTTAGCTTCAATGTGTTGCTACAATAGCATTTACCACGCGCTTCTTTCTTCTTTTTGCAAAAAAACACAGCTGCTTTCATTGAGGCTGCCGCTGTATCGAGTATCGAGGCACGCATGATAGTGTATCGATAGTTATGTACATCGATATATTTCATTGCATCTTCAAGTTGTTTTGGTTGTTTTGTCACATTGTTTATATATTAAATAATAGTAATTAGTAATTATGAGTTTTCTTTACATTCTAAGTTGGATCTCTTTGGGAATACAAGTTACCTTTCTAACCTTATCAATAGGTAAGCTAACTTTATGTCTTACCGCAATTTCAAATAAAGAGGCTGTTCTTTCAGTGGCTGGTTTGTACTACTTGGCAGAGTTGGCAGAGGAGTACACTTCAATTGCACGTCGTTTTATTCTGTTCATGATAAGCTTTACGATCTTTGTATATATCATGCTAATGATATTTGAAGATTTCCCTTGGAGTATGCTTATATGTGGGTTTGTTGCCCAAGCCTTTCATTTAAGCATAATGAGCGGATTTCCATTTATTCGGCTGGTATCAGTATCTTTCATCGGGTCGGTAACCATGCTGGTAATTAATCATGTGCTGGCTTTTCAATTTTTTACGACAATTTATGTGCCAATTACTCAGGTGAAAGCATTTTCTTTACCGTCTCTATAATATTCACTCAATTATTATTGGACGCCCTTTTTAGGTACTTGCATACTTTACAATTTGCATGTGGATGGTGCCTTTTGCACTGTTTGTTTCGCTGAGCAATGACAACGTTCTGCCCACTGTCAATGAATACCAACATGGTAGCAGTCCTGATGTAGTTAGCAGCTATTTTTTAAGAAATAAAAAACAAGGATTACTCTCATTTTTTAATTACATTAAGGAAACGGTGCTACCGGGACGTAGCAAAAAATCATTTTAAATATCAAGACTTAAACACACAAATACAAATAAAAATGTAGTGGTATTAACATTGTAGCAGTTCCTTGGTATGTGACGGACGGATTATTAAATTTTTAATAAATTATTATAACGCTAAACTAAGTATTTCATCCAAAATTTTAGGGAATGTCTTACATACTGATTTATTGAAACAGATGTACTATTAATTCATATTTTTTAATTAGACTTTAAAGTACACAACAATTACTATTAATTTATCTGTTCAGTACTTTAACAGAACCATCGGCCATACCAAAATAACATTTAAATGCATTATTAACAAACAATCCGGTGTCTACTACACCTGGAATCATCTTAATGTTACGATTAACTTCGTCCCAATTATATTCGCGCATTGCAACGAAATGCCAGTCTAGTAAAAAGTTTCCATTGTCTGTCACAATTGGGCCAGCCTTTACTTTTGCCATACGGAGCACGACCTCACCACCATACAGCGCCTCAATTTTCATTTTAACGGGAACACGCGCCATTGGAGCCACTTCAATTGGAATGCCTTTGCACCATTGCTCACCCAGACGCAGCGATCTTTTAGTATAGTCCGCAATGATAATCAACTTTTTCGAGCATGAGGCGACTATTTTTTCCTGCAAAAGGCAACCACCGCCTCCCTTAATGCAAACCATATGGCGATCAACTTCGTCGGCTCCGTCAATGGTGACATCAATGTTGGGATAGCGGTCCAAATCACCTAAGGCCAGATTGTGGTCTAATATAAGCTGACGAGACTGATAGGAAGTGGGCACGTACACAATGCCAGGCAAAGCCCCTTTCTGCCAAACCAGTTCCGCGATTCGCTCTACGGCGTAAACAATGGTTGAGCCACTACCGATGCCAACGACCTTCGTGTCCTCTGTTATCCATTCATCAACAGCAGTGTGAGCTGCTAATTTTTTAGCGCCATCTAGTGCTATTTTGTCGTCCATTTTTGACGTAGTAAATTTATTTATTCTAAATTTATTCCTGAGAGGTATTTGACGTTGTAAAATTGTTCGAAAATATGATAACATGTGACTACTCCAATATCAACTTGTTGTTATTCTTGTTGCAAAATCTAAACTTGACAACTAGCGATGCTCAAAAATAAAATAAGACCAAGCGAGTTTTTCAGATTTCCCTCGATGAGCATCGATGAGTCGATACAAATTTTTTTTATAATCGACTCTGCACCAGTATATGGCATGCCGCATGCGCATACACTGGTAATTTACTTTCGGTTACATTTTGAATTCATGATTTCAAAATGTTTTAAAATAAAGAAAATATAGGTTTTTAAATTACATATATCTATATGAAATTTAATTACAAGTTTCATGCGATGTGCCGTAAACTCAAATTTGTAAACGTTCGACATACTTTCATATTTTCTAAGGTACCTCGCAAAAAAAAGGTCTTGTGATTTGTTAAGTGGATGATTTGTCTGTATTAGTGGGTCGGGTCGTAGTGCAATAAAATCATTTTTTACAGCACAAAAAAATAAAAATAAATAAAAATACGTTAAGCGCCTGCGAAAATAATGACAAAAACGACTGTGGAAGCATTGAAAGTACTTTTTAAAAATAAACGTAAGCTGAAATGTAAGGTGAATAATGTGGGGGGCAAGCCATGAAGAAAGTTGGATCTTCTGACAACTTTGTCTCTTTTTTACTGTAACTGCATTTTGTACTTGTGTAAATCGTTTTTGATAGCTTGGAGACGGAAGTGCGGGCATTATTCTAAAATATTTAAAGAAATGTAATACTTTTAGTGCACAAAGGGAAAATGTTGAATGGGGTTGCGATAAAGCTGTAAACGGCGCACAAACACAATTACACAAAGGTGATTGCAGTGAGCTCCTATTGGAAAAGTAAGAAGAAACCCGAAAAGGATGGTAAAGCACACTTGAAAAAAACTGACCATTGAATTATGTAGAAAGATGTGTGTTAATGGATTTTACTTTTAGAGAAATGAAATTACAACTGCTACCATACGAGAATGTAGTTATTCCTTTTGCAGCATCTCTTTACTTGACACCGCAAATTCTATTTTGCATGATTGGATAACGTTTGTAAAAGAACTTCGGTTACCATGAAGCCATGTGCTTCATGCACAAGAAAAAAAAATTAAGTACTTAACATAATGAGTTTCCATTATTATTCCACAGTTATTTCTTGTGTGCAGTTTCCACTATAAGTTGAATGAATAATTTGGTAATATTTTCTAGAAGTACGTAAGTTTTCGAGTTGTATTCTGTGGGCATGTACCAATGTCCTTTTCAATAAAGCCACAAATCACAGCTTTATTGGTTTCAGCAAAAGCATAGGGTGTTGTGCCAATCTATAACACTAGGAACCTGGCCCATACTCTATGCTGGCGGTAGCCCTTTTTGTAACAACGCCAAAGCTGTGAAGGAAGGCAATTGAAGAGCTTTAAAGTGGTTCGTAGCTGCCACATAAATAAATGTTTACACAGTTACTTCACCCTGTTAGAGTTGTACTCGTATTTGTGCTTCTGCCCTTATTGCTCTCTCTAGTATGCTCATAACTATAACTCAGTTCTCTCAGGGGACGTAAAGTGTTGGTCAGCCACAACGGCTCACCTTATTTACTTGCAATTTAAAGCTTCGTATGCCGCAATTTCATCTGGGTCCCCAGCTTTATCAATAGCCATTAATGGCACAAAGCTTATATAAAAGACTGTTGTGGCAGGTGCACTTCAAAACCGTTATTGACGGACTTAACTTATCTAATAGCCTTATGATTTGTGCTATAGGGATTGCAGTAAAAAACTTACAAGTTGAACAAATCATACAACTACATATGTGCTGCAATAAAATAAGAAAACTATATAGTAGTATATCACTTGAAGATTTTTGTCTGACTCAATTTTATGGTAAAAGCTTGTTAGCTGTTAGTCAATTATTATCAAATCATTTCAAGTGGGCGCATTAAAATTTCAACTGCAGCCTTTAAGCCTCTACGCAAGGCTCTGAAATGCCAAAACTAAGGTTTGCAGATGTTTGCAATTGGCAAAGTAAAGAATAGCCGGCAGAAATAGGGATAAAAGCGACGTCATTTAATGGTAGACAGACAAGTCGAGCGAATCGTCGGCTCACGTCTACAAAGCTCACATTAGTACAGCCCATAAGCAGAATTTGAGTCTGTTGCAATGTGGAAGATGCAGCATTCTGCATCCTGTGCAGATACGGACACCGTGAAGTCATCGTGTGGGCACAGCAACGCGTTTGTAGTATTCTTTGCATTTGCTTAGATTTTTTTTAGATACTAGTTAGCCAAGTGTCACGTAGCAATTGCGACAGCATGGTCAACATAATGAATGCTTTCTACCCCGAAAATGAACAGCGAAAATAGAACAGGTGTATGTATGAGAGTGTACGTTGCACTAACACGTGCACTTTGAGAGTTCATGACTGCGCCATTGATTGCTTTGGACGGCGACGCGGCAATAACCCTTCTTCATGTCATGTGTTGCCAAATGCCATGACATTTTTGGACAAAAGCAACAAAGCTATGACTGCAGCAGCCCACACTGGGTGCTCGAAATGTGTCGCTACACATGCAATTTTGGCTACAATTTGGAATTTCCGTTTATTTCTTGACGGCCGCTTGACTAGAGAGTTCCGCCTGTTGGCCGCATCAGTTCAAGAGTTCAATTGATGCCATTTGCTACTTTTCATCCGTGTGACCAACTAGTAAGCTAAACCCATGACCATGAAATTATAGTCATTTGCTTAACTCACTATGAAATCGCAGATAGCAAGATTTTCTAAATATGTTTGTCGAAGTTCTATGTTAAACGATTAATTTTTGATAAACAATCTCTGTGCGATTTCATCCAATACATATTCAACAACCAACAACTAGATGTAACCTTACAATTACATACCTCTTACGAGTATTTGCACTTAAAATCGCACTTAAAAGCCTGACATTTGATTAAAATGGACCACATGTAAACGGAAATTGCCAACAAGAAACTGCTCTAGCAACCCTAAGTGCCTTAGTGTCACCCAAATGTTTCAACAAGAATCCTCAATGAAGTTGCCTTAACGGCTTTTACTTGTTTGAGGGGGAGGCAAGTGGCACACAATGACTTTTACATGTAGGCCACTCTTACTTTTTTTTTTTGTCTATAGCTTGTTTTTATTTTGTGATTCTTTTAGATTACAGTGACTGGGTGAGTTGGACATACATAAATTGATTGAAGTCCATTTAAAAATTATTTTGTATTGCAATAATTTTTGTTTTTTTCTTGTTTTTTATTAATCAAACTTTTAAACCATATTTATGAATATACTTTGTGTAAATAATGCAATTAACCAAGATGGTAGGTAGAAGTGTCACATTTTAAATTTCTGTGCTTTATTTTATTACAACAAAATTTTGTTGACTTTGATCTTTCCCTAGTTTTAGGCTAACTTTTGGGTCTCTGAATAAAACAAAGAACCACCTTTTGACTATCACGTCAACTTTTTAAGTTACAGGATAGGGCCAAATACCAGAAAATGGATACCAAGGTCAGAATTATTAAGTTGTCAAAACCAATTATCTTATAAAATGCGTTTACAATGAATAGTTTTATTCATTTGTACAAAGGTTAGTTATTAAAAGTGTACACATAATATTAAGGTAGAATTGATCACTTATAGCGTTTTCTGGAGAATAGAATAAACTTTTTTTGACGTGGCGTAATAAGGGTTCTAAATCAAAAGTTTGGTTGCTCAAGCTCTTATCATCTCTGAGGACTATGACTTAAGGTACTGGGTAAAAAACACTCAAGAAATACGCAAAGGTTTTGCAGGCAAAGCCTTTGAACAAAGCATTTTAAAGCTATGTATGTCAGCGGAAGTGAGAGTTGGGGTCAACTGTTTTTAACATAACAAATTGATTTCGTCGGCCCTGTTTTAGGTCATTAATCTATTTTACATACTATTCATAACGCTGCCTACTGTCAGCGGTCCTCAGGGTCCATGTATAGTGTAATGAATGTAAATGCATTTCTTTGGCATTGTTCGTAGAACCCTTTAGTGTTTTTCATTATACTCTGCACACTTTCCCTAATGCTGATGTTCTTAAACTTTTGGACGCACATAAACAAGAGACAAATGTAAACTGATTATTATTACGGTGCAGAGACCTAGAGGCGTACAGTGCATCGTTTTTGTTTTTTAGTTCAATAAAAACGCTACTTGTATTATTAATTGAAATCTGACGATAACCTCTTACTGTTTTTGAGCTATGGCGTCGTTTATGTAGCATACTCTATCATCATTTGTCATTGTCTCTGGTCTGGTCTTGTCTGTGGTTGTGATGTTTTATAGAAAAGCGAGTAGAATAGCTAAGTGAAAATTATTTCCTTCGTAACGAAGGAAATTTGAGTACGTTTAGTAAAGAAGATAAAGCGATATAAGCTCGACGGACTGACCATCTTTCATAATTTAGTAGCAGTTAGATATTCGTAAGCCGCTGAAAACTTACCATTGACTATTTGCCCACTTTTTCCCTGGAACTATCCACTTCTTTCCTTCTCTTTGCAATCTACTAAAATGCACTTCCGTTAGCTTTTGATTACAATGGGCCCTTGGCTTTGATTTCTTTGCTTTCTGAATGTGCAGTCAGCGATGCGCTAATCAAATTATAAATTGTTCCAATCGAAAAGCCATTTCAGGCAGGCCCGTGCCCCGTGCCCTGTGCTGCACTAGCCAGCCACGTCATCATCAGCGCGACAGTGTCATAATTTACACGTTGTTGGCCATTTGCCCTTCCCTTTTCATTACAACGAAATGGTCTGCCGTTTTCCGCCCCCTTCTACTATTCCGTTTGAGCGTAATAATGTAAAGCGTCACCCGAAGCCAGCCTCTACCGTCTACTATATGCAGCGACTCTTTACTGTTTTTGTTGAAAGTTTAAGCGTGTAATTATCCGGGTGATCCGTGAGAAATTTAACTAGTAGGTCCTGGTGCAGGTGTTTGCGTGCACACAGTAATGGAGGTAGTTGGAGCCGCTACCGCTCATGGGATGCATTAAAATGCATTTTTTTAATTAAGCATATGCGATTGTTTTTTTTTTTTTTTTTTGTTTGTTTTCGGGGTTTCTATGTGGGTTTGGCAGTTTGTATCACTTTGTGTTTTGAAGTTAATTTGTATGGGTATGTACATAAGCTCACATATGTGTGTATGTACTGTGTACAATGTAAAGCATTTAAAAAAAATTCAAAATTATGTATTTGAATTGGTGTCGCAAGCTTTTCAAGTACCTTTTTGTAATCTACCTTAAGCTTAAATATTTATCAGGATAAGACGCATTCCGATTTTATTAATTAAAAACCGTTTAACTTTTCTATATACTTGTTGAATAACTAATATACACATACAATCAGTACATTAAAGCGCATTAATTATATACTATAATACATGCCTATATAAGTATGTATGTATACAACATCTTTTGAATGAATCTACATGTTACTTATATACATACATATATATACATACATATATACCATGCACTTGCTGTAAGTTTTCAATTTTAATGAGAACTTCAACTTTCCTCATTACCTTGTTGCAACTAAGTATACATACACGTACGTATTTATTTAAAGACTCTGAAGAGTGTTCCTAAATGCTAGAAAAAATAAACACAAAGCCCATAAAAAAGGATGAGTCATTCACATAAGCCAAGTAGCAGTGGTTCCAAGCTGAAATATACTTACTTATTTACAATGTTATAAGAAACAAAAAATGTCACCACTAAGTGGTTCATTCATTTTTTGAAACCGTTGTCCTTTTCTATTTCATTGTTTTCTTCTGCTCTTGCTCGGTTTGGGCGTCTGCCTCCGACTCATGCAAGGACAAGGACACGGACACAGGGCATGTTGCCTTCAATGTTGGTGTCACCAGCAGCGAAGGTACCCTAGTTGCAGTTTGCGTTAAAAAAGCGGAAAATCGCAGCACATTTTTGCTTTTTAATTAAGCTATCCAATTTTATATGTGCCTTTCGAAAGCGCTGCGGCATGAGAAGTCTGAGCAAGTGTGAGAATGGTTTATTTTTACAAAGGAAGAGAGTAAAACAAACTGCATGGCATCGTGTTGAAAGAGAACTAGTCCGGGTAACTGGTCGAGCGCAGAGCCTCTAGAAAATTACTGCTATGCGCGTTGAGCCAACCTCAAATACAGCTGCTGTTTGTACCCTGTACCGTAGGGTACAAAAAAAATTCGTTTGTTTATGCGCAAATATCGTAATAAAATTTGGCATTCGGATGTTTCTTAAAGTTCCCAAAATTTATACCAAGTTTGATCAAAATCGGTTGACTGTATCATACAGCTCCCCATAGGACCGATCGGTATAAAAAACGTGTATCGTGCAAAATTCATTGTGTTTCGGTTGTTTATGAAGATATCGTAACAAAATTTAGTGTTTGGCAGTTTCTTAGAGTTCCCCAAAATCGGACTGGTCAATGGCTCTACCAGCTAGCACTCTTTTTTTCTACTTAGTTATTATATTATGTATAATAATTTTTTTATGTATAGTAAAAAAAATAAAAAATATATAGCCACAATAGCCACCGATCGGTCAAAAAAAGTTTTTGGTTCAAAATTCGTCTGTAACCAAATTTGGCAATACATACAATGTCTTTTGGAGTTCTTAAGCAATATATCCGACTTGATACCAATGTGGTGGTACAGGGTATCCCAACCATCTTCTTGCTTCTGGTTTTGTTAATCTTATAATTACTAATCTTCAAATCAAAACACAGCCTGACTGCAATTGTTGCTACTGATTGTTGCTGATTTTTGGTTCTCTTTGAGTTTGCGGTAAAAAATACTGAGAGAGAATTTTGGCCTCTGTTCATTTTATACTCAATGTCAGCGAGGCTGCATTTCAATTGTTGGTGCTCTATTGGCTTAAAACTTAAAGAGAGTCACCAAAATTTGTTTTTGTTTTAGCAGCTGCTCCATTTCTTTTCAACATTTTATTTTTAACTTTGAGTTGTGCGCGTCGCGTTCTTTATTAGCGGGCTATTAATTATTGAAAATTTAGTTCAAAACGCCGGTAAAGTGAAAAATTTATGTAATAAGAATTAAACTAGTTAATTAATAAACTAATTTAAATATAATACATAGTATTAAATCCAATGCAGTTGGGTTTTTATGCACGACGGTGTAGCGCGCAGCAGCAGCAGCGAAATTGTTGCGTCGGCTTCGCAGTTGACGTTGTTGTGTATGTGAGAACGGCAAAATTTTATTTAATCCCAAATCTTGCGTTAATTTATAATTCTTTTCGAATTATCTGAGTATTAGTATATACAAAGGCGTGCACATTCTATTATCTTTGGTAAGTTTTAAGTTTCTACTTTAAGCATTTCAGAAGTAAACACAGCAAATCAATGGCGGGGGCTCAGTGGTTGTATCGATAAAAACTACTTACGATAATTACGTAATTCAAAACATAGATTTGTATCATTTTTCAACAAAAAAGCAATTAATAATTAAGTAACTTTTTCATGCACATAATAAGTTGGCTAAAATTACCTCTACCGCCCAAAATATGTACTTCTCACTATACCTTTATCTACAAAAAAACAAAAAGCAAAATTCATTTTTATAATTTTTTGACTTCAAAAATTTTTTGTTCGACAAATAGAACTCAAGATAAATGGACTCAAAAATGTATCAAAATAAGGGTAAAACCTACTGTGTGGAGAGGTCTTCCTTTTACACTATTGAAATTTGCCTCACATACTTCAAATAACTTCTTTGACGTACTATAACTTTCGATTATCATCAAAATCGGTAAAAATTTACGGAGTTTATAGGAATAAAACCTAAAACCTGCACCAAAAAAAAAAAAATGGAATTGGAAAGTTCTTAGAAGGAATATGCAGGCATACATTTTTATCGAGAAGAAAGGTACAGGATATTACACTGTCAGGCACCGTCTCGACTGTTTCACATTTTTTTAAATAGGCACGTAATTTAGGGATTTTCGCTCGGCATAAATGCACACAAGTGCAAAGAAAATTCAAAATAGCAGACTTAAGTCTATAAGGGAGAGAACAATGTGGCCTCCTGGTAAATCTTTGGACTTTATGAGTATCGCCAGAATCTCTTCTATTCGGCCAAGAGTAAATTCCTTTAGATGAATGTATAACTAAAGTTACACGCAAATACTATCCAGTCGTATTACTTATTTCTATGAATACCTACATAAATTCTAAATGTTTTTTTTATATTGATTTTCAACTGTTCCCTTGCGTCTGCTTAGTCATGCGTATGCAAAATTTAAATTTATCCAAAAAGTACAAAATGGTTAAATTGACGGCAAAATGCCAATACACACGCCAAAACATTTGAGCATAATGCATTGCAACTTTATCTGGAGCCAAAACTTTCTACACGAAAGGACACACGGTCCAACTGAATACCTGACACTTTGTCTAAATGTGTACAGTCCAACTTAAAGTTGAAAATTTAGAAATTATGTTATATACATATATGTATATCATTGAATTCTGTTAATTCATATACTTTAAACTTAGAATTTATATCTCCCTAAATTCTAAAATACAATCATACCAATTCGTCAAATCTGCTTAAGACACTTTTGTCGTTTTTTCGTTGCAGTTTGCAATTTGCAATTTTCCAATTTGTCCTGCCAATATATACTAGTATCACTTGGGTAAATAGGGCCGTCAGCTAAATGCCAGTGAGTGTATGCGAATGCTTCTATACAAAGCGAATACATATTACCCATTTTCACTTTCATAGCTTGCACCGCAAACATGGCCTTATTCCAAGCAGTATTCTCGAGGTTTCGCTGATGTCCTAGCTAAATTCTATGCCCATACATACATAAAATGTTTGCACAACACTTATTCTTACTGAAAAGCGTGCAGAAGCCACCCATCTTACATCCTGCATCCTGCGTGGCACCTTACCATGTGAAAGTCTTGTGCAACAGCGTAAGTATAAGTATGTGACTAGGTACACATGCAAAAAGCGTGTGAAACTTCGATGTCGTCATTGAAGTGCATATTAAACAGAGCCAACGGCAAGTTGGGCGTCTCGAGTGTCGGCCATTGCATCTTTGGTGCGGGGGCTAACACTCATACAAAGGCCGAAGGCTGTAATTCTGTAATCAAATGCGCATATCCACATGTGTTAGGTAAGGTTCGTTGTTTCACTTATTTCGAGATGTTATGAGTTGTTTGCTTTTGACTTTATGTCCCCAATATAAAGTCGTCTTAGCATAATTATTACATAGATATACATACATACATATGTACGTACGCATGTCTAAAATACATGCAGTCACTCACACTCACATGTTTTGGAATAGGGAGTGGGCTATCGCACCTTTTATGTCATTAAAAGTACCTACTAGCAGTGCCTCTTAAATTACAAGCCATAATTTTTGCATATTAGTTGAGCTCTGCATGAGAAATCATTTGCATTCAGCATGCAATTGCATGCCTTGTTTACCTGCTTGGCTGTGGCTGGCTCTGTGTGTGAAATGAAAACATTTTTCATTGGCAGACGGTGGGACGGCGGCGGCGGCGCCTAGGACTAGTCAAGTCAAGGATCAACATTAAACTACCCGACTACTACCTATGTATCCAGTTTGCCCTTCTACACACTCTGGTTGCCATTTTAGTACTTTTTAAGCTATAACGAGTCCAATGCGAGTCACAAAGCTTGGTAATTGTAGACTTAACGTCTATGGCTCACTTACAACCCCATTCGTGGGTAAGTGTGTATGTGTGGTGGTTTGAATATTAGTGGGCGTGGGTCTGCATCTTGAATGTAATCAAAAGTGAAATCAAAATCCCGAGCGACTTTCTAATGAACTGGTTTGTTTGCACAAATTGCTTTTATGCACATGAAGCGTGGTCTTTTCTACAAAATATAGTCCAATTTATTGAGCTATAAAGGTGTCAAAATGTCTGTGTTCTTGTTGGCTTTTATTTCGCTTTGCTATATTAAATGTCATATTTGCTCATTGTGAATAATTAAGTCTAAGCCTGCGTGACTTTCGATTTTTTTTTATTTATTTTTGACAAATCTCATTAAACCGAATGAGTTTAATGGCTTTTGGCTTGATTATGATTTGATTTTTTAAGTACCAACAAATTTGTATCCGCTAGTCTTATAATTTCTTGGTCAAATGTAGGTCTATAGGAGGCTTTGCTAAATTTGTATAAAAAAAATTCAAGTACACATCAACACTTTTTTTACGTTCGAAAAAAATTTCAGAAAAAACTATATCGAAAATATTCTGAACTTTTATTTTCCAATAATTTTTTTTTGTTTTGGTTGCCCAGAAGCTTTCGTAATGCCCAACATGTAAGTCGTAAACTATAGCAAAGCTCAAAAGTACCTTGTTATATGCACAAATATCCCTTCCAGATTAGTTGACTGGATAAACTGCAATGGTAGTGCAGAACCTGGCAGCAAAGCACCCTATATTTCACTTCTCAAGCCCATTACCTTCGAGTTGCGTACTTTGCAGTCGCTTGCCCTTGCAGAGCGCCGCAACCAAATGAGAAACCTTATCCAAAATGAAAAGAAAGCATATGAAGTAGAGCAATGCACCTATGACAAGGGAATGATCATGGATATTGCTTGTAATAGACTTATATGTAAGAAGTAGAAAGGCAAGCTTATCTTATTGGCTTTCGACGTTTATCTTTAATAATACGTATACGATGTTTTGTGTACTCGCTGAGGTAATAAGTGGAATCCAACCTATTCAAGTCTTCGCATTCATCTTTAAATTTGTCAATCATAAGAGCCACTAGATTAAATACTGATTAATTATACCGACAAAAATTTTTGTATAAAATCATTAGCGCAAATTTGCGATGTGAATGGCAGTAAAGTTTTGTCTCTGGGTCCTTCGAGCGTTTAATGGAGTGCGGCTTTAATTACACGCCAACGAACTAATTATTTATGAATGACGAGGCAGCCACCGGGTGAATTGCATATTTTGTATAGGTAATTGCTTTGGTGTTGCTATTTGCTGCCTTGTTAGTTTTCTGTTTTGTTTTTCCTGATCTTTACTTCAACTGAATCTTTCTCAAAAAACAATAATCTATATATACATACACCATATATAGTTTTATTTTAATATGTCCTTGTAATGTCTGTTTTCATATACACGAAAGCTTTAAGGCAAACCAATTATTTGCGGTATTTCAATCCTTACGCAATTTTCGGCACCAGATTGTAATCTAGTTGTGGAAATGGATTCGCTTCTATGTGCTTTGCGGTCTGGCTAGTAGGTGCTTAAGTTCCTGGTTCTGTGAAATGACATGAGATTCGTGTTAAGTTTGTGAAGCACCTGATGTGCGGGCCATGGCCCATTGTTGTTTGTTGGTCAAATTGTCGTAAATT
This sequence comes from Chymomyza fuscimana, assembly GCA_949987675.1. Classification (NCBI taxonomy): domain Eukaryota; kingdom Metazoa; phylum Arthropoda; class Insecta; order Diptera; family Drosophilidae; genus Chymomyza; species Chymomyza fuscimana. The sequence continues at coordinate 104,595,750 of OX465089.1, forward strand.
AGTTTTAACACTTGGCTGAGTGGCTTTTCAAGTGTGCGTGGTGCGCTCGAGTTTGTATGGGTTGTGCTATGTATGTTTGTGTGTGGGTATGTGTGAAGTGGAGTTTTCTTAACAACTTTGGGCTACTTTTGCGATTTTACTACGAGCTTTTGGTTTCCCCATGCCAGAAAGACCACGAACCACAAGACAAATGCTTTGAAACCCTTTCAGTGTTCGTTCATTGACTTTGTCATGTGTTTTGTGGTGTGTGAAATTAATTTAATCGCATTTTAAGCATAAACTATGAAGAAACATGTGTTTTCAATTAAATTGAATTCTCCAACCTTTTGTCCTATGGGATGTAAAAGTTCTTTGTATGCTTTGGTAGAATACTTAAAGTGTTTGATTCCAAAAAGTTTGAAATAGGCTAAAAAAAATAAAACCATAATTAGTTGCCATGAACAGATTTCATCCTTTGGTGCAAAATCTTTTAGGACAAAATTCCCACAGTCAGTCATACTCGAAATCATAGGGCCACAAATGCCTAGATAACAGTTGAATGCGTACACAAAACTATCTTTGATATAACTCAATGCAACATGCTTAACATTTTTGTCGTTTTTGTCGTTAGAGCAGGAGCAGACAACCGAAATTTCGTTAAAATACCATAACAAAAAATTTTGCGCAAATCCAAATTTAGTAAAAATACAACATTCGGGTCAGTTTTTCGTTTATTTTACGGCAGCTTTCAAAGTTTTTACTCATTGCAGCCTGTGATTGCGACAGGCTGGGACTAGCTGCAGCTGTGCGGTAAGGTGGCAATAAAATAAATGATAGCACTTTCTGTTTCGCACATACACACACACACACACACACACACACACACGCACAGACACAGAACCAAATGCCAAGCGGCACGTCGAGCGCTTCATGCCGAAAAGGTAATTTGAAAAGGTACAACCGACGCGACGGACCGACGCGGCGGAACGACCGCTATATATCAAAAGCGAAAGAGTAAAGCACATAAACCAGCGAACGTGAGTGCACGTGAGTGGCAAGAGAGTTGGTCGAGCGGTTGCTCGACTGGGACTGATTGTGTTCGCTTGGATTTACTCGAGTTGGTAGAGAGAAGCAAATATTTGTGGTATTTTAGTTGGCCACTGAGTGGTTTATGACTTCTTATAGGGCTGCCCGTTGCTCTTTTCGGATTTGTAGGTGGACATGCATTTGAGCTCCTGTTGCTGTTGTGCTTCTTGCGGTAATAGCACTTCAGTTTCCGAAAGTAAATCCAAACACTTAAATGCGCAGCTGCCTTTTATTTCTAATGCTTTTTTTTTAGGTCGAACGTATGCCCGTAGTCTGCAGCATTCAGCATCATCCTTAGGTAGAGAAAGAGAGAAACAGTCGTCAGTCCGTCCGTTTAAGATTAATGCTGTCACATTGTCGAAAAAATTGACAATAATGCGTTATGTTGCTTGCTATGAAATAAACCATACCATTAAAAATTGCTCACAAGAATCAGCGGGGGAGGAATGTCATTTCTAAAAGGATTACCCAAAGCTTTAAAGCAATACAACGTCACTGATGTGCAAATGAAAAATGAATTGTAAAGAAATAAGAGTTTTCATTTTTACACAACTCGAAGCGACTACACCACATGCGACACGTTGTTGAACTTCTCTGCATTGAGCCGACATAAAATATGAGAAAAATTAACGGAGACACCGCAACGCGGAATCGGAAATGAAAAATGAATATATGTATGTATGTATCAGAGTGGGAAAAGATGGTTTAAAAAAAGTAAAATGCAAATGTGCTGAAACATCGAACTCAGTAGTAAAAATGGAGCAAGAATATGCGTTGTGTATTCACAAAGTGTTTAAGCTGTAAAGGTTATGACATTCATTGAGAATTGGTTGATTAAAATCTGTATTGAAGGTTACTTTGTTTATTTTACAATAACGTTTACTTTTGCATTTACGTACAATACTCCTTGCCTGTATACTCAAATTTTTGTTGCTGTTGTTTCGAAATAAAAAAAGTTCGCTCTTTAACTGTTTTTGTTGTAGAAATCAGGACATTTTTACCTTTTAAACTCACAATGGACATGCTTTCAATTAACCAGCAAGTCTTAATTATGCGCTCTGATGGTCGAGTTCATCCTGCCGTCATAACCAAACTTGAAGGTGGGACTAACAATGCGGTAACTGTAGAGTGGCCCGAGGGTGATGCTATTTGTGGTAAAGACTTGTCATTAGATGCCATAATCGAAATGAATCCACAAATCTTAAGGCAGCCAAGTTCCGCTTTCATTTCATATGGCGAAAATCACCCCCACTTGCTACAAATGGTTGCTCATCGTAACAGGAACACTATCGGAGCAGCTGTGGTTTTGCCAATTCCACGTAGACCGCAGGCAAACTCTCCTGAATTACAACAGATGACAGCTGGCATAGTCGATCAGAAGGTTAGAACGACCTCGCGACAACGCCGAGTAGGCGCTTGTGTTCTTGAAGTTGATAGGCTTCGAGAGAGTCGTGAGAAACGACGTGCGCGCCAGGCCGTTGCAAGAGAGGAGATTAATAAGCTGAAGAAAGTTGAGGCTAACAATCCCAACTGGCAAATTGCGCGTATGATTGCACTGCAACGAGAGTCAATAAAATTTACTGCGTTGGAAGGCGTAGGACAGTCGCAGAAGCATCACCAAATTGTCGTATGCGTGCGCAAGCGACCCCTAAGCAGAAAGGAGCTCTTTGAGAAAGAATTGGATATAATATCAGTGCCCACCAATAACTTGCTCATTGTTCACGAACCGCGTAGACAGGTCAACCTCACAAAGTATCTAGATAATCACAAATTTAGTTTTGACTACATCTTTAATGAGCAGTGTACCAACGAAATCGTCTATGAGTACACCGCCAAGCCGCTTGTGAATCATATCTTTGACGGCGGCATGTCCACGTGCTTTGCCTACGGCCAGACAGGGTCAGGTAAGACACATACCATGAGCGGACAGTTCACGAGCAAACTGCTAAACTGCCGAGACGGTATTTACGCTTTAGCCGCCAAGGACGTATTTGAGAACTTATGCCAGCCAAAATTCGCTTGCCTGGGTTTAAAAGTCACTTGCACTTTTTTTGAAATATACGGTTCGCGAGTTTTTGATCTTTTAGTAAATGGAAAACAGCAACTGCGTGTATTAGAGGACGGCCACCAGAAGGTACAGGTCGTTGGGTTAAGGGAAATGGTAGTTTCAAGTACCGAAGATGTGTTAAAGCTTATAGAACTCGGCAATGCAGTTCGCACCTGTGGACAAACATCAGCTAACTCAAAATCATCTCGATCTCATGCGGTCTTTCAGATTGTGCTACGCGGTGCGAATGCCAACCAGTTGCACGGTAAGTTCTCTCTCATCGACTTGGCTGGAAATGAACGCGGTGCCGACAACTGCTCATTAAGCCGGCAGACGCGACTTGAAGGCTCCGATATTAACAAGTCATTACTGGCATTAAAGGAGTGTATAAGAGCACTCGGACTGCAATCAAAACACCTTCCATTTCGTGCCTCCAAACTAACTCAGGTGCTGCGAGACTCATTTATTGGCGGTAAAAAAGTAAAAACGTGTATGATAGCAATGATATCGCCGGGATTACGTTGTTGTGAACACACGCTTAACACGCTGCGGTACGCAGATCGTGTCAAAGAGCTTTCTTCACCGGAGTCGCCCAAAACATTTAGACGAAAAGTACGCATTGATAGCTTTTCCAATGTTGATGTTCTAGACGATTTGATAGAAGTACCTGGTAGATCGACTTTGGATACGAAAACTGTTTGTCAAAACATCTTTGTTGAAGATCAGACTACTACTAAAAATAACTTAAAAAATTTATTTCAAAATGACTCAAATATGACGATCAAGTCCGTGCAAAATGAGTTGAGCGCGGAAAAGTCCAGTAATGCATCGCCAAATAGCGAATTGGCGTATTTGAACGAGAGTGCAGAGAACAATGTGGGCTTGATTGTCACACACACTCAGTTATCAGGATCGCAATTTGTTTCATTAAAATAATTTAAAAAAATGCCAATATGTTTGACGTTTTTCAAAATGGTTTAATTAACTTATGATTTCTATAACAAACACAAGAATCCAAATTAAAACTCGCTCAAAATCGCACGTCATCTAAATTAAGTAGATAATTTGAATTAAATTTCACAAACAACAATATACAAAAGTACAAAGAGTAAAAAAAAAAATAATTTGCGACATGAGTATAATAAATCTTGCCTTTTACAGCTTGTTAACTTTAGGTTTTTGCCACATTGATAATATTCTACTACTTGAAGTGGGACGCAGCTAGGATGATCCAACTCAAACTTAAAGTTTGGGAAGATTTAGGAGACTCTAACAAGGCATGCTGCATAATACCTACTTGCGTATGCATGCTTATAGAGTATGTACAAGATTACTGAACTAATCATATTACTTCAAAGAACATATAATCTTATTTTATCCCGGCAAATAAAGTTTCTTCTGTTTATGTACTTCTTGTTGTGCATGTACAATGAAAATACATATGCAAGAAAAGATTCAGTAGACAACCATAGCTTTAATGCGACAACAAACGCAAAGCATCCCATCCGTTTTACTATTCAAAGGATAAATTATTTGAAACAATTTATACGGACTACCAGCCTCTTAACCCAAAAAGCTCTTGACTGTGGAGAACAGTACTCAACAGAAAAACAAAGGAAATAAAAATAAAAACTTCACGCATTTTTATGTGTTCACATTATTTTTGCCACTGTTTGTTCTTTATTACATTTTGACAAACAAAACTTTTCCATTCCGTCAACAGCTGCCTCTTTTTTTATCCTCTTTCCAAAGCGATAAAAGGGTTTATTTTTATAGAAAATTCGTCAGTCCCATAGCTTGTTGAAAAGCTAATGCATCTTTGAGCTTATAAATATAAAATAAAGTATAAGTGTTTGTAGTTAGGAAAAAAAAAAAATATTAATATATAGGACTCGCCAAAGTCGCAGTACTCGGGTAAAGTTGGGTTAATTAATACGAAATTAAAAAACAAAAAACATAACTGACTAAGTTTGGCTATAAACATGTACAATGGACACATTTTATTTTTAGTTTATTTTTGACTTTGGAAACGAGAGGAGCCAAAAAATAGTTTTCCTAATCTTTGGTTGCAATTTCAAGTTTTTACCCTAACTGGTTGGTTATACCAAGTTTCCTGCGGCAATTGCACCTATGTATTTTGTATACAAACAAAATGTCAGCATTAAATGTCAAATCCGTTTTTATACTCTGTAATTTATGGTACAAAGCGTATATTAAAACTTTTAGATGGATAATTCGTTTGTTTATGCAGGTATTCTTGATGGCATTCGGATAATTTTTATAGTAGTCAAGCACTGTACCAAATTTGATTAAAATCGGTTGACTATAGCTCCCATAAGACCGATCGGTCAAAAAAACTTTTATGTACAAAATCCGTTGTGTGTTGTTTACGTCAAACCTGTTTTTGTGCGGGGGATAGGGACCGCACAAAAAAAATCGCATAAAAAAACGCACAAAAAAAATCGCACAAAAAAAGACCGCACAAAAACAGGTTTGACTTATGAAGATATCATAGGACTGATCGGTCGAAAAAACGTTTTTGGGGCAAAATTCGTTTGGAGTTCTTAAGAAAAAAAGCGGATTTGATTGCAATGTTGTACAGGGTATCCGAAAGACGTCCGCGTCTTTGTCAAATTATTTGTCATTTTTAATGACTCATTAAATTCGTATATTGTTCACTTGGTCGAAATAGGGCCATTATATCAAAGAAATGTATCACTTGAACAATATATGTATGCATATAGGTACATATTTTAGTTAGTAAATTAGTTTTGTTCTTCAATACCAAACAAATTTGGGCTGTATCAAACACAAAATATTAAGGCAATATTGCATACGAAGGAATGTAAAAGAAAAAAAACTACCTTTGCTACTCATATTTTTATACCCTGTACCTATAGGTACAAAGGGTATACTAGATATGTGCAATGTGTGTAACGGACAGAAGGAGGCGTGGCTGACCCCAAGTTCTTTATGCCAAAATGCTTATCACAACCTCGGGTAATGATTGAGCCATGCCCGTCTGTCTGTCCGTCCGTTCGTCCGTCTGTATGAACACTTAGATTTCGGAGACTATAAGAGCTAGAGAAACGAAACTTTACCAGCTGGTGCGCATATTTCCTGAGCAGATGAAGTTTATTGTATCATATCGATATCTTAGCCCGTTCCCCCTCAATAAAATTTCGCGCAACCGATATACCGAGTTTTCTCCCACACCCCTCAACATATCAACTTGAAACTTACACCATAACCTTAAAATAACTTCTTTGACGTAACTTCGATTCTCATCCAAATCGGTACAAATTTACGAAACATATAAGTACAAATATTGTTTTGCACCGAAAACAAAAAAATTTCCAATTGGAAAGTTCTTAGAAGGAATATACAGGAACAAAATTTTTGTCGAGAAAAAAGGTACAGGGTATTACACTGTCGGGCACCGCCTCGAGTGTATTACATTTTTCTTGTCAGTAATCTGTGTATACATATATGTATGTATGCTTGTAACCCCAACAACTTGTCCATGCATTCCATACAATTTTAAAAAAGAAAGGAATGCACTTGTAGTTCTTTGCCTTTCGTTTTTGACATATTTTTCACACAGCGTCTGCTTGTTAAATTGTTGGTGGCAATTTTGAGGTTAGCGTGAAACATTCACACACAAACAAACTCATCTATACTCATGCAACACACTCTCATTCGTAGTATATACAACAGGGAGCATCGCAGCCAAGTTAATGTTTGCCAAGTTTCCACCCAACTTGTAGTTGTTTTTGACTTAACCGTACAGCTACCATCTTGATGCTACTTTTTTTTATACGTCCGACATTTTCCTGTTTGTAAGCTGGCGCATTTGCGCATTTTTTATGCAACCTCCTTTACGCTCTTCCGTTGAAATGAACGAGCCATAACATATACATGTGTATGTGTGTGCGTGTGTGTGTCGCCAGAGTTGCAGGAAGCTTAATAGCAGTTCCAAAGTGCTTAATGTAAATATGTATGTATATAAAATAAACTACTACAACATGCATATAGTTTTGTAAGTGATTTAGCATATGTTTCTTTGTTTACCATCGGATATTGGAATGCATGCCAAAATCGTTCTTACACGTGGAGAACATTCTAGGTACTTCAATTTTATTTCGATACATACTATTTTATAGTATTAGCCAAGGCAGTTGTGTATAGAGCGCATATGGGACAAATCAAAATGAGTTTGTTTTGAATTAAACTAAATGCATAGGCAGCCAAGCGGCTTTAATGGAACTTAAGTAGCTTTAAGAAAACCGTATTAGTTTCTCATTGATTCACTGAGCAAAAAATAACAATATATGACAGGAACTCTTATCATAAATAATTCCGCCTTTGAGTCGAAGCCCCAGTAGCTAGGGCTCGTTAAATTAATATTCAGTTTAGTATTAAATACTATATTTAATTTGTTAAAATAAAAAAAAAAGATGTCGTATGTTAAAGTCGGGCGCGGTCGACTTTGGGATACCCTGTACCACCACATTGCAACTAAGGCCGATATATTGCTTACGAACTCCAAAGGATATTTCTTTGCCGAATTTGGTTAAGATATCTTCATAAACAAACGAAACAAAACGAATTTTGTTCAAAATACGTTTTTTCGACAGATCGACCCTATGAAAGCTATATGATATAGTCAACCGATTTTTATCAAATTTGGTACAGTGCTGGGTAACCCGAAAAAACTGACAAACACCAAATTTGGTTACAATATATTCACAAACAAACGAAACACAACGAATTTCGTGCAAAAAACGTTTTTTTTTACCGATCTGCCCTATGGAAGCTATATTATATAGTCAACCGATTTTGATAAAATTTGATATAGTGATTGGCAACTCTAAAAAACTTTTGATTGCCAAATTTGGTTACGGTATCTTCATAAACAAACGAATTATTTATCTAAAACTTTTCGAGTTTTTCGAGGTCCTCTGAGACACCCCTATGGGAGCTATATAATATATCCCTGATATCAAAAATATAAAATAAACTTGCATCCCCTGACATAATAACTCATCTAATATGAAAATTTGGTTGCTCTAGCTCTTACCATCTCTGAGATCTACGCGTTCATACAGACAGACAGACGGACATGGGTATATCGACTTCTCTAGTCACCCTGATCATACTTTGGGTTTGGGGGGTCTCCGACGTCTCCTTCTGTATGTTACATACATTTTCGGCTTGCACAAACTTAATATACCCTTTGTACCATACGGTACCTTTGTACCATACGGTATCCGTATGATTTCAGTTCAACTACCTAAACATGCAAAAAATTTGAATTTGTCTTAATAATAATTAATCTACCTTTTTATACCCTGTACCTATACAAAGGGTATACTAGATTTGTGCAATGTATGTAACGGACAGAAGGAGGCGTGGCAGACCCCAAGTCCTTTATACCAAAATGCTTATCATAACCTCGGGTAGCGATAGAGCCATGTCCGTCCGTCCGTCCGTCCGTCCGTCCGTATGAACGCCTAGATCTCGGAGACTATAAGAGCTAGAGACACGAAACTTTTCCAGCTGGTGCGCATATTTCCTAAGAAGATGAAGTTTGTTGAATCATGTCAATATCTTCCCCTGTTCCCCCGCAGTAGAGTTTCGCGGTTTTTAGCCACACCGTAAAAAATGAACAAAATCGGACAAATACAACAGAAGTTGTAGTCAAAAATGTGCAAATTTCACCTCCCCTTGCCCATAAACTGCGTCAATATTTGACTCTACGCAATTATGGCTACAAGTGACCTAGAATCACAATTTTTGGTAAGATCATTCATGTGGCTCTAATGAACAAATCCACATCCAAATTTTATCGATGCGGTCCCCCCACCCCCCGCAATCCATTTACCGTGTTTTCTCCCACACCCCTCAACATACCAACTTGAAACTTACCCCGTATACTTTAAATAAGTTCTTTGTTGTAACATTCGAGTTTCATCAAAATGGGTAAAAATTTAGGGAACTTATAGGTATAAATATCGATTTTCACCAAAAAAAAATAAATTCCAATTGGAAAATTCTTAGATGGAATATGCAGGAAAAATTTTTTTGACACAAAAGGTACAGGGTATTCCACTGTCGGGCACCGCCTCGACTGTACCACATTTTTATACCCTGTACCTATAGGTACAAAGGGTATACTAGATTTGTGCAATGTATGTAACGGACAGAAGGAGGCGTGGCAGACCCCAAGTCCTTTATACCAAAATGCTTATCATAACGTCGGGTAGCGATTGAGCCATGTCCGTCCGTCCGTCCGTCCGTCCGTCTGTCCGTCCGTATGAACGCCTAGATCTCGGAGACTATAAGAGCTAGAGACACGAAACTTTACCAGCTGGTGCGCATATTTCCTAAGAAGATGAAGTTTGTTGAATCATGTCAAAATCTTCTTGTCACAGGTAGGTGCTTTTTTATTGTCAAATACAAATATAAGCAAACATCTCTTAATTTAGTGGATACATCTACTGCGTGTTCTTCTTCTTCTACCTGCGGCAGCTTTTTATACCCTGTAGGTACCGTATGGTACAAAGGGTATGGTGTGTTTGTGCAAGCCGAAAATGTATGTAACGTACAGAAGGAGAAGTCGGAGACCCCCAAAGTTACCTAAAGTATGATCAGAGTGACTAGAGTAGTCGATATACCCATGTCCGTCTGTCCGTATGAACGCCTAGATCTCAGAGATGTAAGAGCTAGAGCAACCAAACTTTCAGATAAGATCCCTTATTAATTCATAGGAGACAAGTTTATTTTATTTTTTTGATATCGGGGTTCTATTATATAGCTCCCATAGGGGTGTTTCAGAGGACCTCGAAAAAAACAAAAAGTTTTAGATGGATAATTCGATTGTTTATAAAGATATCATAACCAAATTTCGCATTCAGAAGTTTTTTAGAGTACCCAAGCACTGCAGCAAAATTTGATCAAAATCGGTTGACTATATCATATACCTCCCATAGGAACGATCGGTCAAAAAAACATTTTTGGTTAAAAATTCGTCTGTTTTTGGTTGTTTATGAAGGTATCGTAATCTAATTTGGCAATCAAATGTCTTTTGGTGTTATTAAGCAATTTACCGGATTTTATTGCAAGCGGTGGTACAGGGTATCCCAAAGTCGTCCGCGCCCGACTCTAACGTACGCCATCTTTTTTCTTATATGTTTAAATTTCATGTACCTTTTTATAGAAACTAAGAAAATAGGGATTGGTTGCGTGGTTTTTCCACAAAACAATCTTAAACACGAATTTTTATTCCAAAAATTGCGATTTTTTTCAAAGTTGAAAATATACTCCACTTTGAGCGGCTTTAGCAACTAAACTATTTATCCGAATTGAATAAAATTTTTATTTTCTTGATCCCTGGGAAATTCTAAATCAGATGCATGTATTACATTTAAAAAATGTGGTACAGTCGAGGCGGTGCCCGACTGTGGAATACCCTGTACCTTTTGTGTCAAAAAAATTTTTCCTGCATATTCCATCTAAGAATTTTCCAATTGGAATTTATTTATTTTTTGGTGAAAATCGATATTTATACCTATAAGTTCCCTAAATTTTTACCCATTTTGATGAAACTCGAATGTTACAACAAAGAACTTATTTAAAGTATACGGGGTAAGTTTCAAGTTGGTATGTTGAGGGGTGTGGGAGAAAACACGGTAAATGGATTGCGGGGGGTGGGGGGACCGCATCGATAAAATTTGGATGTGGATTTGTTCATTAGAGCCACATGAATGAGCTTACCAAAAATTGTGATTCTAGGTCACTTGTAGCCATAATTGCGTAGAGTCAAATATTGACGCAGTTTATGGGCAAGGGGAGGTGAAATTTGCACATTTTTGAGTATAACTTCTGTTGTATTTGTCCGATTTTGTTCATTTTTTACACATAGATGCATGTAACTACAACGCATCGCTCTGTTTCAGATGAAAATACTAAACGGTGTGGCTAAAAACCGCGAAACTCTACTGCGGGGGAACGGGGGAAGATAGTGACATGATTCAACAAACTTCATCTGCTTAGGAAATATGCGCACCAGCTGGTAAAGTTTCGTGTCTCTAGCTCTTATAGTCTCTGAGATCTAGGCGTTCATACGGACGGACGGACATGGTTCAATCGCTACCCGAGGTTATGATAAGCATTTTGGTATAAAGGACTTGGGGTCTGCCACGCCTCCTTCTGTCCGTTACATACATTGCACAAATCTAGTATACCCTTTGTACCTATAGGTACAGGGTATAAAAATGGTTACATCGCAAAATCGATTTTTGCAACGCTTTTGCGGCTGACGTGCTACTGTGCGTCGGAGACCTCCCAAAGTTACCTAAAGTATGATCAGGGTGACTAGAGAAATCGATATACCCATGTCCGTCTGTCCGTCTGTCTGTATGTATGAACGCCTAGATCTCAGAGATGGTAAGAGCTAGAGCAACCAAATTTTCAGATTAGATGCGCTGTTATGTCAGGGGAGACAAGTTTATTTTTTTTTTTAATCGGTTTTATATCATATAGCTCCCATAGGGGTGTTTCAGAGGACCTCGAAAAAAACAAAAAGTTTTAGATGGATAATTCGGTTGTTTATGAAGATATCGTAACCAAATTTGGTACACAATAGTTTTTTGTAGTTCCCAAGCACTGTAGCAAATTTATTCAAAATCGGTTGACTTTATCATATAGCTCCCATAGGACCAATCGGTCAAAAAAAAGTATTTTGTACAAAATTCGTTGTGTTTCGTTTGTTTGTGAAGATATTATAGCCAAATTTGGCAATCGGAAGTTTTTTAGAGATCTTCAACACTGTACCAAATTTGGTCAAAATCGGTTGACTATATCATGTAGATCCCATAGGACCAATCATTCAAAAAAACGTATTTTGTACAAAATTCTTTGTGTATCGTTTGTTTGTGAAGATATTATAGCCAAATTTGGCAATCGGAACTTTCTTAGAGATCTTCAACACTTTACCAAATTTGATCAAAATCGGTTGACTATATCAAATAGCTCCCATAGGAGCAATCGGTCAAAAAAACGTTTTTTGTACAAAATTCGTTGTGTTTCGTTTGTTTGTAAAGATATTGTAACCAAATTTGGCAATCGTAAGTTTTTTAGAGATCTTCAACACTGTACCAAATTTGATCAAAATCGGTTGACTATATCATACAGCTCCCATAGGACCAATCGGTCAAAAAATTTTGTACAAAATTCGTTGTGTTTCGTTTGTTTGTGAAGATATTATAGCCAAATTTGGCAATCGGAAGTTTTTTAGAGATCTTCAACACTGTACCAAAATCGGTTGACTATATCATATAGCTCCCATAGGAACGATCGGTCAAAAAAACATTTTTGGTTCAAAATTCGTCTGTTTTTGGTTGTTTATGAAGGTATCGTAATCTAATTTGGCAATCAAATGTCTTTTGGTGTTATTAAGCAATTTACCGGATTTTATTGCAAGCGGTGGTACAGGGTATCCCAAAGTCGTCCGCGCCCGACTTTAACGTACGCCATCTTTTTTCTTATATGTTTAAATTTCATGTACCTTTTTATAGAAACTAAGAAAATAGGGATTGGTTGCGTGGTTTTTCCACAAAACAATCTTAAACACGAATTTTTATTCCAAAAATTGCGATTTTTTTCAAAGTTGAAAATATACTCCACTTTGAGCGGCTTTAGCAACTAAACTATTTATCCGAATTGAATAAAATTTTTATTTTCTTGATCCCTGGGAAATTCTAAATCAGATGCATGTATTACATTTAAAAAATGGTTACATCGCAAAATCGATTTTTGCAACGCTTTTGCGGCTGACGTGCCACTGTGCGTCGGAGACCTCCCAAAGTTACCTAAAGTATGATCAGGGTCACTAGAGAAATCGATATACCCATGTCCGTCTGTCCGTCTGTCTGTATGTATGAACGCCTAGATCTCAGAGATGGTAAGAGCTAGAGCAACCAAATTTTCAGATTAGATGCGCTATTATGTCAGGGGAGACAAGTTTATTTTTTTTTTTTTAATCGGTTTTATATCATATAGCTCCCATAGGGCTGTTTCAGAGGACCTCGAAAAAAACAAAAAGTTTTAGATGGATAATTCGGTTATTTATGAAGATATCGTAACCACATTTGGTACACAATAGTTTTTTGTAGTTCCCAAGCACTGTAGCAAATTTGATCAAAATCGGTTGACTATATCATATAGCTCCCATAGGACCAATCGGTCAAAAAAACGTATTTTGTACAAAATTCGTTGTGTTTCGTTTGTTTGTGAAGATATTATATCCAAATTTGGCAATCGGAAGTTTTTTAGAGATCTTCAAGACTGTACCAAATTTGATCAAAATCGGTTGACTATATCATGTAGATCCCATAGGACCAATCGGTCAAAAAAACGTATTTTGGTTCAAAATTCGTCTGTTTTTGGTTGTTTATGAAGGTATCGTTATCTAATTTGGCAATCAAATGTCTTTTGGTGTTCTTAAGCAATTAACCGGTGTTTATTGCAAGCAGTGGTACAGGGTATCCCAAAGTCGTCCGCGCCCGGCTTTAACGTACGCCATCTTTTAATTTTAAATAGGTTAAAAAATTGTATCTAAGTTGCATCTTTCACTTAGAATTCCTAAGCATTTATATAAAGTAGGTTGAGACAATATTCACAAAATATATATATGAAAATAAATTAGAACGGGGAATACCTAACTTAATTTATAAGTGATTAGGTTTATTTTAGATTAGGTTCATTTTTCCTTCAAATTTCAGTCAAGTGAAATAGTGTACAAATTTTATTTTCTTCACCGTGTTAAATCAAAACCGTGTAAAAAAAGTCCGTGTAAAAACAGAATTGGGTGTATTTTAGTTGTTTTTACAATTTATTGGAGAGGGATAAATTACTGCCTTCACTTTTTAGGGAGCAGTGTCAGATAAATATTACTTTGATTTAAAAGGATTATTCTACGGAGAATTTTAAGCCACTTTGCCGAAGAAACCATAGGTCTATCTTGAATTTCGAGCCTGCATATTTTTAAAAATATATCCCTTTAACGACAAAAACATAACCTTTTAAACCAAAACTTCATCTTTTTATGGGTATATGGAGTGTTTTGGGGGTCATGGAATTCATTTTTGATGTTTATTTTTACTTTTGATTGCCGCCAGAAATTTGCAATCCAAATTTTTCTTCGTGTATATAACATTCATCATTTATCATGATACTTTTGTCCCTATTGGTACATGTCATGAAGATAGCTACTCAGCTATTTAATAATTGGAAAACAGCAAAAATGGGAATAACTAATAAAGATTTTGCTACACTGACGTAAGACATGGCAACCAAGGAAGCACAGAATACAATATTTAAATGTTTGATATATGTATATATAATATTCATTTAGTTGTATCTTAACAACATTCGTAGTAGTTTTTTCTGTGGTAAGGATTTGCTGTAAGTAAATAAGGATATTTTGCTTCCAAGTATAATGCAAGTGTTGCTAACATTTATCTTCATTCATGCATGCATCTTAAATCGGTAATTCAAAAAAAGTGATTTATATTCGTCTCGGCGTCAGATATAAAACGAGGGCAAGATACTGGACGTGCCTAAGGCCTTTAGACATCATTGCGTATTTAACGAAAAGTAAAGTTTTAGGCTTAACTTAATCGTAGCTGTAAAGTAGCTTTAGGAAATTGTGAACCTTCGTCTAGCGTATGTAAAATCTGTTTACACAGCAATAACTGTTGTGCGTGTGAGACTCCTATGTATTTGCACATTAATAGGTCTTATCAATTCCAAAATTGAAATATTTGCACTCGAATGAATCCGCACGCGCTTCCTTCCGGTTTCGGAGCTTCGTCGCCGCTCTCTCGTTTCACGGGTTGTTTATTTGTAAGCTTTGCGTGCTTAACGAATTTACTCAGGTGCGTTATATTCCTAGCATCTTTAGCGTTTTCAATTCGTGCACACAAATATACGTACATATAAGTATGTATGTCTACATACAGATTCGTGCGAGCTGAGCCACGTGCTTGTCTGCTGCCTTTGACTGTATGTGTCTAGATACTTATGTTCGTTTTAATGCTAGGCTGGGTAAACACTTGCAAAATGAATTAACTTTAAGCCGCAAAATTTGTACAAATACATGTGTGTGTGTAGGGGAATGAATAATTTCTCAGGTGTGCGTACTTTTCTGCTCGTGATTGTTGATTTACATAACCTCGAGGTGAGGTTAAAGATACTTTAATTAACGACTTGTCTGCAAGCAGTATTAAATTTCCTAAATTCAATTTTAGCTAACTTAATTTGATGGAATGTCAACGCATCATGATTATAACGACTAACTTTTTCTAATTGCGCCGTCAGATTGTGCTCCTCTATGGTGTTAAGTTCACAGTTCAAAATACATATTGTGCAAGCTATCATTGGCAGCTATCAAAAACCCTTTGAATAACAAAAAAAAGAAAATAAAGGGGAAAAGCGTCAATCTTAGAATTGTCAAAATCAACGCGCTGTTCGAAGTAGAATTTAAATAAATTTTTAATATAGAAATACACAAGGGTATACAAGAATTTATATATATACTACTGCTAGTAGTATAGCTCAACTGAAATAAAATGAAGTCGAGTAAAAAGTAATTAAATGCACATCGGGCAGCATGCTACACGGCAGGGACGTCAGAAGTTGCTTTTTAATTAAACATGATTTTTCTTCATCAGCTTTTTTAAGTGCAACTTCTTTGCGTTTCGTTATTAAAGTTGCGCTGCGAGCTGTGCACGGTGTACGGTGCGTATGAGCAACGCCATGGTATAGCACCCAGCAGTGTTGAAACGAAAAACCTTTTTAGTGCTAAAAGGGTGTAACTAGTGCAGAAAATTACAAACCGTGCTAGCTTCAATGTTTTGCCTTTTTTGTTTTGTTTCCTAGCTAATTAAAGTTATTATGATTTCTTTTTTATGTTAATGACAAGAGCCCTCATTTTCTCGCTTGCGATATTTTATGTGCTTATTTTTACCTTCTCTATTTCATGCTACACTGTACTACAAGTTTAATAACACCCTGATACACCGGTCAACGCATTCAAAATTCAATATTCGTATCGCACACATCTCAACTCTGACATATTCGCTTGCCGCTTCCTTGCCTTTTGCAATTTCCACATGTATTTATCTGCGGATTTCCGCGTGCCAAAAAGTTGAACGTCACTAAGACGACCAAAGCCTTTAAGCCATAATTTAATATATTGACACAAAGCTTTTTCGTAAGACGTGTCATTGCTGTAATCCTCAATATTGTATATTGACAGCTGTCACAACGCCGCTGATAAAAAGTACAAGAAAAAATGAGAAGCAAAGTAAGTTTTTGGCTTAATGCGCTACTCTGTGCAAAATATTTGCTTTTAGTTTGAGTTCATAACCCACGCATGCCATATAGAACGATACTAGCGATAGGACTCTCTCAACCAACCATGCAACAAATTAAGCGGATTAGAGAGTACTGCCTGACTATGTTTATATGTAAGTAGACAATTATTTACCATTAAAGTCCATTATTTTGGTTCAAAACTTTTGCCACTTTCAATTTGTTGTATTTTAGTCTTTCTGTGTTTTTTAAGAACTTGTCTTCTTTTTTTCGATTTAAAATGCGCAAGTTTTCCGCACAATTGCAAAAATAAATTTTTACTTACTTTCTGGCAACTTATGCAAATGACTTATGCAGCGCATTTCTTCCGTGCCCCACAAAGTGAAGTCAAATGAATGCCAAGAGTGGCTGTGGTTAGTTCTCTGGCTGGGCGCATAGGCGCCCTCATCAAGGATGGGGTCAGTTCTTAGCATTGCCCAAGTCGGTTTTGTTTTATTTTGCGTAAAAGAATAAAAAAGAAAACAACACGAAACCTTAGTTGTTTTTTCACGCGCTATATAAATACAAATGCCATTGCAGTAATATGTAAAAATAGCTCAAACGCCAGAGCTTCTTGTACAAAATACACAGAAGTACTAGTATATGGCAACTATTTGATGCATTTCATTTGCATTTGTATACTAAAGGGGAGCACACACATTTAAAAAACATTACCCAACTTCCGTCAAGTAAAGACGCTTAAGCGGGCGTTGCCCACTTAGTCTCGCAAGCTTCTAGAGTTGGTAAAAAATAGCACCAAGTGAGAGTGAGTACTACGATAGCCACACATTAGACGCCCGCCCTAGTCGTTTGTCGCCACTTGAAATGAATCTGCGCAAGCCAATTTGTGGCAGAATTAGTGAAGTCTTGAGCACTTTGCTGGAGTACTCGGCAGACTTTTAACGATGTCATCGCTATAAACTTCTGCATTTTGGTTGCTTCTATCAATTACGCTTTTTAATGATTTCGCTTGGCAGTGCAGTGCTTACTTGGATTTCTTTTCTTTTGCTGACAAGTGCACATTTTTCTTTGGGCTGCCTCCCACTTATACGACGTGCCCTGTTTTATTCTGCAAAAAAAAATAAGTAAAACTTTATGGTACTTTTCTCCAAAAGTTCTACATCATCGAAATTCTTTTTTTCTATGTACTTTTTCTGAGTATCGACAAACTTTAAAGAATGGTGCATTTCATTTTTTCTGTTGGCTTTTCAAATTGTTGAGCCGTAAACATTTGGAAAGTGCTCCTTTGACTTATTTTATTATTTAGGGTTTGTTTAATAGTTTAACTTATTTTTTTCTTAATTAATTAGTTTAGTATTTTAAAAAGCCCTAAAATATGCAAACTTTGGGTAATATGTTGGTACTTAAGTTCTTGCTGTTTATTATTAGCATATACGCATTTGGAAACTAAGAGCCAACAAGAGTAAAGAACTCTTTTTATTTTCTTTTTCACTAATATATATTCCGTTTAATGTGTCTGTGAAACTTTTTCTACCTATTAATAGGGGCTGCCTTGTGCATTACTTCGCCAACGGGCTCTTAATTTCATGTTAGTTTTGACTTTTCGAAAAGAATCCCGTCTAGTTTTAGTATGTTTCATGTCTCGCCAACGCATGAGGTTTATCTATGTGTAGGCATCAGTTACTAAATAGGAAAGCCCTCAAAACTTATGTTAAATATGAAAGTATTTATCACTTAATCTAGGACTGACTGACTGACTGACTGATGGAATGACAGCACGATGGCCAACAAAATTACATGTATGTTCTGGCATTTAGATGTTTGTAAAGAAATTTACTCAGTATTTGTGGCTTGCTTTGGGCGGTGCGTTTTGTTAACACAACTTCCACAAAACGGGCAACTTGTTGCCAAGGCTTATCAATTAATAAAAATCGTTGCCTACTTTTTTGGGCACAAAGCCTTTTCATTCTAGGGCTTTCTAAATGAATTCACATGCGTGCGCTAGCTTGGGAGACGGTTATTTATTGCAGAAGTTACACTTAATTCCGTTCATTTATAACAATTTGTGGGAATTACTGATAGTTGTTGTACGTAACACGTGGTGCAAATAACGCAAGTTTCTTCAGAGAATTGCGACTGTGACTAAAGATACTTGCGTGATTTTAGCGCATGTGATTTAAAAAATGGGCAGATAAATTTTAGCATAGTACACACATGTAAACAAGATTGAGATTAAGCTAAGACAGTCATTATTTAATTTCGTAAAAAAAAATCAAGATCATTATACCCCGTCTCCACTAAGGCGATGTAGATATCAAAACTATTCGCATGATGCTCTTATCAATAAGTCCATGTACATCTGTTCATCTGTAAAAACATTTCTCCACAGTATGGGTACGTAAATGGTGTTATATAACTTGGCATCGATGACGATATTTTATTTTTTGCAGGATAAAGATGGTGTGGCATTCCTTGCGTCGAAGTCGGTTACCGTCGACTTAACGCACTCCATTTTTATACCCTGTACCGTATGGTACAAAGGGTATATTGTGTTTGTGCAAGCCGAAAATGTATGTAACGTACAGAAGGAGAAGTCGGAGACCCCCCAAAGTTACCTAAAGTATGATCAGAATGACTAAAGAAGTCGATATACCCATGTCCGTCTGTCCGTATGAACGCCTAGATCTCAGAGATGGTAAGAGCTAGAGCAACCAAACTTTCAGATAAGATCCCTTATTTATCCATAGGAGACAAGTTTATTTTATTTTTTTGATATCGGGACTACATTATATAGCTCCCATAGGGGTGTTTCAGAGGACCTCGAAAAAAAGCAAAAGTTTTAGATGGATAATTCGTTTGCTTATGAAGATATCATAACCAAATTTGGCAATCGGAAGTTTTTTAGAAACCCCCAGCACTGTACCAAATTTTATGAAAATCGGTTGACTATATCATATAGGTCCCATAGGATCGATCGGTCGAAAATTTTTTTTTTTTTACAAAATTCGTTGTGTTACGTTTGTTTGTGAAGATATTGTAACCAAATTTGGCATTAAGAAGTTTTTTAGAGTTCCCAAGCACTGTACCAAATTTGATCAAAATCGGTTGACTTTATCATATAGCTCCCATAGGATCGATCGGTCGAAAATTTGTTTTTTGTACAAAATTCGTTGTGTTTCGTTTGTTTGTGAAGATATTGTAACCAAATTTGGCATTAAGAAGTTTTTTAGAGTTCCCAAGCACTGGACCAAATTTGATCAAAATCGGTTTACTATATAATATAGATCCCATAGGACCGATCGGTCAAAAAAAAGTTTTTGAACAAAATTCGTTGTGTTTCGTTTGTTTATAAAAATATTGTAACTGAATTTGGCAAAGAAATTTTTTTTGGTGTTCCTAAGTAATATATTGGACTTGATTGCAATGTGGTGGTACAGGGTATCACAAAGTCGTCCGCGCCCGAATTTAACGTACGCCATCTTTTAATCTAAAATTTAGTGCAGTAGCCTTAAACCTTGGTATAGCAGTATCTACTAGCAATTTCGACGTGCATGTTGCGGCATTTCGATTTTGTGACCTCGTTAAACATTTTTGCAAATATAGGTAATTGACACAAAAAAAGTTTATTGTGTTGACAATTAGTTTTATGTTACCATGTATTGGCATGACCAATTTGTTACGATAAATACAAATTATATTTTGCTTTAAATACACATTGACGTTTCACTAATTATATACAAATAATAATATTTGCATATGTGTAAATAAGCATACCTATACATATACATAAAATATATACCTACCAATAATTTGATATTTGTAGTTGCACACATTTATTTATAAAAACAAAGCAATGTTTGTTGTCAAAAGAAAGAAATTAATTATTAACAAAAAAAAAATATATGTATGCATGCTCCAGTGAACGTTATAAATGTCAAGCCTCAAGCTAAAGTAGTTAAGCTGTTCTTCTAATTCACTTTGGGTCGTAAAAGAAAGAAGAATAAATTAATATGCTCAGACGCCAGCTGGGGCTGGCTAAAGTCGCAACTGTCCAGTTCGTAATTAATAAAGTTATTGCGGCCTAAATTACCAATGCTTTTCGTTGCAAGCATCCTAGGAAAGGGCTGGGTAAATATGTGAAGAACATTTTGTTAACATAGTTTAGACGGATGCAAGAGAAAATTTAAATGCTTTCCACAAATTCAGCTGCGATGGCTACTTGAACACAAATTAGTCATTGGACAATGCCAACTTCCGTCAAATTCACACGCACGCAGACACATGCATCGGAAACGACAAACATCGAAATTGCAGACATGCCCAGCTATCGAATAATACAGCTCGTACACTGATTGCAATTTCTCAGAGTCACGTGCCCGTGTCCGGGTTTGTGAGTATTTGCACAGTTGTGCGCAAAACAGAGACAAAGGAATTATGAACGCCTGCGGGCAGGGTGATATTATTACTGCGCTTTATGTTTGCTGACACAGATGAACACGGGTTAAGTGTTGTAATAGCAGCCGACCTGGCTTGGTCCAATTTCTCTCACTCAGCATACTAATAAATTGTATATGTGTAATTTTTGGCAGATGACAAGCAAATGATTGCAAACTTTTGGGGTGCAACAAACGACGACAATTTACTGCACATGATTTATGTGCTAGATTCTACTTATTGAACATAATTCTTGGTATTTGGGTAACGTTTTGCCTATCCTTGACTCCGGTAAGCATTCTATGGCCGTACACATTTATCTTTTGATTTCCGCTGTGGTTTCGAGCATATCAACCTAACAGTCAGCCAATGCCAAAATTTCTGAATAATCGAACGCCATTTTTTAGTGTCGCTTAAATAATATTTATTTACAGGCATCGGCGGTAAAAGTAAAAGTTTCACGTAGTTACCTTTTGGCTAAGGACTCGAGGCGTCTGCCACTGACTTGTCGTTAACATATTGTGGCATATTTATTTCTTTCATGCCGGCGCACGTCAATTTCGCAAACTGCTTTCACAGAAACCGAACGCAACTGAATACCGTTGAACGCCACCAAACGAAAAACCGAATTCTTTACGTACGTGCCTGACATTTCATTGTTTCGACGCCATCTAAAGAGCATTATATGTATGTATGTAGGATGTAACTTGGGCTGTGGTATTGGCAGTGCGTGCGGTGTTCCCGACGTCCGCCATCAATGCCACAACCTTCAAATGTCGTCTCTAAACCTAAACGAGCGTGAGTCGATACATTTTTTGTTGGCCTCCCTTTTTTTCACTGTCGCTATCGGAATGTGGCATGTCAATTTATTTGTCAAAGAGAAACGAAAAGCAGGTAAAAGTAAAATACAATAAGCAAAAAGGAAATAGAAAAAGCATAAAAGTGGTAAGGATAGCAGTTGGAGTTTCCGTTACAGCAAAACAATGAAAGTCTTAAGTTAGCTCTGCGCATGTTTATGTGTGTGTGTGTGTGTGTGTGTGTGTTGGCGAATGTATCTACTGGTCGGTGTAGTGTTCGGTTGTGCCCACTATCTTGGAGCATATAGCTTAGCCATATAGGTAATCGGTAGTTATGGAAATTGCTTTGTCTGCAATCATCGGTAAGTATCTCATTGACGCTCTAGAATTTATAAAGATACATATGTATATTGTGCGGTGGCTGTAAAAGGCAACCGTACATAGAAGGCTTTCGAAAAGAATAAAAGTATCGGCTTATTACCATTTATTAGTCTTAAATTTATTTAGTCGCTTTCATTTTAAGAGCTAAAAACAAACATATGAAAATATGAACTTTTCAAAGAACTTGTTCGTGTACCGATATAGGTCTGCTCCAATGAAGCCACTTTGCACATTTTAACTACTACTTGTCGGAAATGGTATAGCAAGTTTCACATTGAATCAATTTCAATAGGAAACGTGTGATGTAGCTTTTCAACTTGTTCAACTCATTGTCTGGATAATGTGATCCGTTATTGGCAGTTTATTAAATTGATTTCATTTAGAATTTAATAAACATGTCATGCTGCATCATCATTGCCTCTTACGCGCAACTTTGCTATGACAAGACCATCCACTCCTCTCCCATTAACACTCTTTTGATACACAAAGATACACAGGCACACACCATCAAACGATTTTTCGTCGCTTGAGGGCTTTACCTCCTTTTGCCATATTGGGTTCTATTTGCGTGACACTTTAAATGTGTGTGTGCGAATGTGTGTCCCTGCTTGTATTATATAAGCTGCTCAATTTACGTACAAAGTTTTAGACGTCTGTTATAAAATCTTGCAGTCTAGTGCCACGGCACATTCTTCTGGTGAATATGTTTAACCTTACCAGCATGACTTTGTTACAAATACATTTAAGTTATTACCTTGTTCTAGTAAAATTTTTATTTTTAACTGCAACTTAATTGGGGTTTGCTGGATTGCTATAAAAGTGAAATATATATTTACAAGTTAAAAATGTTTCAACTAAACAATGAAACAATATTTAGAAGTGCATGCATTTGCAGCAAATCTGCTGTGAGAATTTTGAATCCAACTATTTTATAATACAGTGGCGGATCCATGGGGGATTTCGGGTCCGGACCCCTCCCCCCACAAAGTTAGAAAAAATGGGTTGAAAGTGTTTCGCATGCTCTGATATATATATACATATACACTTCGAAGTGAAGAACCCCCTGAAGAAAAAATCCTGGATCCGCACCTGATATAATGCATATATGAATATATGTATTAGCTGGAACGCTTTTCCTTGTCGTACTTTATTAGGTACACGAGATTACTTGCATATGTATGTATGTATTAGGTTGGCTTCTAAAAGCCACTATGGTTTCGCGTTGAATAGAATATATTACGCATACGTATCATTGTTCACTGTAATCAGGCAAATATCTAGCCAGCTTAATTATTGTAGGGTAATGTAATTAAAATTAACAATTTCTCTATTTCTGCTAATCCGCTTACAAGTCCAGTCAAATCCACATTGTAATCAGCGCTAAGCGCTTTTGTCATCTCATTTAATTATGCAAAAAGCGAGCTCATAACACGGTATTATGTTGCACAATATGATAAAAATGCATTCAAAAGCTAATGGATTGCATAAATGTTTTAGTATAAAACAAGTTTCAACTGATTTAAATTTGTAATTAATGCAGTGAAACGTAACGCACTCAAGAATGCAAATCGCACTTGTAGCTAAAAAATTACATTTAAGAACAGAAAATTTAACTTATCCAGTTTTCACCTCCCCCGTAGCATGTTTGGAATCAAGTATCAGGACAGTGTTCCCGTTTTATAATGAAAGGGGAGCAATTTTTGAAAGAAAAGCACACCATACCTAACTATTTGATACATAGTTGAAAAACAATGGCAATGCGTTTTTGCTTTCCTTCCCATTTATGAGTGAAGTGATTTCCGCTGTTGTTCCTTGGAAGTGCTTCAACCAGTAGCACATTCAATGGAGTGCACTTTCCACAAGAAATACTTGAACTGCAAAGAAAAGACGAACAACAATAAAATATGCATGCCTTTGTTTGAATATAGTGCCGTGCATTTACTTTGGTTTGGGTTCGGCATTCATGCAAATATCTATACAATTGTACGAAAATATGATGATAAATTCAGGTATTGTTTGGTTGGTCCATTTGTGCACAGCTGTATTGAAACGCTAAACATTGAGGCAAGTGTAATACATCGCGAGATTTATGATCAATGCTTTTAAAGGTTTTTTGACTTACGGATCAAATGCATTGGTTTTGAGATATGTAGGTTAGGTGCCAAAAAACAAAACTACAAAATTTAACATGTACAATCTGCCAACCCCGCGCTTCTTTGCTTGCCAGTAATGTATAGGAGCTTACAATTGAAATGTGTGAGTCGGATGATATCTACAATACTTCTTATTTTTGATTGAACCTAAAACTTGTAGCAAATGTAAAACTTACATGTCCTCGCGTCCATAACGAAGGGTTTCCACTAAACGTGACAATGGTAATTCGCCAGTACAAATTTTGTAAATTGTTGTGAATAGTGGAAATCTAAGGGTTAAAATAATGAATTCAATTCTACGATAAGATTGTACTTACTTTTCTTCCAATCCTTTTTTTGAAAGCATAATATTCACTAATTCTGCTGTAACTGGTCCCAGAGGATCATGACCGGGTATCAAAATATGCTCCAGTTCACTCAAGGGCTTACCACTTTTTACAAAAGCCTCGGCTAGCTTTCGATTTCGATTGGCTAAAATCATCGTTGTTTACAAGATAAGTTAGTATCTTATATTTCAGATGCACACCATAGCAAGAAGTTACAAGATCAGAGAGACCGCAAGCCTCAAAAAATGTAGCCATTCGGCTACCTGGGTAAAACACATCCACAAACTGTATAGTCTCTAAGAAACCTCGTCTTATTATACCAGACTTTGTATTCTCGTTCCATTCCATACCATCAGCACAACCAGCGCCGAAGGCGATGATGTTCTAAATAAAGGTATTATAAAAGTTTAAAAACAAAAAATAAAACCATCCATTGCCACTTACACGTAACGCGGCGCAAATCTCCACACAGTCAGCATCATCAGTGACCACAACGCGAAATGTATGCGACTTGAAAATGTCTGCCAATATACGGTAATATTTTTGATCCCGGCATCCTATTGTGCCTTCACAAAAATTATTGTTGGAAATCTCATGGGCCAAGTTACAACCAACGAGCACGGAGCAAGGTATCTGCATATAATTGGGCAACAGGGACTTGGTTTAAGCTTATATTAACAAATCCATTTACGTATACTTATGTCACTGTAGTGAAAGGTATGTACCTTTAATTGACGCATTATGATTTCTGATATTAATACGATTTGGCCATCGTCACCCTTTTCGAAACCTTTGATAAGTGAAACGGCGTGTGCTGTGGGTTTTACCTTACCAAGGAGTGTTTTACAGCAGTTGCTAACAAACGTAGGAGGTATGGCAAAAATTATGATATCGGCGTTTCTTGCGGTTGCCACCACATCGTTGACAGCAACCTGGGGATATTTTTATTGGCTTAGGTGTTTGGGGCAGTAAACTTATGGTTTTTAATGTTGTTACTCACAATATTATGCGGCAGTTCATAGCCCGGCATGTACTTGACATTTATGTGCGTCGTATTAATGATATCCGTCAGCTTGCGACCATCAACATACTCTTCGTATACGTACATGCTGACTTCGGTCTCTAGCAACTGATGGTTTGCTACGTTGTTGCCGACATTGCGTGCTATGGTTGTGGCCCTATAAGGAATATATAGAATTTAAATAAATATATCGAAAAACAGCAGTTGAGCTAATGGTACCAATTGCCTGAGCCAACAATGCTAACAAAGTATCTTTCTGCCATTACACAAAATTTTGTAAATACAATTTGAAGTTTATGCTCCAGTCAACTCTATTAGAACAATAAACACAAGTTGTTTTTGTAATCATTTGATGCACACTTAATTCCATCTATTAGTTATGTGAAACATACCACATCTACATGTGCAATTATTATGTACCAACAAAGAATTGTTGCAATGGAATATTATATTCAGCTTGCCAGCTGGGAACTACTTATGCAATATATTGATTGAATATGCACTGGACAAATAATTCATCAGTGAACTCATGCAATTGCTGGAACAGCACACTCATGTACACTCATGGTCTTGTGAATTATATATATATATATACATATATATATGTATATGTATATATTGTGTGTACTCTGTGTACATACAAACGCGGTAGTTATGTGTGGCAAATAAGCAAAGAAATGAAAAAAATTACGCATGCGTCACGTTCGCCAAACTGGTTGGCAAATAATTAACTGTTGTGGCTGCTGCCGGGCAATGATCTCGGTTGCAAATTGTATACATATGCATGTATCCACACTTTGTTAAAGCTTATTTATGTTTGCTGCAGAAATATTGTAAGAGGCATATTCTTTCTTTAATTATTCCAAGTTTAAAGTGCGTGGCGTATGTACTTACACATTTATAACATTCGAGCTGACCATTCGGAAAGTTGCTAGCAATATAAATAAAATATCAAATTTCCATGGTAAAATGAAAAGCTAACGCCAAGTGAAAGTTTTTAACGAAATCAATGTGCAAAAAAGTAAACACTTTTGAAATGTCCGCCCTTCTCTGGCAACTTGGACGTCGCTATCGCTGTCGTTGTTGCTGCTGCTGTTGCAACGACCCAAAAAAAGAAGAAAAAAAAAAACGAACGTAACGAATCACAGCCGCGTGCCCCTACCCCCTTTATGGTGTCCACTCGAGTATGAAATCAAAATGGATGACGGCAAAATGAAAATGGAATTTTTAATGAGTTGGCGCTGGAAAGGCCAAACGAAACGCAACGCAGCCGAACAGAAAACAATAGAAGCCAGAACTCACCATCCATCCAGCAGTCAGCATAGAGTTCAGAGAGCTTCAGTCAAATAGAATGGATAGTATGTTGGAAGCAGTATTATAGGCAGAGCTTTCACAAGATTACTTTACATAGCAAACTCTTTAAAATCAATTCCTGTGCAGTACAAGCGCAAAAGTGTCGTTTTATTTCTGATGATTATTATGAACATAAACTTTTGACTCTAAAACTTAAGAATTCGATTGATTTATTTACATGGAAACGGATTGATTTTTGTAACCGATTTACATTCACAAAAAGTTTGTCGAAGTTCATATACTCTGCTTAAAGAACTAAACTATATATGTATTATGAACCAAATATGTATAATGGGTGTTAAAATTCGCATCGTTGCGATAAGGGGTGTCGGTGTTATCAGTGAGGATAAAGAGTCCGGGAATTAGACTGATTAAACAAAACATCACCAGCGGACAATGCGCATTGTTAGATAAAAATTATTGTCGCTTCCTTGCTGTGCTTCGTGAACTAACTAACTACTAAATGCACTATATACAATGTTTCATTAAATTTCCTATCTAAACCGACAGACGATCAGGCGAGTTAGTTTTGTAATTGGATCGTTTGCCCTGCATCGTCTTCGTCTATGTTTTACATAAAATTATGTAAACCTTAAAACAAACGGATAGATCTATTTTACTTGCTGTTTTTGAAACCATCAAATGTAGTCATTCTGCTTAAACAAATTTGTTTACGTGTGTGCATCAATGTTTGTTACCCAATTTAAATACATGTCAGACACAGATACTCACATTTGGCACTTACACATGTATAAATTTGAGATTTTATTTAAAAAAAAAAACATTTGGCTTCACCATAAAGAAAACGTTGCATTGCAAGATTTTTTTTTTGTTTTCTTTTGTAAAAATCTGAACGACCCGTATAAAAAAGCAGAGCACATAAAGTTTGCACGCATTTTTATGCTTTTGCATTATTTGCGCGCCTTTTGCTTTCAGTTGTTCCCTTCGTCCCCAGCTGTTGCTTTTGTTCGCTACTGTTTGGATTTTATTACATTTTGGGCTAATAAAACTTTCCACAACAGCGCGCCTTGGCCCCTCCTTGCGGAGTCAGCCTGCATCGAGACATAAGCATGAAACATGCCGCGAGCAGAGCTTTGTTTTGTAGTACAAAGTTGAAACGCAAATGAAATTTCGTCAGTATTTTGTTTGTGAGGACGTGATTTTATTTGTTAGTCATTCACCCGAAGTTTTTTTTTAAACATAAACCAAAGAACCGGAAACATAAATTAAATTGTAATATCGCATATGTGTTGAATGAATTTTAGTAAATATCGTACATGCATGTTCTTAGGCACACATTATCTATATTGAATTTTTGTGAACACTATTGATACAAGTAGAAAGAGGAAAATTGGTTTCGATCTTGTTAAGATCTTTAGTAAAATAGATAAAAGAAGAGCCACATAAGATTTAAATTCGTAGCTTGCAATTCATTTGGCTACCGTTGGATACAAAGCTTAAAAGTTTTGCAGTTGATGCCGCATTTTTTATTAAATGGCATTAAATTACGCGGAAAGAAAGTTTTGCCAAAGTTTAAGGGCTGGGTGCGGCTTCGCGTGAAATCAGATACAGATACAATACCGCTCGCTGCTGCTACGCTTCTGAAGTGGAATTTGCTATTGCGTGCGCTATGCAAAAGGCGAAAAGTTAGACATGTTTTCAGCGAGGGTAAAAATTCACACACATACGCACACAAGGATAGAGAACGGTGCTAAACGGCAGGAAATAGAAAAAAAAAAAAACGGCGCGGTCATGGATTTTGTATGTAATGAAATCAAGATAAACTACTTACAATATTTTCTTTTAATTGGAGAAGTTGAAGAAATAAACAAAAACAGTCGCGGAAGAAAGTTTACTAACATTTCTTCTGCACACATCAATTTGGCGCTATATCAATGTATGATTCTATGTATGCAAGTACATATAAGAAAGCGAAAATTAAAGTCTGTTTTGAAGCCTGTTATACAAATTCAAGGGGCAGATTAACTTATTTTATATTATTTGGTGTCCTAGTTGCAGACCCGACGAGAGGGTCGGTGGAAGGGGGGATTCCCCCGGGCCCGGAGTTTTCTCATGGGCCCGGTGTAATTACTGTCTTACTGTCGTGATTCAA
This sequence comes from Chymomyza fuscimana, assembly GCA_949987675.1. Taxonomy (NCBI): domain Eukaryota; kingdom Metazoa; phylum Arthropoda; class Insecta; order Diptera; family Drosophilidae; genus Chymomyza; species Chymomyza fuscimana. Next base: position 104,624,817 of record OX465089.1, read on the forward strand.
GCTAAAGTTCTAATAGAGGGGCCATTACATTTTCCTCCCTGGCCCGGATTTTCTCTCTACGGCCCTGCCTAGTTGCAACCTCACAACTTGTTCTCATTGATGGTGTTCAAGTACCTTAAGGGTAATTAAAATGTGCTTGCTCGTCAAGTAAGCTGGTTTATTGAAATAAAAGTGCTTGACGCTGGCTGTCGTTTTTTGGTTTTACCACTTTTAAATTTTGCAGACAGGTCAATTGCTATCAAAATTCTCTTCGTGTGAAAGAACAAAGTGCAGATGATAGCTGCTTTGAAAACGGAACTCAAAAATGTTTTTCCCTAGGGTCGGTTAACTTTTAACGTTAAATTAAAAGCAATTTAGCTTGATATATTTTGTTTCGCTTGGACAAACTTAGGCGACTGCTTGATTTTGTATCTTTTTAAGCAGGTAAGTACGCTTTGCCAACACCGAACAAATTTTCGACGGATGCTCGCAAAGATACAGACCTAAATGATATCCGATAGAACCTACACTGTACTGATTCATGTCCGCTACTAAAAATTGTATTTTAAGGAACTTGATATAGAGTATCTCATAGTCCTTGGACTTGTGTGTGTGTGAGTTTGTGCAACGAATTGTTCTTTGCACTCAATCTCTATGTGCGTGAGTGTGTCGGACATTTCATTTTTATTTTGCAGCCCTGGTGCTGGCATGTGTGTCGTGGCACATAATTCAAATACGTGCCGCGCATATGCTCGCTGGCCACTTTTTATATTGTTAATTTGACGAAAGCACACATTCACATATATTCACATATACGCGTACACATCTACATATATGTGTGTGTGTATCCTCTCATACGCATACACTCACATACGAAGCGCCAACCCATATGAGATAGCAAATAGCGCTCCTGTACAAAAGGAAGCGGTCGTGCATTCGTATTTTTCTTTGCTTTCATATAGCCTTTTTTTAGTGTCCTTTGTGTATGTTAGTATGTGTGCGTGTTTGTTTTGTCCACATGAAGTCAGTTGTTAAATTGTTGGTGTTTCTGAGGTTTACATTTGAGGTCCCAGAAAGCATTTCTTGTTGTTTTAGCTCTGACGCGCAGGTGCTTCGATGTCTAGCTGGCTGCAAAGCTATTTTTTTTTGTACCTTACATGCCCTCATGCCCTTTATAAAGGTGAGCGTGTGGATTTTTATTTATGTTCTCGATTTTGGGTCTTTTTACATATTTTTTATTTTTTTGTTTTCGTTGTATGCAATTACTCATATTTTTTTTTTATTTCTATCGCAAATTGACTTTAAATATTTTGGCACAAAATTTATCTGACAGTTGCTCATTCACACAAGGACGTGACGTTTACAACTTTATTGCTAGAATTTTTTTTTTTTGTTTTTATTAAAAGTGACCGTTTGCCAAAACCACAAACTGGTCGAAAATGATTTTCGCAATTCAAATCAAATATGCAAGAATTTCGTACTTTATATATAAATACATATATCGTACACCATTTTGTCAATGCTTTAAGAGCTTTTGTTTGCTGACAGTTCTATGAATTTAAATTAACTTTTTCAGCTGTAAGGTTAAGTTTTCAAGTATTTCACAAAATTATATAACTTTGTACATATTTCACAGCAATAAACTTAAGCAATTTTTAGTTGTGTGCACATATTTTTTCTGAATTTATAACTAAAAGTTTTACATTTTGCAAATCATTTATAACACCTGCGGCAAGCTAAAGTTCAGTCGTAGAGGCAAAGAATGTGAAAAGAATCGCCAGTAAACTTTACGAATTAAGGTGGCAAGATTTTTATATTCTTCTGGCGGACGTTTAATTTAAAACGAGTTAAGCTGTTAATGGTATAATAATGTCCAAATGCAAACAAAATCAATAGTTTCATTTATCCAACCATATATAAAGGCCAGTTACATTTTTATACGTAAGAGTGTGTTTTTTGTACTTTGTACATCGTTAATTTTTCAATACACATTCGAACATGAAAAAAACGCTGTCAAAGAGGCAAACGGGTAAAGTGTTTATACACTCATGAAAGTATAATGCGTGTCCCTTTGATTAAAGATTAACCAGTTTTTCCAAGTGGTCGTGTGGATACATGAGCAATTGAAGATTTATAGTGCCTCATTAAATAGTAGGTTTACCAAGAGCTGAAGGGATAAAATTGAAAGTGTTGGCTTAGTTATGGTAGTATGTACTGTATTTTATAATTTTCAACACCTAAAATTCTTTCTTGTGATTTTTTTACCACATATTTACAAAATGTTTATTCAGCCCCTTTGAATATCTTATTTTATTTTTGTTAACAAGGGTACCCTTTTAGGTGTGCTGGTGCCCCATGTGGTATCTATCAACTCCAATTTCAAAGTTTCCCTTTACTAAATGCAATTAATTATAAAATGTTGTAGAGTCTTCTAAAGAGTCATTGCTGTTCACCCAAATTTAAGCAATTACACATGCCGTTTATGTGTATGACGACAGCAAAGAGAAGATCCAGTTTCATCAGTAGCGTTCGCCATCTCTTTATCATTAAGTTAATTATATTTTTGCACCAGCAATCGGTAATTACAACTCAAACTTTATTGTCAGACAAATCATTTTAGGGCTGCAGAGGAGAACTTCTTTATATGCTTGCGTGTTCTGCCAACGCATCCCTAAAGTTGCAATTATGTTTAACTAAAATTAATTGAAAAGCAAACATTCGGTACCTTTATCAACTGGTGACCATTTTATATCATTGCAACAACTTTATCGGACTTGCATTCGATAGTATGTAAAGTGAATCTGCTGTAAATTAAACTTGTACCCAATAGTTTTCTAGTAAGCTTTTTAAAAGAATTCCTGTGAACTAAAAAGTTAATGTGATATTAACGTTAAACTGAAAAGTAAAAACGAAACAAGGTTGTGGCAACTTTTGTGCAATGAACAAATTTGTATACCCACCCTACAAGCATACAAAACTCTTTGGGCTAATGAACTTTTTGCATTTTTGTATCCTTATACACTTATATACATTTTTACAAGTTACAATAAAAATAGGCATTAGTAGAAAAGCAAATAAAATTTGTACAAATTTTATAAGAGATTAATAAAATAAAATGATTTATTAACAGTTTGTAATCAGTATCTTTGCGCGATGCATAAGTACATACATACGTAGCTAAAAAAGATACCACTACATTGCAAAAAGATATTTATTTGTCAAATTCGGTTACGATATTTTCATAAACCAGCGAAAAACAGACGAATTTTGCACCAAAAACATTTTTTCGGCCGATCCGTCCGATGGGGGGATGATACAGTCAACCAATTTTGATCAAATTTGGTACAGTGCTTGGGAACTATAAAAATCTTTCGACTGTGAGGTTTGATTACGATAATATCATAAACAAACGAAATACAACGAATTTTGTACAAAAATTATTATTTTATTAGCTCCGTTAGATGTAGCCAACGAATTTGCAAAAACATGGTCTAAATACTCCATGGATGAAAAATTAATCTCGCTTAAAAATAAATTTATGAATCAGCCATATTCTTGCAATAGTTTATCTGGCCAGAGGCATAGAAGCCGATTTCACAATCCTGGAAGTGACCGTATAACATACCCTATGCTAAGCAATATTCTGTCAAGTACAAACTTCATAAAATCTATAATAATATATTTGAAAAGGGCAGCTATCCCCATGCTTGGAGATCGGCTGTCATAGTCCCCATCCTCAAACCAAACAAGCCGTCATCTGAACTCAGCAGCTTCCGCCCCGTTTCCCTTTTGTCTTGCCTGTGCAAGATGGTTGAAAAAATCCTATCCATCAGGCAGCGACAACCAAGCTTAAACCTAAATATAGTACTATGGACACCCTGTTGCATCTGCAACATTTCGTATCGGATGCTGTTTCAACTAGAAATCACGTGACCATTTTGGCTACTGATTTCGAAAAAGCTTTTGATCGTGTTGGTGTCCAAACTGTCCTTCAACAACTTCTGTCTTGGGGAGTGGGTCCTAAAGTCTTCAACTTGGTGAAAACTTTTATGATCCGCCGATCATCCAGAGTCAGGTATAATAATAACCTCTCCAACTACCACAGTATGTATAACGGTATTCTACAAGAATCGCCGTTATCAGTGGTACGATTTATTATTGCTTTCGAACAAACAAACAAAATTGTACTTAAGTATAAGAAAATAAAATTATTCATGTATGCAGACGACGCCTTGATAGTTATTAAGATCAATGATACGCAAGAATTGAGTACTATCCTTTGCAAAATAAATACTAGATGAAATAAAGTCATGGGGTCTGTCCTCAGGGGCAACTTTATCCCCGACAAAATGTAAATCTCTTCATATTTGTAAAAAACACACTTGCACATATAATGGTCTCTGCTTTCACAATTTAAATATAGAACGTGTACCTTTTCTTAAGATATTAGGTGTTTTTTTCGAATCCAACTTTTCCTTCAGGCAACATTGCAACCACCTAAAATTAAGTTTACACAAGAAGCTAAATATAATAAAATATCTAAGTTGCAAAAACTCTTTTATCAATGTTAACACTCTTATTAATGTTACAAGAGCCTTTATATTGTCAAAAATCCAGTATGGGCTTCCCATTTTTGGGTGGAGCGCTAAGTCCAACATCAAGCTATTTACGGCAGCCTACCACAATGCAGTCCGTCGAAGCATCAACGCTTTTCCCACATCTCCAACAAGATGCATCATGGCAGAGGCATGTTTGCCTTCGGTGGAGTCTTTAATAAAAGAAACCACTGGCAAACTAATTCCGAGACTACTGTGTACACCAAATCGATACCTTCAAATAGAGTTCCGCAAAATCACGCAAAATAGAAATTTTCGAATTCTATCTACTCTCCGTCGATGTTCAGCACTATGCAAGGGACTCAACATCATTCCACCTTTAGACAGCAGCACACCTAAACAGCTGGCTCCTGCGCCCTGCATCCTTAATCACCACATTGCAGAAGTATCCAATAAACTCCACTCCTGGCGAAGTCTATAGAAGGGCATTTGCAAATGAATCATCCCACCTCCGGCTTAATAGTTGGAATTGGCTGTTCACCGATGGAACAAAAAATGACAATGTAACTGCTTTTGCCGTCATAGACAAATGGGGATTGAGAATATCAGCTGGTTGGCTGCCTGACTACTGCTCAGTATTTACAGCAGAAACAACAGCCAACATCAAAAAGGAAAATTCGTCATTTGCACGGACATTTCAATAGAAGCAGTTAAAAATATCAGCAACCGTAATCAGTTTATCAACTTTATAAGAGATGCATGCATTAAGTCTCCAGGCAAAATCAAAATTTTTTGGGTACCCAGCCATAAAGGGATAGCTGGCAATGAATTAGCAGATGAGGCCGCTAAACTTGCCTCGCAGTTACCCTTATATACTTTTACACCCTGTTCCGCAAAAGATTATCTAAATTAAATAAAATCTCACCTGAAGGACCAACAAGCGACAGAGTGGAACTCGTTTCAACACAACTACAAGGCCTTCAACACTACACGAAAGAAGATCCACTTCCCAACAAAGATTAGCGCATTTTTGCGGCTACGTATCGGACACTGCCATAAAACTCACGCCCACCTACTCTCTGGGGAACAACGCCCATCGTGCCAACACAGTGGGCAGGTCTTAACTACAGTCCACCTTCTTGACATCTGCCCCGAATTTGACAATATAAGGCAATCTCTTTTCCCAAATAAAATACCATCTTCACTACTTACAATTTTTTTTTTTTTTTATTTATTTATTTATTGCAAAAACTCAAAAATTCATGTATTTTTATATATTGCATTTATCATATGTTTTATTGTCGCCAATCCAGGATGCAGCTGGAGCCATACTACTTACAATTGTAAACAGAACAAATATCGAGGCTATATTTAACTTTCTTAAGATCTGTAAAATAGACAAGGAAATCTAATAGCTGCGTAAGATAGAGTCTAAGGTCTAGTTACTCGTTACCCTAATCTTTATTAGTTATAGTATTATTATTGTATTTTAATTAATATTTAAATAAACAAATAAAAAACTTTCGAATGTGAGGTTTGAATACGATATCTTCATAAACAAACGAAATACAACGAATTTTTTTGACCGATATGTCCTATGGGGGCTATATGATATAGTCAACCGATTTTGATAAAAAACTTCAGAGTGCCGAATTTGGTTACTATATCTTCATAGACAAACGAATTATCCATCTAAGCCTTTTTTTTGGGTTCCTCTGAAACACCCATAGGGGTGTTATAATATATATAGCTATATAATATAACCCCGATATCGAAAAAATAAAATAAACTTGTCTCCCGTAGGAAAATAGGGGATCTTACCTGAAAGTTTGGTTGCTCTAGCTCTTGCCATCTCTGAGATCTAGGCGTTCATACAGACGGTCAGACGGTCAGAAGTATATGGGGTAAGTTTCAAGTTGGTATGTTGAGGGGTGTGGCAGAAAACACGGTAAATCAATTGCGGGTAGGTGGGGACCGCATCGATAAAATTTGGATGAGGATTTCTTCACTAGAGCCACATGAATCAGCTTACCGAAAATTACGATTGTAAGTCACTTGTAACCATAATTACGAAGAGTGGGGCAGTGAAATTTGTACATTTTTGACTATAACTTTTTCTGTATTTGTCCGATTTTGTTCATTTTTTACACATAGATGCATGTATCCACAACGCATCGCTCTGTTAAATTTCAAATGAAAATATTAAACGGTGTGGCTAAAAACCGCGAAAATCTACAGCGGGGGAACGGGGAAAGATATTCACATGATTCAACAAACTTCATCTGCTTAGGAAATATGTGCACCAGCTGGTAAAGTTTCGTGCCTCTAATTAAAAAAGGTTTAAGCCTTTTAATTTATTTTTTAGTTGAAAGTTTTTTTTTGTCAAATTTTCTTTTATTAGAGCAGTTGTAAAACGTTTTCAATCATCATATGTGGGTCAAAGCTTCCTTCCCTCCAAATCACTCGATCCATTACTTGGACTTCGTAGTTTTGGACATTCATTTTACTCAAATCCGCTAGCACCGCATCCAGCCAACCGTTTTTTGGTCGCCCTCTTGCTCGCGTTCCATATAGTCTCCCTTTCAGGATTAGCTTTAGTGTGGAGATCCCGATCCACCGTGATATCTCGTTTCTTCCTTTTAAGCAGTTTGTGTGTAGCAGCTCGTTTCGACTCATAATCTTGTCGAGCTCTACGTGTCCCACATGATTATTTGTCTACATTCGTTGTCGAACCACTCGACACACGACACACTTCTTCCAGCATCGGTGAGAGACTTAGAGACCAGACTCCAGTTTTCAATTGCCGAGTCATTTGTTAATGTATTGATACATTCGTGGAATTTTTCTTGAAATCTTCTTTTTATCTCAACTTATCTTTAGCAAGCTCAGTTAGATTCCACTTCTCCCTTTTAAATTTGTTTGCAGTAGCTACTGTTGCAATTCATTGCCTTATTCGAATTTTAAGCAAGTAATGGTCGGAGTCATTGCAGGACCTGACATCCATCACGGACGTAGAGTGTCTTTTATCCACTACTACGTGGTCTATTTGATTTCCAGTTCTGGTGCCTGGAATTTTCCATATTTGCTTATGAATTCTTTTATGCCGAAAAGCCGTGCTACTTATCCAGAGATTGTTTTCAGTTGCAAAACTTATAAGTCTAAGCCCATTTTCGCTTGTTGTATGATGCAGCGAGAAAGAACCCGCTGCTTGTTTGGTAAAATCTTCCTTACCAATTTTAGCATTGAGTTCTCCTAGTAATAAAAGCATATCATGTCGTGTTACTTCGTAGAGTTTTAATGACAAAGCATCATAAAATGCATATTTTTCTTCTTCTACGGCTGCTTCCGTTGGCGCGTATACTGATAAAATCGTAATATTTTGGAATCTGCCTTTGAGCTTAAGCATACAAATTCGATCATTAATAGGCTGAAAAACGATCATACTGTTGCGGATTCTTTTGTTGACGTAAAAGCCTACTCCGTTTGCACCGCTTCTATCGCCTCCGCTGTATAGTAAGGAGTAGTCCCTTTTCCGAATCTCACCGAAATCTTTCCACCTAAGCTCTTGCAATGCTACAACATCAAGCTGATAATACATGATTTCATTTACTGTTTCTACCATTTTTCCTACTTGCAGCATAGTTCGTACATTCCATGATCCAAATTTGTAAAATCTTTGTCCTTTTAACATTGCCAGTGTTGTCTACAATTGGGGGGGTTTGATATCCGAGGCCTTGTCCGCGTCAGTTTCCCCAAACTTCTTAAAAACGTTTTCAATACACTATTTAATTTGCCTTCCCTAGATTCTGGTTTTAAGATTGCAGAAATGTGCCTATGCAAGTTGAATTTGAAGGATAAACCATAAACATTCGTTTCAAGTTTGCTTGATTAAAAGGATCTAAACAATGTAACTGGAATTTTACTTATTTCATTTGCGTAGAATATAAATGTTATAACATATGAAAAGCTTGGCCTGTTTACGTAACTACCAGGGGTATTTTGTCTAACAAAAACATGTCATAAATACAATAGAAATTAATTGCGGAGTAAAGTTTTGGGTGCGGTATTCGGTCGATGCGTAGCAGTGACAGCATAGTACCTATGTACGTATTAGTACTTACATATATTCAGTCTGACACAAGCTGGCTTGAGTCTCCTTCAAAAGTAATTAACATAATGAGAACAGAGTTTAAGGAACAACAACTTTATGTCGGTTAGGTTGTGACCAGCTTTTTATATTGTCACAGCAACCCAGGCATCTTTTCCTCATTAACTAAAAAAAAAAGTTCCAATTTATTTGCGTTTCTTTCTTGCTAATGATGCAAATACATAACTTATTTTGTTTTATGTGTTCAATGAAAGCTGCTATAAAAATAAATACTGTTGTTGAGGACAACTACTAAGAAAATATATGTACATATATAACTTTGCTGACCAAAATGTCCTTCCTATGCCACTGTATTACGATTATGATGGCGATGACAAAGTTGCTTA